>OX381613.1:18760000-20010000 GCA_947459985.1 Diloba caeruleocephala | reverse complement strand
GATAAAATACATATTTCACATAAGCCCAATAAGCCGGCTGACGTGAAGACAGACATCCAAACAACCTTTCATATTTATAATATTAATACACACTCGCACATTAGCCCGTAAATGTCCACTGCTGCACGCGGGCCGTCCAATGATCACTGCAGTCAGCAGTCATAGGAGATACTGCATAATCACCAAACTTGGCAGGCGGATTGGGGATCGCAGTATGTTGTTATTAGCACACGGAAGGATTCTGCTACCCATCCTCTTGATATTAAGACACCTATAATAACATATGCGACAGGTTTCTTTCCGGCTAAGAATAGCATCACCCACCTCATCCCCGTAGTTATCGGAGGATGGGCAGCAGCGTCCTTCAAGTATATTTACTACTCAACTGAGATCGCCAACCCGCCTGCCAAGCGTGGTGATTATTGCAAAATCTTCAATGAGCACACAACACAGATTTACACCGGTCGTTGTGGTGATCTATGGGTGAGGCCCAAATCCAGCAGAGGATGTATTGCGGCTTAAAAAATGAATTAAAAAATATACGTAATAATTGGATGGTTGTAAAATTGTTATCTTTTCATATAGGTACATAATTAGAATTACCTACGTAATTAATGTATTACATAACTACTTGGTTTTACTACTTAAATTTCGGACCCAAATCAAAAATCCTTACCTTATTATATTTAGTCCTGTACAAGCAAAACAACACTGATGTTACCAATACTAGGGGCTAAAGTATACTAATTCAATAATGAATTTTAGTGGTGTTTTATATGTGTCCTAAAACAATTAGTTTGTATGGCGGGGATTTGAATTTTATAATGCGATAAGTGCGTATATTTTAAAAGTCCCCCGTTAACTTAGGCGCGAAGTAGCGGACTTCACCGCTTTGCATGTCCAATATTATTGAAACCATGAACCAGTATTGCATCATCAGTAAAATAGGCACAGAACAAATGGTTTGAGCGTAGGTACACTAGTCGTAATTATTTATTTAATCATAGCATTTTAAAATAAATCTTATTATCAGAATGTTACGTGGTAATTTAAAGCAAAACAGCCGCTTCCCGATTTTAAAAATAGTGAAAACATTTTATCGATGTCGGTGTAGGCTTGCCAAACGTCCCGCGAAAGCCGGGACGTCCCGTCTAGAGCCATTGTCCATATTGGGCGTCCCGCGAAAGATGTGTGCGGGACGCCAGCTGTGCCATTTTATTTTTACTCATAATCACAAGAAAGTATTATTTTCTGGTTCTGAGAATGATCAATCCTAATTATTTCAGTCGAGCCAAAGGAAGCTTTCTTGGTTTAATTCATTATTTAGATTTTTGATGCAAAGTAAAAAGATAAGGTACCTACCTACTTACTTACAAATTTTGCTAATGATTGTGAAGGTAAAGAAAAGATTATTCAATTAAATTTCAAATTATTATAGTGTTTTAATTATAAACAAAAGTGATAGAAAGACTCTATCATTTCGGCCGAATGAAGTCCACTGCTGAAAGAAAGAAAGAAAGAAAGAAAATTAATTTATTTGACACAGACAACGTGGTACACATTAACTGAATTAAAAAAAAAACAATAAAACAAAGAAATCATTTTTGTGTGCCCCACAGCTGCGCCAAACAGGCCCAGTTCAGCAAAAATGCCAGACCACTAGTGCCTGGCGCTGGTTTTCAACTGGACCTTAAGTGCTGGACTCAGGCCTCCCCCAAAGATCACCACAACGACCGGTATGGTTGTGTTGTGGGCTCATTTGGGGGGGTTTTGCCATAATCGCCACGCTTGGAAAACGGGTTGGCGATCGCAGTTAAGTTGTTAATGTACTCGACGGACGCTGCTGCCCATCCTCCAGCTAATCCCTTAGTCGACTTTGAAGACACCCACGGGAGGAGATGGGGTGGTGGTATTCTAAGCCGGCACCACACGGCGATATATTTATCACAAATTGTTATTCGCAATTAGTTGGCCAAATTTTTTGTTTTTTTTAAATGTTTTAAGCCAAATTACAACATAGACATGTATTTCTTACGGCTATTCTTTCTATATTTTGACAGCTGGGTCCCGCTTTTTAGCCACGTCCCGCATTTTGATTACAAATCTTACCAAAATCCGTGCACTAAGGTTGGCAATCCTGGTATCGAGCCTCTTCCTATTGCAGTTGGCATAACCCGGGATAGTAGGTAATACAAATTCAATGATAATTACTACAATCAAGGAAATAAAACAGTACAGAAGCAAAAAAACATTTACTCATTCACCATGACCCAACCCAGTATTCACGTAAAAAGGCATGGAAAATCCGTTGCCTGAAACACGCATTTCTAGTTTCTCTTTTCTGACAGCTATACAAGTACCTACAAGTCCAAGAACCATAAGTAGACGACGTTATTGTTTATTAAAAAACATTATCAATGAATAGCACTGTGTTTTAAAATGAGTCCCTGTTCAGAACCGATTACTTCTTAGTAGGCCGATGCGATAAAGAACTCTGTGTGCCCCAAATATTTACATTGTGTTACATTAACCATTTGTTCCAGATAAACATAAGCTCTACTGCGAAAATGCATCTACTGCAAATAATAATACCAGCAATGGAGAACGCAGCGCCCTTTTGGACTCACTAGTCACTAATATTAAATTAACCATTTACTTTGGCGAATAAGCCATATAAAATAGGAACCAGCAAACTACCTAGTAACAATTGCTTGGTGAATTCAGGATCAACTTTGCTTCAAAAACCTGATCCCACTTTAGATAATGAGGTACTTACTATTCTACACCTAGAGGAAAGCTTGGGTGGCGCAGCGCCGACCGTGAACTCGTCGCTGCGCGATTGAAATCGGTGACCTCTCGCGGCCGGGTTTTGTCCATGGTCCGGGGCTAGAGTGCGTCGTAAGTCGTCGCCTTTTTTTGCGAGGAGGTGATGACCTACTTGGCATTCGGTTAAGGCGTGAGCGAATCCCACGCCCCCGGCATAAAGTAGGTTGAAGGAACACCATGGTATAGTTTAAGCCGGTATGAGTCCGATACGCCGCTCTCCACAAGGGTGTATCCACGAAAAAGCAAGGAAGGCACTCATCTACACGACTCTCATAAGTAGCTCCAACACTTTCTCATCTTTTGCCCATAAAAGTTGGCGAAATTATTATATTGCCAGATAACAGATAATCAGTCTCCTATGATTTGTTGTAGGAATGGAGTGAGAGGCGCTATTATAATCCATTTAGAATTTTGTATTCAGTACCTCTATAGTAATTAAAATTCACAAGTAATTAGAAGCCTGGGCCTGTGCAAAATCTTTGAATACTTAATAATGAACCAGAACAGATGCAGCTGACGACGGATGTGCCTTTCTGTCAAAGGTACCAGACCCTTTGGCATAGAATACTAACTATCACTACGCTTTGGCTAACAACCAGAGAGTTGTCTCCGTAGTTACGCTATAACAAACATTATGATTGTAAGTGTGATTATGTGATTGTATAGACCGAGCGTTAACATTCTTCTTTTTTCGTACTTGGAAAAATCTTCATGGACTTCGAGCAACGTGCAGGAGCCAGTCATGGGTAGCACCACAATAATTTAGTCACCTCGAGACATTCGTTAATTAGTCTCTGATGTCCAATTGCCCAGTAATTTTACTAGCTACAGTGCCCTTCAAGTCGGAAGACTGTAATGTCTAAAGTTTTAAAAACTACTGCTTGGCAGCAGAATATCGGGCACTGCGGTGGTACTACCCAGCAGGACTCTTGCAATAAGAACTACCATCAGTAACAGCTCTACTCGGGGAGCCATTCTTTCCCGATGTCGATGCGGAACCCCTCGTGTTGTTCACGGCTTCACGCGACCGCCTCTGTAAACTGTAAGGGCATTGTACGATTGTATTATTTTGAACAGTCATTAAGTATGACATAGTTTAATTGTAATATACTTACATTTGTTTTGGTTGGTTTGATATATTATAATATACTTAACAGACAGGTTGGTGCAGTGGCTAATACAGTCGACGGCTGCGGTCCGGGTCGCTGGTTCGTTTCCCTCACGGAACAAATATTTATATGATCTGGAAGTAGTTGTTCTGTCTGGGTGTATTATGTGTGGAGTTAGTGTATGTGGGGAACATTGAATTTTCTGTTTTCCATATTGTTAAAAATAAGAAGTAATGATTCTATAATTTTAGATAAATTTAAATATTTCTTAGATTTATTAATGGTGTCATTAAGTTATTACAATATCTGCAAGTAAGTTTTCTCAGCAACATAATATTTTACACAAAATTAACCTTGTAAATGGTAGCGAAATGACAGTATTGTAATTTTTATAAAATGTGGTTAGCGCAGTATTTGTTTTGTCTTATTCAATTACATGTGGAGACAGCTTCATCGCCACCATAAAACTACAACTTACAATGACATCTACTAGAACATTAAGTGCAATTCTCCGATGACATGATCACCATCATGTAAAGAATTCGCACAACGCTACATATATACAATCAACCGTTGGGCTTCAACCCACCAGGCAACAACCGCCTGGTTCGGGATCCTTTCTTTTCAACAGAAGAATACCACACCTTGTTTCTCTAACACTCACCCACCATTCCCAAGAAGCAGCAAGCAAGTCACACTGCCAGCCAACAATCTCGGTTATACCACACGCCTGCAGCAGATGCAAGCCTAACCACATCGGCCTCTTCTCTTCAGCAGTTTGGCATCAGCACACTGCATCTACGGCCGGTCCATCATTTTTTTTTTTTCATAAGTTCGTCCGTTAAAGTCCACTGCTGGACACAGGCCTCCCTCAAAGATCACCACAACGACCGACATCGGTATGTTGTGTGCTCATTGAGGGGTTTTGCCATAATCGCCACGCTTGGCAGGCGGGTTGGCGATCGCAGCTGAGTTGTTAATGTATTCGAAGGACGCTGAATTAAAGAACAACCTAAAAACTGTGGAGGTGTGGTATTATGGAAATGACAAATATACCCGTACAATCAGTACCGTCTTTACCATAAGGACACACGGGGCCTGTGCCCAGGGCCCCCAAACCTAAAGAGGGCCCCGAAAGGTCGATATATTCACTTACACGAAAAAAGGAGCTCAAATTTTCTATTGTTAGGTTGTTAAATACTAACAATTTAACATTTCTAAATTAAAATGTAAATCGGACACCAGATCCGCCTTTTTTTCTAAACGTTGTCCATTTTAGTTATAAAAAGGACCTTATTAGTTACTAACCTATATATAAAAATTGACTTTGAGGATCTATTAGAAGATTTTGCAAAACAGAAATCCCGAAAGAAACCATTGTCGTAACCAATTCAAACTAGCAGAATTTTATAAATAACGTACCTAAAGAAGTTCTATTTATTAAAACAGATAATAACATGAATTTGATAACATAATAAATAAAAAATCATAACAGTAAATGTTTTTTCTTGTTGTTTACTTTTTTTTATTTTCCAACAAGGCCCCGACATGGCCTAAAACGGCCTTGCGTACAATAACAGAAGTGACGTTTCAAATGAATGCATACAGGCCACCCGTGTAGAGGTTCTGGCAGTAGGCAGTAAATAACGTTATTTTAGTTTCCCTACTACAGCGGGCGATCCTGTGTGCCAACATGTGACAGTGACACTTTGCTGCTAGCGTCCTGGCTAATGTTGTTATTAACGTTATCGATTTTGCATTTGACAGGTTATTTATGCATGTATATTATTATAAAGGTTTATTATTATTATTTCGGCCGAATTAGGTCCACTGCTGGACACAGGCCTCCCCCGAAGATCACCACAACGACCAATATGGGTGTGTAGTGTGCTTATTGGGGGGCTTGCCATAATCGCCACGCTATTAATCATGTCATGTTAATGTACTCAAAGGACGCTGCTGCTCATCCTCTGGTTAATCCCTTAGTCGACTTTTACGACACCCTCGGGATGAAATGGGGTGGTGGCATTCTGAGCCGGCACCACACGGCTTATTAAGGTTAATTATGTCAAACCTTTTTAAATTGTATTTAATCTTTGTTCGATCATTTTATAGTATTTTCTACTTACTAAATTAATGCCATTAGGTTTTTTGTTAATAGTTACCCCAAAACCTCATAAATAATTTTGTTTGTATCTTAAACCATTAACCAACTTTTTTAAAATGCACATTTGGTTAAATGGTCTAAGAGTTTGTTTGTATACACATCGTTTCTTTAAATCAAGAAAATAGTTTCTTTTAACATATGGCAACACTATATACACGTGCTGAAAGCCTTGTATCCATCTCATATCAGTCATTGTCATTGTCATCACAATTAAAAAAAGCCATTTCGAAAGTGTCGTGTGGCATTGGTGTATCTTCATGTTGAATTATAGCAAAAAATTATAATTCTATTGGATAGCTACAATGTCAGAACATGTATTACCGGCCGAAGAGCCGATAAGATTCGTAGCTCCAATTATTCAAGATAATCCGACAGGATGGGGTCCTGCCGAAATGCCGGAGCAATTTCGGGACATGCCTTACCAACCTTTTAGTAAAGGCGATCGCTTGGGAAAAATTAGTGATTGGACTGTCGTTCAAGACAAGAAATACCAAAGTAAGTTTGATTCCCTTTTCATAATACATATGAGCACAAATAGTTCTCCCAACATTTGGATTGTTTGAGGTTATAATGACGTTTTATGTCCCAGCATATTTCTCATATCGTAGTAAGCCATATTGCATAGTCCCCGCCTTTAAGATAACATTCTGAACAAGGTTTCTTACTGAAATAAACAATCTTAAATACTTTAGTATAACGCTCAAAGAAACAATTCAGAGCTTGTTTTAACCATTTTTGTCATTATGTTTGAACAGCGTTAAATATGTTTCGGCTTAATTATCTTATTCGAACTCTTACTCCCTTTTCCAGACAAGTATGCGTCTCAGTTTGGCGCTGGTTCGTCGTACGCATACTTCCACGACGAGGATGAAAGTAGCTTTCACCTGGTGGATACTACAAGGGTTCAGAAGCCACCATACCAGCGCGGGCGTGCGCGTGGGCAGAGGGGTCGTGGCGCTAGGGGTGCACGTACGCCTGGTGGCATGACTACACTCAATAAGGGCAATTATATGAGAAATGTAATTTTTTTTACTTATTTAAGATAAGACCTTTCTTTCAACAGCCAAACTGCTGAATACCAGCTGCATTTATTCCTCTTATAAATGTAGCTTATTTATTCAAAACATATTATGTAAACATACTACTATTTACTGCTAAACATTGGTTTCCTCATAGAAAGCTACAAGGCATGATTGTAAGGTAACAATGCCTCTCACATGCCAATACCCACTGGCTGCAAGACACAATGCAATTTTAATTGGGTCTGGTGATGGTGATTATGGGGAAATACCTACGCAAGATGATAATCACCATGCTTCAGACATATAAAACAATAGTTTTAGCCCTGTTCATTAATTATCATCAAATTGGCCCATTACAATCCACTGCTGGAAGTGGCATCTCCCCGGTTATAGAGTTCATTAGCTTTAGGCATTACCTAACAATATCAAAGATACAAATCCTCACAAACAATACCTAAATATTATTAAGATAAACTTTTAATAAAACATTTGTAGACTTACAATCTCAGGAGCATCATATAGTAGAGGTGCAGATGCAATAATTTAATGTGTTTAAATATCACATCATGAACAGTTGACAACATAGGTCTTGTTTATGGTTTTTAATCATATAAGGATGGTAATATCATTCCGACATACTGACTGACTGAATATTAAAAAACTAAAATCAATTCTAGTAGTTTGAATTTTTTTTTAAGAAAACATAGTTTCTTTCTTTCTTTCTTAGTTCATACCATAGACTATACACTTAATACTGACAGTTCATACTACTAGAATTGATTTCAGTTTCTTAATATCCAGCAAGTTGTTAAAACATATTTTTATATAAGTATATTATAGCACTTTACTAACTCAAGCTTACAAACTTATTAATTTTTAAACTATTACCTGCTACAACTAACGATTGACTTTCATTATCTTACTTCTTATCCTACTCATCCTAATAAAGGAAAGAGTTGATGGATAAATTAATATTCCCATATTATGTTTGCCACATTTTATCCTCCTAAAACAGGTATATGTAATTTTAGCAACGGGATCGTAAGCTTGGCAAGAGGTGGGGCCAGAGAGGTGCTCCAATGAAAATCCGTGATGCTTCAGTGACTGTACGGCCAACCTGGGTCACTATTGAAGACATGGACTTTCCTCGCCTTGCTAAGTTGTCTCTGCCTGGTATTAAGGAAGGTATGTATAAGACTACCTTAAAGGGATCATGGCAACTACAGTGTAAAGCTGCAGCTGCTGCATTCATGCCTTGATTGGGTAACCACTCTGTACATGAGACCTGTCTGTGCATGATAAATCATTGAACTTAATTTACTATGAATGCCAATATAAATAATTACAGGCAGTCAGTCAGTATCCCTTACCAATGGTTTGCAGAGTTTGAGGGCATTTATCATCTGAAACTTTGATATTCAGCTGATAGTTACACTGGGTGCCCATCCCAAGATAGTTGGGAAAAAGCTAGGCTGAAGAATGATCTACCTGCTGTTTTGCATATTATATACTGCTTATGGTCTCAAGGAATGACTGTGAAGACCTAAAATGCCAGCATGACAGCTGCTGTTGGCTTTTATGCTTTAAGAATAAGAATAATTTATTTGTCATTTGGCTTTTGTTGTTATTTGGGTTTAGCCAGAAAGTGATGGCAATAATTAAAATGCATACATTTGTTAATTTCCTTAATTACAACATATAATACTCATCAAAATTGTTTACAAAGTTTAAAACGTCTTAATGATCCATTACAACAAGAAAGCTTCTAGGCACACATTAAGGAGTCTAATAAAATTTTGTTTATCAGGTGAAGATATTGTGTGCTGCGGAACACTGGAGTACTATGACAAAGGTTATGACCGTGTTAATGTGAAACATGAGAAAGCACTGCAGCGTATCGATCGTATCTTCCATACGGTAACAATTTTTTTTTATTTAGCTCTTAGCGCAGCAATCGTTTTTAGTAGGCGCAAAGAGTACAGAAAAACACTATTAGGTTTTCTGTTAGAAAAAATCAGTAATTCCGCCACATTGCTTTAGAGATCTGGCGCAAGAGCCCAAAGCTGCCGAACGTGCAGTCTTTGTTTGGCGAAATGTGTTGGCTTTACATTTTACCTGAAGTAGCTTGCGGCAAAATCTAGGAATTTCCCAATACAGACTAGTACTCCTGAAACTGCTTATGTCGAAGCCGGGTAAGGCATTCTCGCACCAGCCCTTTAATTTTTCATACTCCATGGTGTTGATTAACAATATAGGGACAAAAAATACAGTACATGCAATAATAATATTGAATGATTTTGAAATCATTCAATATTATTATTGCATGTATGTCATAAAAGCTATGTAACTGTAATTTTAATCCGGTACACAGGTGACTACCACTGACGACCCGGTGATCCGACGGCTGAGTAAGACCGTAGGCACGGTGTATGCTACCGACGCCATCTTGGCGACCATCATGTGCTGCACCCGCTCCAACTACTCCTGGGATATTGTGATTGAGAAGATTGGTATGTTTAAAATGTTAACATAAATAATGATAATTATATTTTATTGTAACACACACACACATTGACATACATACATATGACACATTTCGCGGCACGGTTGGCGCAGTAGCTAAGCGATTAGCTATCTGCGCTACGTGTCGCGGGTTCGAATTCCGCACGAATCAAATATTAGTATGATTTGCTTAGTTGTTTCGAGTGGGTGTATGTGCATGTAAGATGTTGTCTGTAAACTGTGCCCACTGTACAGGATAAACCCTAGGGTGGGGCAACGTTTTGTAAAAACAAAAAACATTTGCCTGTAAACATCACTGTTAAACATGGGCCTCCCGATGATTATTATATTATAAAAACCACGCTTGGCAGGTGGATTGAAGATCGCATTATGTTATGTTAGCGCGCGAGAGAATGCTGCTGCCCATCCTCCTGATATCAACCGTTAGTCGCCTTTTACGACACCTATTGGTGGAGAGGGGTGGTCTATTCTTAGACACAGTGAATTTTTGAAATCATTATATCTTAATTCTGTTAAACTTGATAGAACGCTACACTGAACTGTCACAAAGGAATATTGCCAATGCCGTTAAAGTATTACGTAAGCAAACTTTTGGTGGTAGACCCTTCTGCATAAGATAAAATATGTAAATCTTGAAGTTGAACACTAATTTATTTCTAATTTGAAATATACAAAGAAACTTAATGCAACCATGATAAATATAGTTTTATTGCTTTTAAATAATGTATTTTAAATATATTCATAATAAAAAATAAAAAATCGAAGTTATTCACTATATCATCAGCTATCTGCTAGTGAAAGTCCCGTAGAAATCGGTCCAACCGTTTCGGAGATTAGCGGAAACAAACAGACGGACAGACCGACGGAAACAATAAACTAAAAATAGTTTTTCTGTTGTTTATTACTGTTATTTTGATATTACAAACAGACACTTTAATTTTATTTATTTGTTTAGATTTATAATATTCCGCACAGAAAAAGTAAGGAAATCCAAGCCCGCTTACGTGATACTTGAACGCCCATTTTATCACCACACATACGCAATAGGAAGATGTTGCAACCCATCTTCCCATTGCTTACCCTATATTTACTACACTCACAAGTAGAGATTGGAGGTTTGGTGTATTCTTTGCCTGCGCCCACATAGAGCTTTACACACCATTGACAATCAAATGTACATAGAAAATACATACATCGAAAATTACTTTCGAAAACCAAGTTCCATGCGTTCGTCTTATCACGGAAGAACGTTGTAGGCATACAATAAATACATACATAAAAGCACTTGTTTACTTATATTATTTTGACGTATAGGCGACAAGCTGTTCTTCGACAAGCGTGACAACACTGAGTTCGATTTGCTGACGGTGAATGAGACGTCTATAGAACCGCCAACAGACGACGGCAACTCCATCAACTCGCCGCGCAACCTCGCTCTGGAAGCCACTTTCATCAACCATAACTTCAGCCAACAGGTCAGCAAAAATACCGTATTTTTTTCTCTGGTGGCCTCTCAAGAACTTTAATCCGTGTCATGAAGTCCCTATAAAATGAAAACAAACACAAAACATATCAAAGTTTTGTATAAGGTATTAATTAGTAGAGCAGTTCGTTAGAAATGCCTATGTAAGCCTAAGCAATAAGGGCGATTTTATGCAAACCTTTTTGTTCAATCAAATCAAACATTGTGCTATAGCAAGTTTCGTATGGCGCTGGCTACCAGCTAAGAATAGCACCAGCCCATCTCTTCCTGTGGGTGTCGTAGAAGATGACTATGGGATTAGGCAGAAGATGGGCATCGAGTATATTTACAATTTGACTGCGATTGCCAAGCGTGGCGATTACGGCAAAACCTCCCAAAGAACACACAACACCAGACCGGTCATAGTGGCGCAACAACCGCCGGGAGGCCCGTGTCTAGCAGTGAACGTTTTTCGGCTGAAATGATGATGATGATGATGAAATTGACGCATACGATGCAAAAAGATCTAACACGCATATAGGAAACAAACGTACAAATGTCGCCAGGACGCATGCTGTCGTCGCATGTACCTCTCATCTCTCGTCATGCACCTTATGTAAATACTAATTTATTTTGTTGCCTAATTTGATATCAATAATTAAAAACTAGCTGAAAGCCTTGACCGGTTTACATGTATGGTCGAGAGCGTTTTGGCTCACGTTTGTACGGCCGAGAGCCGTGCTAGTGCCTAGTGGTGCAGTAAAAGCTAACCATAGAGATGATTAGAAAGCAGTTTCTGAAAATAGTTTTTAATTGTTTTAGCACCAGCTTGTACAAAGTATTGAATAATCTCATAGTAATTTAATGTAAATGAAATACGTAAGTGTAGTTAGGAATTGATCAGTTTAATGGCAGTGAATATTCCGACTGTTACAGATAATTGTCATCAGTGTGCCAGAACTCATTGTTGTTTGCCTGCTTGCTCAACATTGTGATTATGGGGTTATGGGAGAAGACTTACATACATTAGACCAGTCTTTCCCAACGTGGGCGATAACGCCCCCTTGTGGGCGCTGCAGGCCTAAAGGGGGGCGGTAAGAGACCCAGAAAAAAAAGGGGGCATTGTGTAGGGCTTTGGGGTCGATTTATAATTTCATCTACCTAGCTAGGAAGACTCTTAGATACCGACTGAGCTCTCGACTCTCGACTACATCTTGTGAACATCAACTAATATTAATTAAGATATAGCTCAAACTCGGTTCGATATAAAAGACCGCGGGCAATCATGTTTTAACAAGTTTTTGTTAAATAATCCGAATTGTACATTCCTATACCAATCGGCTGGTTCTATAATACTTGTTCTTGCTTGTCGAGTACAATTGGGCGTCGAATGAGATAAACGAGTTTATGCACGTTTGTCTTATTCCTGTTGGTGCGTGCTGCTTATGCAATCCTATATAAACGACGTAAATTTATTTTATTTTCATTTGCGGTTTCGCGCATAATAGATAAGCAGTACTTGATTTCAACACTTACGTATTTCTTAAAACAAAACAATGTCGGAAGTAAAAAAGAAGAGACGGCAATACTCTGCGGAATATATTAAATTCGGATTTATTGAAAATCCCACAAACCCGTCGTCGCCTTTGTGTCTTCTATGTCTAAAAACATTTTCGAACGAAGCAATGAAGCCTTCAAGACTGCAAGATCATTTGAATAAAATGCATCCAGATAAGACAGAAAAGAATGTAGCATATTTTCAAGACCTAGAGAAGAAGCATAATACTCAGCCAAGTGTATCAAAACTATTTTCGGCGGCTGCTAAGCAAGATGACGACGGACTTCGAGCTTCGTACAATATCTCTTTGTTAATTGCTCAAAAAGGCAAACCACACAACATCGGAGAAGAGTTAATTTTGCCAGCAATAAAGGAAGTAATAACTACTGTGCTTCATAAACCAGCCGCAGATATTATCCGAAAAATTCCTTTGAGTAATAATTCTGTGCAAAGACGAATTGATGAAATGGCTGAAAACATTGAAGAATCATTGTGCAATCATCTGAGGACTAGTCAATTCTCAATTCAGCTCGATGAGTCCACTTTACCAACTAATGAAGCGTTGTTGCTATCTTACGTGAGGTTTATTAAAGATGAGAAAATACGTGAAGAACTATTGTTTGCCAGAAATTTGGAGACAGATACAAAAGGCGAAACCATATTCAAAACATTGGAAAAGTTTTGTGAAGAGCTCCGCTCCGGCTATGACAGGGCGCCATAAAGGCTTCACAGCATACTTAAAGAGTAAAATTCCAGATGTCCTTGCTATACATTGCGTTATTCATAGACAACATTTGGTTGCTAGAAACTTAAGTGAACGACTATTTCAATCACTGCAATATGTCATCAAAGCAGTCAATAAAATCCGTAGCAGCTCTTTGAATGATAGATTATTTCATCAGCTTTGTGTTACTAATGACGAAGATTTCAACCGTTTGTTGGTTCATACTGAAGTTCGTTGGCTGTCAAGAGGCAATTGTCTGATTCGATTTTACAACCTGTTTGACTCTATGATAGAGTTCTTGGAAGCTAAAGATACAGAACTGCGCAACAAGCTAATAACATCAAAGAATGATATAGCTTACATGACAGACCTGTATAAAATGTTCAACGACATGAACCTCCAACTGCAAGGCGATGAACTAAATTTAATTAAAACAAAAAATGTCGTTGCTGCTTTCGCAGCCAAACTGCTTCTGCACAAAAAGAATATGGGCAGACGTGAGTTTCACAATTTTCCGAATTTATCAGTATACTGCAGTAACGACGACTTGTTTGCCTACTGCCAACATTTGGAAAACCTCCACATTGACTTCACCGAACGATACCAGGACATTTTAAACTTGGAAATACCAGACTGGGTGTTGGATCCGTTTTCAAATGTCAACACAGCAATGTCACCTCAGCTGGAAGAAGAACTTATAGAATTGACAACAAACGAAGAAATAAAAATCAAGTTCAAAAATGGATATCAAGAATTTAGGCTGCAAAAACCGATCCCGCAATTGTACCCTGGATGAACGATTTTTGATAGCATTCCCATCGTCATATTTGTGTGAACGTGGATTTAGTGCTGTGGCAACGCTGCTTACTAAAAAGAGAAATCGTTTGCGTGTTACCGAACGTGGCGACGTGCGGCTGTTTTTGAGTAAATTGGAACCTGATATCAACAAACTTATTGAACAGCATCAGATTCAACCTTCACGTTAGTTTTTATATAAGAATTGATTATGTTTGTTTTATTTTCAATCAAAGATACTCTGTCCGAATACTATAAATTTGCGTTTCAATAATCAGTTATAAGTACTTAGCGGTTTTTAAGTATGTTTAAAAAGGGGGGCGTTAAAAAATAATTTATTCTTAAAGTGGGCAGTAGACAAAAAAAGAAAAAAGGTTGGGAACCCCTGCGTTAGACCGAGAAATGCCGAGTAGTTTTGGCAGTTATCAGCTGTAGACAATTTCTATTTATTAGGGATTCCTATTTTTGACTAAAATATCGATCTTATGAATCGATTCGATTTTAAGATCAATCTGGGAAAAATCAAAGACATAAATCAATTGACCTTTTTTTTTTTTTTTTGCTTCTTGCTATGGTAAAGTTTTACGAGATTATAGATTATCTGTTTATATGATTAGTAGTAATACGCATATTAAATAATAATAAAAATCTAGTCTTTTGGACTTTTGAGAAAATCTTAACAAAGTCGCTCACCACACGCACACCACTTCGTCTATTTTCAAAAAACCAGTTAGGTCAGTAGAAAAGGATATTCGAATATTGCCGAATGGAAAGACAAAGGAGTCAAATTGTATTCGGCGATGTTTAAAAAGAGTTACAATACAATGAATATTAAGAATTTATGGTTACAGATCAATCTTCGATCTATTCATTTCGTGGCGATCCTAAAATCGATCTGGCTGCTAAGAAGCGAATAAAAAATTCGAAGATCGAACGTAGAAAAAGGTCGTTCGATTAAATCGAATCGGGTTCTAAAACCCTACTATTTATTTATTACTAGCGCCGACGAAGTCTGTTGTAGCGACTTCATCCGTAAGTGAACTAATTAAAGCCTCCAAGGGAACTGAATATTGCAATGAAATGTGTCCTTTGTCCTCTTTCCATCACATAATTTACCGGTCTGCCAAATTTCATTTCAATATGTTCAGCTGTTTGAGAGTGATTGAGAGACAAACGTAGAAACTTTTGTAATATTAGTAAGATTGAGACGATTTATCTACACAGCAATACTTGGTTAGGATACAATATGTAGTGAAACTTTCACAAGTTACTGCATCTAGATAGAGGTCTCCAAACTCATATATGTTTATTTGAAATAAACCAATTACTAGCAGTTATGAAATGTCAGAATTTAAGTTGCACAGTTCCAATTAGTTGATCATATGGAGAAGAGCCAGTAAGAAACTCCATGGATACTCTTTTGAAATAATTGAGATAACAATGTTGATTGTTATTATAGCAAAACATGTAATGAGAATAATGTAGGTTAATGTGTAAAGAACTATCCCACATATACTTCCACCTCCACAAGGCATGGTAGTAATTGGATCTATTTTTTTGTTACATCGTAGATATTGAAGAACGGCGCGACCGACCCCAAGTACAAGTTCCCTGAGCAGAATCCGTTCGTGTCTGAGGAGGAAGAAGGCGAGGTTGCCTCCGTCGGCTACCGCTACCGCAAGTGGAACCTCAACAATGGTGTGGTGAGTTAAACATGCTTCATATTATATTTCTTCAAGTACGAGTTTTCCGATTAGAACCTTTTACGTGTCTGAGGTCCTCTTCAAGAAAGGCAAGTAAAAGCAGGCAAGGTCAATTGATTGACATGATTGAAAGAAAAGAAAGAAAGAAAGAAAATAGATTTATTAAACAACACAAAAAACCAGCACATTGTAGGTACACATAAATATAATATTGCTAGGCTATTGTGGAGTCGTGCGTTTAAAAGGCCACAGCTCAGCTAATGCAACAGGTAACTGTAGCGCTGATTTTCAGCTGAAGCCTCGGGGCACAGGTGGCAACCTGTCATATATAAGTAATAGGAACACCGTTGTGCTTGGACGCTAAATTAATAGGAGTTATATATTTAAGACAAAACAAAATAATAACCTAGATACCCTTTCGGCGATTTTAGTCACTCGAAAATCGAATTCCATTTTATGGTGGTCTTAAGGTTTACGATTAATAAGAGATACGATTTAAGGTATAAGATTTGCAATCATATCTATTTTTTTTTTTTTTTTTTAGTTTTCGTGCAATTTATAATGGTAATCAAGTACCTGACTAATGAGAGCAATGTGAAAGTGGACAATCGAGAAGTAACCAGTTAGATGAGACATTATTAAAAATGGTTAAAAACCAGAACTGTATAGTAAATTAGAAAATAAAATAAAATAAAATTACTTAGCATAGGATTTATGGAATGCCAGAATATGTCATCAAGAATATATCATTATTATTTAGAATGAGTCAAGATTGATTAATAATAAATTTATGTGCTGGATTGTTGAACATCTATAAGCAGTTTTTTAAATTTTGATTTAAAACTATCCACACTCATAATATCCACATCATTACCATCGCACCCCGTTATCGGGAGAGCTCATCTCCATACCTTAGAGCCAAATATGTACTCTCAGATTATGGAATAAGTACTAATGTCTTAGGTTTTCGCGATTATTACACGTTAAAATTGCTTTATTATAATTATGGATTAAGTGGTTTATAACGGAGGTTTTCCCTAGCGAGTTCAACATAGGGTTCTCCAAAGGGGCGTGAAAGGATTCTTGTAAGGTCAGAAACGTGCGAGTGATACCACAGGTGTTGCAAGCGTTCATTAGTTACTCGAACCACTCTAATTAGGTAGGTCATATGTATGCCACATTAGTGGTATGGACCATTGTTTTCGATTCGTATCGAATGGTAGTGTTGCTATTAGTGATTCCTATTAAAAACGAAATACTGCAAGGTTTAGGGTCATTACCCTGGTTTTGGAGTCTTTTCTCATGATTTTTATTTCATCATAATTTCGGCCGAATGAAGTCCACTGCTGGACACGGGCCTCCCCAAAGATCACCACAATGACCGATATGGGTGTGTTGTGTGCACATTGGGGGTCTTGCCATAATCGCCACGCTTGGCAGACGGGTTGGCGATCGCAGTTGAGTTGTTAATGTGCTCGAAGGACGCGGTTGCCCATCCTCCGGTTAATCCCTTAGTCGACTTCTACGACACCCACGGGATGAAATGAGCTGGTGGGATTCTGAGCCACACTGCATTTCTTTTCTCCATCTCAAGATATTATTAGTTATATGTAATGATTCCCGATGACAATATCTAATGAATATGTATGATTTATGTTGGTCTCCACAATCATAACAGAGTGGTTGGATCGTATGACAATATCCATAAAATTTACTGGAAGAACATGTTTTGCCAAGCCCAGAATGTGTAGATAAATTATACCAACCATCTACTTTGTTATGTTGTGATTTTGTCAAGTTTCAATTTGCTCTCCGCTACGTGCCGATCGATTACCGCACGGAACAAATATTTGTATGATCTACAGATCGCCGTTTCGGGTCTGGGTGGCTTTTTTATTATGATGTGATTTACGTCTAAACAACAAGAGAAACACTCTTCAATGTATATGTATTGTTGTTATTGTATATTGCTTTTCGACTGGCTGGAGCCTCTTTTGATTTCGCCGGATTGCCTGATTACGCGGCTACATATCCCTGAGAAGTCTGTGATAATCTCATCAAAAAAAGGTTTTAAAAAAACAATTCTTCATGTTATTCTTATTACAAAATAGCTCTTTGTTTTTAGCTGAATAACAATATTTAATTTCAAAGAAAAGTGTAATATATGTTGAGATTTTTGCACCTTATATACAGTAGGGATGAAATGCCTTTTTTTATGCCACAGTCTCAAATAGTTACTAACACTTCTTCATCAACCATAGATTACACAAGTTATATGTATTATGCAGACGCTAGTGGCTCGTTGTGAGCATGACGCAGTGCTGCAAGGGCCTCAGAATGAGACGCAGTTCTTGAGCATCAAAGCACTGAACGAGTGGGACTCCAAGCTCGCCAATGGCGTGGAGTGGCGCCAGAAGCTCGACACGCAGCGCGGAGCTGTGCTCGCCAACGAGCTCAGGAACAACTCCTGCAAGCTCGCCAAGTGGACCGTGCAGGTATGGTTTGTGTAATTTACGTTCAAATGTGACATAACATTACAAAGATGTTAGCTACTGGTGGACATTTTCATAATTACCATATTAAATCGATATACTGATGGTGATTGATAAGATGGCGCTTTTATAACAACGATGTTAGGTGCTCCGTCAAAAACCAAATAGCGAAACTGCCGCCTTCTAAGTTAAGAGACTAACGGTCTTGAAAAGTTAAGAAGGTCTCATATCTTAATGTTCTATGTGACGAGCTGCACTGGGGCGGTACTACATTCAGACTTCAGTGATATGTTATACGAACCTGGATGGCTGAAAGATAGAGGCTAGAAAAGGCCAAATGCCTCTTAACTTAAATACAAGTATCAAGTTAATTATTTAATAAGCCACAGTTCAGACAGTAATGAAAAATACTTACAATCACCATTGACTAAACACATGAGTCATGTGGAAACTGTATGAAATATTATCTGAACCCTTTTTAGTCAATAGTTTTCTAAGTCGTGTCGGCGTCCAATTTCACCAGATGCTTAAGTCGACATCATCATTTCAGCCGAATAAAGTGCACTGCTGGACACGAGCCTCCTTTAAAGATCGCAATAACGCACTGGTCTGAGTGTGTTATGTGCTTAATGGGGGGATTCGCCACGCTTGAGATTTTAGTGTGCTCGAAGGACGCTTATCCTCTGGCTAATCCCATAATCGCCATTTACGACACCCACGGAATGAGATTAGTTGGTGCTATTCGCAGCCGGCACCACACGGCCACTGCTTAAGTTCTTCCTGATGCTTAAGTACAGTATAGTTACCCAAGGCCTATTTATTTCCAGGCCCTCCTAGCCGGCTCCGACCAGATCAAGTTCGGTTACGTGTCCCGCACGCAAGTGCGTGACAACTCACGCCACGTGATCCTGGGCACACAGCAGTTCAAGCCGCACGAGTTTGCTGCTCAGATCAACCTGTCCATGGACAACGCGTGGGGCATCCTGCGGTGTATCATCGATATATGTATGAAGCAGAAGGATGGTGAGTTGTTCAGTTATGAGGCACTACGAAGAACGATGAGTAAAGATTGCTACGAAGGGGTGGGCTCGGCTGGCTAGGGACTAGGGTTGCCAGCCAAACTTTATAATAAACGGTTGTACATTATTTCGGGCTGAATACTTTATAAAAACAATAAAAGTACGCGAAAATACTTTATTTCACATATTTTTTCTAGGATTTAGGGACTAGGGTTGCAAGCCAAACTTTATAATAAAAATAATTTGCACGTTATTTCGGGCTGAATACTTCATAAAAACAATAAAAGTACGCGAAAATACTTTATTTCACATAGTTTATTTTTTCTAGGATTTAACTTGACGTAAATCATTAGGAGCAAAATGGACTGTAGTTTTTCGTATAACGGATCGCATTTGTGGACATTTAGCTCACTCATTTGCTTATGCAACCTAAAACAAAGTGGTAACCCTACTAGGGACAAAAATATATGTTAGAACAGACATGGCATATGGTATATGTGAGATTAGATTCCATTATGTCCGAATCTAAGCTCAATAATCTTCAGTTAGTCGCCTCAATGGTGCAGTGGCAACACATCTTCGGCCCGCCCATAAGATTCCCTACCTCCAATAAGCTATAAAATTTTAAGTTATAGTCTACTAACGCCAGCTTTATAGTGATAAATGTCTGCATATAAAATCTGTCAGAAAAATATATATTTCGAGACCAGTTTTAGTTTTATAGTTGTTTATCTAATATATGTTCTACATATTAGCGGATTCACATCAAACTCATTTTATAATAATTTTCAGGTAAATACCTAATCATGAAGGACCCCAACAAGCCGCTGATCCGGCTGTACGACATCCCCGACAATACTTTCGAGTCGGACGCTTCCGAGGAAAGCGGCGATGAACAAGCAGACACTCCATTCGCACCATTGTACTCATACGGAAACACCAAGAGAATTTAGAACTGAGAACACATCCATTGTAATTCAAGGATATCTATTGTAATTCAAGGATATCTATTGTAATTCAAGGATATCTATTGAATTTCAAGGACATCTATTGTACTTCAAGGTCGTCCGTAGTACTTTAAATACAATAATATTGTATAGTTCATATTCTGCAGTAAACTTCTATTGTATCTTCCGATTTGCATGGTGATCTACACAAGATAGCCACAATAATATATATAAGGTTTTCCGGTACTCAGTATGTATTACATATTATTATTCAGCCGAATACAATTTTATAGTCACCTTTTGGTTTTTATTTAACCTCTTTTCATTATTGACGATATTTACCCGGTAGAACAGAACAAAATAATCAAACCTTGATGCGAGAATTGGAAGATAGAAACCCAAAGTAAAAAGAAAATGGATGCAATATTCTAATAGCCTAGCTGACAGTCTAGAAGCGCAATGTTCCACAAGCACTTTACCTGTTGATAAAGCTCACCTCACAAAGGTTGACGCTGAAGTCGAACGTAGAGCCACTATTCCACCTGCCGAGGACCCTGACGACCCCCTCCCTCCGGTCACGGCAGACGAGATCAGAAATCTTGTCAAAAACATTCACCTGCGCAAAGGCACGTTCTGGTCGACCCAGACGACAAAATCACGTTAGATCACATAGAGTCGCATTGTCTCATTCCCTTAACACCCGACCGTTTTACCGCCCTCGCCGCCGAGGATGCCCGCCTCACCGACGTCTCGGAGACCTATCGCCGCGTCATCTTAAGTTACTTCTCCCTCCCGTCTCTTGCTCGCGCCGGCCCGTGCCGAGCCTGTAGTTTTAAATGGCCCCTCATACATTTCAAATAATACCGATGCAGCTGTCCCCAAAACAATAGCTTCTTATCCCCAGCAACGCTCTAAGCCGAGGTCCGTGTTCCGCAGGGGGCGCCCTTAGCGCAAGTTGCTTAGTTTTTAATTTTAATATTAATCTTAAGCCTGGCTGGAGGCCTCTTTTGGCTTCGCCAGAAACAACCGGTTAAGCAACAACCACACTTCCCAGTGTATGCAAGAAACCCAACAAAAAACCTAGTAAAGAGAAAGTGGAATACCAAGTGATTATCCTATAAGTGTTATTAACTGTAATCAAGAATATAGTGTTTCGTATAATTTTGGTAAATTTTATTTATCCCGAACCCCAGCTCGTAACACTATGTATTGATTTCTCATGACGATGTTTTTATCGTCGGTACGCTATATCTCCCTTAATACTTTATCAAAATGATTAATTGAGACATCATTTTGAAAGATTATAGTCCCGGCTAATGACGAAAAATAACCATACACTGTTTACGATAATGTGAGAAAATTTCGCACCGGTCAACTACCACTACTTAAATTTTCGTACCTAATTATTCGTTTAAGAATTAAGGTACCTAAATAATTTATATTTTATGCTATTCTTAAAAGAATCTTAAATAAATAAATGCCATTTTTGATTTCTTCATTTTTATATATTGTGTACAAAATCATGATAAAAAACATTTCATATTCATATTCACATTAAATATAGAGATTCAACCTTTATCTCTATTTAAAGTGACCACTTAGCGCTGTAGTGCAATTCTCTAAGCTTAAACATCTATACATCCTTGAATAGAGAATTGAAATAATGGTGAAAAACCAATTTGGTATTCACTAAAACATGATTGAAGCTATTCAAGCATACATTGCAGACGGTGAGCCATGAGGACGAGTCTTAGCCTTAAATGCCAAATTGGGTTGTCACCGCTATGTCAATTCTGAATTCACAAGGTCGTATCGATGTTTGAGCTTAGAGAATTGCACTACTGTTCATCGCCGTTCTCACAATTAACCATTTATAAACCATATCTAGGATTTTTATTTACTTAAGTTTTGTTCCGATTTTAATTTCGTCGGATGTAAAGCTACATTAAGACAATTTTTTTTAAAGGTGCGCTATTTTTCTTAGAAGGCCTCAGCCTCTTTCATGGAGACAAGAAGCTTTGCTCGTGAGGTGGTACGGACTGTGGAGCGTGTTAAAGCTGTTTATGCAGAGGCGGTGCGTATAGCGCGGAGTAGGCGTTTCTTGCGCCCAGAACAGTCAGCTGAAATCACTGTTTTTTTTTTATACACTTGGTGACGAGACGCGCAAGTCATTCGCCTGGTCTTAAACGAAAAGCCTGCCTGTAACAATTAGAATGCTTCCCAGGACTAGTATTGCGAGGCATCACACTGCACTCATCACCTCGAAACGTAAAATAAATTAGTCTCTTATGCCCAGTAATTTCACTAGGTACAGTGGTAGGGCACTAATGCAGGTGCTCACCGGGCACGGTTGTTTCGGTGCATACCTGCACAGGATAGGACACGAGGCCACGGCACAATGCCAACATTGTGATAGCGACCAGGACCGCATAGACATGCTCGAGGCGTGTCCTGGGCCGCCGAACGGCGGATCCTGGTCGATGGGATCGGGAGAGGGCGGATCCTGCTCGAAGGAGGAGACGGCGCCGCGGTAACAACCGCCCTGGCGCCTAATTCCTATACGCATGAAACCCCCTGGCGTCGCTATAAAGTGGGGGGCCTCTGGGTTCGCGGGTGCGTAGATTGGAGAATCTGCGTACCCACACAAAGCGACCCACGAGAAGACGGTGGCGCGCATGTGTTCATGCGCTGCCGTGTGCGCATAGCACTGCGCATAGGGGGGAAACGCTTCGGGGGATCCTTTACAATCCCCCCGGGGAGGTGACCGCTTTACATTGACCCTCTCAGAGATGTACCTATAGGCGTGGCACCAGTTGGCGGCTGTAGTGTGATCATACGAGGACCTGGAGCCCCCCTAGGTGCGGAAGATGACCGCCCCTCCGTCCTTCCCCGCGGCGGAGGAAGTTCATGAAGAATTTCCACTGGGCCCAATAAAAAAAGGGACCGTGCCCTTCTAACCGAAGCACAGTCATGTCTCAAGTTAACTGCTTAGCGGCGAATATGCTTCTACTGCGTATACCTAAGGTTGACGGGATGCCAGTCTTGTTTAAACATCACATGATTAAATCTTACAATATACTATGTTATTTTCGAGACCTGCTTCGAGATTTGCCGTGTGGTGCCGGCTCAGAATACCACCACCCCATCTCCTCCCGTGGGTGTCGTAAAAATCGAATAAGGGATAAGTCGGAGGGTGGGCAGCAGCGTCCTTCGAGTTCATTAACAACTCAACTGCGATCGCCAACCCGTCTGCCAAGCGTGGCGATTATGGCAGAACCCCCCAATGAGCCCACAACACACACATATCGGTCGTTGTGGTGATCCTTGGGGGAGCCCTGTGTCCAGCAGTGGACTTAATTTGGCCGAAATAATGATGAATGATGATTTTCGAGACAATACTGGAAGATACATTTAAAAATGCAAGTCAATGCGCGCACTCCGCCGCTTATACATAAATATATTTGTAATAATCCGCTCTTTAAACAAAACCCGCGGAATCGCATCTCCATCAACGCTTTAATGCAATGTTCCAATTTTCTGAACTCAACCCCGCACTACATGTCTCATTAAGTTCCGCATCTCCATCAACGAGGCCGAAGTATTTCATTATTATAAGATCGTCGCACCCTTATATACATTACGTATTTACAATATGTACAAAATTATAAAGCATAATGTGGTCATGTAATCATGAGAATGTATCTCCAATATGGACCCACTCAAAATAACAATTCGAAATGGTTACATAAAAATAAACAAGAATCGTTATAATATTGATTAAAATTAAGAATGTGTTTGGGTGCTTTAGCTCTATTTGGCTTGCTTTGAGCTTCTAGAGTTTTTGGACTTAGGTCCGGGAAGGGCCTTGGTTTGGAGGCTTGTTTTCATTATTTCCGTCCCCTTTATCATTTTTACTCTTGGCAGCGGGCGAGATTCTGTTGATAAAGAATTTAAAAGACAATTTCTTGTCTTTTATATAGTTAACCAAAGTATCTAATGGCAGAACAGCACATTTCCTTAGACGAAATATTTCTTCTACCATAATGGCATCATTGAAGCAATGTTCTGTGAACACGACTTTCCTTCTAGGATTCTGCTTGCTCATCACGTGTATCTCGTAGATATGGTCGTGTGCAACTTTCTTGCTGCCAATAAGCTGGATTGCCCAGTACACCATATTTTGAAGAGCATCGATCTTCATAGTTATTATGAACAGGAACTTGCTCTGTGACACTAAATATAAGTGATGGTTATCGTTTTCGACGTCTATGTTGGTCAGTTCCACTTCATCGTCAACGATGTTGCAATGGTCCGCATGACTATCTTTGAAGTGTTCCATCATACCTTTTTGCTTGCCTGTAAGTAAATTAAATATAAATTAAACTGCCTGATCCACTTTAATGTGTCACCACAGCATAAATCATTTCATGTTTACTGAAGGTGTTCAAGTTGATGGAGCAGATATACATGAGCATGAGAGGCCGATGAGTTGGGAGACTATAGTTGAGCCTAATTTCAATGCCTTTAAATCTGGCAATCTGGGAAGGTCGGCAACGCGCGAGTGAGACCTGGTATTGCTAGCGTTCATAGGTTACGGTAACCGCTTACCATCAGGCGGACCGTATACTTGTTTGCCTCATTAGTTGCACCAAAATCACCTTTTTGAAAAATTCCTCACGATACGTTGGGACTAATATTATATTTTAAGTAGACTACCACGTCTGTGGTTTATGAAAGCGTAAAGACTGAAATATGTGAAGAATATTTATATTACCGGTCCAGAAACAATTTCCAAAAACAACGCCAAGCGGGCAGTCCATGTCTCTGAAGATACATTTCTTGAGATGCTCCTCTATGTCCATTGACACCATGGTGTAGATACATCCCGATGATTTGTTGGGACACGGCACTTTTGCCTAGAAATATAGTTGTATAACATGAGTTTAAAACAGATGAAGAAAAAGAAAGCAAAAAGTTTGGAATGAAATCTTTGTCCTAACACTATTACGAGGGCGGCACTGAAAATTTCGGGAATCAAGGAAGTGACACAACATTACTATTTAAAAATATATTTATTGCTTTACGAAGTATTCTCCGCGAAATTTGACACATTTTTCCATACGATGGATGGTTCCATTCCATCATTGAAGCAACCATTCCATTCGGAAGTTGGGGTCTCCAAAATGGCCGTTTTGTAGGCGTCCACAGCTTCTTTAGGTGATGAAAATCTCTGTCCACGCAATTTATTCTTTATTTTAGAATTATTTAGATTTATAAAATTTAGAAAGTATAGAAATCATTAGGGCTTAGGTCGGGGCTGTACGGCGGATGGTCTAATAATTCTATGTTTTCTTGCTCTAAAAACTCTTTTGTTCTGTGCGCGGTGTGAGAACTCGCATTGTCGTGATGGAGGATGATGCGGCGGTTGCAGTTCTCTCTACGGAGTTCAGAAACGACCTGTGGCAAACAAATGCTAGCATACCATTCTGCATTAACCGTTCTTTGTCCCTCAAGAGGAATAGTCGTAACATGGCCGGTTTTGGAGACAAACGTGGCCACCATTTTTTTTGCAACACTCCGTGAACGAACAATTTTTGTTGGCTTTACCTCTTTTTCGAACACCCAAACTCGTGACTGGTTTTTTGTTTCGGGTTCGTACGCATATATCCAGGATTCGTCACCTGATACGATGTTGTATACAGCATTTGAGGATCCTGCGTGGAATCTTTCGAGAGTTCTGACGCACCAAGTAACGCGGGCCGCTTTTTGCTCTTCACATAGCAAATGCGGTATCCATCGGGAAAACAACTTTTTTACACCTAATTGTTCATGCAAGATTATTTGTATTTGACTCATGCCAATGTCTAAAGTTGCCTGAATTTCGCGGTATGTCACATGTCGATCTTCCTCAATCAGCTTACGCACAGCATCAACGTTTTCTTGGGTGACTGCAGTTTTTGGGCGACCTTGACGAGGATCATCACTGAGCTTGACACGTCCACGTTGAAATTCAGCAAACCAGCGATAAATTGTGGTTTTGGATGGGGCTTCATCACCAAATGCAGAAATCATCCGGTCAACACACTGTTTTTGTGTTAAACCACTTCGAAAGTCATAATAAATCATCGCTCTTGAATTTTCTCGAGTCAATTCCATTTTCTCAACGACTAAACCACAGACTAGGTACTTCGTATAAACAAGTTTGACAAAACCTTGTGACAAGACCGTGAATCTTTTTTTAAATAAATAAATGGTATTCGATTTGTAAAACCAAGGAGTTTTCAATTAAAAAGATTTTAATATGACAGGAACAGTGGAAATATTACATTCCCGATACTTTTAGTGCAGCCTATGTAAATTGCCCAATGACCTTGACAATTCTGTACTAGTATTTGTCTGGCACTTTACTGCCTTTTACTGATAAACGAACATACTACAACAAAATAATCTAAAGATTAGGCAAAAGCACATGTGTCGCACTGTTTTTGCCTACTTTTTATTCGCTCTCTGAGAGACCCTAATACATTTTTTAAATAGTTACAATGATGGGTTTCCACAGTTATCTTATTTAGCATATAATGCATTCTGAAGGTCTGATGATGATCAGGTAAATGCATACCGGAACTAGTTAGGATTACCTAAATTTTACACTTTTTTTACGTAGTACCGACAAACGAAATACTACAAAAGCGAAAGTAAACAGCTTAGAAATAATGTAAGTACTAAGCATAATTTTTTACAGCTAAGGCAGGCTTCACTTTACATTTATGTTTATATTTAGGCATTGTCAAACTTACTCTATGATAAGCTTAAAACACAAAACTAAGTAACATACTAGGCATGCCTTTTAAGTTCTGTCGATTCCATATTTCCCGGCAATTTTGAATCTCAAAACAGTTGAAAGTATTAGGATTAATGCTATTGTTTACTCACAGCGTCGATTGGATCTGTCATCTGTCAGGTTACGTACGAAAATGAATCTTTCTAAGGAAAATGTTCGTGCAATAATTTTCTAGAACTTTAGAAGAGGCCTGACACGGCTTCAGTGTTTTGAAGAGCTAACCTCTGTGTTCAGTGATGAAGCCCCATGTCTGCGGACTGTCGAACGCTGGTATTTAGAATTCCAGCGTGGACATACTAGTGTTAGTGACAAATCTCGCGAAGGACGCCCAAAATCCGCCTTCACTGAAGATAACATCATTGCTGTGAGACAACTAATTCTCGAAGATCGTCATGTGACGTATCGAGAGATAGAGGCTCTATTAGGCATCTCAGGGACAACCATTCAGAAGAACTTGCATGAAGCGCTTGGTGTGAGAAAGCTAGTTTGCCGTTGGATACCGCATCTGCTTTCCGACGATCACAACGCGGCCCGCGTCAGATGGTGTAAGAAAACTCTGCAAAGGTTCAACCGAGGACAGTCAAATCACGTCTACGACATCATCAGTGGTGACGAATCTTGGATATATGCCTACGATCCTGATTCCAAACAACAATCTACAATCTGGGTCTTTCAAGACGAGCCAAAGCCGACTAAAGTTGTTCGTTCTCGAAGCACTTCAAAGAAGATGGTGGCCACGTACGTTGGAAAAACCGGCCATGTTGCGACTATTGCACTTGTCAAGTCATCGCCGAACTTCGAAAATCTAACTCAAAGCGACGCATCATCCTGCACCACGACAACGCAAGCTCACACAGCGCTCGTCAAACGACTGAGTATTTGAAGCAGGAAAAAGTATAAATTCTTGACCATCCTCCATACAGTCCTGACCTAAGCCCTAACGATTTCTTTACATTTCCTAAAATTAAGAAAAGTCTTCGTGGTCAAAGGTTCCAGTCCGGTGAAGAAGCAGTCGACGCTTTCAAGTCAGCCATTTTGAACACCCCCACTTTAGAGTGGAATAAATGTTATAATAACTGGTTTGAGCGAATGGAAAAGTGTATTAAGCTACGTGGTGAATACTTTGAAAAACAATAAAAAGTACAATAAGGTTCTAGTTGTGTTTTTTTCTTCAAACGACAAAACTTAAAAGGCATGCCTTGTACTACTTTAAATATATTTACGGACTTAATTTCTATTTTTATTTAACGTAATTGTTATATTTGTATTATTTAATTTTTTATTAGTTATTATTAGTATTATAATATATATAATTAGTATTATTTAATTTAATACATAAATTTCAAAATAGTTACAGACGTTACTCCATTTTTTTGGTGTGTATCTAATGCCTAACTATGGAGTCATTATAGAGAGAAAATAAAATTTGGGTTACTAACTGCCTATTTACTTAATATTTTTATTCATAATTTTAAAGAATACGAATTTTCTGTAATGACCTTATGTATAAGATATGTTTTTTACATAGCCTGTGCACGAAAGGATTAGTCAACAAAATCATTTAAACTTACGCTTTTTTTTCGATTTGGGCGATGTGCCCCTTAAGGTAAAAGAAATGCCGTTAGTAAGAAGTGCCTGAAACGTGTGTTCCTAATCTAGCCCTTTACGACAAACGCAGTATATATATTGGCTAAACAGTATTTATTTATTGATATAATATGTCATTTTTTAACATGCTTTTATTAGCTTGGTATGTATCTATGTAACGGAATTTTTGAACTCGGTTTTCATACCCTTCAAAACGTTGGATTGATTTGTAATCTAGCCCTTTACGACAAACGCAGTATATATATTGGCTAAACAGTATTTATTTATTGATATAATATGTCATTTTTTAACATGCTTTTATTAGCTTGGTATGTATCTATGTAACGGAATTTTTGAACTCGGTTTTCATACCCTTCAAAACGTTGGATTGATTTGAAACTTCGCACACTTAAGGACCGATGACAACGCAATAATTTAAATAGTTTGTCCCATTATCCTTGCCAGCATCCTCAGGATTAGCAATTTTTTCATCTCTGATACCCGGAAATAATGACAAATTCATCGACATACACAAACTTGCACAAAAAATAATACCTCCATAAGATGTCGATTCAATCTTCCGCGGCAGGAGTGCGATGAGACTCGAATAGTGTCTCATTTTTCAGATTGAATCCATAATGGAAGGAGAGTTTGTTTACTTAAACATCGAAAGGAAGATGCTTGGGTAAATAATTACCACCCGGAGTTATTAGACTATAGACAGGCAACATGGACAGTCAGCATGCTCAAAACAAAAAAAAAACGTTTTTGTAGTTAGCCGCATTAAAAAATACAAAATAAATAATAGTTTAAAAAACTAAAACACACGCTTTTGTAGATAACCGAACTAAAAGTAGAAAACTATTTTCAATAAGTTTAAAATAACAACAGAGTGATAAAAAAGCGTGGGGTGCTTTATCTCATACATTATGTCCGAGCTGTTTATTTTCGCTTGTAGTTTAATTTAGTATTTCGTTTGTCGATAATACGTAAAAAAAATTGAAAGTTAGGTCATCCTAACTAGTTCCGGTAAGCATTTACCTGATCATCATCAGACCTTCAGAATGTATTATATGCTAAATAAGATAACTGGGGAAACGCGTCATTGTAACTATTTTATTATAAAAAATGTATTAGGATCTCTCACAGAGTGAATAAACAATAGGCAAAAACAGTGCGACACACATCTGTGTTTTAGCCTAATCTTTAGATTATTTTGATGTGGTAAAATTCATAATTAATATAAATAATCGCCATAACCTTTAATAAGTATGTATTAATCTCTTCCTTTTAACATTTTAAGCAAACAAAAATACTATTGTTATTGTATAGTAAAATTGCTGCGCCCTAACAGTGTTTCATATTGATACACATCCAATTTTCTGTCAACTTATGAACATATGAATGCAATAAAGATTTGAGTTTAAGTATGTTCGTTTATCGGTAGAAGGCAGTAAAGTAACAAATCGTCAAGGTCATTGGGCAATTTAATGCCCTTGAATAGTGTTAAGGAGAAAGATTTAATTGCAAACTTTTTTTTCTTTTTCTGTTTTAACTCTTTTAGTCTTTACTCATGTTATACAACTCCCAACAAACCATCGGGATGTATCTACACCATGGTGTTAATGGACATAGAGGAGCATCTCAAGAAATGTACTTTCAGAGACATGGACTACCCGCTATTTTCATGATGACGCTACTTTTACAAATATTTACAACAATTGACATCAAGCAACCCACGCTTGTGTGGCGCTGTGCAAAATTATTTTCTACTTTTTAGTTCGGTTATCTACAAAGCGTGTTTTTTTAGTTTTTTTCGGCGGCGGCGGCCATATTCATAATTCCTAGGTTACATATTTGGATAGAATGGTGGAACTCCAACACGTAAATTTGAATGGCTCTCCACGCGAGTTCAACTCGCACTTGTCCGGTTTATTTAACGTTAGAAACACCGCTAGTAACAGTGGTAACAATTAGCATAATGCAATAAAACAAACCTTTTCATATTTAATAATAATAACTATGACAGATTACTTTAATGTAAGAATAATTATGTACTTACATTTTCAATTCTCCTTTCTTCAGCTAATCTTTCCCTCAGTTCTGTAGGTATATCAGCCTGAGTGACTTCTTGTAAGACAGTCTTTAACTGGGAATCCCTGGAAGTTACAAAACAACAATAATGTTATCATTTGAATTGTTTCGAGTCAATTTTTATTTATTTATGTATATCATTTGCTGGCACTTACGAATAGTCTGAATTTAAATCGTTGCAGAAGAACCAGCAAGAAACTCCATGGATATACTCTTTTAAAATATATGAAAGTATTATAATCTTGCTACATAAAAACCCTCAACAAGACATTTTAGTGAGTGTTGCAGACTCAGACTACCAGGCAACAGACTGGTGTATGTTATTACATTAGTACTGGCAACATAATGCTCTCATTCACAATAATATAAGCATGATTGATGTCATTAATAATAATAATAAAATAGAAAATTATTATACATATAGATACAATTTAAAATTAATATCATATTGTATGGTCTTGTTACCACACAGCTTCTACTTGATAGATGATGATTAAATTAAACTAAATATGATAAACTTGTTAACTGATATACTGAATTCACATGATATGATAAAAGATAAAGATTATTTATTGCCAAATTAAACACAATTATTTCAATGAAAAGAATACAAATAGGTAGGAGTATAAACAATATTTTTTGTAGTATGGTAAAAGGAACGGACTCCGCAATGTTGGCAGTGCGCGGTGATCAAACCACGCACTCACCCGTATTCATATACGCGAATGTTTTTATTAAACCAACTAAGATCCAGAATTGTTTTTTTTAAATTCAGAATCAAAATCATGTTGTCATTAAATTTTCTAAAAATGACGTGCATTTAGCCACAGCGGCGCGTGGCAGGGAATAACTAGTAATTAATACATAGGTAAATGAAATATTTCCAGTATCTACTGTTTGTGTAGTGGTTTTCCTGCGCAGCATAGAAATAAAATAAATTACCTAATAAAAAAACACCGGCCGGTATAAAACCGGTCGGCCGCTCGCCGCCCACCTCAATGACCAGTTAAGCAACCACATTTCCCTGAAATGTATGCGAGAAGCCCAACAAAAAAAAAAAGCCTCACACCTGCATGTAAACAAAAGAAAGGTGCGGGCGGTCGCGGGGAGGCGGAGTCATTCGCATCGTCAATCTCAATATTCCTATGCAATGTATCTATATGCAAGTTCGATTGATCTGCTATCACCGGAAAGCAGAAAAAGATACTATGTAGATGATGATATGACGCGGTCCGACTGAACTGAACGTAAGGTATAAATGAATGGAAAACTATACAATATTGTTATTGATTGGTTAAATAATTGGCAATGTGCGGTTGCACCATACACATTTCCAATAATAATAAACCAAAATAGTGTACTCATGTTACAAATATGGTCCGATATGATCTTTAAACATGTTTTAAATATTATGTGTTGTTAATGGATGCAGTAGGTATAATAATTAAACTATGAATTTAGAATAATTTCAGTTTAAAATATGTACAATGTTGTCATGTCAATCCATGCAAGCAATTAGAAAGCCCCTGAGTCGCAGTGTGCAGGGGGAAGCTTAAACCAGACATCTTTATCCTCCTTTGTTTGAACCCTAAACTTCATAAATTTTTTACAATTAGCTAGACTTCAGTATATTGTACGTCGTTGCCGAAAAGCCGACGGTGTAGCAAGTATGCATAGGCTGTCGGCGCACACGCATAGATACCGTGCACACATATCCTAACAAAGGAGAAGCGAGTACTTATTGGAATATATAGTTGAGAGGCACTGCTGGTGTGTATGAGCACATTCCCACATGTTATAGTCAGCTCACCTGATATAAACCAACATGTAAGCGTCGGTGCAATTGTTTACGGCCAACGCCGCGTCCTCTTCGAGTTTACCGTAGTTGTACTCGATGGCCTCCTGCTTCGTGCAGCGAGACACTTCGTCGTCGTCGAACTTGTACCACTGTGGAACAAATGTGAAATTATAAACTAGACTAGTGTTGCCCAAAATCTGTCTTTGTCGTACGTCATAAAATAGATTAAATTAATGTTTTGAATACAGTGTAAAAATAAATTGGATGATTAATTATTATAATCACTGTACTTGAATTGAATAAGTATTTTGTATTATCGCATTTAAATTTGTATTGCCATGCCATGGTGTAATGTCGCATTTCAATTTTATCGATCTTTGCATGGTCTATGCGTCGAAGCACTTTTTGTCAGTTCGTTTGATTCAGTTCAGTGGATAAATGCTTATCTTATATAATTTTTCTGTACGTGTGTATGTTACTGAACTCCTTCTAAATGGCTGGACCGAATGTAATTGTTTGTGTATATTTGAGTGGGTCTCTGGATGGTTTAGATTCACAATTGGACCGGTAGGTGGCGCTACAATCGGGTTTGCATGTACTTGCCTATGCGAAGCTGGGACAGGCAGTACAATATATAATATTAATAAATGTTTGTTCAGTCAAGACTTACATATCGTTAATTAAATGACCACAAATTATTAGGATTATTCCGACTGTATTATTGTGGTGGATAGGTCTGTAATTCAAGGGGTCTATCGAATTTTTAGGCACTGGTCTTCCACAAAGACGGTAGTAACCTAGTATGAATGCGCGTATATAGTGTGGCTTTCTCATTGGCACTATGAGCCAAACGATCATCGGCATGACGCAGCGGTAGCAAGGATAACTATTCAAAATAAAAAGGCAAAATATTCCCTCCCTCCCTCCCTCCTCCCTCCTCCCACCCGACCAGAAAGCGCGGCTCCCCGAAAGATAGCTCGCAAGCTGCTCACCAATTCTGCCGACTAAATCGAACTTAGCCCTCGCAATCATTCTCTTACTGAACCTCGAAGCAGCATTTAGCTTTCGGGTCACATCGGCAAAATAAATTATGGTTTTCTTTTGTCATTTAAAAACGTTGTCCCGATCTAACATTTACTAGTTCGGAATCCTGCTACTAAAATAATACAGTCCTAAACTAAATACCACATTAAAAAATACCAAGACACTGTGAGTGATTAATGTGTGAATCAAAATATCTTTTTTATAAAAATTGTACGGTAGATAACTTTAAAAATCTGTAACGACTTAGTCTTCTTAGTCATCCTGCGACCACGAACCCTGCAAAGTGTTCGAAACGTCAGGAAAAACATAAATATACGCGATTTAATCCGCTTAAAAGTCTTTTATTATAATGACTAATAATCGCAAAAACCTAAGACATTTCTCAGGAATGTGCTTTTCCAAATTCATACATATCTTACCTTCCCATCGCCCTTAGGGTTAATGAAGACCAAATGTCGTTCGTGGTTGTCCACAGATTGCACCAGCACTGCATGTAGCGTATAGTCCGACGGGCTCTCTGGCTTCTCCTGTAGATACGCGTCCAAATTGATGTGCTCGTAAAATTCAAACCTGCACAAAAACGATTTAAAACCGCGGTTAGCATGAAACCTTTCTGTTATCACATTCTAAACCGCGAAAATAATATCGGCTCGATAAATTACGTAAGCATGCCGTTTGATAGAAAGCTATCTAAATCAGAATGGCTCCTCCCCATAACACGGAGTGTGATGAATGGCCTTGGCGCCATCATCAAAGTATGTAACAGAACCGTCGCCTCAGTCATACCTAAGTAAATATGCAATTTTAACAAGGAACTCTTAGAAGATATGTCTTGTTGCACGTTATATTACTCGAAAAGATATATTATATTATATACCAAATGTGTATTTATGTTTTAATTTTTAATTCAGCTGATTACACGACGTACCGCAAAGAACATATATTTATAAGGCCTACAGTTCGGAATCTGGGTGTTTGTGAATGTGGAATTTATGTCAGAAAACTATACCCACGACACAACAGAAAAAAAATGATAATGATATGTAATTACAGCTACTGGCTGACATGACTGCGCATTATGATTATGCGCATATTGAATTTAAACATTTATTTATTATTACAGCATGGAGGACTTCAGGAGCCAAATCATCATTTCATTTCAGCCAAATAAAGTCCACTGTTAGACTCAGGCCTGCCCCAAAGATCACCACAACAACCAGCCTCGGTTTGGGTCGTGTGCTCATTGGGTTGTATGGCCATACTCGCTACGCTAAGCGATCGCAGTTGAGTTGTAAATATACTTGAAGGATGCTGCTGCCCATTATCCGGATAATTCCATAGGTGCCCTTTACGACACCCACAGGAACAGATGGGGTGATGCTATTATTAGCTGGTACCACACGGTTAAAACATAATTTAGTTAATAGAAAGCCAACAAGTCCTAGGTTGCAGAAATGCACTTTTTTTATATGAGCAAGGAAAGCTTGCTTGCCACAGTAATTTGATATTTATAAAAGAGCATGCAGTCTGCTTATTTGTAAAAGTTAAAGCTTCGGCACCTTCTAGCCGAGGACACGCTAGTTGCGAAAGGGTCAAGATTATGCTATTTGCACAGTCTATTGAAGTTTCTGCTTGCACGGACAACAAACATAACTGCTTCTGTCTATAATAAATTCTGCCTATAATATAAATTTTGAATACGCATAGGGGAATTGAAGCGAATTGACTTGCACGGTAAACAGATTTTCGACAAAGTCCGCGATATTATCATAAATATTATTAACGATTTTTAACAGTAATGTAAAATGTCATGTGGCAACAGATGTAATTTTTTACACAATTGGAGTTAATCCTCAGATCGGAAAACGTTTGTTTTCATCAAAACATCTTTTGATGCAAACAGAGGTACTTGATAAAACGTTATTATAATATTTTCAATTTAGTTGATATATTGTGATAACCTCACTTTACACACAACGTGCACTAACCTATCATTTAACTTGACGGGGCTTTCCGCACTAGGGTCATACTGGAACCTCTTGAGGTGTAGATGCAGCACTTGCGGGTAGGACACAAAAATTTCTCCTTTCACAGCAGCCTGCAGGCCATGTTCTCCCGCGTTGTACTTATTCTCACCATCTAATGTCTCCAAGCTGACGTAGTCTTTGAACGATTCATAAACTGAAATAAATGTTTATTGCACTAAGATACAAATGATACTGGTATTCAACCGTGCAGGCTTGTCGGAATTTGTTTATTTTCTTTTTAAAACAGGTTTCACATTATATAATACTTTTTTTTTGGGATGACGCTATACGTTTGGTAGGATGCTATATGATAGCGGATGTTAAACGACATTTTGAAGGCCTCGAACATAAATTAAAATTAGTTTTTATCAATGTCATGAAAATATTTTGAAACGATTTAATGTAAAGTATAGTCTGTCTATGCCGTGTGGTGCTGGCTACGAATAGCACCAACCCATCTCATCCCGTGGGTGTCGTAAAAGCTGACTAAGGGATTAGACGAAGGATGGGCAGCAGCGTCCTTCGAGTACATTAACAACTCAACTGCGATCGCCAACCCGTCTGCCAAGCGTGGCGATTATGGCAAGACCCCCCAATGAGCACACAACACACCCATATCGGTCGTTGTGGTGATCTTTGGGGGAGGCCTGTGTCCAGCAGTGGACTTCATTCGGCCGAAATAATAAAAAAAGAGCATGTAAGGATTGTGTCGCCTGGCATTATAAAGTTTCTACCTGTGATGTAATTTGTTACTAATTAAAGCCACAACTAGTTTAATTAAGAAGTGATGTTCATAGTACTCACTATTCTTCTTTCCCTTGATATCTAGTTGTATGTCATAGAATTTTTCGACGCGTGTACTGTACACGTTCACATTCTTGCACTTTATGTATGACATAATTTTTCCCTCAAACAGACGAGGCACTGTTTCTTCAACACAAGTACCCTTCATTTTAGTTTCCAATTTATCTAGCAGAAGCTGTAAACGAAAAAATATTTTTAGTCATTGTTATTGTAAGCAAACATGCTTAGCTACAAAGAACATTTTGCCAAGCAATCCTTCACAAACTGTCTGTTAGAAGACTATTTTCAGGCTAATATGTTCAACAGAATTTGTCTATGCATAGATGTGAAAAGGCAGCATGATGTATGCTGCCCACGAAGCAACATAACCATTCATAAACAAGTCTTATACTAATTCAGTTATTATAACTTCACAAATTACATAAGCTTACTTACCCAAAGAAACTCCCGCAGATCTTGCGGCATAACAGAATCAGGTGCCTCCCATCCAAAACTCTTGCTAAGTTTATTTGTGCCAATAGGTTTGTCAGAGACTTGCAACTCATAAAAATCTTTCTGCAGAGCTAATGCAACAGACCTAAGTTAAAAACAAAACAAAATGTCATGCAATCCGCAGCATTGTATCTGTAGTGACAGAATGCAATTCATCATCATCATCATTATATCAGCCAAAGGACGTTCACTGCTGAACAAAGGCGGGAGACTATAGATTTCCAAAATGGCCGGTGACAGCTGCCCGCATTCAAGACTTCCAGCGTCCTTCACTAGTTCGTCTGTCCATACGTTAGTAGCTGTACCACGCTGCGTTTTCCGCTGCGCAGTCTCTACTCGAGAACCTTTCCCCCAACGGCCATCAGTTAAGAAAGCAATGTGCTATACTCATTGACACTTCAGCTAACTATCCTTGTTTTTAGCTACATCGGGAACTTTGGTTCTTCTACGCATCTCCTCATTTCTGATTCGATCTCGTAGAGAAATACCAAGCATAGCTATCTCTATACCTTGCTGAGTGACCTTAAGCTTGCTTATGAGGCCCATTATCAGTGACCACATCTGCGTATGGATATGGTCTTTGGTACTCTATAAGGTGGCCTTTTCGGAAACACACGGCTTGTTCGGGACGCTGAAAGTTATAAAACCTATGCTCGAGACGATTCGTGATCAGCCTTGAAGACAGCCTATAAACATGGCTCATAAGCGAGATGGGTGTATAGTTCTTCAACTAATATATTTCTTCTTCCATCTCAACAATCTTTCCGTTGGCCCTCAGTGTACGTGCGTTATATGTTACCAGGCCCAGTTATCGTCAGGGATCTCTGCCGGAGATTCTTAGCACCCACTGTTGGTATCAACATTTTGGGGTGAACTCACCAGTACTCACCAGGCTTGGCAGACAGTCTAGTGATGGCAAAATGGCTACTGTTCAACAGAATGGACGCTGCTGCTGAGCCCTCTGATATAGAATCCCGTAGTAGCCTTTTACGATATCCATGGGAAGAGGTGGAGTGGTGCTAAATTCTTAATCCGGATACTGTATGGTTACAATTACAAAAGCAATAAAATAAAATAAATTACTTGGTTCTGTCGTCAGATTCTGTCGGAATCTTATAAACTGCCTTACGTAGTTGATTTGTGAAATACAGTGTTTGCAACAATGAGTTCATGTAACAAGTAGCGCCTTGATTCTTTAGACCTAGAATAGATGCGAATTATTACGTTAGAAACTTGCATCACACTCAAGGTTAAGAGTATTGTTACGAGCCGGGGTTCGGGATAAATTAAATTTACCAAAATTAGACGATACACACAATTTATTCTTGATCACTATTACATTTGCAAGATACTCGTATTCCACTTATTCTTACGGACAGTTCTTCCTTCACGGCCGCTATATATATAGGCCGACCGATAGAATGTTCGCTTTCTAGAATTTCCAGATCAAGTGGTACCGCTACTAGACACGAGATGGTGCCACATAGAACAATACCGAATAATCTAGAAGTTACTACATACCATAGAACGGCTACTGGTACTAGATAACAGATGGCGCCACGAGCCTCATTTACGAAGAATTATCCAGAAAACTCTACGAGTTTCTACACGCCTTAGTATCGCTACTAAAAACCAGATGGCGCCACGTTACGCTATTGTTTACCGGATGGCGTAACAGTATTACCATAATTTCAACTATTGGGGAGGCTATTCCCATTGCTGAAAAATAGCCTCCCCATAAGATTTCCTCGAGAGTATTATAACTACATCCGAAGCCGTACGATAGTCACACCGAATGTTTTAAAAATTGGCCAATAAGAAAAAGTGCCGATGAAAAATGTACTTCATTTCGGCCGAATAAAGTCAACTTTGAACAAAGTAACTTTGTGTTATGGGAATCACTATTTGTACTATCATTCTAATAAGATTCTTATGTAAAAGGTTGTTTTACATTATTTACTTATCAATAGGACAGTCAGTTACCGTATTTTACAGCGAAAGTAATTCCAAATCAAGGAAAGGCTCTCGTCCCGGTCGGGATTTGAGATAGCTAATTTTCATTCAACGCCCTTTTTTCCCACTGGTTTATATATTATAATTTAGTATACACAAAAAACCGACTGCCGACCGCCATAAAATATATATCAATGTGTATAATTACATATTATTCGAACACGACTTCATAATAACTTGTTCGATGTATCTAAAAACTAGATGTTTGACCGAGCTTTGCTCGGTATTTTTTTATTTTTAAATTGTGTTTTCTGGAAATTATATTTAAGTACGAATTACTAATAAAATAATGAAATATGAATAATATTTTTCGATCTTACCGATAGAATAATAAAAAATATGAACTGGTTATTTAAAGAAAAAAATCATGAGTGCAATTAGTTTAATCTTATATTAGAAACAAATACTTAATTTTTTACAGTTTATCAATCAATTACGTAAGTATATATATATAGTATTATTATTCGCCAATAGATGTCTGGAAGAGTCATATTTTTCAGTTGAGACTACTCAAATTTAAAGATATAAGATTAAGAAAACTTGAACTTCAATATTTTGAGTTTAGCGCCATCTATGCGGCAGTAGTGGTACCACTAAGCACTCCATTGTCTCAAAATTAGACTACATAGCTAACCTCATAAAATAGTTCTTAGAGTATGTAACAGATGCTACTTCTCCAAATTAATTTTTTTGGACAAAGTATTTAATATTGAATGTCAGTGGTACCTAAACAAAATTATAATACTTCCATTATAATTAACTTTTATACTATAATGTGAAATAATACTTGACATTATAGTATAAAATGAACATGGTGTTATGCTCGATTATTAATATACCTGGATGACCGAGCTTTGCTCGGTATTTTCGTGTTACTTAACAACGCCATCTGCTGTTGTGTCGTTAAAGCAATTAGTTGCTCACAAAAAATAGTATTATTATTCGCCAATAGATGTCAGGAAGAGTCATATTTTTCAGTTGAGACTACTCAAACGCCTATAAAATGACATTTTCTAAAAATGATTCCTAGCTAGACCGATTTATCGCCCCCGAAACCCCCTATATACTAAATTTTATGAAAATCGTTGGAGCCGATTCCGAGATTCTAATTACATACAAGAATTGCTCATTTAAAGAGATAAGATATAAAGATGTAAATCAACAAAAATGGTGGCTGATGGTCTTTATAAATATACATACACACACCCAAAAAAGTTTGTGTTGTGTCCCTCGGGGCAGTCAGGTGAAAAATATCGGTATTTCGATATTTCGTACTCGATATATATCGGTACTGTTTTTAAGTATTGATTTGATTTATTATTCATTTGGCCATCCCTAGACGGCGGAATGACAAAAGGGAGCGGCTGCTCGACCCCCAGCTTCTCGCTGCTCGCATACCTAAGGCGCAGTACAGCGGTATTGTACAGACTGTAAAGAAAATTTTTGCTCCATGGTTTATGTCGACTGTCAGAATACCACCACCCCATCTCCTCCCATGGGTGTCGTAAAAGTCGACTAAGGGATTTGCCGGAGGATGGGCAGCAGCGTCCTTCGAGTACATTAATAACTCAACTGCGATCGCCAACCCGTCTGCCAAGCGTGGCGATTATGGCAAAACCCCCCAATGAGCACGCAACACACCCATATCGGTTGTTGTGGTGATCTTTGGGGGAGGCCTGTGTCCAGCAGTGGACTTCATTCGGCCGAAAAGTAGAAAAAAAAAAGATGATTATGTCGACTTTCGTTGCGGTCTTAATCAACAACTATGGTATATATATGTATGGTATAATATATGATAGACTTCGATTGGCATTTCATGATGAAGCCCCATCTCGTGGCACTGTTTATAAATGGTTTAATGAGTTTTGTGTATTGTGTGTGGAATTTTCGTCTGTAAACGCACCCACGACACAGGAGAAATCCTAGTGCATGGCAACGTTTAAACAAAAAGTTTAAACGTGGTTCAAACAATCACACTTATGATTTGCGCGAAGGACGTCCTTTTACGGCGACCACTGAAGATAAACGTGAGTGCTGTGCGGCTCATGATAGAAGCTGAGAAAAGAATGACACATCAACCGATCCGGCCAAGTTTAGGCATTGGTATGAGTCAAGTGCAAAAAGTCTTACACGAACATTTAGGCGTCAGAAAGTTCTGCACCAAATGTATAATTTGACGGAAGATCAATAACGACGTTTGGATTGGTGCCGCGAAATGCTTGAAAAGTATAACGGAGGTGACTCGAATGCTATTTGACAGCGCCACAGGTGACGAAACCTAGATATACTGTTACGAGCCCGAAACCAAAAGGTAATCTACCCAATGGATGTTTCCATTCGAAGATTTCCCAATAAAAGTAAAGAAGGGCAGAAGTCAAAGGAAAAGATGATTGCATAATTCTTTGGACGGACGGATCATTACACAAAAATTACGCTCGATGTTAAAAGGACTGTTTCTACAGATTGGTATGGTGTTTATCGATCGTCTTGGACACATTTGGACATAAACGTTCGACAGCAGTGCCAAACAAGCAGGATCATCCTCCATCACGACAACGCTCCAGCTCTCTCCGCCAGACAGACAATCGAATATTTGTCTATGGAAGGTATGGGATCAGTGCGAATTTCATTTATTCTCCGAAATCATACTAATATTATAAACGTGAATGTAAGTTTGTTTGTTAAGCTTTCACGCGAAAACTACTAAACCGATCACCATGAAACTTTGTACACATATTCTTGGAGGTATTAGAAGTAACATAGCTAACCTTTGTTTTTTTTACGCAAAAACAATGCGAGCGAAGCCGCGAGTAAAAGCTAGTCAAAGATAAATTCGCTTTATGAACCCCCGAAGATGCTGCGTTCGAAAAAACCGTGGAAGAGATCTATAAAGAAGGAGTGGGCTCACTATTTCAGTCAATGGTTCCTCCATCACATGCGATGGTGCATAGAAAGGAATGGAGGCTACTTCGAAAAACAATAAAAACCAGTAACAGGTACATCCTACATCATTCCGATAAATGATGATTTTAATTTCCTAAAAACTTTTAGTGTGGCTGGCGCTGTGCTACTGCTTGCAATATTTCAGCAGATAGCTGAATGAGGAGTCCATTGTTGGTACAATATAAACATGCAGTACTGTTGTTGCAGATTTAACATTGCAACAACGTATTTCTTATATACATATGTAAGCCCTTTGTGTATTACCAATAATAAAAACTTTCTTTCTTTCTAAATAGAGAATTACAAAACTACATACTATTCTCACTCCCACTCTATTATTACTCTTCATCTGACACTTGACTCTTTCAGGGAGATTCAATCAGAGTTATTATTATTCATGAGATCATCGTGAAGTCGTGATCCAAACGGAACGTCAGTCGGTCATTCGGGATTATGCATTCCAGTAAAAGACACTTAATACAAAAGTATTTTTGTCTTTATTGAGTTTAACACTTACCAACATATCCGATATGTTTGTTTGAATCCCTGGACACCCCGTGCGAAGCCTCAGCTTTAACATGTACTTCCAACGTAATCGTGTCGTCCTTTATGAAACCCAACTCAGGATCCAAGACGTCATTCCATGTTATGAAGTGAGTGAAACCCCAGTCGTTTTCTTTTCTGCAAATATTAAAAGAACGTGCATCATGATGGATAAATTTGATTTAATTACTTACTTCAAATTAAAATGAAAGACCTGCTGCCCTGCGCCCTGCCTGATTAATGTAATAAATCTGCACTGATTTTAAAAACATATTTTATCATGACTAAGATTACGGACATAATATTTGTGTATAAACTACGATGTACAAACCTACAGAACAAATGTTGAATGTTCCTTAAGAAAGGCTCATTTCCCGGCTTGTGAGAGATGAGTCTTAGCTCCGCCGTGGCATAGCACGACCAACTGGAAGACTTACTCTCGCCATTGCACTGAAGAAAGAAGCTTAAATACTGTTGTGGGCGATCCGAGGACGGTATTTGTTGCTTGGCCAGAATCTTCCATGGAAGGTTCCGGACGTAGCACGGCGGGGACAACACGGGAGAGTCCTTCAGATTACTCAAGTTCTGTAGCGTGAAACGGAATGTCGCCTCCGGCCGCGCCTCGTCGTCCTCGATTTCGGTATAGAGACCGGCAAGCTATGAGAAAAAATACTCCACTTAAACAATAGTTTAAACTCTTAGCAGTACGCGTTTTTCTCTATCTATCTGCGTTTGTCAGACCATGTTAACACTCTGGAGATCCAAGTATAAGAATTATTCTGTCCCTTCTGAATAGTTTGGTATTCAATACGTAAAATAGGAAACAGTAGTGTTGATGCCCTTGGAATTAAAGAGGAACGGTTAGTAAATAAACGCTTTAAAGGACATTTTGCTAAAAATGTAGTATCTATGTTATTTTTAGAAGGCTTTAACATAATTCTTATTTGAAAGAACAGCCGATTTTACTTTTACTGTTTGATATTTATTTTTATAACTCCTTTAAACGAAATATGATAAAAACATTGGAACTAGAGAAATCAATTTGGGATATTCATGGTACCTACTTCTTAAGTTTTGTGGTTTATTTGCAGTAGACATGGAAATGCTTCACAACTCTTTTGCTACGCTGATAATTTAACTCACCGACATGTCAGACGATGTGGTCTCCCGAGTCTTTTTCCGGGTCTTGTCAGTGGCAGTGTCTGTCTCCACTGCAAAACATATTTACAATCACATTAGGTAGGTACTTCTAAACCATACTTTCAACAAATTAATCATGTAAAGTTTTGGTACTGAATCATTTGCAAGATATATATTTTAGGAAACATATGATATCAACCTCTGTGTGTAAATATTAAATAATTTATTTATGTATGTTATTTTAAGTATGTAACTGTTGGAATATAATGGGCACCGACGGTGTAGTACACCATTCGAACCCGAAATCACACCATTTGCTCGAGACTTGAAATAAACACATTTTACTTTAATATATTTAAATTTACATTAAACTAATGATTTGCATGCATGTAATTCAGTAGCTAAAAATCAACATTATAAAAAATTATGTTATTTGTTGAAATTACAGCCGAATTAGGAAAGCAATTTGCCGAATGTGATGGATGGATTAGACCATGTATGTGGCGTTGCACACACCCTACACGCTTTTCCAGAACTAAGTATCATCGATATCATGAATATGTTTTGAATTGATTGAATGGAGTAAGCTATGTCAAAAAGTTGTACGTAACAAAAAGATACTTTCTGATCAAGAAGTATTTGTATAAGACAACCTAAGTAATCATTCAACAAAAATGTTGCAGCGACTGTCTTAAGCCATCGAGTCAGTGGTATCAATTTCATATTGTCGTTAAATTATATGTCATCCTGTATATCGCGCTACTCGAGCCAAATAAGATCTAGGTCCTTTTCCATAACCATACATTTTCCAAAGATACGTCACATAGTAGTTTTATTGTCATTGGTCACATATGCAACATAGATGCATGCTTGTAGTAGCAGTCTATGTTGCAGCGAGGAGTTATCGGAGGTGGTGTATTATTTAATTTTGCAATTAATGCGTAAACTTTGTAAAATATAGAAACTACGTATACACACGCAGGGCGTAGGCCGTAAGTAGGTATGTGTGTATGCGCGCGTGCGATATACACACACAATATATTGGGAATGCTTTGACGGATTGCATTACTGTTTTGGGCAGAAGTTAGAGGTATATTTCTAATGTTCTGTAATGTTAAGGATATACATTCCATACTTATTATTGACGATACTTTTCAGTTCACATTTAATCAAACTGAATTCGTGTTTACATAGTAAATTACGAAATTACAGAGTGGTATAATTTATGAAACCAACAAAATCAAATGCTGTTCATCTAACACTTAAATCTTCAAGCTGATTCAACCAGTTATAATTATTCATGATCACATAGTGAAGTCGTAAGTCAAACCGAACCAGCTGGTCATTACGGGAACATTTATGTACAGTAAGACAAAAAAAAGGTATGTTTCTTTGTTGATTTCACAAAAATTACCGACACATCCGTTGGGTTTTATTGAATCCCAGGAGACCCCGTGCGGCGCCTCGGCTTTAACATGCACTTCGAACGTGAACGCGTCATTCTTTAAGTAACCCTTCTCAGGATCCAACACGTCATTCCATGCCACGAAGCCAGCGAAACCCCAGTCCTTTTCTTTACTGCAAATATCAAAAGAAAATCATGTCTTCTGAATACATTTTACTAAATTTCTGCATCATCATATCAGCCAAAGAACGTCCACTGCTGAACAAAGGCCTTCCCCAATAAATTTACACAACGAGCGGTCATATAATAATAAAATAATAATAGCGGTTGGTGCAGTCGGCTGCTGCGCTCCGGGTCGAAATCCTAGTGTGGGGCAATGTTTTTTAAAAAAGAAACGAAAGAAAAAATTAATATGCCACCCGCATCCAACAACTCCCAGCGACCTTCACCAGGTCGTCTTTCCACCTCGTTGGAGGTCGTCCCACGCTGCGTATTCCGGAGCGCGGTCTCCACTCAAGAAACTTTTTACCCCAATGGCCATCAGTTCTACAAGCAATGTACCCACCTATTGCCACTGCAGTTTACTAATCTTTTCAGCTATGTCGGCAACGAAATTTCTTACTTAAAACCAATATAAAGGCCCTGCAGTTAGATTTATTGTAATAAATCACATACATAATATTTGTGAAAAGATAAATTACGATGAACAAACCTATAGAACAAATGTTGAATCTTCTTTAAATAAGGCTTGGTTCCTGGCTTGTGGGAGATAAGTATTAGCTCCGCCACAGCATAGCACGACCAACTGGAGGAGTCACTCTCACCATTGCACTGGAGAAAGAAGCCTACAGAAGAAGACTGTTGCGGGCGGTTAGCGGACGGAGGTAGTGGCTTGACCATAATCTTCCATGGAAGGTTCCGGACGTAGCACGGTGGGGACAACACGGGGGAATCCTTCAGATTGCTGAAGTTCTTTACCGTGAAACGGAATGTCGCCTCAGACCGCGCCTCGTCGTCCTCAATTTCGGTATAGAGACAGGCAAGCTATGAGAAAAAAAACACTTAAACAGTAGTTTAACACTCTTAGCAATATGATATTTTTTCAAGTCTACCATATTTTACTGATATGATTTTGTTCAGCTTGATACAAAGCCAATTAAAGTTTGCAACGTATAACGTGTAGTGCCATCTCAGTCTATACACCATATCTGAAATACGGCCGAATACTTAAACGCCACTTAGTATTTAGTCCCGCTTTAACTATTCGACAAACCCGTTTTGGACAGGATACTGGGCGGCTCAAATAGTTAAAGCGGGACTTAATATTAAAGTGGCTTTCAGTATTCGGCCGTTAGTTTATCTAATTATGTCATCATTATTACTAATTGCTGAAGTCTTCTCTCATGTTGTACAAATCATATCAATAGACTTAAAAACAAAAAACAAAACATAAACTTGGCAACCGTGGTTTCCATAGCAGCTCTAACAGCATACTTGGCAGGTGCCACTTAACACTGGTTATTTGAATATAGCAATAAAACATACCTTAGAAACAATTTCTTCCAACTGCCAGTTCCTCATCTGCGTAAGGTTTTGGCGGCAGATGGGGCAAATTGCTGGCGAAATAATCTGGGTGCAGGAGCTGCACAGACTGTGTCCTGATTGGCACTGGTATATCGGCGCACTCATAGCCTCCAAGCATACTGGACACTCTGGGAGTTCAACTACCGGTGCTGCAGCCCTGACACACAATATTAATACTAAGTATATATTGCACGCATTTGTTGCAATATGGAAAGGACTTTAGGCAGCAATAACATTAGTTCCTTTGATTGCATGAAGCACAAGCCTAAGAGACACCATTATGTTTGTTCTTTTTTAGAGTCCACTGAATATCACAAGACATTTCCATCATGGCGCCGTGACAGTGTCAACAGCGCCGAGACTGTCCACATTCAGCGTAACAAGTAGCTGTAGCGATGCCATGTAGTGCGGTCCGACGCAATGTCACAAGTGTGGACCTACCCTTATAGGCGAAGCGTGTAGCAATCAGTGTTACCACCTTAGCGATTTTGTCACTAAAACTGGTTGCTTTTGACCTCGTTTGGCGATTTATTTGCCGTTTAGCTAATTTTTATTTTTTAGCGACTTCTAGCGTTATTTGAGCCCTCTTCATATATCTTAATAAAACTCTATAGCATATTAATTACTATTTACATTCTTGTTTTGACGATAAAATATAATTATTAAAAACATTTTTTTTATTACAATTACGGTTACTTTTCCATATTTAGAATTTGTTGATGTAATAAATAAGGGAGGTTTTTAGATATGTTATTAATATTTAAATGTTTGTTATTGTAGTAGGATTCTGTTAAAGAAATAAGGGGTCAATATTTGAACAATGATTATTCTTTTTCCTGCCCTAGTCCCAAGTTACTTGGAGTTGGCGGAATATGTTAGTCATGTAGTTAGGCGGTCTACTGTAAAACCCTTTGTTTTACAGTCGACCGCCTCACACCATCCCTCCTTGGGGATGATAGTAGTAGGAGGTAATTTATTCGCCACCTGCGAATAACCCAAACTGCTTAATGGTACACACCGGGAGCCACACTCCCTTAGTCCCTTAGTTGAGTTGCCTGTCTATTAAGATCGATAGTTAGATAGATAGCATTACAATATTGTTTCTACTGAAATAATTTCTGGTGACTTTTCGCTTCGAAGAATTTAGCTCAATCTGGCGCTTTTTGGCGTTAATCTAGTCACTTGAATTTTTATCAGGTAGCAACACTGGTAGCATTCGCCAGCTACACGTGAGCGGCGAGTCTATAAAACACAGAACTCTGTAGAAAATTTTGTTGTTACATAAATTCCGAAAAACTGCCTCTAAATTAGATAACACGTGAGACAAAATAACGAGTATATCTTTTTTTGCTGACTAACCGATTTGGATTTTCCCGCGTTAGCGATAAGCTGCCCTGTTTACACCAATATGTAGGGGTTTTACTAATACTTACTTTCTGTTTGGATTTGCGGTCGCCATTTTAAGTAACCGTTATATTCCTGAAACAAACAAATGACAATATTAGAACCAGTATCCTACCTAGTTCATTTCAAACGAATGTGGAAATGATAACCAACTCGTGTGCGGTCCAATAACACATATTATATTGCGCCTATATTGCGAACGTGGCGTGGCAACAAAAACAATGTTGTATTTCCAAGCCGTTTCTGCTGCCGCGTGGCTTTCGCAATTTATGGATGGCGTATTTTGTGTACCGCAAATAAGGCTGGTAATAGTCATCAAATTCAATTAAAACGAACTTTAAATATTAAATTATAGACATAGATTTTTATTTTGTGAAGCATAGCTCGGGTTGTGGTAATTATTAATTTTAAGTATCTCCATGTTCTGCCGTGAGGCGTACAACATTTCCAATATATTATATCATCGTGCATATTCCCATATACGTACGCATATTAGTCATACTCGCATCCGTTTAGTTATACGCGCATCCGACATTATTACCAATGATACTACGTAGTTTATAGTTAAAGGACAAAATAAAACGACAGACAAGGAAGTTCTTGGATTTTGGTGATTTTTGTGATGTTTTCGTACGCTATGACTGCAGTTTATATCGTATTGTTCATATTCGTAAAGGTCCATCTCAATATATATATATATATATATATATATAAGGAGAAACTGACTGACTGACATACCAACGCACAGCCTAGACCACCGATGCTTTAAACTTGTTTTTTTTTTTACAGTAGATACCTTTTAAATGTAGGCATCCACTAAGGAAGGAATTTTAGAAATTCTACGGTGGTAAAATAGGGGAAGAAACTACAATCTTTAAGTCAGTCATTTTTAAAAGTTACTAGCTTTACCCTGCCACGCGTTGCTGTGGCTAGATGGACATAATTACAAAATGAATTTAATTATGAATAAATAAATAAAATATGAGTCCCATGATTTAATCAAAACATGCGCGTATATGAATGTGTAAGTTTCAAAACGATCAGTAAAGAACTTTAGGAGTTAGCGATTTTGAACAAACGAACATACATTTTTTATGTATAGATAGATATATTATGAGTGTCCTGATATAATAAAAACATGCGCGTATATGAATACAACGATGTGTAAAAATTTCAACACGATCGGTAAAGAACTTTAGGAGATTTGCGATTTTGAACAAACGAACATTAAATTTTTATATACAAGGTCTTACTTTAATAGTCCACGATATTTTGCATGCAGCCTATGTGAATGCTGACGATAATGTAGGTATCACCAAAAAAAAAAACTATTGTTTTTTTTTTCAGCATTTTTTATAAATCACTCATTTCATTACTTACTGGTTCTTCTAGTAAGTTATAATAATATCCGCTTGCATGTAGTAAGAAAATGGTGGTCGCGGCCAGCCGACCTATTTAGGTAGTCGGCAACGTCAAACGAAACAGGCGAAAGGAGGCGCCCGTCAGCGTCGCACAAAAGAAGGAAACAAATTTTTCACCGTCAAATTAATTTTGTGTGGTAGGTACATCATCATTAGCATTTACTACAGTGCCATGCAAAATATCGTGGATTATTAAAATAAAACCTTATATACAGATATCTACGAAAATTGGTAATTATTTGGTTTTTGGTTTAAAACAAAGGACGAAACAAAGACGTCTTTAATTATATTTTTTTAATTCTACCCTTATAGGGTTAAAAGAGGGGGTGAAAGTTTGTATAGAATATCCATTATTTTTAGGGTTCCAAACGTCCAAAGGAAAAAACGGCGGAGCCCTTATAGGATCACTCGTGTGTCTGTTCGTCTGTCACAGCCAATTTGCTCCGAATCTACTGGACCGATTAAGTTGAAATTTGGTACACATATCAGTGTCTCAGTAAAAAAATAGAACAGTTACTTCAGCGTTTTTGATAAATCAACTTTTGATGGGGTAAAAAAAATTGGTCCGTGTTGAAGTTAGATCTATAAAAAAAACATCACCTTCTCAGTTAAAAAGTTTAAAATAAGGACAGATGTATTTCGGCGGTTTAGAAAAAATAACCTTTAAGAGGGTAAAAATAGGCGATGAAAGTTTGTATTAAACACCGTCAGTTTTGATGTTAGATCTATGAAAACGGATATTTTGGTTTAGGATTGAAATGGCCTGAATCAGACTGAATATACCTATTAAACTCTCGAGGATTAAGACGAAGTCCAGCCTGATACGGACAGTGAACCTGACGCCATAATAGGACCAAACTCTCCAGTATAGGCAAATGAAAGAAAAAGAAAGAAAGAAAGAAACAATTTATTTTTGCACTAATAACAACGCACACTTGACTAAAATTAAATACAAAGCAAAATTGGAACAACACTAATCAGAGGAATAAACTGGCAACACATTTTTATTTAACAACAAATATTCGCCAAGGTACTTAGACTCCAGGCCAAAATAAAAATATAATAAAAAATAAAAAAATAAATTACAACAAAAATCAGGACCTCAAGTTCTAAAAATTAAATTACATTTAACATAAAGAAACTGATTGATTGAGATTTGTCACTCTGCTTAAATGCTGTTGCATTGTAACTTGTACCAAGATCACCAAGGTCCAAGATCCAACTACAACAACGCTGGTTTTCAGTGACAACCTTGGTGACGAAGTGACGTCTTCCGGCAGTGGTGCTTAGTGTGTGTTCAGTCAAAGACTTTTTTCTGAAGTTACTCAGGGATAAATACGGGTCAAATGTCTTATATGTGAGCCCCGGACCAGTAGGCAGACGGTCCAGAGTTCGACACTAGGATTTTTAATTTTTGTAAAAGTTCTTGATCTCATACAAAGTATTCTAGTTTCCCATATTCGGGTATCTATGTCATAAATAGCTGCCTTATTGTTACTTTGAATTTTGTTCCATTTTAGTAATGATACTTAGGTAGTATTAAAAACGTAAGACTATTATAAAGTCAAATGATAATATGTAACTGATCACAATTATCATTCAAAGTATTGAGTTTGTAAAATGATTTTCTTTTTTATCAAGAAAACAAAATGGTATTCCATATTTAGTCACTCTCCTCTATTATTTGATAAAGAGATCGACGCAATTTAATTCATCGGATGCAAATGTTCACTGAGATGAACTGGAGATGTCAAAACACGAATTCGGTATATTGTACGGCCATATCTAGAACGTGTACATTTATCAGATTAAGACCTCGTGACAAATCTTTCATGCGGTGTTGTATCCAGTATAAGATTAAATAAACGATCTCCGGATAATACCGACACAGCACATTATCAGTTTGTGTCCGAGCATCATGTCAGTCCGGAAGCACGTGGCGGTGCGTAGGCGAGCCAAATACAAAGTATAATTATATATACAAAAATAGTAAACTTTTTGTTACGTTTTTGTACGCTATCCATATTTAACCTCCTGACTGTCCCTTAAAATACATTTGGCGACGAGGATAAAACATAATCAACCGTGAGTAATGTGTATTTCATGTTCTTAAAAAAAGAAAAATGTGGATGGTGGCGAGGTAGATAGGTTGTTATTATTACTTACTTTGACATATAAAATCAGAAAACAAAATGTTCGTTATCGTAAACAGTAAAATTATACCCAAGTTATAGGATGGATAACAAAAAGTGAGCTATAACCTAAGATGTTTTTATAAGTCTAAATGCGTTGCCCGCGCTCTGCGATGGTCACATGAAAGCAAGGTGATTATTATTTTTCAACAAAATAAAAATTGCCCAGTGTTCACTTAGTTGCGCACTGAGTACCGACTAGTGTCACGACCACGAGCCACGGCTCGACGTGAATCATAAGCGTAAACCAGTAACATATTTCGAAAAAAGAATGTCACCTGTGTTTATAAACGATGCACAAAGTATACTGCTATTGTGAGAGATAAAGAAGTTTTATTTCCTAAAGAAATATATACGTAACGTAAATCGATATTGTAAATAAAAAATAGTATATAATTTTATTTTTTATTACGCGGTCTAACGCCCGCCGGCGCGCCGTTTTGTATTGCTATAATGTTCGTGTATGGCTACTGATGGGTTTATGCAGAGGCATTTTGAGCAAAAATAATTAACGCCCAATATCTGCCCGTTTCCGACCAATTATTGCCCATATGTCAGAGCATTTACATTATACTTTTAAAATGATAAATGATTACATTTTCTTGGTTAAAAATGCTTGTACTTTACGAAGATTATTTTTTGAAGTATTAAAAGGTAATTGCAATTTTAATAAGCAAAGTATCCATACACTTTAAACAATTTTCTTAACGAAGTTCTTTTTTAACTTTATGCCGCGGCTACACGATGCTCCTCGCACTGCTCCTCGCTCTGCTCATCGCCATGCCGCGATGTTGCCCTAGGCAGCCACACGCTGCTCTACTCGCCATACTACTCGCCACGCGCCGCATTCGGCGTTCGCCTCTCGGCAGTGGAGGTCAACATGCGTGATTTGCCTTTATAGCATAGCAAATTATATTAAATAATGTAAACGAAACAATAGCATTAATCGCCCTAAGGGGGTTAATTAGGAGATTCCGATATACAAGTACATACTAATAAATTAATAGTAAGAATATTTTTAAAAACATTACAAGTTTTTAATTTAGTTACAATGTATGTTAGTTTGTGTAGGTCAAAACTTCCAAGCCAAATTTGAACCTTTTCCTCTAAAACTTAGGACTTTGAAATATTGCATGCTTCTTCAGTTACCACAATACACTAAAATGATTCAAATAACTTGACGCTGCAGCCAGGATTGTCTCCTCATGATGACACTCCTCAACGGTTAGTAGCATGGACATCAACTTTTGCATATACGTTTAAATTTGATAGCTTTACATGATCTCGTCTATAAACTGATGCTGCAGCGAGGATTGTCTCCTTCGTGGAGACACTCCTCACCGGTTAGTAGCATGGATATGAAACTTTGCAAGTTTGTTCAGTTCTGATGACAATGCACTAAAATGACAGAAATAACTTGATACTGCAGCCAGGATTGTCCCCTCATGAGGACACTCCTCAACGGTTAGTAGCACGGATATAAAATTTTGCATATACGTTTAAATTTGATAGCTAAACATGCTCTCGTCTATAAACTGATGCTGCAGCGAGGAGTGTCTCCGTCATGGAGACACTCCTCAACGGTTAGTAGCATGGATATGAAACTTTGCAAGTTTGTTCAGTTCTGATGACAATACAGTAAAATGACAGAAATAACTTGATGCTGTAGCCAGGATTGTCTCCTCATGAGGACACTCCTCAATGGTTAGTAGCAAGGCTATTAAATTTTGCATATACGTTTAAATTTGATAGCTAAACATGATCTCGTCTATATACTGATGCTGCAGCGAGGATTGTCTCCTTCATGGAGACACTCCTCAACGGTTAGTAGCACGGTTTTGAAACTTTGCAAGTTTGTTCAGTTCTGATGACAATACACTAAAATGACAGAAATAACTTGATACTGCAGCGAGGATTGTCTCCTCATGAGGATACTCCTCAGCAGTTAGTAGCACTAATATTAAATTTTACAAGTTCGTTCGGTTCTGATGAAAATACTTGTCAAGCGGTAGGTATATAAAGACAATAAAATTTAACAAGTGTTTCTTTGCGTTAGAACGACACTAGGATTTTTGCAGTGTCGTGGGTGCATTTAAATATACGAATTCCACACACAATACACTTAGACTCGGAACAACTACCTGCAGATCATATAAATATTTGTTCCATGCGGGAATCAAACCTACGGACCCGGAGCCTTCTTTTGTAGACATTATGCGTGCCAAGCTTTTTAAAATATAATAATTCAACATAAAATATTCATCATTATCATCATATCAGCCATTTATACGTCCACTGCTGAACAAAGGCCTCCCCCATAGATTTTTACAACTGTGTCATCATTTTGGGGGGTATTTGCCAATACTCACTACGCTTGGCAGGCGGGTTGGTGAGCGCAGTATGGCTACCGTTTCACAGAAGGGACGCTGCTGCCCATCCCTCTGGTTTAGATTCCCTTAGTCGTCTTTTACGACATCTACGGGAGGAGATGGAGTGGTGCTATATTCTTAATCCGGACACCACACAGAATATATAATTTTATATAAAATATTAGTTTGATTTATTACAAAGTTTATTTTCTTCTTTTCAGAGCATATAAATAAAAGCTTGTTTTTTTAAAACGTATTTTACTATTAATTTATTAGTTATTTCTATAATTTTAGTGTATTGTCATCAGAACTGCACAAACTTGCAAAGTTTCATATCCTTGCCACTAAACGTTGAGGAGTGTCCTCATGAAGAAACAATTTTGGCTGCAGCATCAGTTTATGGCAGAGAGCATGATTAGATATCAAAATTAAACGTATATGCAAAAGTTGATGTCCATGCTACTAACCGTTGAGGAGTACCCTCACGAGGAGACAATCCTGGATGCAGCATCAGTTCATGATAGACATCATGTTTAACTATCAAAATTAAACGTATATGCAAAGTATCGTGTCAGTGCTGCTAACCGTTGAGGAGTGCCCTCATGAGGAGACAATCCTGGCTGCAGCATCAGTTTATGGCGGAGAGCATGTTAAACGATCTTAATTGAACGTATATGCAAAAGTTGATGTCCATGCCACTAACCATTGAGGAGTGCCCTCATGAGGAGACAATCCTGGCTGCAGCATCAATTCATGGTAAAGATAATGTTTAGCTAACAAAATGAAACGTATAATTATGCAAAGTTTCGTGTCCGTAAGCTTGTAAAATAAATAAATATAATAATCACCAAGCTTGGCAGGCGGGTTGGCGATTGCAGTTGAGTTGTAAATGTACGTGTTGTACTGTACACTCACTTAGATTACTTACAATAAAAACAAAATCAAAACAATAATCAAACGCAACGTAGCAAATTATATAAATAATTTTGTATATCTATATATTCTATATAATAGTAATTTGTTTACTATCACGAGTCGTACGTAGATTAATTAACCTCTGTTTTAATTTATGTTTAAATTTTGGGTCCTAAATTGCTGGTTCAGCAGCTAATATTCAATAAATTTTAATACTTTTTCATAAGAGCGTCCATCGATCGGCGTATGACTGCTAACCTACAAAAACATATGTGGTCCCAGTACGAGCGCTCGATGCAGACTGAGCTCTCGCGCGAGTGTGTAGCCGGTCACTCGTGTTCATGCTGCCGGCCCTTTGACTCGCGCACAGAAAACCGACAAAATAGGGAGCGGTGGGCATGGCGAGGAGCATGACGAGCGGCATGACGAGTAACGTAGCTACACTACTTCCCTGCCTCATTCCCTCGCTACTTCCCACACCACTCGTCGAGTGTGTAGCTGGGGTATTATAAAGATTTATTTTCACGTCAATATTCATAATTTCAATATAATTATTGTATCAACAAGGGGCGTAGGCGCGGGCGGGTTGTGCGCTGGCTGACATAGGTAGCTCAATATAGAGGAAAATCTGGTTTGTGCAGTTATCAGTTCACATGGAAAGCTGCAGAGATTGTCGTCTCTATGCTATGGTGGCATTTTTGGTTCAGCTAATACAGAACGCTCATTTAGTACACAAGGGTTTATACCACAGAAATATATCAAGATAGAAGGGAAGAGTAAACTGCCACTGGCAACACTAGGTAATTAAGTGCCTTCAGAGCCTGGCTCAAAAGTAGCGAGCGCGTCACCTACCGCCTGATGCAGCTATTCACCGGGCACGGTTGTGTATTCACTTGCAATAAATTAATTATGTGCCGAAGAATATTATGATTGCATTTCAGCCTCAACCATGTCATACAAAAGAAGTCCACTGCTAAACAGAGGCATCCCCCAATAATCAAAAACATTTTAAAGGATACAATATTCATACACTCATCTCACAGTACTCCAGACAGTAACATCTTCCATGCGTCCATAAACACGTCACAGGAAGGTTTGGCTTCCAAGAGAGTGTTAAGCACAGACTGTGTGCAAGGGATGGTTGAATTGGCTCGCGCGTCGGTGCGGTAAATAATTTATACTCCTGCTACGATTTTAACTAATGAGAATGAACTGGCAGTATAATTCGACATGCAGTTCAGGAGCATACATTTTCCTGTGAAGGATCTTGCACATGGTGGTTATTTGATAGTTTTTCCTTCTAATAGCCAGCCCAAATGGCTATAACTCACTTGTGGTTAGAAGGATATCATCATCATTCCGGCCGAATGGAGTCCACTGCTGGACACAGGCCTCCCCCAAAGATCACCACAACAACCGATATGGATGTGTTGTGTGCTTATTAGGGGTCTTGCCATAATCGCCACGCTTGGCAGGCGGATTGGCGATCGCAGTTGAGTTGTTAATGTACTCGAAGGACGCTGCTGCCCATCCTCCGGTTAATCTCTTAGTCGACTTTTACGACACCCACGGGATGAAATGGGGTGGTGGCATTCTGAGATATATAAAATGGATAATATCCGTAAATTCACTTATAAAGTACCTTAGATAAGCTTTTTGAACCTTCTCGAAAATAGAGAGTATTTCTGTTCAGTTCAGTATAGCTACTGTTCCACAAAAGGGATGCTGCTGCCCATGCCCTCTGGTTCAGATTCCCTTTGTCGGCTTTGAGGATGTCTACGGAAGGTGATGGAGTTGTGCTGCTATATTCTTAATCCAGGCACCAGTTCACCGCACAGATAATATAAACAATACAATATTAATAAAATAATTATCCTATTAATAACATATACTAGAGTTTAAATTTTAGTTGGGAATAATGAAATAAAGACGTAATTGTGTTTCTCTGTAACACAAAAGAAATTTATTCATATACAATATTAACAGTCTTTAACTAATTACAGTATCAGTTACAGTCACTCACCTGTAAAATAAAAGAAACAACATTTAAAGCCTTTATTTCAGGTCTTTTTATATTGTATCAAATTTAGAAAATATTATCTTTAAATAAGTATATCTATTGCTCTTCTTCTCTTAAATTATGGCTTCTGTAGAGTATCTCCCACAATTTCGCCAATGTCAAGTATAAGGCAACGTCGTACAGTGTTTAGATTAATAAATCGTTATGTCGTATGGTTCAATTGTTTTTTTTTTTTCCAGAAACTTGTCAATCATAATGTCAATTGATTGCTCACCAATAAAAAGTGTGTTGCTCACTCTCATATATTTTATTCAATGTCACCATTGTCAGTCATGACATCTAGTAAGTTTTGTCGTTAACACAGCAAAAACAAGCATTAATAAAAGAGCTTGTATATGAGTGAAGTAGTTTTCTTTACATATATATTAATAGGATAATATTAAACTTAGTCAAATTATGTAACCATTTGTGGAAAAGGTTTGTAAGAGATTATTATCATAGGAGCAGCAGAGTAATGACTATTAATCTTTTGGAGATTCACTGATGCTAACCCACTCTACAGAATACTTTCTTTGTTCAATAAGTTTTCTTTCAAATTAATGTTATAAAGAGGTATTTAAAGTACTTATTATCATAAGACTTGATAAAAGATAATCAATAGATAGGTAATACTTTCCTTTGTTCTTTTTATTCCTTTGTTGTTTATGTAGGAACTTAAAAGATACATGGTAAAATAAGTATAATGTTGGTAAGTTCCAAATAAGTTTTATTCTAAGTCTACATTTTACAGAACTTCAGAATAGAAATGAATATGTTCATACATAGCACTGTAGAAGAGAGGGGTGTTGGTGCTCCTTCTTGAACTTGAATAATTAAATTAAAACACCTAATCTGGCACCTAGCATCACTAGTAGTTCTCTAGTTTGACTGAGCAACCTGTTAAGGGATCAACTATAAACAATTCAAAACACCACAATACATGAAGACCATAGATAGTACCTACTAACAATGCTTTAGGTCTAGATGTCCTTATAGCTAGGGGCTAATGTTGTTTAACAAAGGTTAGGACCTAGTCCTTAATACCGCATCTAAGGTTAAAAGCAATGAAATGAGTATGTGTATCAATTTAAACTTTGATCGCCATTATGCCAAGGTTAAACCAAGTCCAGAGAAACTGAAATAAAAGTAGGGTTTCATCTTAAGACGATAGTTTAACCCACAAAATTATAGTACCTAGTACCTAACGATTAATAAAAAAGAGGAAATATATGTCAATTTGTCACAAAGTACACAATGTCATTCTCCAAAAAAAACTGCAGGATTCAGAACCGTATGCAAAAGGAGCCTATGCCAATTCGAGCCGGATGTTTGTTTCTCTTAAATTCGATTTTTTTTGCAAGATACAATTAAACTGATGTAATTCACGCAACCAATAATTTACGAAGTAAATATCTCGGAATAAAAATTTATAAGAACGACAATAAATAAACATACATGCAGTAGATGAAAGTGTTAAATTCTTACCTTACCAGGATTTGGGCTGCGTGGAAGAAAAGTTTGTATTTTTGTCAAGTAATAAACACAACGTCTTCTTCTTCTCTTAAATTATGGCTTCTGTAGATTATCTTCCACAATTTCGCTAATGTCATGTAATAAGGCAACGATGGACGATGTTCATATTAATCAATTCTGTGTTATCAACGTTGTTCGGTGTTCAACTTATTCAAAACTTATTATATGACACATAAGGAGGACCACAATTTTTTTTTGCCGAATATGTACCTTGTGTACCTAGTTTCACAGAACATCAAATGCAGAAGTTTTTTCAATATCGCTGGCCAAACACAACGTCAATTATTTGGCCGTATGGCCCACAGATTTTGACAATTTGACAATTTGACAGATTGACAGATATGGCCGAACTGCAAGTCTGGAACTGGAAACTGGAAACTTTATGCCAAATTAAACGTCGTCTGTTTATCTATCCGTGGTACCTAGGTACTTATAATGCATATGACGTATGCTTTCATTATTCAACTGTACCTATCAAGTATCAATTTTTACGTTAAGTACTAGGCCTTATAATTTACAGAACATAAATGAAATCTGTTTATACTTACTGCAATTAGGGTATTCCTGAAAATATGTTTTCAATGTTGCCACACTGATATAGCGTGGAATGAATCATTCGATCCGAACAACTCGAGTTACTCTTTGAACTCGCTGATTTGAACACGATTCTTCAAATCCAAGTTGATTCGTTTTACTAATCGTAGTGCGGACTCGTGAAATTGTCTTGATTGCTGACTCGGATGGCTCGTTGTTTCTGTCTAGTATTTTTGTTTTTAAGTATAATTATGTTATGTTGATGTGATGTGATATTCTATAGTATCTATACAGGTTGTCCAGTAAATAGCATGACATACTGCAGGGGGTGAGAGCTTGGGTCAATACCTACCAAAAAAACACAATATATGTTCAGCAAAATCTTACGGATTTATAGTAGTACAAAATTTTCCGAAATATCGAAAAATCTCTACCTTGACACAGATTTTTAAGCATCTCGTAATGAAAAATTCCTTTTCTAGTTTTTTTTTACCTCAAATTATTTGTAAATAGGTACTTTACTCATTGATAAGTCTTTATTCTATTAAGAACTAAAATGTTTTCAAGAAATACAATTTTTATTTATATTTTCATAGTACAATTTCCTATCTTAAAATGTTGGTGACCAATGATATTGTACCATAGATATGTTACATCCATATGGATGATTTAATATTAAATGGCGCGCAAAACTCAGTCTCGCTGTATGTAGGTATAAAGCTATAAAACTACACACCTATGCTGTAAGAAAGAAGATACAAAACTACTAGAGTAAAAGAGATAGCTGTCTAAAGTGACAACACGTGTACTCAATGTCTTTGTCGCACCTGTGATAGAATATATGTGTTGTCTCTTTTCTTTGCTAGGAATGTTTTGTTCGAGAATATTACTCTATAGCTAATCTGAATAGCATTTATATTAAAATATTTTATTTAGTTTGTTACTTACGTGTGGTATGAGATTCCTTGTTCTTTATTCATGTTTGCTTGATAGTTTGTGCATTTTCTATACGCACGATGGCATTGTTATTACTTAATTAATAAAACAATACAGATTGTGAAAGTGTGTGATCGTTGTCCTGTCATGGGCGAACTACCCTTTAATATTATTACTTTACTCTGTGGCGAACTGATTGCGAGGTGCTAGAATTGGGGGAGTTTTGGTTCTTACTTTTGGCGCGCAACATACCTACTTCTTTTTATATATAATATCATTGGGAAAGACCCAATGGACCACCATCATAATCAAAACTAGCTAAGCATGCACCTCTTCGACAGTTAATGTTTCTATTCGAATTCTCCACTACGTGATTTAAACTTTCCTTCCGTGTTACACCGTTATTTTTGCTTTAATCAACTCCTCCTTTGTTTGTAGTATTCATCGTCACATATGAACTTTTGACCAATTTCATTTCATTTTGTAGGATAACAATGTCTTTTAAAAGTCGAGTTACATCTACATGATCGAAAGTAATTGGGGGTAATTTATTTACATCATGGGCCACAAAAATTTGAACTTTCTCTGGATCTACAGATTTAAAAACATCAATAATATGAAACAAGTCCTTTTTTTATCTATATCAGTAGAGATAGATTAAAACAGTAAGAACTTGGCTTTTTTCGATGTCTTCTAATGAGAACGAGGATGTGCATATCGTCACCAATAATACATATTAATGTATTTTTATAATTTAATCTTGTAAATAATATAACGAATATTGTATACAATATTTTTATTGTGTTTTTGTGCGATTAATTCGAATATATACGATGTATCTTCAAAATCAAGTGAAAGAAGTATACCCATATATCGCATTTATGTAATTTTTTTTTTTCAGCAGATTAAAATATAAATATGATAAACTCTTTACCATTGATGTATATATGTTACTATCGTAACCTCTTTACGATTATTTTACGGTAATCTCTTCAAATAGGTTCCATATTAAAATGTTGAGAAACCTCAGGTTAAACGCAAGTAGGTAATACGACACCCCCGCCGCAGGGCTCATTTATTCTCCCCAACGAGATTCCCACGTTGTCGTCGTGGTGGGGCTTGCGTGTCTCGATGATCTTTGGGGCTAAGCCGGTAGAGTCACTCATGCCGGACAGGCCCAAAGGGAGAGACTAGACTAAGAGGAATCAGCGGTGGAGTCCAGTGTGGACTGCCTTGTGGACGGGCCGCCCGATTTTTCGGATGGTGCCCGAATTTCGCTCCTCGTATTGCTCTGTTTAGCAGAGGATACTGAGGATGTGAAACCGAGACGGGTTTTGTCAGTCGTGGACACGATTGACGGACTGGCAGCAATGCCAACGTCTCCACATCGTAATCCTGATGTATGCCGAGTATCTCGCGGCTCAGCATAAGGACCGAGGGTCTTGGCTTGATCGCCCGGACTGCGAAGAAAACCTCTATAAAATAATTATCCCGAAACCCATGTTGGCGTGCGGCGAGGGGATGCATGGCTGATGGGTAGTTCAGTCTCTAGCACGCAACTCCAGGGCACCAGCGGAAACCCCGGTAGTAAATACGCTTACCCGGGTACAGGGGGCACTGCTCGGGTGGACTGTTTATTTCCCCCATACTCGTGGGATTAATATGGAAAATTCTAAAAAACTAAACAAAAATGACGATACCAATAGAGTCGGGAACCAACTCTATATCGGAGAATAGGTCGTAGAGCGGACCTCCTAACATCGCTGTGGAGGAGGTAGACCCAGAGCTGTCGGGGCTTCCACCCAGCGCTCGGGCTGGCCAGGAGTTGCCTCAGCCGGAGGACCTCGCGAAGGAGATGCAGGCACGGCCAACGGCCGATCTTGGTGCCTGCATCAAAGGACAGCTAGAGGGCGTGGAAAACGTTGCGGATAAGTCCCGCAACCTCAAAGGGGCATTTGCCCGCAGCCTCCGAATGGCCGCGCGGATGGTGCAGGCCGCAGTACATAAAGTGGCCCAGCGCACCGCTACTGGGGCAAATATTGAGAGGCTGGAGAGGGAGAACGAAGATGCGTTCTAAACTCTTAAGCCTCTCATCCCAGGTAGGAAAACTGACGGAAGAGATCAATATTCTCCGTCGGCATGGTGATCTCGGGCTGGGGCCTACTAGAACCGTCACACCTATCGTTCCGGTATTCTTGCCACCAGATGCGGAGGCCAATTTTAGGCGGTCCGTTGTCCTTGAGGTCGGTAGCATGCTGGATGCTAAGTTGGCTGCCTTTGAGGGGCGGCATCTGCCGGAGCAACGTATCCGCCCGCCACTTGCGGCGGATGGGCGACGGCTGCGGTCGGCGACAGTGGTTCAGACAGCTACGTACGCGACCGCTGCCAAGGCGCAGCGATCTTCCCCTGCGAACCAGACGCAGGGGAAAAAGAGGGGAAGTCGCAACGCAGTGAAGGCGCCAGCTAGTCAGCCGGCGACATATCCACCGGCCACAAAGGATGCAGCGTCCACTGAAACTCCTCCAACAACGACTGCGCCTGAGGGTTCTCAGGCCACAGCGGAAATCATGGAGGGGTGGTCCGCTGTGGGAGGGAAGAAGAAGCGGCAGCCTAATACTTTGCCTTTTGCCTGGTAGTATCGGTCTGTCATGCTCACTAAAATGTCTTGCTGGCGGTGGCGTTGTGTATCGGGTCGTTCGGTTCCCTACAATATGGTTGAGCTAAGCGATGCTGACGCATGCGTCATGCTCGTGAACGGGTGCCATCTGTTGGGACTGGTCAGCCATTAACTGCCATGGCGAATAATAATTATATTACATTAGTATGTTTGTCTTTTTTTAATTTTTTAAACATTGGCCTACATAATGCTCGTTATGTTTTACCATAATTTGTATCAATCAACATTGTAATCTCAATTATTTTAAAAGAGTATCTATGGAGTTTCTTGCCGGCTCTTCTCCATAGATCAACTATTTGGAACCGTGCAACTAAGATTCTGACGTTTCATCAGTGCCAATATTTGGTTTATTTGAAATAAAAATATTTGACTTTGACTAGCGGAGGCTAGTCAAAGTCAAATAAGGCACATAGTGAAGCAGCTGCTGCGCAGAACACGCTATCGTCTCCGCAGACGAAGAGGAGAGAAGGAAGAGGAAAGAGAGGTAGGGGAAAAAGGAAGGTCACCCTCCAACTCCACCCTCCACCCTCAAGGGTTCGGCCGCGATTACGGTCTCTGTGCCCGAGGGCTCACCCGACGGTCGCTTGAGTGAGGTCATGGCTGAAGCAAGGCGGAGCATCAAGCTCGCCGATTACGGCATCGGTCCAGACACCGTGACCATGAAGAGGGCAACCAGCGGCGGAATGGTGCTTTCCGTCGCTGGTGACGACAACGGTGCCAAGGCCAATAGCCTGGCGACTCATATGCGGGAGGTGCTCCTTCCCATCTTCGACGTGCATATTGCACGTCCGATAAAGATGGTGGAGTTGAGGATCAAGGACCTAGACGACGACGTCACAAAGGCGGAGGTGGCGGATGCCATCGTGGCGGCGACAGGGTGTTCATGCGAGGAGGTTAGGGTGGGCGAAATTCGTCGCTCACCGGTATCCTTAGGCACGGTCTGGGTCCGTTGTTCAAAGTTCGTTGGTTGCCAAGAAGCTGGCGTCCACCGGCCGCGTCTGTGTAGGTTGGACGTCGGCCAGAGTCGAAGTATTGGCGGCACGGCCAATGTAGTACTACCGATGCCTCGAGCTCGGGCATGTGCGCCTCCGGTGCACTATCCATGGGGGTGTTGACCGAAGCGACCGATGCTTTGCCTGTGGTGGCCAGGGCAACAAGGCGAGAGAGTGCTCGGCGCAGTCACCAAATTGTCCACTATGCACGGACTTCGGTCTTCTAGCCTAACATAGGCTGGGCAGTAAACCATGCCCTGCCTCTGCCAATAGGCAAGAGAAGACAGCGCCGGTGGCTTTGGTCGCAGGCCCTACGGAGGACCTCTTCTTTCTTGAAAGCTAAAGATTTTACGTAGGTACTGAACCGAAAATACGTTGCCCTGAATAAAATGAGCAATGCTAGTTACCACAGTTAGGAGAGCCACGATATCGTGGATAGTCAAAGTTAAAAAATGCAAATGAAAACGCGATTACATAACTGTCGAATGTGCGTAACATTTACCAATCCGTCCATTAACAACCGCCGTTTCGGTTTAATCACTTTGTTCATAGTAACGTACGTATACGCCGAACATCAAAAGTAACGAAACCGAATAATAAAGCTGAGGTTAGAAAGATTTTGATCAATTATTGCAGTCTGCAGATAATGTGGTACAATTTTGTAGTTTTATAAATCTTCTACGTTAACATATCTCACTTTCAACTGTTTTTAACGACATGCTCAAAAGCCAAAACAGTTGAAAGTGAGATATGTTTTGGTAAGATTCTGGTGTCAACCCGCCATCCTGAGATAGACAAATTTCCAGCCTCAGCTAAAAGGATTCATCTTAAGAACTGACTAAAGTTCCTATTTGATTAGTTCCTGTCCATTTTCAGTTTTTTATTACAATTGCCAAGATTTTTATTTTAACAAAGTGAAAAGAACTAGTAGCTATTTGTAAAACGTGTAAAATTAAGTATACTCAAATGAAAAACAATAAATTTATTTCTGTGAAACTAAGCACTTTAGTGTAGTCTCGGCCTTATGTTTCGGTTTTGTTACTGTAATTTACGTAAACTTTCAATTTAAAACAATTGGCGTAAAATTTGATTTTTAATAATTTTGTATTTGAATGAAGGAAGTCAGTTTATTTTTATTTATATTTAAAATTTGCACTTGTTGCATTATTTTATGAAATAATAAGAAAATAAATATTGTTCTGGCAAAAATAGTCACGAAACCGGTTCTAAATTGTTTTTGTGAATTTATTTTACGACTAACATGCCAAATAAATTGGATTTTCTGAAGAATATGTTTAATTCGTTAAAGTAAGAAAACAATGAACAATGTTTTAAGGAACGAAATGGACATCATTTTACGGCCGCGGTTTACTTTTCTGATGATTTTAGTCAGAAAATGAATGATTTGAACAAAATATAACCTCTTCCAAGATAGCTTGATAGATGCTACATTAAATAAATGAATAAAAACACAAGAAAGTCGGCATGTATTAATATAGTCAATATTTGAAAAGGTCACTTAGAAATAAAAATACCCAATTATCCTATTAACATTTATTTATAAAATACCTTAACATTTATTTATAAACTATGTGCATTACGTTATTACTGCTTTACGTTTCCATTTTGTAACCGTCTCATTTTTTATTATTGAAGGGTAATTTTATTACCGTTTTTATAGCTGATATTTGCTTAGTTTCTGATAATAAATTTCTTCGAAATAGCATGAATTGAACTAACTACACTATGTCTTTTCTACTTTCTCGGTGTTCAAAGCTTCTTCTTCAGGTTGTTTATCTAACATATTATTCTGCACCTCTTCTAAAGTTTTTCCTTTCGTTTCTGGCACGAAGAAATATATGAAGAATAGTCCTACGTAGCCAACAAACGCGAAAGACCAAAATACCATGTGATGGCCACAAGCATCCTTTACTTGTTGGTAGCATTTTGTTACTAAGAAACTTAAAATGCACGCCAACATAGTCGCTGTACTAGAAGCTACTCCTTTAACATTAACTGGAAACAGCTCAGCTTGCAAGACATAAGGCAAATTACCTACACCAATCGCATATAGCACGTTGAAGCCCAATACTCCAACGAGAGGCATCCATGAGATGGCTCGCGAAGTTTCAATTGTGACTTGAATAGTGTCTTGTAGGAAGAAGTACATTCCCACCAGGGTCATTGCGACTGATACTCCGACGCAGGATAAGAATAGAAGGATTCTCCGTCCAAACCATCTGGATAGAAATGTTGCACCTATTCCTGAAATGAACATATCGTATCTTTACTAAAAGTTACATTTAAATTTTTTATTAGGTTGGTAAGTAACGAGGCTTGCAACACAGCGAACAGCAAGCCTTCGGGAGAATCATTTACAATAAAATGACACCCTCCACCCCCGGCTCCGGGTGCATCCTCTACAATTACCCATGAGATACGCCTGGGGGGACCTTCTTTACAACCGCTTTCAGAGGGGATACCTAGGCGGTACCACTTTCTCTTTTCTTTTGCCCTCCGAGATGTGCCTCTAGGCGTGGCACACATATGCGGCTCCGGAGCGCTACTTCTTGGGATGCCGGTGCCTGCCTTCGGTGCCAAAGACGACATGCCTCTCACATAAATATTTTCAAGAAGTCCAAAAGGATTTGGAGGAAACAAAAACAAAAAAAAATAGTAACTAGAATGTTATTGTAAAATGCTTAACTGATGGGATTGAAAGGAGATTCCGTAACATACCTGCTCCTAACTGCACGAATCCGTACACAATACTGGCGATGGGACCCGATATAAAACTACTTTGTCTAAATATTGGCTCCAAGTATGACTGTATAACAAGAATCCCAGTCATGTACTGCAACAGTTTCAAGCCTGAAAATAAGCAAAGTTGCATGAAAAAACGTAAATATTTTTCACTTACTAGTATTTTAATAGCCGTAATTCATGGTGCCGTGTGGTGCCGGCTCAGAATGCCACCACCCCATCTCCTCCCATGGGTGTCGTAAAAGTCGACTAAGGGATTAGTCGGAGGATGGGCAGCAGCGTCCTTCGAGTACATTAACATCTCAACTGCGATCGCCAACCCGCCTGCCAAGCGTGGCGATTATGGCAAAACCCCCCAATGAGCTCAGAACACATCCATATCGGTGGTTGTGATGATCTTTGGGGGAGGCCTGTGTCCAGCAGTGGACTTCATTAGGCCGAAATGATGATGATGATGATGAATTCATGGTTTGACCATGTGGTTTCCAGATTAAGAATATAGCACCACTCCATCTCCTCCCGTTGGATGTCATAAAAGGCGACTAAGGGACTCTAAACCAGGGGGCTGGGCAGGACCGCAGCATACTACGCTCACTTACCCGCCTGCCAAGCGTGGTGAGTATTGGCAAATACCGTCTAAAATAACGAAACAATTGTGGAAATTTATGGGGTAGGCCTTTGTTCAGTAGTGGACGTATAAATGGCTGATGTGATGATGGATCGTGCTTGGCATGCGTATCAAGTGTCTGGTGTAAATATTAACCAGACAGCAAGGTTAGTGACGATGCTTAAGAAGTTGTATTATGTATATAATAATATGGTAAGTACAACTTTTCGGTCCAACGACTACCGCATCTTTTTTTTTTTTTTTTTTTTAAAACATTGCCCCACACTAGGATTTCTCCTGTGTCGTGGGTGCGTTTACAGACATAAATTCCACACACAATACACCCAGACCTGGAACAACTACCTGCAGATCATACAAATATTTGTTCCGTGCGGGAATCGGAGCGCAGCAGCCGACTGTGTCAGCCACTGCACCAACCGGATGACGGTGATGACGATGACGGTTGCACGTCATCAGGTACGGGCCATCCAACGTTGTCTCATGTTGGACGTCACCGTGCTTGATCAACTTCGCTTAGAATCACAGAGGAGTCTTGTACTCCCTGCGTCATCACAGACTGCGGAACAGCCGCGCATATATGCCGTGGCTCAACCTTAGCTCGAACGCGTTGATGAAGTAGATGGTGACAGGAATACAAATGTAAGTACCATAGTTACTATATTTATGTATATCGCGTTACTCATGAAGTCTATGGATCCCTATGCACATTTCGCTACTTTATCGATACGGAACAAAATCGGACAAGTGCGAGTTGAGCTCGCGTGGAGAGGGTTCCGTACGATGAATATGTTATCTTTAGGTACGATAAGAGACGGATGCCTGGCCTAGTTAAGGCAAACGAGTAGTACCAATAATTTATCCAAAGAACAAACTTAACATTGTAGTTGAAAAACTCGTTCTCCGATACATTCTAACTGCAAATGTAAGTTTGTACGCACAATATTGAAAGATTTACAACGTTATTTTAAGACTATAAACTTCTCATACGTTTTCCTGTAATCTTTAAGTAAAGAACTATTTTTTTGTTTTCAAAATAATGGTTCAGTAGTTTCGAAGATAAGGTGGGCGAAAATAAATACTTGCCTATTTTCTTAAATAACTTTAAAACGATTTATTTTAATATTATGAAATAAACATATTTGAGACCCTCACAACAAGCCGGAAGGTATTTCATTTTATATGTTACACGATACAGTTTGAAAATCTTCATTTTTAAATTTTGTATATTACTCCCAAAATTCGTTACACGTCCGTGTTTGTGTCGCAAAAATCCATATACAGTATACCAAATTTCAACTTAACTTGTTTTTTTTTTTTTATTGATCCTGTGGAAATACTTCATGTACTTCCTTCGCCCCGGAAAGGGCGAAGGGGTATGCCGGACTCCTACCGGCTAAAACCACCGGAGTGGTCATCTTCGGCACCGAAGGGAGGCTCCAGGAACTCGAATAATCTCCACCTAGAGCCACCCATTGGTGCCACGCCTTTAGGCACATCTCGGAGGGGACTGTAAAGCGGCCATCCCCTCTAGCTGAGGGAAGGCGACTGTAAAGAGGCCACCCCCCCAGGCATCTCTCGGGGGGATTGTAAAAAATTCCCCCGAAGCCTCACTATGCGCTGTGATGCCGCGATGCCAATGGTTCAATATTTACAGACGGCCAAAATTCTCTCTTTTTAATTCTCTCTCACATACAATTTTGAAGCGCTAGGAGTTTCCTAGACAGGCATCAACTAATCGTTTAGTGCAAACGGGTAACCTCAAAAGGTAGTAGCAGGTTTACATTAATATAACTACACTCCCTGATAACAATGTCCTTGGTAGACTGCTATTTAGATAAAACTGATACTAATTCACAACTCGTATCTCTAGACTGACAAATTTATCTGCCATTTGTATCTATCCGAAACGGTGACTGCGTCAATACACTGATAAGTTTGGTAAATATAAAAGCAAGGTTGAACACAAAAAATACATTCAGGTAATACATTTTTCCCCCTCACTAGAGGACCGTATCGTATGATGTAGATAGGGTTCAAATACAAATGATATGTCGTACCGTAATTGTAGTTTAGTATTCATCATTTCGGCCGAATAAAGTCCACTGCTGGACACAGGCCTCCCCCAAAGATCACTACAACGACCGATATGGGTGTTGTGGGCTCATTGGGGCGTTTTGCCATAATCGCCACGCTTGGCAGACGGGTTGGCGATCGCAGTTGAGTTGTGAATGTATCCTCCGGCTAACCCCATAGTCGACTTTTACGACACCCACGGGAGGAGATGGGGTGGTGGTTTTCTGAGCCGGCACCACACAGCCCGTTTAGTATTATTACGGCTGAATAGGTAGGTTACCTACTGAAACATTACTTAATGTATCAAGTCCCGCTTTAACTATTCTTTCTTAGTGAAAACAGGTTACTCGAATAGTTAAAGCGGGACTTAATATTAAGTGACGGTCGTATCAGGCTTTTAAAGAGCTAACGATGGTTATGTTATTGCGTTGATTAAACCAAGTACTTATATAATCGAATACCTAGTACTTACCTTAAGTACTAGGTATTCGCTCGATTTCAGAAATTATCACTAGTATGCACAACTTTTGTTAGGTATGCAACAAATTATATTAAAAACGTCGGATTCTAGGAACTGGCTGAATAAGTATGTTTTAGTATCGCAAATTTGATAATAAAATCCCTAGAAATATTTTTTATGGATTCCATGCTGATCTCATCTGTATCAAACGTTATCCCGCGCAGATCAGAAAGGTCGACTAGTGAAGAAGTTAATTAACAAGCTGTCAACCTGTTTCCCTGTGTGCCTGTGTACCTATATGGATATCACAAGCGCGATGTATATTACCTTTTAGGTAATCGTAAAAGCATTAAGTAGGTACGCATAGGCGATGCATCACGGGCGCTAGTACACTAAACTCCACAGAAATAGGAAATGGCTATTATGTTTGCTAAACTCCCTCGTTAACTTGTACGTGTTTGTGCATAAAGAATAAATAAATAAACTATTTATTAACTACCTTTAATTTCAGATACCTAAGTGACAGCTGTATATAGATTACGGGCAGCGTTGTACAATATATATATATATAATACATAATGCATGACAAAACACTTTATTTTATGAACTTCTTAATGTTATAAAAATGTTTACATTATACGACATACTTAATACTGATTCAGCTATATCTGGTGAGCCTAAAAGCCGAAACGCGGAATATTCACGCCATGAAAACACAATTCACTTATTAATTCTTACTGCAGCTTTACTCATGTATATGGGAGTACAGGCTTCATCATCATCATATCAGCCAAACGTCCACTGCTAAACAAAGGTACCGGAACCGGTCGTTGTGGAAATCGATGGGAGCATAGATTTCCACAACGACCGGTTACATGTCGTGTGTCGTCATTTTGGATGGTATTTGCCAGTATTTACCACGCTTGGCAGGCGGGTTGGTAAGCGCAGAATGGCTGCTGGCCAAAGAAGGGACGCTGCTGTCCATCCCTCTGATTTAGAGTCCCTTAGTCGCTTTTATGACATCCACGGGAGAAGATGGAGTGGTGCTTTATTCCTAATCCGGACACTACGCGGAAAGTACAGGCTTGGTACCGTGTAAAAACATGCTCCGAGACATATCGTTTAATGCTACGCTCGCATACGCTAGGCATAGGTAAGTCACGGTTGTTTCGGCGCGTACCTGCACAGGATAGGACGCGAGGCCACGGCACAATACCACCATTGTGATAGCGACCAGGACACCGCACAGCACACGCTCGAGGCGTGCCCTGCATGGGCCGCCGAGCGGCGGAACCTGGTCGATCGGGTCGGGATCTATGTTGGCAGAGCACGAAAATTGGAATGCAGTGGTCTCCTTCTGTGAGAGCGCCGGGGTAATAACCGCCCTGGTGCCTGATTCCCATACGCCTGAAACCCCCTGCTGTTGCTATAAGGCGGGGGACCTCTGGGTTCGCGGGTGCGTAGATTGGGGAATCTGCGTGCTCACCATGCGACCCAAGAGAAGACGGTAGCACGCATGTGGTCACGCGCTGCCGTGGGACGCTTTGGGGGATCCTTTACAATCCCCCGGGGGGGTGACCACTTTACAGTCACCCTCTCTGAGATGTGCCTTTAGCCGTGGCACCAGTGGGCGACTCTAGTGTGATCATACGAGGACCTGGAGCCTCGCTTAGGTGGTGAAGGAAGTTCCATGTAGAAGTTCCACTGGACACCAATAAAAAAAAGAAGGTAATATTGACATAATCAACAAGTCATCATACAAGTACCTATGCTGAAAACATCTGTCACATATTTTTGGGTCGAACAAAATCCAGAACAGCATGTTAGAAACTTATAAGATGATTTCTCTGGTCTTTGAAATTATATCGGATATATGTAAAAATGATGTCATAAAATGTTATAATGTAATGCAATAAAAGCAGATTTATACATCCTTATTTCAGTGCAATATGCCTTTCCCGTAAACAAGAAGTAATCTGATCTAACTATAACTAACTCATGTTCAAATCTATACAAATAAATAAAATTTAAGTGTCTGTTGTAATATCAAAATTACAGCTTTTGACTAAATACATATGAAAGTATATATGGTACCAACAACAAAAAACAATTTTTAATTTTTTTGTCTGTCTGTTTGTTCCCGCTAATCTCCGAAACGGCTGGACCGATTTCTACGGGACTTTCATTGGCAGATAGCTGATGTTATAAGGAATACCTTAGGCTACTTTTATTTTAGAAAAATAATTAGGGTTCCGCGCAAAAATATTAAAACCCATGAAATCCAATATATATACTCTATGTCAATTGTCTATGCAAAAGTACTCTAAATTATTTATAAATAATGAAATATCTTCTAAATTAAATGGCGGGCGAAACCGCTGGTCCCAGCTAGTTTTACATAAGAAATAATAAGACTAAGTTGTCTGTACTGTAATAAATGTGAAGGAATAATGTACCTTACATACAGACTTGTAGGTACATATGATATATTATTTATATAGTACCTTAAGAGACCGGTATATCGAGAGACTCCGTGCGGTGTTTCACAGGGATCGGCTTTGGGGCTGCTCCTGTGGAACATCGGATACGACTGTTTCGGGTGTTGCGCGGTGTGAAACCCCCCGGTGTCAGCGTTATTAGTTACACCGATAACATGCTGGAGCTGCACTGGCAGGCAGCCATGTTGGCAAAGGCCGGGTGGGGCTGCGCAAGTTGTTGGCAGGATCGAATTATTAAGTTTATAGTCTATGCTGGGATCTGGAAGCGAGAACCCTCGCGTCGCTATATCGGTTGCGAGGAGAGGCGTTAAGTCGTGGCGAACGGCCACCGCCTCCAGAGATCGAGGTGCAACTGTCCGAACTCCACAGGATTCTGTTGGCGGAATGGAAGGAGTGACTTATGCATCGCAGATTCGCTGTGCAGGGCACGCTGTAATGTCGACGGTAAGACCCGTCATGGAGGATTGGCTGGAGAGGCGGCATGGCACCCTCACTTTCCGGATGACGCAGATACTCACGGGACATGGGTGCTACGGGAAGTATGTGTGTTGCATAGGCTGGGAAAAAACGGCCAGTTGTCATCACTGCGGAGTCTTCCCAGAGAACATGGCGCAGCACACGTGCCCAGATTGAGCAACGCAGCCCCGTGATCTTATCGTACCGGTGGAAGATGGTGACCTCTCACTTCTAGCCAGTCCATCCTCGGTAGCGAGAATGCGTGGGATGCCGATGTGATGAGATGATAAGTCTATGTAGTTGTAGCAGTGTTTACTCTGTGGTTATAGACTTAATTGGTACTTACATAATTACCTGTCACTATGAACACAGCTTTCCTATATCTCATGTTGGTAAGCAATTCTTTGAGCGTAGTCTTGTTTTCCATACATTCTCTTACGTGTGCTCTCATTGTGCGTATTTGTTCGTCTATTAACTGAAAATAAACATTACAACATTACTTATATAAAATTAGTCATCGTCATTGAATAAGAAACATGTTTCACTTGTTTTTTTTATTCAACTCGGTGATGAGTTGATCGAGTCATTCGCCTGATGGTAAGCGTTATGCCTGCTCATAACAATTGTTAATTGCTACCCAGGAATAAGTAGTCCTGCGTGGAACCACTCTACGCTCGTCACCTTTAGACATTATTTAGGCTCTCATGCCCAGTAATATTTCACTAGCTGCAGCGCCCTTCTAAGCGGAACACAATACTGTCAATGTAATGTTTAAAGTGTAAAGACTACTATTTGGCAGCAAATATCTGGCACTGCGGTGAGACCTAACTAGCCGGACTCTTGCAATAAAAGACCTACCACCAGTAAAACGTGTTAAAACAGCCTATCGCCTCAGGTGAACATAGGCCACTCCTAAATAGGTCTTGCCTGTAGTGATCGCATGAAGCAAGCCAGAATATGACTGCATACATAGTTTAGAATAGTGATACAGTAAGGTGTAAAATAAACCAAAGTATGAAGTTGCACTGGCAGCTTTAAGCCGACTCAAATGTTAGCTTTTAAGTAAACATTAGTGATGCAACAGACTCTGCTTCTGCAACTGCAAAAGTACCGCGCGCTTTTTCACATCCGTTTCTGCTTGTTTCCGGAACTTTTATAACAGATATTTGATGGTATCCTAAAATCCTACCTTTTAAATAACACAAGCGCACTTTAGTATGTGCCACTTCCAGCTGCACGTGCTCCGTTAAAGCTTCGGCTAGGTTGAGTTATTGGAGCTTACCCACCACGCTTACCACTTCTTAAATATAAATTCATTTTTATTGTTTTTTTTGTTAAATCTGTTACTGTACATCGACCGCATTGTTAGTTTTTAAATTTTCTCATGAAGTGAATTATAATTCTTGTGGGAAATAAAGATATTTCTCAAACCTCAAACCTCGAAGTTTAGTATTTTTCGCAGCGGATGAGGCGCGAGGTCTTATACATGAAAAACACCGGTATATATGCTAAGGTGCAAAAGCAGCCAAACTACTTTTCATAAAATATAACTTACCGCTACTTATTAAAATTATATAAATGAAAAAAATACGGGTTGCACTCCGGGAGTGCCGACAGAAGTGAAAACTTATTTTGGCGCGTTAGACATAGATGGGTACTAGGGTTAATGCGATCCCGACGGCGAAACGCCAAACTAAACGTCTAGCGTCTCGTAACGGTGTAGCGAGTCCAGAGATTTTATCTCATCTAAAAATATGCGTAGCGCGCTAAAAGAAGTTTTCACTTCTAAAATGTATATATCAATTTGTATATGTATAATTTCATTGTATTTACACTTCTGATTCCGCATCCGTTTCTGTTCCGTTTTTGCTAAAATATACTTTTGACATCTATTTACGTTCCTGCTTCCGTTGCATCACTATAACCATGTATTTATCGATACAGCGTGGCTATTCTGTAAGAACTCACTAGCAAACTCACTTCTGAATCCACAGTGAAATCTCTAATATCGTATTGTTTTTACTGCGGCTTCATATGTGAGTCTGCTTCACTAGCCACCTCGCTCGTGAATACTTATACGTGAGTAGAGAAATCACTAAATTCGTATCGCTTTTACTATTTTTTACTACGGATTCAGAAGTGAGTTTGCTAGTGAGTTCTTAGAGAATAGCACTGCTGATATCGTATTACCAAGGGCATAATGCGGTTTCACTTAAAAACGAGTAATGCGTTCTCAAGTGCGTGACCTGGGCCAGCAGTCTAGACATAGATAACGATACCATCGCATACTTACCGATCGCTAAATATTAACGAATAAATTCGGTTGCCGTAACGTGTTTACGTAGAGTGCAAGTCTCTACCGAGTGAAATCGTCTCCGAACGCAATCGGCTGCGGACGTTGGGCTCGGCAAGCCAACGAGTCCGCACGAAGACTGGCACGAAAATATAATAAAATTAATATAAAATTTTAAAAAATACTAGAAAATAAGTGCTACGCCTTTAGGCATACCTCAGAGGGGCATCGCCAGGATGGTATCGCGAAAATCTAAGACTACTAAGTAGGCGATTGATGACTTATAAAGTTATAAACATACATACACTTTCGTCCTGAGTTCCTTTAAGTCTCATAAACTCTTTTCTTGCAGCATCCACTCTTCCATCTTTCAGATGATAATACGGGGACTCCGGTATCCACAAACACAGTAAGACATAACATATAGGTATAACCAGTATTATGCAGTTCAGTGTTGTGTACGAGACGAAAGGCCCAACGCTGTAAACTGTAAGACTTCCGAAGTTATTCATTACTTGAACTGTCATCCCTAACGCTCCTCTGATTTCTTTGTCAGCTATTTCTGTGACGTATATCATTGTAACCTGAAAGAAAAAATAAAAAATGAATTAGAATAAAAAATCGTTTACTAGCAACCAAATATGTCACACTACAAATTACCTCTATCTCTTGAACTAGGATAGAATCTGTGTGTCAGGAAACATTGCCTTCCCTATTGCATAGTTCTATGTTCTTGTATTCGGTACTTATACAAGGGCGGATCCAGGATTTCAATCTAGGGGAGCCCTTGGTGTCTCATGTCAAGAATTTTAGAGATCATTGTTGATATTAGGTCTAAGGTCAGCTATATCCAACAGTTTTAGGAGGAGCATAGCCCCCTGGGCCTCCCCTCTGGATCCGCCCTTGGGTAAGTACATTTCCTATTTATACAAGGCTAAAAGAAAGTGCTATGCCGTGTGGTGCCGGCTCAGAATACCACCACCCCATCTCCTCCCCTGGGTGTCGTAAAAGTCGACTAAGGGTTTATCCGTAGGATGGGCAGCAGCGTCCTTCGAGTACATTAACAACTCAACTGCGATCGCCAACCCGCCTGCCAAGCGTGGCGATTATGGCAAGACCCCCCAATGGACCCACAGCGCATCCATATCGGTCGTTGTGGTGATCTTTGGGGGAGGCCTGTGTCCAGCAGTGGACTTCATTCGGCCGAAATGATGAAAAGAAATGATGCCCTGAATGTAAAGGAAGAAGTAGAGCCCTCTTGTCTCATGTACCATGTGACCATGTCATGCTTTACAGTGAGTAACTTATAAGTAGTTTGAGTAGGTTCGGACTTGACTGAAGCCCGCAAAGTTGGCTTGGCTGGCTAGGTCCGAGCCGAGAGAAAAATGGTTTCATGTACAATGATAGACTGCTTTAGTAGACCTCGTAGCATACAATATGGACATTGGACATAAAGGACCATGCAAAAGAAATGTTGGCTATCGTCTTACCACAGCTATGATACCTGTCGCTAACCCCATGAGAAATCTGGCCACATACATCAGTTCAGGTAAGGTCGTATTCAAGATGATGGTCTGAAATAAAGAACTGGACTCACTTATAAATGAATACTTTTTTCTTAACTGACTTTTTAACTGGCTTTTCGTTGTGTAACGGTTGTGTAGTATAATATCATATTAACAGACAAGTACGTAGGTATAATTATTCCTTCACGCTGAACGATCTTTTTACAGTCGCCTTCCTCGTACTGGAAACCTAGAGATATCTTGCAAAGACAGAAGGTCATGTTCATAGCAGATGATTCGCTCCTCGCCCGGGACAGACTATGTGATACAGCCGGAGATACTATCCCTTCTGTCTTTTATTCTCCCTTTACGACGGCTACGGAAAGAGATGTTGAACTTACTATTCTAAGGTCCTACGAATGGAAGCAAATTTGTATACAACATACCGCACCTAAAAGGCCCGGCACAGCCGATCCGAAAATCGTACGACGACGTCCAGCCTTCTCGTTCAGCACCTGCCCGAAGTAACACCCGAGGAGAGCTCCGGCAGAGTGTAGGGACACCACCCATGATGTCTGCGTCTGATTAATACAACGCCATGTTACAACCACGGACTAGAAAATATATCGAAAGTGAAGCACACACACGTGCATCATAGTATGCCCGTCTACCGCCATTACGCCGTACGCAGCACGACACCGCTGTCGTAACTATAGTAACTGCCGCCAGTGTAGTTACTATTTACGTTAATTGAAACAAAAAACCAATAATGCCGTCTTGTGTCGTGAAATGGTGTAAAAATTACTCTACATCCCAAAAAAGAATTAGAATTAGTATTAGACGGCACGGTTGGTGCAGTGGCCGATACAGTCGGCTGCTGCGCACCGGGTCGTGGGTTCGATTCCCACACGGAACAAATATTTGTATGGCCTGCAGGTAGTTGTTCCGGGTCTGGGTGTATTGTATGTGGAGTGAAAATAGAATTTGTTTATTTGTAAACATAGGTACTATGGGTTGGTATAATAATTATAAAAGTATTCGTCCATCTATGTTTTGCCATGAAGCGTACAAATACATATTATAGATGTGTTATAATTGTAGCGTCATTCATTTACAATAGATATTATTAGAAACTATCACACTAAAAAATTAATTAATAAAAATAGGTAGCATATCAAATGTCAAGAATGTTATATTGTTTATTTTAATAAATCGGACGTAATAAGTGGCCCTACTGTAACATTATTGGTACTATAAATATATTTATTAAGATATTCATTAACTGTGTAGTACGATTTATTAAGAAGAAAGTCATGCAATGTTTTTTTGAAAAGGCCAAATTTGTTTCGTGTAATAATATTTGTCGGTAATCTATACATATAAATAAAACTGAAGTGCCTGTTTGTAATCTATACAAATAAATAAAATTGAAGTGTCTGTTTGTAATGTCAAAATAACAGCTTTTTACTAAATGCATATGAAAGTATGTACGTTACATATAACAAAAACACTATTTTTAAATTTTTTGTCTGTCTGTCTGTCCGTCTGTCTGTCTGTTTGTTCCGGGTAATCTCCGAAACGGCTGGACGGATTTTGACGGGACCTTCACTGGCAGATAGCTGATGTTATAAGGAATAACTTAGGCTACTTTTATTTTAGAAAAATAATTAGGGTTCCGCGTAAAACAATAAAACCCTTGAAATCCAATATATATATTCTATGTCAAGTGTCTATGTCGTAGTACTCTAACTTTCCTTTAAATTAAACGCGGGTGAAACCGCGGGTCCCAGCTAGTAATAAATAAAATTGAAGTGCCTGTTTGTAATGTCAAAATAACAGCTTTTTACTAAATGCATATGAAAGTATGTACGTTACATATAACAAAAACACTATTTTAAAAATTTTTGTCTGTCTGTCTGTTTGTTCCGGCTAATCTCCGAAACGGCTGGACCGATTTTGACGGGACCTTCACTGGCAGATAGCTGATATTATAAGGAATAACTTAGGCTACTTTAATTTTAGAAAAATAATTAGGGTTCCGCGTAAAAAAATAAAACCCTTGAAATCCAATATATATATTCTATGTCAAGTGTCTATGTCGTAGTACTCTAACTTTCCTTTAAATTAAACGCGGGTGAAACCGCGGGTCCCAGCTAGTTTGTTATATATTTTAGGTGCCATGCCTAAGAAATTGATATTAAATACTGCTTTTCGGTGTGGTTTTATACATATTTTATATTTATGTCTCACATTTGTAAGTGTATTGAATAAATGAAAACTACTTTTCACAAAGATGGCTACCTCATATATATAGAGGGTAGAGTTAACAGCTGAAGATTTTGAAAGTATGGCTTACAACTGTCGGTGCTTTGAAGACCACATATTGCCCGTACGCACTTTTTTTGGGCTTTGAACGCAAGTTCCCTGTTTGGAGAGTTGACCCAATATATGATTCCGTATCGCAAATTGGACGAAACATATGCATGGTATGCTGTTACTAACGCTGATTGATTGGCGACTTTAGATAGGTTATAGAAAGCATACGAATATTGACTTAGTTTTTTGATCAAAGATATTGGAAGAAAGGATATATGCCATGTAGATCAAAATGTATGCGAGCCTAGAAATCCATTTTCCCACTACCATTCTTCATAAAAGCACACTAATGCACAGTTACAAGGTCTCATCCAATGAACTGAATAAACACAACATTATAATTGGCTTCTCATACTAAAATACCCCCACGACTTTGTAGGTAGCCAATCATACCGAGCGTATCGATTTGGTGCCTAAACAACTTAAAAATAAACTTTAGGTCCATATCCCTGCGCTTTTCGAGTCTTAATTTTGAAAAATGATAGCTTGTCAAGATATTAACTCACCAAGTGGAGTTCCATTAATATTATAAGATGTAGGCAATTTTTTTTATTTGCTTACTTATTACTTAATATGGGAGCACTTTTCGCAATTCAGCAAGATGTTGTTTGAAAGCACCACGTAAAAAGCCTATCTAAGTCCTGTTGCAAGCGTATGGCATCCTGCCGGGTAGCAATTGGGTTTATTATTTTTATATCATCTGCAAACAGAAATGCAGTGGAATTGTGGAAACAGGTGATGACATCATTTACAAAGATGTTGAATAAAATAGGTCCCAGATGCGAGCCTTGTCCCACAAGGCTCGCATCTGGGCATCGCATCGCATATGGGCCTGATGTAATCGTTCGGCGCAAAGATTTAAAGCCATTAACCACGACGTAGAACTCTCTGGCACTCAGGTAGGACCGGAACCAGTTAAGAACAGGTCCGCAGACACCGTATGTTGAGAGTTTTTCTAATAGTACTTTATGAGACACCCTATCGAATGCCTTACTGAAGTCCGTATACACCGCGTCCACTTGGATACCTTTGTCCATGACCTCTGACAAAGTGTCAATATATGAAACAAGGTTAGTGCACGTAGAGCTAAATTTTACGAATCCGTGTTGTTGTTCGCATATTATTCTTTGAAAAGAACGCTGTATATACATAGCAAGGCAATAAAATAAAATTGGCACAACATTCGCTAATTTCCATTTTTGAGGAAAACATCCAGTTGTTATTGATGTATTACATATTTTTGTTAAGGGGATAACTAAGCTGGGTGCGCAATTCACAATAAATGATGGGGGAATGCCATCAGGTCCAGCCCCTTTTGACTTGTCCAGACTTCGTAATTTCCATAGAACCTCTTCTTGGCTTGAGCCAAGCCAATATTGATATTATGGTCGCAATGTTATCATTATTTGCGTCCACTGAGTTAGAATGCTCGGTGTAAGATGTTGAGGGCTCATCTGGTTCTCTGTTATATACATTTGAGAACGTCCATGCAAATAAATAGCATAGTATGTTACCATTGATGACATAATTATGGGACAGAAACGTGGTCACTCACTATGAGCCTCATAAGAAAGCTCAAGGTCACTCAGCGAGCTAAAGAGCTATGCTTGGTATTTCTCTAGAGATCTCGAGACCGAATTACAAAAAAGGAGATCCATAGAAGAACTAAAGTTGCCGACATAGATGAAAAGATTGGTTACCTGAAGTGGCAATGGGCGGGGCACATTACTCGTAGAACCAATGGCCGTCGGAATAAAAAGTTTTCAAATGGAGATCGCGTACCGGAAAACGCAGCATGAGACGACCTCCAACGAGGTAGATGGCCTGGTGAAACTTGCTGAGAGTCGTTGGATGCGTGCGGCATGTTACTGCTCATTGTGGAAATCTATGGGGTAAGCCTTTGTTCAGCAGTGGATGTCCTTTGACTGATATGATGATGATGATGAAAAATCAATTTTGCATGACATGTTGTTAGTAAAAAAAGCCACACCGAGTAATTTATTTTTATTTTGAATACGTTAGTTAGTTTTGGTTAGTTTTTTACCTGTTTACCTGCTGAGTTATCCACATGACTGATGACCACAAAAATACTTACATCAAGATCAACCATTCGGTAATCATGTCATAGTTTAGTTGCATTTCGCGCGTTACAGCTTTCTGATAAACCACGCACCTATGCTGACGTCATTAAGAGAAGCGACATCAGCGACATCGTCATTTTGTCAGAGTTATCGATAACCTACTATCAATAGCTTACACGTCAAGCAAATTATACGCCATGAATTACGTCTCAAATAATTTAGCGTTAAGTTTAGGTAGGAATACCGAAAACGGGCGTTTCGGTATTCGGCCATTAGCCGCCTTTTACGAGATCCACGGCAGTAGATGGAGTGGTGTTTATTTTTAATGCGGACACCACACAGAAAAGCAAAAGCCATGATGCAATAATAATCGAAATAAAACATTGTATTTCAATAAACAGTGTTACAATCACAGAAAATACTTTGAACTTTTCAGATCCATACTTTAATTCCTAATAAATAATTATAAAAGTCGACAGTATCGTTTTTGCCGCGGAAGCCGATAAGTCAGAGAAAAATCGTCGTAGGAGGCTTACCAAAAAATCAAATGAAAGAAGAATTCTCAATCTAAAGAAATCTTAAATGATTACATTTTTACTGTAAAAAAGCTGAAGTCTGTTGACCTCAACTTTTACTGTAATAAAAACGAAATCAACAGTCAACATTTCTATCGAAATTAGATGCAAAATGGATCCGATATGATGCTGCGTTTGAAAGAAAATATCAGCTAAGGTAAACACACACAGTACACCAATGCATATCATTTAAATAGTTCCTGCATGTTTGTCAACAATTGTAAATACATTATTATTCCAGCGCACAAAGCGGCGCATTGACCTCTATTTCGTACTATTTGTGGTTTGTACTTAGATAATATTTTATAACGTGTTTGTTGTATTCTTAAAAACAAGTTAACTGAATAATCATTATATTAATACGTGACCATCGAAATTTTAGGTACCTTTTGTGTATTAGGTAATTAAGAACGAAAGGATGATTTTGATAGGAGGCTCACTGAAGATTTCCAGTCAAACATCAAGTTTTTCTGGAAATCGATCAAAACAGCCAGAGGAAAAACTTCTACCTCGGAGCTGAGTACAATCAGGAGTCAAGATGGGAGCATTATAAAAGGAGAAGAATGTGTGTTAAAGAGATGGAAAGAGTATTTTGAAAGTTTGTTTGAAAGAGAGGAAGAGCAGGTACAACGTCCGACAACTTCCATGGAAACTGATATAAATGATGATGAAAGTGAGATAAGCATGGATGAAATAGTGAAAGCGTTGGAAAGAATGAGATTAGGTAAGGCTGCAGGGTATGACAGGATTACCGTCGAGATGCTGAGGGCTGGACAGGGCATAGTGGCTAGCCAGCTGTACCACCTTTTCAATTTATGCTGGCGAAATGGGCAAGTACCGGGAGACTGGTGCAAAGCCGTAATCGTGCCATTGTATAAGGGAAAAGGGTCACGGCAGGACTGCATAAATTACCGCGGTATAAGCCTTCTCAGCGTCGTCGGTAAATTGTATGCGAAAGTGTTGATTGAAAGGGTTGTGAATGAAACAGACGAAAAAGTATGGGATGCACAAGCGGGATTTAGAAAGGAAATGGGATGTACGGATCAGGTCTCTTCCCTGCGGTGTATAGCCGAAAAGTGTTTGACTAAAAACAAGAAAAGCTATTGCGCCTTCGTTGATCTAGAAAAGGCCTATGATAGAGTGGTGAGGAATGAATTGTGGTCAGCATTGTCCGTGAACGGTGTGAGCAGTATCCTCATACGAGCACTGCAATCTCTTTATAGGGATTCTAGTGCTTGTGTAAGGATAAACGGGGCGTACACTGAATGGTTTAGTATCGAAAAAGGTGTTAGACAGGGATGTGTAGCGTCACCGTGGCTGTTTAATCTGTTCATGAACAATTGCTTGACAGATTTAAAAGAGAATGAAAGTGGGTTGAGAATGAATGAGTTACTCGTCAAGTGTTTTCTCTATGCTGATGACCAAGTATTACTTGCGTCCTCGGCAGAGGAGTTGCAGGAGATGGTAACTGCTATGAGTGGAGCTCTTGTTAGAAAGGGAATGAAGATAAATGTAAAGAAGACGAAAGTTATGATGTTTGAAAGAGATGAGGCAGTGACAGACTGCAATATCGTGATTGGAGATGAACAAATTGAACAGGTGAATGAGTTTGTGTATCTGGGTTCAAAGTTTACAAGAGATGAAAAGTGTGAGAGTGATATTGAAAGAAGAGTGAATGCAGGAATCATGGTGATTGGAGCTTTGCACTCCTTATGAACAGTCGGAAGGTGTCTAACAAGGCTCGTTTGGCTGTGCATGAGGGGGTGTTGGTTCCGACACTCATGTACGGAAGTGAAAGTTGGGTATGGCAGAAGAAACATGAAAGCAGAATAAATGCAGTTGAGATGAGAGCGTTAAGAAGTATGATAGGAGTTAAACTGAGTGACAGGATAAGAAATTGTGAGATAAGAAAACGTTGTAGTCTGAAAGAAGATGTAGTGACAAAAATTGAGAAAGGTATGCTGAGATGGTTTGGCCATGTTGAGAGAATGAATGAAGAACGATTGACGAAAAAAGTGTATAAGGTGAGTGTGAATGAAAGTGCTGGAAGGGGTAGGACCTAGGGTCCTAGGCGGACGTTTCAAGACCAAATCAGGGACGTCTTGGAAAAAGGCCAGGTCAAGAGTACCCTAAACCGAAGAGCATGTATGAAGGGAATAATGAAAGTGGATGAAGCGAAACAAGTATGTAAGGATCGTAGCAAGTGGAAAGAAGTGGTCTCTGCCTACCCCTACGGGAGAGAGGCGTGATTATATGTATGTATGTATGTATAAAAGGAGGGAAATGAAACTTATATAGGTAATTCCAAAGGTGTCCTAGATGTGCACAAAAAAGGTATAATAAAGTTTGATTTTCTATACAAATCGCTTTAACCAATTAACTGAAAGCAACAGAAGCTTCTTACGTATTTAGTAGTAGAGCTTTAAAAATAGTTGTTGAATTTTAATAGGAATTTATTTTCTATTTTATTTATACAATCTTAACATCGGTTTAGTAAGAACATAGGTAATTATTTAAATGTTTACACAAATCGTCATATCAGACATAGGACGTCCGCGGTTGATCAATTGCCTCCTCCACAGATTTTTACTGTATTTACTACTTACTGTATTGTATCGTAATTTTGGAGAGAATTTGCCAGTACCTCCCACTCACTACACTTGGCAGGCGGATTAATTATTGTAATGTGGCAACTGTTTCACAGAAGGGACGCTGCTGCCCATTCCTCTGGTTTAGAATCCCTTAGTTTTACGACACCCAAGGGAGAAGATGTAGTGGTGCTATATTCATAACCAGACACCACACGGATAGTAAAAATAATAAATATGAAGAAATAAGAAAAAAGAAAAAGAATAGAAACGTAATTGAAAGAAAATCAAAAGGCTAAGCAAACTACACACAAAACAAAAAGAAGTAAAAATCTGTAATAATAAGTGGATCAAATTCCGAAGGCAAGACATAGAATCTGCCAAAGAAAATGTACCTGCTGAGTGTAATAATAATAAGTGCAGCGCGATAATATTTTAATATCCAATTTTTTACAAATACAGTACTTATTGAAAAGAAAGGTGAACAAACAACAGGTGAAAAGAAAGGGGAAGAGAGGAGAAGAAAGGAGCAGAGCGAAACGAAATGAAGGGAAAAAAAAGAAAAGGCAAGATAGAAAAGACAGGAAAATAACATTTACATCCAATATTTCTCTTTACTTTTACTATATTATCCTTATACTCTGTGTCCCACATTCAAATGGCAACAATATGCGCCGTCCAGCCATTACAATTTGCGTCGTTTTCTTTTCTCTCAAATTTAATGAATAATTTCCACATATATTTCTATATTCATGTTATCCTTCAGTTTCATGGTTGAATTAAGTTTAAGAATTTCATATATTTACAAATCTTTTGTCATTTAAGATTTCTCTTATAAACTTTTTCCTCACAGTGTCAAGTTAAAAATTAAGAATTTGCATACAAATAAGGTCCAATTTCAGATCATCTGTACAGATCGTAGGCGGCCGTCCTACGTTGCGTTTTCCGGTGCGTGGTCTCTCGAGAACCTAGGTTTCTGCCCTAACGACCATCAGTTCTGCGAGCTATTTGCCATGCCCATTGCAATTTCAGCTTACTGATCTTTTTTCCTATGTCGGCCACTTTTTCTGCGGATCCCATTATGTTTCGATCACGTAAAGAAAAACTAACCATAGCTCTGTGATGACTTAATGATAATCAACTTTGACGGCACGGTTAGTGCAGTGGCTGATACAGTCGGCTGCTGCGCTTCGGGTCGTGAGTTCGATTCCCGCACGGAACAAATATTTGTATGATCTGCAGATATTTGTTCCGGGTCTGGGTGTATTGTGTGTGGAATTCATGTCTGTAAACGCACCACGACACAGGAAAAATCCTAGTGAGGGGTAAAGTTTAAAAAAACAACTTTCGAAGGCAAAACAACCACCCAATCAAATGGACAAACAGAAGTCTAATTATTGTAGTGTACAAGTTTTCACGATTACTACTCAATAAAATAAACACTGACGAATTACTTCGCGTATATTACAGATTTACAGACAGGGATCACGATAGATCTCATAATTTATGTTTACCACCTAAGACTTCATTGTGGATATTCTAATATATAAATCTAATCTAATATATAAAATTCTCGTGTCACAGTGGTAACTAATACCATACTCCTCCAAAACGGCTTGACGGATTTTTATGAAATTTTATATGCATATGCAGTAGGTCTGAGAATCGGCTACTATCTATTTTTCATACCCCTAAGTGATAAGGGTTGTCCACCCGTAGATTTTTTTTTGAATTTTTTTGACAAAAACTTTATTTTTAATTTTTTTTTATTATGTGGCATTAAAAAATACATACAACCCTAAATTTTCACCCTTCTACCACCAACCACCAACTATTTTTTAATAGTTGTTTTAGTAATTTTTCATCCCGCTCGATAACTGATCAATTATCACTTGGTAAGTTAGCCCCCCCAGGCGTCTACCGGTGTCATTTCTCGCCCAGTAAACAGCACGGAGTAGGGATGAGACCGAAGCCGGTCTCCTGTTTCTCTCACACAATAAGCCTTCTCTCACACCCTCCACAGTTTTCGGCCATTATATTATTATTTATGCATCAAGCGTAATAGTAACGTTTACAATTATCATTTTACTATAATGTTATGTTATCTCGAATAGGCGCCGAAATGGCTCAACGGTTCTCAATGAAAATTTTCGGGATCGATACATGAATTATAACTTAAATTTTCATGTGAGTTCCAATTTTATATCTTGCAGCAGGGTCCAGAATACCTACATGAATAGATGTAAATATAATTTGCGCCTAGCGTAGTGGGCGGGTACGGCTAGTATGCTATAAATATATTGAGTACTGAATATTTGATGTTTCAGTATACATTATTTGATTAATTAGTGTCCTGCTTTCCCTTCGATGTATCACTGATGTGATTCCTTGCATAAGCACCAGCGGCTTTAAAACGCTGACGACCTATCATGGCTGCACTGTGCGCATCATTATTAGTTAAAATACTTACATCCGTGATAACAACATCCGCTTCGCCATTTTTGAACTTTGGAATCGCTGGCGATGACCATGCTAGAGTTGCTCCAGTGAACGTAAACGCGAACGCAGCTGAAGCGAAATTATAGGTATATTTAATGTTAGACCATCAATTAAATGCCTCACTTTCAAAATTTCGCGCTAAAATATTATTTACTCACCGCAGACACCCGCCAAGTATTGCACTTTTCTGTTTGATTTTTTAGCCATCGCAAATTTAAATAAACACAAGGAGTGCTACTATACTTTCATCAAAACTGCTATTGCGATACAAGTGTATCTACGGTTCTTATCAGAAACAAAATACTATTTACTTCACCGACTGTCTATCTCAACAATCAACTGGCTGCGCGAACGACGATAAGTAGGTATCTATATATAACACGAGTGTGCGAGTGGGTAGGAATACTGTTCAACACAGAGTACAGACCACTGAACTGGACTCACACTGGAATCACAAAGTAGATTAAATGAATGCTATCAATGTTTTAAACACTGTACGTTTTGATATCGTCTTGCGACAACTCGTGAGCAGGCGGCCTTCTTAGAATCAGCCGCTTCTAACGAAAACGGAATTTAAATAATAGTTTAAAAAAACTAAAAAAACACGCTAGGTTGTGCTGAACTGAGTGCCCGAAAGAGCAAGTCTGGAACTGCACGCATGCGTAATTCGCGCACTAGCTCTGTCTCTCTTACTCGCATGCAAAGGATGCGGAAAGAAATTAATTAATCCTGGCGAATCTAATTAGGATAATCGGATATTTTGATTGGATTATTGCATTGTCATCGACCTTTGACAGGTGTGCAAAGTTTGAATCAAATCTGATCGTTCAAAGTAGGGCAAAATCGAGCTCAAAGGAGTCGGTTACAAACAAACAAACATACATACATACATACAGGTGAAGCTAATAAAAGCGTGTTAAAAAGGATGTGAACATCGAAACTTTAGGTAGGTAACTTTTTTTTATTATAACGTAATTTTAACGGAGTGAAATGAAACTTAAATAATTCGGAAGGTACTGTGCCAATGTGCTATACAAGTGCACAAAAATATGTGTTCACTGTTGCCAGCTTAGCGCTTTCGGCGCTAGATCTAACGCTTTTTAGGCTCTGATACATCCAATATGATTAAATAGCGCTTAGGGCCAAGTCTAGCGCTTTTTAAATAACGATTAATTGAAAATCATCTACGTGTCACGAAATGCAGACTTCAAGGAGGGCGATTTTTTTGTCTATGGTACATCAGATCGATCGTCATCATCCGCTTACTAAACTACCCATGTACCAAGAATCAAGATTATTAACATTGAAAATCTCAAGAACGACTTTTCTATATATGGAACCCTCTCACCGTCTTTGTTACGCCTATACCTATACCTATATTGACGAATAAAAAAGAAATCTACACTTCTGAATTACTCGGAATTATTGTACGAGATGTATTATGACAGTAAAAATAAAGTATATTTAATTTATATTAAAAGTATCACTCACCGAAGTACAGCTTGCACTCAAAGCTTTCGAGGGGAAACACACCGACCTATCCCGACTTGTAGACGCTTTGATAAATTTCTTGGAATTCCTATGCAGTAAAGTCCTAATTTCAGCAAGACGTCACACCATCGACATTTTAACCATAAGAAACCAGAAAATTATTTGGTTGGTCCAAATAATTTTCTAGTTTCTTATGGCACCATATCTGAATTACAATTTTGAAAAATCATTAGAACCGTTTTCTTGTTTGGAAAAGAGCAATTTACGTAAACGGTGTGTTAACTTCACTGTTAAATTAATAAAGGAATTACAAGATTGCCAGAGAATGCTCTATATTTAAAAATAAATGTAATGAGTGTATCTGAAACATTAAAAGCTAGTGACATCTACCAATGACACTATCCAGTTTTGGACAGAAGTTAACTAATACGAAGATATGGGTGGTAAGAACCCATTTAAAGAATTGACCGAACTAGCTTTACATATTTTGGTTTTACCCCACTCGAACGCTGATGTCGAAAGAATTTACAGTCAGATGAACATAATTATACTTTCCCATACTCCTGGATGAATTGGAGAAGATCGGTATAAGGGATAGTGTCCTTAAAATTTTCCGGAGCTACCTTGAGAGCCGATCTTAGTATGTGAAAATTGAGGAGCACACAAGCGACGACGAAACACTAACCTATGGTGTTCCACAGGGCAGTGTGTTAGGTCCGACCCTTTTCTTAATGTATGTTAATGACTTATGTGAAATAAACATAAAAAATTGCAAAATCATTTCGTATGCAGATGATACTGCTTTAGTGGTACATGCTGAGACTTGGGAACATGCTTATAATTCCGCTGAACATGCATTTTCGGTCGTGATGTCCTAGTTCGCTGAAAATCTTATCACCGTGAACATGGAAAAAACCAAATATATGACTTTCTCCCCATCTTTTTCTACACAGCCCCATGTTAGGCTTCAACTGAGTGTTCATGACTGTAAACACGCGCATCCGAGTACCAGCTATATTTCCTTAAAACATACACCAAACATTAGGTACCTTGGAGTCCAGATTGATGCACACCTCCGATGGGACAAGCATATAGAAATTTTAACTGGCCGCAAAAGGAAGCTTATTTATGTAATTAAGAAATTAAGATCTTTGGCTAATGCCGATATTTTAAAAATGGTACATCTTACCGTAGTACAGTCAGTCCTGTCCTACTGCATTATTGTTTGGGGTGGAGCTGCTGCTAAGTTCATGCTTCAAGCAGAAAAAGCGCAGAGAGCAGTCTATCACAAAAACCACGCATATACTCAACTACCGCTGTTTCGGTGGCGGGGTGTTGCACCAACCGCACCTGGGACAATCTCCCACAAATGACGAACGTGACGTGGAGAGGGACGTTGGGGTGTACTAGAAACTCCCAAGACCCTGGATTGCACTGGTGACGTGCGTCCCTGCGCATCTGCTTGTGCAATAAGCCGCCACGGATAAAGACTATGGGGAAACTTCCAAATAAAAATGCAGAAGACTTCCGTAAAGGTTCCTCAGGGTTCGACTTCCTTACTTTTCCATTACTGATGACTGACTAACCGTTGACTGACTGTCGACTTGATGAATTGACTGACTCCTGGTCGACTGACTGACTGATAATGATCGATTGACGCTGGTTTCCAAATTGCTCGGATTTATATAGTTTTTATCCAATCCGAATCCGACCAATCAGAGACCACTAAAATTAACACAAAATTCGCGCGTTATTTCTACAATTTTGTACTATCGTCGAACCCTTCAAAGCTCATTAATTTATATAAAACCTTTTTTATGTACTACATACACAGCATCATAACATGCACCATGACACACATTATTATCATACATAAGGACATTTATGTGCAAGCATATACATAAAAGTTTCCAGAACATTAACTTGTCATTTACCTTACTAATCTACACTTCTGCTTGCATAAATTAGAGCACAAAACTTATCTTTATTTACTACATAACCTTACTAGCATTAATTTAAGAAATTTACTTATTTATTTATTATTTTAAAACACAAAAATACATCCTTATAATTATATATTAAAACTTATGTCATCGTGTATGCTATTTTTACCAGAAGCGGTTTAATCTATTAATTAGTTATCCTTTCATATGTCTATATCCTTATTTCACTTATATACTTATACTTGCTATATTTAAAATAATCGCTCTGATAAGATAGCATTCTAAAACTAATCATAACAATATAAATCAAGTCTAAATCAAAATATTTTTACCTTAGAAATCATTTTTATACACCTTACTGTTATTTACATCCAACACATAATATATGCTATATTACATAGGGAAAAAACCGTTATGCACATTCAAATTACGACAACCTCTAACACGATATTTGCCATATTTTAGAGTGAAATTAATTCAAATTTGGCCTTCGGCTCTAGTAAAGGTAAAGTTTCGTCATACCAAGGATTAGCTTAATATTCCCTGATTGGCTGCATTTTTACTATTAAATATATTGTAAGCCAATCAACGCTAAGAATTTCACGTTATCAGGTATCTGTTATCTAATCTATCCTTATCACCAGTGATAACACAAATATCGATGTTTTTAAGCTGATTCCTTATACTTCTCTTACGCAAATGCTTATAATTGGCTCGAATTACGAATGTTGGATACAAATAACGCTCAAATACTAATATATGTCTGTTAACAAGATTACTACGGCTTAGCACTTGTTACCTTTCTAATCGTCTATAGCAGGGGTTCCCAACCTTTTTTTGTCTACTGCCCACTTTAAGAATAAATTATTTTTTAACGCCCCCCTTTTTAAACATACTTAAAAACCGCTAAGTACTTATAACTGATTATTGAAACGCAAATTTATAGTATTCGGACAGAGTATCTTTTATTGAAAATAAAACAAACATAATCAATTCTTATATAAAAACTAATGTGAAGGTGGTCCCGTGTGGTGCCGGCTCAGAATTCCACCACCCCATTTCCTCCCGTGGGTGTCGTAAAAGTCGACTAAGGGATTACCCAGAGGATGGGCAGCAGCGTCCTTCGAGTAGGTACATTAACATCTCAACTGCGATCGCCAACCCGTCTGCCAAGCGTGGCGATTATGGCAAAACCACCCAATGAGCCCTCAACACACCCATATCGATCGTTGTGGTGATCTTTGGGGGAGGCCTGTGTCCAGCAGTGGACTTCATTCGGCCGAAATGATGATGAATGTGAAGGTTGAATCTGATGCTGTTCAATAAGTTTGTTGATATCAGAGGTCCAATTCCTTAAGCTCAAACATCCATACATCCTTGAATACAGAATTGAAATAACGGTGACAACTCAATTTGGTATTTCCTAGGACTCGTCCCCATGGCTCACCGTCAGCAACGTATCCTTGAATAGCTTTAAACAGGTCTTAGCTAACAACAAAATAGTTTTAGACCGTAATTTCGATTTTGTATTTAAGGATGTATGGATGTTTGGACTTAAAGAATTGCACCCCAGGTTCCAATTTACTCAAAAACAGCCGCAAGTCGCCACGTTCGGTAACACGCAAACGATTTCTCTTTTTAGTAAGCAGCGTTGCCACAGCACTAAATCCACGTTCACACAAATATGACGATGGGAATGCTATCAAAAATCGTTGAACAATTGACCACAATCCAGGGTACAATTGCGGGATCGGTTTTTGTAGCCAAAATTCTTGATATCCATTTTTGAACTTGATTTTTATTTCTTCGTTTGTTGTCAATTCTATAAGTTCTTCTTCCAGCTGAGGTGACATTGCTGTGTTGACATTTGAAAACGGATCCAACACCCAGTCTGGTATTTCCAAGTTTAAAATGTCCTGGTATCGTTCGGTGAAGTCAATGTGGAGGTTTTCCAAATGTTGGCAGTAGGCAAACAAGTCGTCGTTACTGCAGTATACTGATAAATTCGGAAAATTGTGAAACTCACGTCTGCCCATATTCTTTTTGTGCAGAAGCAGTTTGGCTGCGAAAGCAGCAACGACATTTTTTGTTTTAATTAAATTTAGTTCATCGCCTTGCAGTTGGAGGTTCATGTCGTTGAACATTTTATACAGGTCTGTCATGTAAGCTATATCATTCTTTGATGTTATGAGCTTGTTGCGCAGTTCTGTATCTTTAGTTTCCAAGAACTCTATCATAGAGTCAAACAGGTTGTAAAATCGAATCAGACAATTGCCTCTTGACAGCCAACGAACTTCAGTATGAAGCAACAAACGGTTGAAATCTTCGTCATTAGTAACACAAAGCTGATGAAATAATCTATCATTCAAAGAGCTGCTACGCTTTATGCTTTTATTGACTGCTTTGATGACATATTGCAGTGATTGAAATAGTTGTTCACTTAAGTTTCTAGCAACCAAATGTTGTCTATGAATAACGCAATGTATAGCAAGGACATCTGGAATTTTATTCTTTAAGTATGCTATGAAGCCTTTATGGCGCCCTGTCATAGCCGGAGCGCCATCCGTAGCAACTGATATAATATTTTTCAAAGGAATCTCTTTCTCTTCACAAATATTTTCCAATGTATTGAATATGGTTTCGCCTTTTGTATCTGTCTCCAAATTTCTGGCAAACAATAGTTCTTCACGTATTTTCTCATCTTTAATAAACCTCACGTAAGATAGCAACAACGCTTCATTAGTTGGTAAAGTGGACTCATCGAGCTGAATTGAGAATTGACTAGTCCTCAGATGATTGTGCAATGATTCTTCAATGTTTTCAGCCATTTCATCAATTCGTCTTTGCACAGAATTATTACTCAAAGGAATTTTTCGGATAATATCTGCGGCCGGTTTATGAAGCACAGTAGTTATTACTTTCTTTATTGCTGGCAAAATTAACTCTTCTCCGATGTTGTGTGGTTTGCCTTTTTGAGCAATTAACAAAGAGATATTGTACGAAGCTTGAAGTCCGTCGTCATCTTGCTTAGCAGCCGCCGAAAATAGTTTTGATACACTTGGCTGAGTATTATGCTTCTTCTCTAGGTCTTGAAAATATGCTACATTCTTTTCTGTCTTATCTGGATGCATTTTATTCAAATGATCTTGCAGTCTTGAAGGCTTCATTGCTTCGTTCGAAAATGTTTTTAGACATAGAAGACACAAAGGCGACGACGGGTTTGTGGGATTTTCAATAAAACCGAATTTAATATATTCCGCAGAGTATTGCCGTCTCTTCTTTTTTACTTCCGACATTGTTTTGTTTTAAGAAATACGTAAGTGTTGAAATCAAGTACTGCTTATCTATTATGCGCGAAACCGCAAATGAAAATAAAATAAATTTACGTCGTTTATATAGGATTGCATAAGCAGCACGCACCAACAGGAATAAGACAAACGTGCATAAACTCGTTTATCTCATTCGACGCCCAATCGTACTCGACAAGCAAGAACAAGTATTATAGAACCAGCCGATTGGTATAGGAATGTACAATTCGGATTATTTAACAAAAACTTGTGAAAACATGATTGCCCGCGGTCTTTTATATCGAACCGAGTTTGAGCTATATCTTAATTAATATTAGTTGATGTTCACAAGATGTAGTCGAGAGTCGAGAGCTCAGTCGGTGTCTAAGAGTCTTCCTAGCTAGGTAGATGAAATTATAAATCGACCCCAAAGCCCTACACAATGCCCCTTTTTTTTTCTGGGTCTCTTACCGCCCCCCTTTAGGCCTGCAGCGCCCACAAGGGACGCCCCCTTCCCCAATCGCCCACGTTGGGAAAGACTGGTCTATAGTGCCGATCGCTGACAACAGCTCTATATCAAGAATGTTCCGTGTTGACTGTCAGGCAACTCTTTGTGCTCCATAATATACTATATTAGCATGGGTCAATTCCATTCAAGCCTAGCTACACTCCATATTTATAATGTACTCTGTGACTCGAACTAAAGACAGGATATGCGAATCCCATAAAACGACCGTTGCTAGCGGAAGTTATTACATAATTGGAGCTCGATTATATAACATAATTAATAAAATTGTCTACATCTACCCCCTCCCCGAAAATGAATGTAAAAAAGTGACTCGAAACTGGCTACAAAAATTAAATTACAAGGAAACGGAAGACTTGTTGACCGGACCGACTTCTTTACGAACACACACACAAATTGCACCACTAAACCTAATCTAGTTTATCGACTCACTCGCTGTACACTTACACATACTCGCACACACTCGCACTCACGCACTCACTCACACGCACACTTCACTCGTTTTTTCTCAAGTTTTCATTTCCATTAAATACAACAAATTAAAGACTTTGTAAACATTCTCTGTAATATCATCCTTGTTAATTTAAGGTCTGTGATATATTTTAATGAATCATCGGAAGACGCTGATACCAGTGACACAATGAAATACATTAGTACCATTAGCTGTCCGCTATTTTTCTATTTTACATATGCTACATGAAGTTTTTGTACATACCATAATATTGTGACATTTGTAAAAAAATATTGTGCGTACAAAATTTTATTTTTTCTCTATTCACGGGCTTATGTCCCCGGTAAGTGGGAACCCGATCTTTTGATAGGCTTTTTTGTTTTATCAATATTGAGCGTAAGCAAATTTTTGATGAGCCATTCCAGTACAATATTAAATCCTTGCTGTGCATATTGATATACCTCCGGCCACGAGTCACCAGTGAAGACAAGCGCTGTATCATCTGCGAAGGTAACAAATCTTTCATTGGCTAATTTGATTTCGCAGAGATCATTAATAAATGCTAAGAATAATGTAGGACCTAAAATACTTCCCTGTGGAACTCCGTGAGTGACTTTGAGGTCTTTACTTATCCAGTCATCTATTTTAACGCATTGAGAACGATATTTTAAGTAACTATTAAATAAATTTAGTTCTGGGCCCCTAATACCAAGACTGCAACTTAGCTAGCAAAAGAGGTGCAGAGACTGTGTCGAACGCTTTGGCTAGGTCTAAAAAGATAGCAATGGCTTTCTTATTTTCGCCCATCTTCGTTACTATCTAATTAATGAGTTCGTAGATCAGAGCATCAATAGTGGGTTTTCCTGCACGAAAACCGAATTAATTATTTGTGAGAAGGTTTTTAGTCTCTAAGTAATTAATGAGCCTCTTGTTAATAATTTTTAGTATTTTAGATAGTGTGGGTAGTATGGAAATTGGTCGGTAGTTGTTGACACGGTCCCTGGCACCACCCTTATTCTTGTTTATCACTTCCATTGTATAAGCTTCATTTAAACGCGCAGTGTGATTAGTTTATGAAGCTTAACCCCTATGTATTGGGTAAATTAGTGATCGTTTAAATTTATGGGGAAGTTCACCAGTAGATAGCGATAAATTGCAAATGTGAGTTAGAGTTCCCGTAAGTGTATCAATGTATCTTTTTATAAATGAACCCGAAAGATTGTCAATTCCTACAGCACAATCATCTTTTAAATTTAAGATAGTACATTTTATTTCTTTATCATCTGTCAGAAGTAGACCAAAAGAGAAAGGGATAGATATTGATTGCATAATAGAAATAACTGTAGTGTTTTTATTGATTGCTTCTGCTAACATTTTGCCTATGTTCACAAAGAAGTTATTCACCTTATCAATTGACTGCAGGGGATTATTGTCACTAATTAGGTACATTGCTGAAGTTTCACGGTACCAGTTATATTTTTGATCAATTCCCATAGCTTTTTATCATCGTTTTGTGCTTTGCTAAATTCTACTCTTTCGTAACCTCTTTTAATATTTTTTAACAATGAATTACAGAATTTTCTGTGTCTTGTATACGTTATTTTAAAAGTTTTATTTTTAGGTTGCTTTTTTGTTTTGAGGTGCAGTTTTTACCTCTATTTTTATGCATTTTAGCAACCCAGGCCTGATTGCTTCTCTTGAAGAAGGAAGGGCTGCAGAGTATTCCTCTGCATACCGTCCCATTTGCCTGCTCGATGAGGCTTCGAGGCCGTCTCTACGGGGGGGTCGTGCGGTTCGTGGCCCTATATGGGGCGCCTGTATGGTCAGCTCGACTATCAGGCGCCCAGCACTAAAGATGGGCTAAAGTGTTATAATTTTTCAATGAATTATACTGCTGTGTTATATTTTTTAAACTGTTGTTTTAAAGAGTTATAATATTTATTAAAATGTTATTTGAAATAATGTTATACTTAGTGTTATATGCGTCGTTGTATTATAATTAAAGCGTTGTTTATTATAATTATAATGAGTTGTATATTATTTTTGGTTAAAGCGTTGTTTTTTATAATTATAATGAGTTGTATGTTATTTAGTGTTGCATTATATTTAAAGAGTTGTATTACATTGTAAAAGTTAATATTACGGTTCGATTTTATTTAGTCTTTTGAGTAGTATTTTGTACAAAATAAGTTGTGTTCATACCTAGAACACTAAAACCATTTACACTTTATACTAGACCTATATTTACACCTTATAGCATACGTAATCGAACTACGATGATGATAATGATGAAAACCAAATTAAAATATTTACTAAACTAAACCATTTGTTCCAAAATTTAGCAAAACCTAAACACCATGTAGTTTGTTGGTAGCAACCGCAAATAAATATTCGCAATTTAATACCAACGAAATACGTTCGGTGCTCTCTGAACTCTAACCCAGTATACTATTGTAGTCTTTGCTCTAACCTATAATGTAATTCTTGGAATTCATTATTATTTTATTAATGAATTGGTAAGCCATTATTTTTGGTTGTAGCAAGTCAAAGTAGCTCTTATTTCTAGGCTAGGAGTGCTCATATAACCTGGAATTAGTAAAACGAACGCCATCTATTATATGTTTGATTGAATTACTTAGTTCTTCGATATAGTACGTACATGTACTGCGTGACCTAAACTAAGCTAGATGGTGCTGTAACCAAAATATCGAACAAATTAAAACAATGGCTATAATATATATTATAAGTCTTCTTAGATTTCTAATAATTTGTTATACTGATATAAAAATATATTTGAATATTTAATGTGTTATGTCATTATGTGTTATAACGCCCAACTTTACCCAGCACTGCAGAACCAAAATTGACGGTCTGCAGCGATGAGTGGCTATCCGGATCGCACGAGGATACCGAACAGTGTTATATGAGGCGGCAACTTTTTGGCGCGTTTTCCGCCTTCCGACATCCTGGCGGAGATTGATGCGTGAGTCTACGGTCAGACACGCTCCCTCCGCCAGAGCGGCGAAGACGCGCCTCTAGGGGCGTTGGACAGGCTGAGGGGGCTAGCTCGGCGACGCACATTTGGAAAGTGGCGTCACCGCCTGCGAATGCAATTTGGGACCAAGCGCGTCTTCTAGGCCGTCCTGCCGCTTTTTGGAGTCTGGATCAGAAGGAGCGAGCGCGTCACCTACCGCCTGACGCAGGTTTTCACCGGGCACGGTTGTTTCGGTGCGTACCTGCACAGCATAGGACGCGAGGCCACGGCACAGTGCCACCATTCTGGAAGCGACCAGGACACCGCACAGCACACGCTCGAGGCGTGCCCTGCGTGGGCCGCCGAGCGGCGGATCCTGGTCGATCAGATCAGATCGGGCAAGATCTCTCTCTGCCAGTAAATTAAATCTATCTTGTTTCGGTTTTGGTATTTAAATTATCGCATAATAAATTCATCCTTCTGGGTATACACATACAGTACACTTTCGCTTACGCTTCAAATATCAATCCCGGTTTATATCCGAGAAAGCTACACGCATACCTACCAGTAGTGTCGGCTATGTACGCAGAGCATGAAAACTGTAATGCAGTGGTCACCTTCTGTGAGAGCGTCATGCTCCAGAAGGAGACCGCAGAGCGGGATCGGGAGAGCGCCGATCCCGCTCGAAGGAGACGGCGCCGGGGTAACAACCGCCCTGGCACCTAATTCCCATACGCCTGAAACCCCCTGCCGTTGCTATAAGGCGGGGGACCTCTGGATTCGCGGGTGCGTAGATTGGGGAATCTGCGTGCCTACACGAAGCGACCCAAGAGAAGACGGTAACACGCATGTGGTCACGCGCTGCCGTGGGACGCTTTGGGGGATCCTTAATAACCCCGGGGGGGTGACCGCTTTACTGCCACCCACTCCGAGATGTGTCTATAGGCGTGGCACCAGTGGGCGGCTCTAGTGTGATCATACGCGGACCTGGAGCCTCCCTTAGATGCCGAAGATGACCGCTCCAGTGGTTTTAGCCGGTAGGAGTCCGGCATGCCCCTTCGCCCTTCCCCGGGGTGAAGGAAGTTCATGTAGAATTTCCACTGGACACCAATATAAAAAATTAAAAAAACGGTTTTGAAGTTCATCAGCTGAAATCATATTTGGAAACTTTACTGCCAAAGACCCAAAGTGATCAATTAATCTATTCTATGAGACTTCACAACATGTGGGTCACAAAACATTTTGTTTAATTACTTCATTGTTGAAATTGTTCATTTTTAACTATTTTGCCCCTTCAATAAATATATATAAGATGATTTCTTAGTGTTTGTTGAGACAAGAGAGGCTGCAACCTTTGCTGCTATAGATTGTATAGGTATTGAATTGTAAGTCGTAAATTGTAAATCTGTCCCACGTTTTATGAAGAATATGGTAATTTTAATCAAAAGAATCTGAAAATTCTGTATAATAATCTGTAGAAAATCTGTATAAACACGAAGAAATATGTATTTCTGGTAACGCTGCAACCTTGCTTTCATGTGACCATCATAAAGCGTGAGCAATGCATCTATACTTATAAAAACATCTGAGGCAAATATTAGATCTTCCGCAAATCGCGAAGCGATAATATGATGTACTGAAGCTGGCAGGGCGCCGGGCGCGGGCGGCGACGTCGTTATTGTAACGGCCGAAATTAATAATCGATCTAATCCAAAAAACCTTGGATTTCGGATTACGGATATGTCTGTTCTTTGTGTTAAATGTGATTGTAACACAACAATGGTTGAATTTCAAAATTTTGTATCTGAAGAGTTCGGATTAGATCAATTATTAATTTCGGGCCTAAATAAACCTTATCAAACAATTCAATTTGATTCTTGGCTAGAATATATAATTGTTGTTCCTTCTTTAAAGTACATGGTATTTGGAGTTAAGAAAAAAACTGTCTGAATGTGGCTTAGTCAGGGAGAGATCTCCATAGAAAACGCTCTAATTTTAACCGCATAAAGGAGATATTGCACCACAAATTAAAAAACATTACCGAACTACACAGGATATGGGGCAGTTGATAGTGCACACAAATATATAGTATACCTGAACAATATTATACTATTTAGTTTTTTAAATGTTGCCCTGCACTGTTTGTTCTATATTGTGGGTACAGTTTAGATATAAATCTTATCTGCATACACACCCAAACTCGAAACAATTATTTGTAAATCACACAAATATTTGTGCCATGCCTTCAAACCCACAACATATAGCACAGGAAGCTTATCTCACCAATTGTCTCTTCAAAATAACTTAATTGTTACAAAAGTAATAAAGATTGTATAAATGACATATACAAACAATATTAATGTCTACAGTTTATTCCATCAACTCGATATGGGACATGCAGTAAACCCTTTTATTTTGTTTCACAGAGGTATCAATTTTAATTCATCAATCCTCCTACCTTTCCATTACTAACTTCCTATATACACATATATAGCCCTATATATACCTATAGATTTCTATATAGCCTAATGTAATTATTTATTCAGTTATTGGGTCCAAACAGTCAATTTAACATCTGATTATTTTTATAATTCCAATGAAACCAAATAATTCTACAATACTACTATAACATCTAGAAATAAAAATTACAATCACATAAGTTCAAAATCTTTCGGCATTTTGTCTATGACATTTTTTATCTGCATAGCAACAATAGGATTGTCTGTACTTATATCTGAAATACTGAATGGATACAATAGAGTAACATTTCCTATTATTATTTTATCATCTAATTCAGTTACTGGCAGTAAATTAGTTTTGAACCAGGATATAAGCTTTGTTTTTCTTTTTATAATATCATCTACTGAATCTGTTTGACTTGTTTTTCTTAAGGGTGGGCTGACATTAGCTGGTAATTCTTCATCAGTGACATCAAAAACAGCATGACCAGGGATGATGACTGTCTGATAGGCATCTTCTTGAGGTATTGACAAGATTATGCTATACAAAAAATAAAAAAAACATTATTTAAAAAAATATTGTTCTACTCAAAAAATATATTTTCAAATTTCAATCTATTTATTTCAACATACTTTCATAGAAAATTACAAACAGTAGCGCTTAATCTTTTATATTAAGATTATGTGCGCTATGAACTTAGGTTTACATTTTGCGCATGAAACTTTATTGAACTAAATCTTGACTCAAATTTAACACCAGTTAATCAGTAGAGAATAGACATAGAGCCGTACAATTACGGTTCAGTTATTTCCGTTCTTTTAAGTTTAACCACGAAAGGACCTATACCTATGAAACATGAGGGAACCAGTAAGTAACCATTTTAATGTTTTACCTGAGAGTAACCGGATCGATGGAGTGTATGAATCCTACATAGGAACAATTCTTGATAACTTCAACTTTAACATATGAATTTATAAGTTTTAGTAACGCTTTGCAGTCATCTTTTAGTGAACCGTAGTGAGTATTTTGACAGATTTTGGGGAGGTTCATTTTTACAATATTGCAGTTCATTAAAATACGAACTCACATTATTTATTACTTTTAACCCATTATAATCCAAAATCTTACAGTTTGACATTGACACTGGCAAAATAATTTATCACAAAGAAAAACAAAACAACCAACACTCCAACAGTGCTGCCAACCCAAATAAAAGCCTGGTTTACACGATGGCCAACGTGCGTGCACACAAACACACACAAACACATGATGGGCCAAAAAGGACACTGGCCATCGGCCGTAGTAAGTCCGGCCCACTGCGACATGTAGGCGAACAAGAGCGTTAATATAATAAAACACCAAAACCAAAATGCGCAAATAACTAAAAACACTTTAAAATAATAAAAATAACCGTGGGAATTCAGAGATATTTGAATGTAAAGATACGGATTTTCAGGTTATATGGTACTATATTTTGCAAGACAACGAGGTTAGATTGTGCTAGTGAACGCTGAGTAAGAATCAATAAATAAATTCGACATTTTAGAACTCAAACTGATGTTTGAAATGGTATATTGTATAATCTTCATATTCTTAAACATTCTGTCGTGACGTTGATTTAATTTGGGATTTAGTCTTTTAGCCAAAGAAAAAATATATGAACACTTGCGAAGTTGTGAAAGTGTCTTAGAAAACAAAACTGTGCTTGATAGACTGAGATAGATCATATTGTTAAATTTAAAGTCATGAGTTATTAATAGTAGAAAAATATGATATTATTTTGCATATGGCAACTGACTCAAATGTGAACTGTGCCCCACTCATTGCCATTTCTGTATACTAATCCTTGCAGCTATGTCGGCAACTTTAGTTCTTCTACGGATCTGCTCATTTCTGATTCGATCTCGTAGGGAAATACCAAGCATGGCTCTCCCCATAGCTCGATGAGGTACCTCGATCTTTCTTATGAGACCCACAGTGAGTGACCACGTCTCTATTCCATACTGGTTAAAAAATTTCGTCTTGAGGCATTGCGGTGTTGTTGACGAAAAGTCGTTGCGAAGTTTACCAAATGCTGCCCAGCCAAATCGGATTCGACGATTGACCTTTTTCTCGAAGTTGGACCTACCTAACTGCATAGTTTGTCCCAGGTAGACATACTCGCCAACAACTTCGAGAACAGACAGAGCCCCCAACGGATATTGGGATGGGCACGACATGGGCATTTGCCATGACTTTTGTCTTGCCCATGTTCATTTTAAGGTGGGCCTGTTGGGAAGCTCTGTTGAGATCATCGAGCAATATGCTGAGCTCTTGCAGCGATTTTGCCATGACTAGGATGTCTTCGGCAAATCGAAGGTGAGTGATAAACACGCCATTGATGTAAATGCCGAATCCTTCTCCCTCCAGTAGCTTGAAGGCATCCTCCATTGCAGCGGTGAACAGTTTCGGGGAATTTACGTCCCCCTGTCTCACACGTCTCTGCAATGGAATTTTCCCCGTGCTCTGTTCATGTACTCGGACCGACATGGTGGCGTTTCTGTATAAGCACTTCAACACTTCAATGTACCGATAGTCAATCCGCTGCACCGATGCAGAGATTGCAGCACTGCCCAGGTTTCGATCAAATCGAAGGCTTTCTCATAGTCCACAAACGCCAAGCATAGTGGCAGATTATACTCCTTGGTCTTCTGTATAACCTGCCGCAGCGTATGGATGTGGTCTATGCTACTGAACCCTTTTCGGAAACCAGCTTAGTAGGGAGGCTGGAAGTCATCAAACCTGCGCTCGAGACGATTCGTGATGACCCTTGAAGATTGTATCTATGACTTCCAAAAGACAGACCGTAAGCTGAATCAACTTAAAACAAATGTTAAGTATAAGCAACCAAATAATACTATATACACAAGAGCAGTGATGGCATATTGGTTGAACGTTTCTATGCAGGTGAGTTGGATTCCGGGCCGTACCTGATTCATGTGCGGATCAGAATTTGATTATCACTTGCGTTAACGGTGAAGGAAAACATCGTCATCGCCAGCGTGGTGGACTAACGCCTAACCTTTCTCATCGTGAGAAAAAGTCCGTGCCTAGTGGAGGGACGGTAATGGGCCGATTATGTATACTATAACAGACTATCAAAATGAACATAAGCTATGTGTGCTAACTCGGGATTCAACAATAGTAACAGATATAAAAATTGACAATATAAATAATTAGATCAATAAAGTTATGACTTCGAGCTCGACTATCTTTTTTTAATTGGTGGAGAGGGTGACTGTAAAGCGGTCAACCCCCGGGGGATTGTAAAGGATCCTTCAAAGCGTCCCACGGCAGTGCGTGACCACATGCGTGCTACCATCGTCTCTTGGGTCGCTTGGTGCGAGCACGCAGATGCCCCAATCTACGCACCCGCGAACCCAGAGGTCCCCCGCCTTATAGTAACGGCAGGGGTTTCAGGTGTATGGGAATTGTGCCAGGGCGGTTGTTACCCCGGCGCCGTCTGCTGGATCGGCCTACGACGCGGTCCTGCGTGTCGTTCTCCCTGCTGGCGTCAGCTTAGTTTGTTACGCTGACGACACTCTGGTGTTGGCCAGCGGTTAGTCCTTCGAGGTAACCATCCGGCTTGCAGAGCAAGCGGTGGCAATTGTCGTGGCCAAAATCCACGCCCTGGGTCTGCGGATAGCGCCTCAAAAAACCGAGGCGCTATGGTTCCACAAACTGCCGAGGAGCAGAGAACCACCCAGTTCGTGGATACGCGTTGGTGACGCGCGAATCGGGGTGGGCCGGTACATGAAATACCTGGGGCTCACCCTGGACAGTAGTTGAGGCTTCGAAGAGCACTTTCAGCGCCTTGTCCCCCGAGTCGAGAGGGTAGTGGGTGCACTACACCGGCTGCTGCCCAATCTCGGGGGACCATGTGAGGAAGTTCGCCGTCTCTACGGAGGGGTTGTGCGGTCCGTGGACCTCTACGGGGCGCCTGTATGGTCAGCTCGACTGTCAGGTGCCCAGCGCTGCAGAACCAAAATTCACGGTCTGCAGCGCAGAGTGGCTATCCGGATCGCACAAAGATATCGAACGGTGACGAAACGAGGCGGCAACTCTCCTGGTGCGTTTTCCGCCTTTCGACATCCTGGCGGAGATGGATGCGTGGGTCTACGATCAGACACGCTCCCTCCGCCAGAGCGGCGAAGGCGCGCCTCTAGGGGCGTTGGACAGGCTGAGGGGGCTAGCTCGGCGACGCACATTTGGAAAGTGGCGTCACCGCCTGCGAATGCAATTTGCGACCAAGCGCGTCTTCTAGGCCGTCCTGCCGCTTTTTGGAGTCTGGATCAGAAGGAGCGAGCGCGTCACCTACCACCTGACGCAGGTGCTCACCGGGCACGGTTGTTTCGGTGCGTACCTGCACAGGACAGGACGTGAGGCCACGGCACATTGCCACCATTGTGATAGCGACTAGGACACCGTGCAGTACACGCTCGAGGCGTGCCCCGCTTGGGCCGCCGAGCGGCGGTTCCTGGTCGATCAGATCGGGCAAGATCTCTCTCTGCCAGCAGTAGTGTCAGCTATGTTGGCAGAGCACGAAAACTGGAATGCAGTGGTCTCCTTCTGTGAGAGAGTCATGCTCCAGAAGGAGACTGCAGAGCGGGATCGGGAGAGGGCCGATCCCGCTCGAAGAAGGAGACGGCGCCGGGGTAACAACCGCCCTGGTGCCTAATTCCCACACGCCTGAAACCCCCTGCCGTTGCTGTGAGGCAGGGGACCTCTGGGTTCGCGGGTGCGTAGATTGGGGAATCTGCGTGCCCACACCAAGCGACCCAAGAGAAGACGGTAGCACGCATGTGTCACGCGTTCCCGTGGGACGCTTTGGGGGATCCTTTACAATCCCCCCGGGGGGTGACCACTTTACAGTCAGCCTCTCCGAGATGTGCTTATAGGCGTGGCACCAGTGGGCGGCTCTAGTGTGATCATACGAGGACTTGGAGCCTCCCTTAGGTGCCGAAGATGATCGCTCCAGTTGATTTAGCCGGTAGGAGTACCCCTTCGCCCTTCCCCGGGGCGAAGGAAGTTCATGAAGAATTTCCACTGGGCACCAATAAAAAAAAATAGGTGCGCAGAAAAACTTAACACATTTTAACTAAGCTTGACAAAATTTGACTCCTCATAATTTTTTATACCATTATACCCTATATTATGTATAAATTATATATAAATTGATTCTTAATGAGTAAACTCCAAAAATCGATATCCTTACTATATCCGATCTATGAACAACACTAATAATATTCATATTAAAAGTATATCACTATACCGTTCGACTCGGTTGGACTATTTTGCTGTAACCAATGCTCTATAGACATCTCTTTCTATCATTGACGTTGCGCATGTGCTCTTAAGGACTATAGAAATATAGATAAGAATATAGACTTTTACGGTAGAAAGATAGTTCACGCTTAGACCCGTTTCTGAATCTTACCCTAAGACCAAGTACCTAACAATAGAGATCGACGAATAGTATTAAGCATAAACAAAAAGTCTATTACCACCTCTTAAGAGCACATGCGCAACGTCAATGATAGAAAGAGATGTCTATAGAGCATTGGTTACAGCAAAATAGTCCAACCGAGTCGAACGGTATAGTGATGTACTTTTAATATGAATATTATTAGTGTTGTTCATAGATCGGATATAGTAAGGATATCGATTTTTGGAGTTTACTCATTAAGAATCAATTTATATATAATTTATACATAATATAGGGTATAATGGTATAAAAAATTATGAGGAGTCAAATTTTGTCAAGCTTAGTTAAAATGTGTTAAGTTTTTCTGCGCACCTATTTTTTTTTATTGGTGCCCAGTGGAAATTCTTCATGAACTTCCTTCGCCCCGGGGAAGGGCGAAGCGGTACTCCTACCGGCTAAAACAACTAGAGCGATCATCTTCGGCACCTAAGGGAGGCTCCAGGTCCTCGTATGATCACCAACCGCGCCCGGTGAGCACCTGCGTCAGGTGGTAGGTGACGCGCTCGCTCCTTCTGATCCAGACTCCAAAAAGCGGCAGGACGGCCTAGAAGACGCGCTTGGTCGCAAATTGCATTCGCAGGCGGTGACGCCACTTTCCAAATGTGCGTCGCCGAGCTAGCCCCCTCAGCCTGTCCAACGCCCCTAGAGGCGCGCCTTCGCCGCTCTGGCGGAGGGAGCGTGTCTGATCGTAGACCCACGCATCCATCTCCGCCAGGATGTCGAAAGGCGGAAAACGCACCAGGAGAGTTGCCGCCTCGTTTCGTCACCGTTCGATATCTTTGTGCGATCCGGATAGCCACTCTGCGCTGCAGACCGTGAATTTTGGTTCTGCAGCGCTGGGCACCTGACAGTCGAGCTGACCATACAGGCGCCCCGTAGAGGTCCACGGACCGCACAACCCCTCCGTAGAGACGGCGAACTTCCTCACATGGTCCCCCGAGATTGGGCAGCAGCCGGTGTAGTGCACCCACTACCCTCTCGACTCGGGGGACAAGGCGCTGAAAGTGCTCTTCGAAGCCTCAACTACTGTCCAGGGTGAGCCCCAGGTATTTCATGTACCGGCCCACCCCGATTCGCGCGTCACCAACGCGTATCCACGAACTGGGTGGTTCTCTGCTCCTCGGCAGTTTGTGGAACCATAGCGCCTCGGTTTTTTGAGGCGCTATCCGCAGACCCAGGGCGTGGATTTTGGCCACGACAATTGCCACCGCTTGCTCTGCAAGCCGGATGGTTACCTCGAAGGACTAACCGCTGGCCAACACCAGAGTGTCGTCAGCGTAACAAACTAAGCTGACGCCAGCAGGGAGAACGACACGCAGGACCGCGTCGTAGGCCGATCCAGCAGACGGCGCCGGGGTAACAACCGCCCTGGCACAATTCCCATACACCTGAAACCCCTGCCGTTACTATAAGGCGGGGGACCTCTGGGTTCGCGGGTGCGTAGATTGGGGCATCTGCGTGCTCGCACCAAGCGACCCAAGAGACGATGGTAGCACGCATGTGGTCACGCACTGCCGTGGGACGCTTTGAAGGATCCTTTACAATCCCCCGGGGGTTGACCGCTTTACAGTCACCCTCTCCACCAATTAAAAAAAGATAGTCGAGCTCGAAGTCATGACTTTATTGATCTAATTATTTATATTGTCAATTTTTATATCTGTTACTATTGTTGAATCCCGAGTTAGCACACATAGCTTATGTTCATTTTGATAGTCTGTTGTTGAGGAGTACGCTACAGCTATTAATGCCATCAATAATGACCTTGAGAATATTAGCAAGTGGGCTAAATCTTTTGGCCTTTTAGTCAATCCCACAAAATCTCAAGCTCTCATTATTGGTGGTACATGTCTAATCTCTTGAATTCTCAGTGTCTCCCGCCTATCGTGTATGATAGCGTTTCTATAGTCAGTTCGATAAGCGCAAAAAACTTGGGTGTCCTCTTTGATTCCAAGCTCTCCTGGAATGTTCACGTTGCAGAAGTTAGTAGGAGTGTTTTCTGCTCATTTCAGTCCCTCAAACGTCCTCAGAAGTTCCTCCCATTTCAAACTAAAGTAATTCTTGCACAATCTCTTCTTCTGCCTCACTTTAGACTACGCTGATGTATGTTTTTTGGACGCGTCGCAGGAACTCCTAAACAAACTAGAACGTCTCCAGAATTTGTGTATTCGCTTCATTTTCGGTCTCCGTAAATATGACCATGTGTCAGAATTTCGAACCAGATTGAAGTGGCTACCTATTCGGGGGCGCCGTGATTGTCATATACTTTCTCTTCTCTACTCTATTCTCCATAATCCAAATTCTCCTGTCTATCTTCGGGAGCGCTTTGAGTATCTTGTGCCTAGAGGCAAACCCTGTCGCTCAGCTTCTTCTCTACTCCTTAGAACTCCTCGCCACACTTCCAGTCGTTATGACAATTCTTTCACCATACGTGCAGTACGTCTATGGAATTCGCTACCTCATTCTTTGCGTGACACCCGTACTCTGAACACCTTTAAGACAAAAGTTAAGAAGCATTTCCTTTCTATATGACTTTTAAGTATATTATGTATGTATTACAGTCTATACATATACATATATATGTATATTTATATATCATATTTGTAAATTTGAATTTATTTATGTACTTATAAGCATATTATATGGTATCATATTTGTATGATATAAGGCTTTTTTTATTATTATTTTTTATTTGGTTTTTGTATAACTGTAACTTTAATTTCTTACTACGTACACGTGTCTTGGCCCTCTTATACGACACAATCTCTCTAACAATCAAAGGTTTTGCTGTTAGAAAACTCAATTCTGACTTAAGCTCGCCTTTGTACATAAAAGTTTGTATTTATTGTTTAAATTAAAATACTTGTGTACAATAAAGAATAAGAATTAATTAACTTCGGTGCAAAAGTGCATTTTCGTAACTGCTGTGTCCCCTAAGCCAAAAAGCGTGATAAAATATTTGTGTTGTTATCGTTAAATAAAGGATAATATATTCTATTTATAATCGACGTCAAAAAGGAGGAGAAAAAGGAAAAAAACGCAGCTTTTCTGTATGTACACCGGTTACTCCGACATTTGTGGACCGATTTGAGCAATTCTTTTTTATCTGGTGTAGAATACTTTCGAGTTGGTCCCATATCAATTTCATTACATTTGATTGAGTAGTTTTTTAACCAGCTTCAATAAACAGGTTAATTTGAATGCACACTTATCTAGATGATGTCTTAATAGTTTCGATTCCTCTCAGATCAGAGAACCGATTTGAATCATTCCTATTTTTAGTGTTATCTACTGATACCAATTTGGAAAAAGTTCTTACATTCATTTACACTAAAAGAAACAAATAAACGTGTTTAACAAAAAATATACCGACTTCAAAAACCATACATAAAACATTAAACCACTGAAAAGGAAAAAAACCTTTATTTATGACTAGCTGGGACCCGCGTTTAATTTAAAAGAAATTAAGAGTACTTCGACATAAACACTTGACATAGAGTATATATATTGGATTTCAAGGGTTTTATTTTTTTGCGCGGAACCCTAATTATTTTTCTAAAAGATCCCCCAAAGCGTCCCACGGGAACGCGTGACACATGCGTGCTACCGTCTTCTCTTGGGTCGCTTGGTGTGGGCACGCAGATTCCCCAATCTACGCACCCGCGAACCCAGAGGTCCCCTGCCTCACAGCAACGGCAGGGGGTTTCCGGCGTGTGGGAATTAGGCACCAGGGCGGTTGTTACCCCGGCGCCGTCTCCTTCTTCGAGCGGGATCGGCCCTCTCCCGATCCCGCTCTGCAGTCTCCTTCTGGAGCATGACTCTCTCACAGAAGGAGACCACTGCATTCCAGTTTTCGTGCTCTGCCAACATAGCTGACACTACTGCTGGCAGAGAGAGATCTTGCCCGATCTGATCGACCAGGAACCGCCGCTCGGCGGCCCAAGCGGGGCACGCCTCGAGCGTGTACTGCACGGTGTCCTAGTCGCTATCACCAAAAATTATCTGAAAAAATACTCCCGCCACGACAAAGTTTCCCGCGCTTTTTTCTTTATTACTTTTAACCCATTAAAATCCAAAATCTTACAGTTTGACATTGACACTGGCAAAATAATTTATCACAAAGAAAAACAAAACAACCAACACTCCAACAGTGCTGCCAACCCAAATAAAGGCCTGGTTTACACGATGGCCAACGTGCGTGCACACAAACACACACAAACACATGATGGGCCAAAAAGGACACTGGCCATCGGCCGTAGTAAGTCCGGCCCACTGCGACATGTAGGCGAACAAGAGCGTTAATATAATAAAACACCAAAACCAAAATGCGCAAATAACTAAAAACACTTTAAAATAATAAAAATAACCGTGGGAATTCAGAGATATTTGAATGTAAAGATACGGATTTTCAGGTTATATGGTACTATATTTTGCAAGACAACGAGGTTAGATTGTGCTAGTGAACGCTGAGTAAGAATCAATAAATAAATTCGACATTTTAGAACTCAAACTGATGTTTGAAATGGTATATTGTATAATCTTCATATTCTTAAACATTCTGTCGTGACATTGATTTAATTTGGGATTTAGTCTTTTAGCCAAAGAAAAAATATATGAACACTTGCGAAGTTGCGAAAGTGTCTTAGAAAACAAAACTGTGCTTGATAGACTGAGATAGATCATATTGTTAAATTTAAAGTCATGAGTTATTAATAGTAGAAAAATATGATATTATTTTGCATATGGCAACTGACTCAAATGTGAACTGTGCCCCACTCATTGCCATTTATGTATACTAATCCTTGCAGCTATGTCGGCAACTTTAGTTCTTCTACGGATCTGCTCATTTCTGATTCGATCTCGTAGGGAAATACCAAGCATGGCTCTCCCCATAGCTCGATGAGGTACCTCGATCTTTCTTATGAGACCCACAGTGAGTGACCACGTCTCTATTCCATACTGGTTAAAAACTTTCGTCTTGAGGCATTGCGGTGTTGTTGACGAAAAGTCGTTGCGAAGTTTACCAAATGCTGCCCAGCCAAATCGGATTCGACGATTGACCTTTTTCTCGAAGTTGGACCTACCTAACTGCATAGTTTGTCCCAGGTAGACATACTCGCCAACATTTAAAATGTCGGTATAACTGCAAATCGGCTACATAGAGATGATAATGAGAAGTTAGGACCTTTGTGATGGCATTTATAAAAACAGAGAAGAGAAGAGGTGAGAGGACGCCACCTTGTGGAACACCCACAGCCAAATCATACCACTCAGAGGAGGCCTCATGAGAGCGAACCGACCCCGAAGATAAGAGTTAAACCATGCAATCGCAGAAGACGAGATATTAAGAGAGGATAGAATACCTAAGAGGATGTCAAAATCAACTGAATTAAAAGCACTGCTAAAGTCCAACAGGACTAGTACCGTTAGCATTTTGTTTTCCATGGCCAGTCGGATGTCGTCAGTTATTTTAACTAGTGCCGTTGCAGTACTGTGGCCAGGTCGAAATCCAGATTGATAAGGACTTAACAGGCTATTAGAAGAGAGATAAGATGACAGTTGATTTTGAACAACGCTCTCAAGGACCTTAGACAGGATAGGAAGAATGGATATGGGTCGGAGCTGGGATACCGAAGAGGGATTAGGAACTTTGGGAATTGACAGGACGTGAGCCCTCTTCCATGCTATGGGAAAAGAGCTTGTCTCGAGAGAGTAGTTAATAATATGGGCAATGACGGGTACGAGTTCATTTAGGACGGGGAGAAGCATTTGCAGCTGAATGCCATCATCACCTACTGCTTTCGTGGAAATGGAAAGGATATTTTGTTTTATATCTCGTTCTGAAATTGGTTGAAAAGAGAAAGAAGTACATACTGGCAGAGAAAGATTAGAAAGATAATTTAGTGTAGAAGATTTGATATTGTCATCTAGAGTAACCGGAGATTTGGAGAAATGTGCGTTAAGTGCATTTAGGTCCATTACGGTGGTGCTGTCATCGGAAGATTTTCCGATACCAAAAGACTTAACAAATTGCCATACTTGTGATGTGTTGAAATTTTGAATTGAGTTATGGATGTGGCGCCTTTTAGCATCCCTACACATACGACTGCAGCGATTTCGCAGCTGTTTGTACTGAGTCCAGTTTTCATCCGTAGGGTATTTTCTGTACTTTCTCTTGATCTTATCACGCTTAGACATAAGTATTTTAATAACATCAGATAACCATGGTGCTGGGTGGTGTTTCACTTTCACTTTTTTTAAAGGAGCATGCGCATCGTAAATTGCCAACACAATCTTGTTAAAGGTAGAACTTAGAGTCCAATTGATTACAACTGTAAATAGAAAACCAGTCAATTCTACCCACTTCAGTCCTCAGACGCTCAGAATCAATGTTTTTGAAACTACGAAGAAACAGAAATTTTGCCTTGCGTTTTGGAGAGCGAATTTTGTAGGGGAGAAATATAAGATCATGATAGGAAAAAGAAGCAGGGAGCTGTCCATGTAAAGCTACTCTGTTAGGGCCAGAAACAATAATTAGATCTAAGAGTGAAGGAGTACAGTGAGGAGCCCGATGAGTAGCATTCAAGGGAAGGATTTGCATGTTGACAGATGAGACAAGTGAGAGTAGTTTACGGCTGCGCAAATCATCTCTAAGTAGGCAAGTGTTGAAGTCTCCGAGGATTATTATATGGTCATATACTGAGGAGAGATATTCTAATTTGTGTTCAAAGGTGGAGAAATAATCAATATGACATGAAGGGCTATAGTAAACACCTAAAAGCAGCTTAGTGTGTTGGAAGTCGACTTCAATAAAAAGGTGCTCTGCGAATTTGGAATAATCACTCGGAGACTGATCTACTAATTTATAAGTGAGGTCCACACTAAGGTAGATAGCGACTCCTCCGCATCCCTTGCCTGTTCTGTCATTACGCACAATCTTGTAACCGGGGAGAGGGTTTTTCACTAATAAATAGACAAACAAATACTTTATTAAACTGAGTCCATTTCATGATGACAATTTATGCTAAATACAAATGAAAACTAAAACTTATGACTTAGTCCAAAGGAAAGAACTCCTAGCGACATCTAGAATATTCAATATAGAAATTGCTTTTCAAGAGAATAAAATTAATGCAAAATAAAATCCAAAAAGTAAGATTTTAGAGGTAGTTTTTAACCGTGAACAAGGCAATGACAACCCGCGTGTTAGTTTAGCAGGCTACTGAACCAGTTACGAAAGAATACAAAATAAGCTTTCTCATTTTTAAAATCTGTCGCTTAACTCCCTTTAGATATAGCGTGATGGTAATATTTTTTTTACATAATTCTTATTACGTACTGAATGTGTTCACTTGTGTGATTGTTTCATAATATTCGCTGTAAAACAAAAATTTGTAGACATATTGTTATACAACTCACCTCCCATGTACAAAAGCGTGATGTTTTGTATTCTAGATCCATCCTTGGACAGTAACGGACATTTGTGCCAAATTTCAACGAATTCTATACTGTAGTTTTAGCGGTAACATCCAACATGGAAACAGACAAACAGAAATTCAAAAAGTTGCAGTTTTGGCATCAGTCTCGTTCCTGGAACACGGGGCAGTGATTTTTTTCAAAAAATATTCATTGTGCAGTTTTTGTCTCTCTACGATTTTATTATAATATAGATCGTAGAACTTTACGCAATATAAATCAACATATCAACGTACCGCACAAAAAAACATCAAGACACTTGAGTGAATACTGCGTGCATCGAAACCAATTTTTTGATTAAAATTGTACGGTAGATATATAAAATAACTTTTTAAAATTAAAATAAATAAAACATTTAAATAATATACGCGATGTAATCCGTTTAAAAATGTTTTATTATAAATCGAATGAATATTTAGAATCCACTGATATAACAATGTCAAATAAATTGTTTAGTAAGATAATGTTAAGACACAAGAACAATGTTTTTCTGCAAATATTTGGCAATCACTAAAATATAATATTTTCTCTAAAACAAATCTAGATAGACAAACATTTTGCGAATCTGAGGAAACCAATTGTAATTGCTTTGGCATTCTAGAACACTATAGTTCTCGACCTTCTGACCGATTGGTGTAACAATGAATGAATAAGAAAAATAAAATAACATGTAATGGATTGATTGATGGAGGGCCAACAAAAATGTTGGTGAAAAGGTTTGTTTTTGACATTGGTACAACTAAAAAACCTAGGATTTCTGTACCTTATGATTATTTCGAAGAGAATAATATAATGGGCGAGTACCACTGTTGGGTCTATGCTTGTGCTGCCTTTCTATTCTACGTTAGAAACTTCTTGTTTATTATAAAATTAGTCTGGTTAAATGTTTAAATATTGATGCGTAACGTAAAGTATCATCTACTAGAGAATAAAAAACTGATTTGATATGTGGGAAATTTGGCGTTCCGATCAAAAGTAAATCGGAGGACCTTTAAAAAATTGGGACAGCCGGGCCAGCTCAAACTGGGACTATTTTATCAATCGTTGTTAATCAAAATGTTAACTACTTAACCCATATTTCCGGAACTACTGATAGTTAAGGTAGATTTTTTCAAATCTATGTGGCTTTGATTTCGAATAAAATTCTTATTAAATTGGCACATAAGTTAGCTAAATTATTTTTCAGTTCTTCAGTTTCTATACAGTTTTTACTAAACCTAAATAGGTAACGTTCGCTCTTCGACTTTAATCAGTGGTGGATATACGAGTAGGTACAGCAGTAGGGGATATTTGTGGACCATATTTTGACATGTAGCTACCTGCATAACACATTACCCATTACCATTAACCTGTAAGACATTACCCGGTGTTTATAATATAGCCGTACATTATTGAGCTTTGATTGGCTCAAACATTACTAAAATTGCCTTTATTACTAAAAAACCTTTGGATTGGAGGATAACAAATCCTTGGCCGTTCTTGACATACTTCTCGTCCATAATCCAGATAATTCTGTTAGTCACACTGTGTATAGAAAGCCTACCCATACAGATAGGTACCTTAACGGTGAATCTCACCACCATCCTTGTCAGTTAGCTGCCGTGGCCAAATCTTTGTTACAGAGAGCACATGGCATCTGTGACGCCGACCATCTGGCAAGGGAACTTAAAAATATTAGTTCTTAAAAATAACAATTTGAAAGCTCCACATCCCCGTCGCAGAAGCCGCCCGAAACCCACCACGGTTGATCGACGACCCGCTGTTTTACCATTTATTCACTGACAAAATTGGTCACATCTTGAAGCGTGCTTCTATAAAAACCTACTTCAAGCCGCATAAGAAGATCAGCCAACTTTTAAAACCGGTGAAATGTCACATACCTTTACAAGATGCAGGGGTGTACAAGATTGACTGTGATTGTGGTTTGTCATACATAGGGTAAACAAAGCGTGGCATAGCCACCCGAATAAAAGAACATATAGCTGACGTCAAGCATAGACGCTCCACAAAGTCTGCAGTGTGTGAACATGCCTTAGGCAAACCCAAACAAAACTTCGTTTTGATCAACCTCAAGTCCTCGCGAAAGAGAACCGATATGTACCAAGAATGTTTCGTGAGGCTATTGAAATTAAAAAACACCCTAATTTTAACAGAGAAGATGGTTGGCAGGTAACACCTGTTTGGAATCCAGTTATTAAAATAACAAAGTCCCAAACAACATACCGCACTAAAAAACATCAAGACACTGCGAGTGATTACTGCGTGCATCGAAACTAATTTTTTGATTAAAAGTGTACGGTAGATAAAATAACTTTTTAAAAATCTGTATCGAGGCCTGTCACCTTGGTCATCCCGCGACCATGAATGCTGCAAAGTATTCGAAACGTCAGGAAAAACAAAAATCTATAATATACGCGATCTAATCCGTTTAAAATTATTTTACTATAATGTGTAATAATAGCGAAAACCTAAGACATTACTATAAGTACCCTTTTTAGTGCAATTTCAGATCAAATGCGATTCTCGACTCGCTGTCAAAATAGTCTCGTCTTGAAAATTAGGTAACCCTCTTGCATATAACGAACGGATCTTATCGTGCTTTTGAGGCGCGCGAGAGAGCTATCAAGCATTTAAGTTTTTAAACTGACATGATCACTGACACTATTATTAGAACTGAAAACGGGATATTTACCATGTTTTTTATTTGTGTTGAGTTCCCGATATTTCGGCGCTGTTGCAAGCGCCATGTTCACGGATAAACTAAAGTTTTTGGGGATGGATGTTTAAGAGCAGACAAAACGATCTACCCTCTTCCTTAAAAGTTTTGTGCGCTGGGTGCCGCTACCACTATCACTTAAGTCACTCACAACTCGACTTTGTTCCCGACACACGAAACTCACTGTATCCGCTCGCGAAAGCTTGTAGCACCTCGCAATCAGTTCGCCCAAGACAAGACATCGAGCACACACTGTCAAAATCTGCATTGTTTTATTAATTAAGTAATAACAATGCCATCATATGTATCGAAAATGCACAAACCATCAAGCCAAAAATAAACAAAGAACAAGGGATCTCAAACCACACGTGAATAACAAACTATATTATATATTTTAATAATATTTTAAAAATACTATTCAAATTACTTATCTATAGAATTATATTCTCGAACAAAAGTCAGGCCAAGCAAAGAAAAGATACAACACATATGAGTCTATTAGAATCAAATACCGCAATGTCCATAAAAAAGCAAAAATGCGTTTTCTATGCCGTATGAATCTACAGATTAAAAGGAATCTATTTGAATATTCAAAATGCAACCAAAGCTGCAATGTCATGTAGAAAACTGGCATTAAAAATTAAAGTATGCTACAAATATAGCATTATCCATTGGTGTATGTATATAAAAAATATGAATTATGGCCAGAACACGAAAATGGACATTGCGGTATTTGATTCTAATAGACTCATATACTCTATTTGCCGTGTGGTGCCGGCTCAGAATGCCACCACCCCATCTCCTCCTATGGGTGTCGTAAAAATCGACTAAGGGATTAGCCGGAGGATGGGCAGCAGCGTCCTTCGAGTACATTAACAACTCAACTGCGATCGCCAACCCGCCTGCCAAGCGTGGCGATTATGGCAAAATCCCCCAATGAGCCCACAAAAATCCATATCGGTAGTTGTGGTGATCTTTGGGGGAGGCCTGTGTCCAGCAGTGGACTTCATTCGGCCGAAATGATGAAAAATTGATATATTCTATCACAGGTGCGACGAAGACATCGAGTAAACGTGTTGTTATTTGAGATAGCTATCTCTTTTACTCTCATAGTTTTTGTATCTTCTTTCTTACAGCATAGGTGTGCGGTTTTATAGCTTTATACCTACATACAGCGAGACTGAGTTTTGTGCGCCATTGAATATGGACGTAACATATCTATGGTATAATATCATTGGGTATGTATAAAACAGTAGGGTTTGAAAGTTATTTTAAAAGTCATACATAGTGTTATATTTATATTATGTTATAAAAAAAACTAATGCTTCCTTAAACTCTACCGATATACATAGGCTATAGACATATTATATTGTCTTAAAATATAGTCAAAAGCTAGCTCAAAATATCAGTTAGAACACATTTTTTTAAATCATTTAAAAATGTTAATGTTCCGATTCGAGATTCTTACTCGAAAATTGCTATCAGGAATTCCGTTTGTTGCAAAAAACAGTATCCAACTGTTTTAAACAGAAAGCCTTTGAAATAGTAACGTTTTTTTAGAACTATTGATATTGTAATGGACTTCAAAGTCTCTTCAACGATATTAATTTGAGCCACAAAGCTATTACCAAAAGGCGCTCGTGCTTGAGCTCAGATAGCTCGAGCCATTGATTTATTTGTGTAGCTACGTTACAGTAGTAGCTAGTTAAAAGGTAATCAAATGAATATAAAAATACGTACATTGGATACAGATTAATTATATGAATAACAATATATTGAAGAGTAGGTAACTATTTTGATCGTTAGCGATAGGTCTTGATTAGAACACAAAACTTATTTTTCATCTACCACAGTGGAACTTCATAATGAATACTTACTATTTTATCATATTGCTTAAATACATACATGCCTTTATGAGTATCTCCGTACTTGCCTTTGAAGGGTAGTCAGATAGGTACTCAATTGAATGTCAGGAGTAGATAGATACTAAGAACTCTTGACACCCAATGTGGTGCATTACCTTACGCACAATGTATAGAGGACTGTACCTTTATTTTTATGTTTAATGTGGCCAAAAAGATAAATCCGAAATCCAAAGCAGATTAGATTGATTATTAATTTCAGTCGTTAGAGCCGTCTGTTCATCGCCGTTCGCACAATTGACCATGATTAATATATTGGGCCGGTTCTGGTCAAATTTTAATTTCGCCTGATGGAACGCATTATTAGGGCAAACTGAAGCATGCTTGTTAAAATGGTTTACTGATTTCATTTCGTTTCAAAGTTCAAAGTTAAAAAGTACAAAGTAGCGCATAGGTATTTCTCCACATTCTCAGTAAATTATAGAATTACGACCCTTTTTTATTTTATTTTATTGGTCTTCCGTGAAAATACCTCATGAACTTGCTACGCCCGGGGGATGAAGGGGACTTCTGTCGGCTAAAACCACTGGAGCGGTCATTTTCGGCATCGAAGGGGGCTCCAGGTCCTCGTAATATCACACTGGCGCATAGTAATTAGACCCTGCCGATTGTAATCTTTATCTTTCACGACTTTATAAAGCATGCCATAAGGAAACATTCGAAAGCCTTCTTGTTTTTCTTTAAAAGGCTAAGTATTTCTTTATTATTATATTGTTAGCGGTAGCACGCAAGGTGATATTCGGTCGAACTACACCAACCGTCTTGTCTGCCTACTGCTATCTGCAATCGTTTGTGGTACGTGCATGTCCAGGCAGCTTTATATCTAATAAGTAGACACATTACGTATTTACAATATGTACAAAATTATGAAGCCTAATGTGGTACATGTAATCATGAGAATTTATCTCCAATATTGACCCACTCAAAATAACAATTCGAAATAGTTACTTAATAATAAACAAGATTTGTCATCATTTTGATTAACATTAAGACTGTGCTTTGTTTTTAGGTGCCTTTGGTCCAGCTCCATTTGGCTTGTTTTTAGCTTCCGGATTTTTGTGCTTAGGCCCGGGACCTTTAGGACCTTGGCCTTGGTTTGGTGGCTTGTTATCATTTTTTCCGTCACCTTTATCATTTTTATTCTTGGGCGCCGCCGGCGGGATTCTCTTGATAAAGAATCTAAAAGACAATTTCTTGTCTTTTATATAGTGAACCAAAGTATCTAATGGCAGAACAGCACATTTCCCTTGACGAAAGATCTCTTCTACCTTAACGGCATCATTGAAGCAATGTTCTGTGAATACGACTTTCCTTCTAGGATTCTGCTTACTCAACACATGTATCTCGAAGATATGGTCATGTGCTGCTTTCTTGCTGCCAATATGTTGGATTGTCCAGTACGCCATCTTTTGAAGAGTGTCAATCTTCATAGTTATTATGAACAAGAACTTGCTCTGTGACACTAAATAAAAGTGACGGTCATCGGTTTTCACATCTATGTTGGTTAGTTCCACTTCCTCGTCAGTGGTGACATAGCAGTGTTGGGCATGACGATCTTTAAAGTGTTCCATCATGTCTTTCAGCTTACCTGTAAAGGAAATCAGCTCCACTTTAATTTGTCACTATAGAATAAATAATTTAATGTTTGCTAAAGGTGTCAAGTTGACGAGGTATGCATGAGCGTAATTGCCCGACCCAGTTGTGAGACTCTATAATAGAGCCAAATTCAATCAGTCTTAATATCTGGCTACCTCTTTGAAAGCTATCAATGCATTAGGCCAACAATATATTTTCCAAATACGAAGAATTTTATTTGGGCTATTGTATAAAAAAAAAATCTGCTGTCGTTATTTCAAAGTATACTGACACTACTGCTGCAGTAGCTCTGTGGTGCCGGCTACGAATAGCACCGACCTATCTCATCCCTTGGGTGTCGTCAAAGGCGACTATGGGATTAGTCGGAGGATGGGCAGCAGCGTCCTTCGAGTACATTAACAACTCAACTGTGTCAACTGCCAACCTGCCTGCCAAGCGTAGCGATTAAGGCAAAACCCCCCCCCAATGAGCACACAACACCCATACCCGGTCGTTGTAGTGATCTTTGGGGGAGGACTGTGTCCAGCAGTCTTTACTCGGCCGAAATAAAACACTGACACACCTTTCACTAATGAGATCGCAATGAGCTAAATATGTGAAGAATATTATTACCAGTCCAGGAACATTTTCCAAAAACAGCGCCGAGCGGGCATTCCATATCTCGGAAGATACATTCCTTGAGATGCTCCTCCATATCCATTGACACCATGGTGTAAACACATCCCGATGATTTGTTGGGACACGGCACTTTTGCCTAGAAAAAATCAGTTTCATATTACGAGTTTGTAAAAAACCAAACACATTTACGGGAGAAGAAATGGTTTATCCCTAACATGACCCGAAATCTTATTCCGGCAGCGGGTTAGGTCTGGAATAGCAAACATTTGGAGAAATGGATGCGGAATTCTTCCGTCTGGTGCAGGTGTTGTAGAGTCATGGCTTTGGCAAATACCTGCACAAAGTGGCGACACGGGAGCACAACTTCTGTGTGTTAGGTACCAGTGAGACTAGTGCAGCGAGGTCACGATCACGGCACAGCACACTATACCACTGCCTGCTTGAGCACCGTGGCACCGTGGTCTCGCAGCAGTAACCCGGGAGACCTCGCTGCCAGCTTTTGTTTTTACTATTAACTTATAACATCACGCTGTGATCGATAGCGAAGATCTTGGAAGGCAGTAGCAGGCAACAACGAGGAGGTCATCTTGCAGTCGAAGAAGACGGCCTGGCCGACACAATTGTGGAAATGTTTGGCTCAATCGTGGGAGGCCTTTGTTCAGCAGTGGACATTCTTCGGCTGATATGATCAGGTAACCGATATTAATTGCTTAGTTGAAAGTACGGCCCAAAGGTCTCTTTTAAATGATAAATACTTATTTTTTTATGTTCATATCGAAACAAAAATAATAAATAGCCTTCTTTCTTGTATGCCTTTTGTAATAATGTAGTAGAACCAATGATCAAAGGACCCGCTTGCAAAATCGACTCCCTTTATCTTTGGATCTTTTTAAAGTCTACGAGATAATATTACAAAAGCAGATCAATTGACACTTTTAAAAGGACTTCCCATTTCCGGGGGAAATTGGAAATCCCTCTTCGTGAAATTCTTTAGGTCCTTCTTTTTATTTTCGCTCTACGCTACTCACTCGTAAAACGGTCGTTTCAAGTGGTTACCACTAAAAATAGAATTCTATATTAACTATCAAAGATTATTAGAAGAAAAACTATCAGAGGCGTGCTTCCACGGCAACCGCACATAATACGACGAGATGATAACCAAATCGGCAACCAAGAAAAAACTAGTTCCTAAAGGACCATAATCGTCAACGTCGAATGAATACTGAACTGATGAATTAAGCTAAGATCACTAATTTCAACGTTTTAAAGTTGTAAACTTGAGTTTGTTTTTAACCCGCAACCCAAAAAGGGCACCAATTATTTTTAGCAACTTTTAGCTGGAAATATTGAACACTTAGAAGGCTGGCTCGGAAGACGTTGTTCTTAATGTCTAGTGGAAATTCTACATGAACACGCTCGGATAGTGATTGTAAAGTACTAGAGACTACAGCGCCGCCCATCGGATCCTAGCACCTACCTCGACAAAAGTGTACTGTGTGAATATGACCTCAATGGATCAAGTCGTGCGGAAGCTATATTGGTCACTAACCGTGGCACCAGCGATTATAATAGTTACGTAATTTATTATATAAAAATGACACGATCACCAATCTGTTTGCTAAGCGTTGTGATTATGGCAATATTCTCTCACAACCGTTCATTGTAACGGTGTATTGAAGAGGTACTGTAGTGACTGAAGTCTAATTGGGTAGGCGTATTATAGGTACGGGAAGGAACTTGTGTATGAGCTCGGAATTAATAAACTCTAGTTCATCATTCCGGCCGAATGAAGTCCACTGCTGGACACAGGCCTCCACCAAAGATCACCACAACGACCGATACGGGTGTGTTGTGTACTCATTGGGGGGTTTTGCCATAATCGCCACGCTTGGCAGGCGGGTTGGCGATCGCAGTTGAGTTGTTAATGTATTCGAAGTACGCTGCTGCCCATCCTCCATATAATCCCTTAGTCGGCTTTTACGACACCCACGGGATGAGATGGGTTGGTGCTATTCGTAGCCGGCACCACACGGCAACTCTAGTTATTTCTATATAAATTTATTTATACAGAAGATAATACAATTCGCTTTTTCTACAATTGACAGCCGTGCTGACTGCAGCCCGAATTCATTCTCCTCTTTTATTATCTCTGTCAAATAGTTCTCATATAATTATTTCAAATTATGTTTTTTTATTCTATGTGGGTAAGATTTTTCTCCCAAAGAGTTTGAACTCTATTACAGTAAAATAGTAATAAAGATAAAGAGATAAAAGCTGATGAAATAACTCGATAGAATACCAAACAACTGACACCTTACGGCTACAAACAACTAGACTATTTGATCCTATCGGGTTAAAGTTCTATTGAACTGCCTTCAAGGAACACGTGAATACCAACTGCGGATAGAACATCGATCGAACGACTTTCAAACCTCAACGATATTTAGATTTTTACATAGAGCAACTGAAGGAATTACACGAAGCTCTATGTTACCCAGACGTTACCAGAATGTAGCACTGGGTACGGATGAAGACGAGAAGTCAGAGAAATGATAGCATCATGTCAAGTGTGTGCTGAGTTAAAACCGCTAAAGGACAGCTTATTAAGGCCACAGCTCCTTTCGAACGCTTAAATATTGATTTTAAAGGTCCCTTGCCATAAAATACGCAAAACCGATATATCCTTACAATTATCGACGAGTACAGTCGCTTTCCATTCACCTATGCATGCAAGGATATGACGAGCGCTACAGTTATTGAGTGCCTTAAAGATTTTGAAGACTTTGAAGGTCCACACGAGTAAGGACACGGCCTGACTACTTAAAAGACTACGTCCTCGATGGTGAAGATCATTAAGATGAGGTGAATGATGTATATCTGCGGCTATAGATAATCTTTATGTTTAGACCTCTTTACTTCGTGTTTATTTATGCTATTACTGACATTGTCAAAAGTCTAAAGCACGGATTATACAAATCTTAAATCCCAATTCGCATCGAATAACTACCTGGGGTGGAATTCTCCAAGCTCGACAATCCATAAATCCATGAATAAATAATTGAAATAACAGTGATAACCCAATTTGGTAATTGCTAAGTCTGATCCTCATGGCTGTCCTTCCGCAACGTGTCCTTGAATAGCTTCAATCATGTCTTAGCGAATACCAAATTGGTTTTATACCGTCATTTCGATTCTGTATTTAAGGATGTATGGATGTTTGAGCTTAAGGAATTGCACCCCTGAATACTGAAACAATTTAAATTGGTATTTACAATTTTTTTAGAATTTCATCATTTTTGTAAAATATTTTTTGGATATCTAAAGATAAATTAATCTAAACACCGTACATACGTTGCCTTTATACTTGACATTGGAGAAATTGTGGAAGATACTCTACAGAAGCCATAATCAAAGAGAAGAAGAATACCTACCTACAGGCTACAATATCGCATCCAATCTCATCAAACTGTATACGCACAAAATCTAGACATTGAAATAGATAATTTCGTAATCCGATATTGAATCTCGAAATCTGATTTAGGTAATATTCTCATAAAAAGCGATATGACCCAGGCCTAGGATGTTCAATTTACAAAAACGCCATCTATTGTATATACCTGAAAGCAAAATGAAAGCTGGGTGGCTACAATTGAAATGGGTTCGAATCGAACTAAAAAGCTTATGGGGTAGAAGGTAGTACTGGGCGTTTTGTTCAGAAACACTTTAGTAAAACACTTTTTAGACGAAAAACGAACGGACGGTTTCTCGGCTAACTGACATTACGTTCCAAAACGAACGAGATTTCTAACCTGAATACTCACATACTGCAAACTTCGTTCTCTCAAAAATCGTTCCATTCGCCGTTTCTTCACAAACGTTCGGTTGGTACAACTACTTTGCACGTTTTTGGAACGAAGCATCTAATTAAATACCTTACGACGATTGCAATAAGAACTATTATCGTGTGAAGAACAACCAGTTGTTTTTAACCGCCAAGTAACTACTTTTAGTTACAACGCTAAAATGAATCTTATTTGTATTGGTAGAAACTACAAATTTGGTGGTAGAAAAACATGATGGAGAAAAACTGTTTCTTTTTGGCTCTCGTTTCAAGGACGGCTAGTCGGACGTTCGTTTTTGTTTGAAATTTGATTCTTGCATAGTGTTGGTTGACGTCATACGTGCATAGTTCCCGCGTTTTTATAAGTCTAGAAAAAGTATGACAAATGGTTGCTAAATTTATTATTTTCGTATTAATGAATGCAATTTGTATATTAAATTATATTAATTTATAATAAAATATACCGGTTTTAATTGATGAATTCATTTTTCAGTAGAACATTTTCGTAGTCTAATTACGCGGAAGCACGGAAGAATAATATAGGTATATTAATATTATAGATAGGGGGGAATGGGAGGGGGAGGCCTTTTTTCAGCAGTGGACGTACTGTGGCTGATATGATGATACATAGGTCATGGTCATGAAAAAACAGTTTCTTTAAAATCTGTTTTTGGAAACTCTTTTTTGAGAAAATAAAACTGTTTCGTTTCATTTTCCGAAAAATCTGAAACGACCCAGTACTAGTAGAAGGTGTGGTGTTCCTCTATAGAAAAGGGAGGATCCTCCAGCCAGGCGGATGGTATGCTTGGCGGGCCGAAGCCCAGCGGTTGATGTTGGGCGACTGTATATATGCAGCGTTGCGCGAATACTTTACAAGCGTGATTCAGGATTCTTTGACGTTATCGGAGAGTTGCAATTAATATTGTAGTAGATGTCATTGTAAGTTGTAGTTATGCTGGCGATGTAGGTGTCGCCATAAGCTTAATTTCTATTTTCTGTTGGAAATACGCGAATAATGAGTGTAAATAGTAAAATATACATTAAATAAAAAAAATTGTATGTTTACGAATCTTACTTCAGCTAATAACTGTCGTATAATCCTTTTTAGTGATTGATAATTTTATAATTGCCACCTGTGGAATCTATGAATTTTTATAAAGACTTTATATTTTGTTCAAGTTGAGACCCCATGCCCTGGGGTTTTAGCCGGTTTGAGCCCGGCGTGACCCTCAGCCCTTCCCCAAGGCAGAAGAAGAGGATTTCCCTCTGATATTTGTGTTTAGAAAATAGCAATACCTTAGAAACAATTTCTTCCAACTGCCAGTTTCTCATCTGCGTGAGATTCTGGCGGCAGATGGGGCATATTGGTGGCGAAAGACTCTGGGTGCAGGACCTGCACAGACTGTGTCCTGATTGGCACTGGTATATCGGTGCACTCATAGTTTCCATGCAGACTGGACACTCTGGCAGATCAACCGCCACCGCAGCAGCCCTGATACGCAATATTAATACTATGTACATATTCCACATTTTTTGAGGTGTAACAATAATCAGACCCTTTGATTGCATATACATATGGCCAAGGGACACCATTATGTTAGGCCACTCTTTCTTATACGCGACGCATGTAGCAATCACCAACTACTCGTGAATGGAGAGATTATAAAACAGAACTTTTGTGTATGAGAAATTGCTTCATATTCAAATTGCTCCTCAAGTTCAAGGTAATTATGGTATTGATCAGAAACCAAGTAATCGGAATTCCCCGGAATGGCGAATGCTGCTCCCGTTTACACAAGTATGTACGGATTTTACAAATACTTACTTTCTGTTCGCCTTTGCTGTCGCCATTTCGTATAACCGTTGTATTTCTGTAAAAAAAAGATTGCATATACTTAACAAACAAGTATATAGATATTAAATTTTGCCTGTCTCTTTGTTTGCAGAGTCTTGCTTAAATTTAGATTTTTGTGATCCTTACATTTGTTTACTCTGACTATGTTATGTATACTATGGCTGAACTTCATATGGTATTGTTCATGTTCGTCAAGGTCCATCAATATCTACATAGACAATGACTACCTTCATTAATAAATAAATTATATTTTAGCCAGTTATTTACGATATTTTAACCAGTATTTATCTTCCAATAATGATTTCTCAATTAGTGTTAAGTAGAACTGTATTACTTATTATTAGACCTTATTTACAAAACAATGATCTATAGGGTGGAGGTGGCATCAGTGAACCACGTGTACATAATGAAATAATATACATAACCGTTGTAGACTTTTTATAAAAAGTAGTGATAAACAGAACCCCTCTAGTCGCTGCCGAAATGTCATCACAAAGGCAACTTTTTTAATTACTATCTTTGTAAAATTTGTACCAAAATATGATGCTGTCTAACAATATTTAAACGCTGGGTTTAGCAGCAGGTGCACAGACTACAAAGTGCAGAGATTTTAGTGGTGAGACATTTTATACAGTACACATCTGCAGCAAAAGACAGCCCTACTTACATGGACAACAACCATAAAAATAGTTTATCCATAGAAGTAGTCTACTTGGCCAAACTTCATTTGTCATAGTACTGACACCACAGCTGAATTGCAGCAAATTGATATCTGTAATGGTCCAATTGCCCCATTTAAGACTTATTATACTTGGTTGTAAATTCCCGGTTACAATGGAACCCAGGAAGATCCACAACAGTATTGCAGTGGTATATTTTGAGTTTATTAATACAATGTCACTTACTGGAGACCCTCCATGGGTGCACTATAAAATTAAGTCACAGATTGTCTGTGGTGGTGTAAAAATAATATCCATTTCATATTTAGAGCTTAACTTAATAAAGCTCATATTTTGCACTTAGGTTCTGTACTACCCTGTGGTTAACAGGACCATAGCGAGTGTATACAATGAACCATTTTCCATATTTTATAAACTATTTTATTGACAGTTCTTTCAAACATATTATTATCTAAACATAACTATCCACCTATGGGGAAAAGGTTTGTAATAAATCCTCAAGAGAACAGAGTAATGACTATTCAAACTTTTGGTGGTTTACTGATGCCAACCCCACTCTGTACCATCCTTTAATTAATGTTAGTAGGTAGGTACTTACTTCTTACTAATAATAATACTTGACAAAACGATGGTCAATACATAATGATTTCCTTTGTTCTGTTGAAGTTTATGTAGGTACCTTCTCATTGCAAGATAATTATTATGTATATATTGTATATTGGTGTCTACTATTCAAGTTAAACTTTATTCTTCTTACAGAACTTAAAAAAAGAATAAAAACCACTGTAGCAGGTGGCAAACCCCACTCGGTTTCTGGTCCTTTCTGAACTTAATTATCAACTAAAAACTAAATCTGACCGGAACTGCCTAACATCGTAATCACACAGTTCTATAGATCGTCCAATCACCCGACTAGTAATCTGATATAAACCTCACAAAACATGGTACTTTTTATACATAACATAATAAAAAACTGCCCATGATTATTAATAATTATGTCCAGATAAGATCGAAACATCCTTAGCTAGGGGGCCAGTTGTTTTACAATTACATAATTACCTACCAGTGTTAAAAGTAATGAATGTTTTATTTTAAACGTAGTTTTTACAAACTGCAGGAATTAAGTGTAATGGCCGGACAAGCATAAAATGGCACTCACTTTTAGCCAGATTAAATGGAAATAAATATCCCTTTGTTTGCAAGGTATAGTAAAAAAAACTGATGCATTTCGTGTCACAACCACTCATTTAGGCACGAAGAATAATAACATATTGAACGCCCATACCCGTTTAAATATTCGTGTTGTTAACGAAATATAAATTTCTTCCGAAGTAGATAAAAGTATGAAGCTCTTACCTTGGACTTGGGCAGCGTCGAATAATACTTTGTAAATACAAGGCGTTGCACACAACTTTACTGTTTAGTTAGTGTAATCGCCGAACTTCTTGGAATACAGAATAATATGGCTGTGTCCTGTGTCGCCGCGCTGTTACCGGCATAGATAATATACTAATGGTTACCGGCATTTAGCCATTTATCTCAGTATATATAAATGTACTCTGTGCATTTATCGGTGTCGGTGGCATATAAATAAGCACTCTGTGACGTGGCCATATTCTATCTGTACTTATCGGATTTCAATGTTTACGCTAAAACTAGACCTTCAGTACTAGCTTATAAAGGTGAAATCGGTTTTTACAAATGTTTGCAAATCAAACAGGGTATTCCTGAAAAATAGTTTACGATGTTGCCAGACTGATAAACAATGTGTGCTATTCAAATGGGTTAGATACACACATGGATGTATTACCTACAGGCTACACACTACACAGGAATCCAGGATCGTGCAGTATCTAAGGGTGAGATTCAGAAACGAGTCTAATTTGAAAATGCACTACTTACGCACATAATTTTGACAGATGGAATTATTGGAAGTGTAAGTTCACGCCACAGACTAGGTAGAACCGTAGAAAGATAGTTCACGCTTAGACCCGTTTCTGAATCTTACCCTAAGACCAAGTACCTAACAATAGAGATCGACGAATAGTATTAAGCATAAACAAAAAGTCTATTACCACCTCTTAAGAGCACATGCGCAACGTCAATGATAGAAAGAGATGTCTATAGAGCATTGGTTACAGCAAAATAGTCCAACCGAGTCGAACGGTATAGTGATGTACTTTTAATATGAATATTATTAGTGTTGTTCATAGATCGGATATAGTAAGGATATCGATTTTTGGAGTTTACTCATTAAGAATCAATTTATATATAATTTATACATAATATAGGGTATAATGGTATAAAAAATTATGAGGAGTCAAATTTTGTCAAGCTTAGTTAAAATGTGTTAAGTTTTTCTGCGCACCTATTTTTTTTTATTGGTGCCCAGTGGAAATTCTTCATGAACTTCCTTCGCCCCGGGGAAGGGCGAAGCGGTACTCCTACCGGCTAAAACAACTGGAGCGATCATCTTCGGCACCTAAGGGAGGCTCCAGGTCCTCGTATGATCACCAACCGTGCCCGGTGAGCACCTGCGTCAGGTGGTAGGTGACGCGCTCGCTCCTTCTGATCCAGACTCCAAAAAGCGGCAGGACGGCCTAGAAGACGCGCTTGGTCGCAAATTGCATTCGCAGGCGGTGACGCCACTTTCCAAATGTGCGTCGCCGAGCTAGCCCCCTCAGCCTGTCCAACGCCCCTAGAGGCGCGCCTTCGCCGCTCTGGCGGAGGGAGCGTGTCTGATCGTAGACCCACGCATCCATCTCCGCCAGGATGTCGAAAGGCGGAAAACGCACCAGGAGAGTTGCCGCCTCGTTTCGTCACCGTTCGATATCTTTGTGCGATCCGGATAGCCACTCTGCGCTGCAGACCGTGAATTTTGGTTCTGCAGCGCTGGGCACCTGACAGTCGAGCTGACCATACAGGCGCCCCGTAGAGGTCCACGGACCGCACAACCCCTCCGTAGAGACGGCGAACTTCCTCACATGGTCCCCCGAGATTGGGCAGCAGCCGGTGTAGTGCACCCACTACCCTCTCGACTCGGGGGACAAGGCGCTGAAAGTGCTCTTCGAAGCCTCAACTACTGTCCAGGGTGAGCCCCAGGTATTTCATGTACCGGCCCACCCCGATTCGCGCGTCACCAACGCGTATCCACGAACTGGGTGGTTCTCTGCTCCTCGGCAGTTTGTGGAACCATAGCGCCTCGGTTTTTTGAGGCGCTATCCGCAGACCCAGGGCGTGGATTTTGGCCACGACAATTGCCACCGCTTGCTCTGCAAGCCGGATGGTTACCTCGAAGGACTAACCGCTGGCCAACACCAGAGTGTCGTCAGCGTAACAAACTAAGCTGACGCCAGCAGGGAGAACGACACGCAGGACCGCGTCGTAGGCCGATCCAGCAGACGGCGCCGGGGTAACAACCGCCCTGGCACAATTCCCATACACCTGAAACCCCTGCCGTTACTATAAGGCGGGGGACCTCTGGGTTCGCGGGTGCGTAGATTGGGGCATCTGCGTGCTCGCACCAAGCGACCCAAGAGACGATGGTAGCACGCATGTGGTCACGCACTGCCGTGGGACGCTTTGAAGGATCCTTTACAATCCCCCGGGGGTTGACCGCTTTACAGTCACCCTCTCCACCAATTAAAAAAAGATAGTCGAGCTCGAAGTCATAACTTTATTGATCTAATTATTTATATTGTCAATTTTTATATCTGTTACTATTGTTGAATCCCGAGTTAGCACACATAGCTTATGTTCATTTTGATAGTCTGTTGTTGAGGAGTACGCTACAGCTATTAATGCCATCAATAATGACCTTGAGAATATTAGCAAGTGGGCTAAATCTTTTGGCCTTTTAGTCAATCCCACAAAATCTCAAGCTCTCATTATTGGTGGTACATGTCTAATCTCTTGAATTCTCAGTGTCTCCCGCCTATCGTGTATGATAGCGTTTCTATAGTCAGTTCGATAAGCGCAAAAAACTTGGGTGTCCTCTTTGATTCCAAGCTCTCCTGGAATGTTCACGTTGCAGAAGTTAGTAGGAGTGTTTTCTGCTCATTTCAGTCCCTCAAACGTCCTCAGAAGTTCCTCCCATTTCAAACTAAAGTAATTCTTGCACAATCTCTTCTTCTGCCTCACTTTAGACTACGCTGATGTATGTTTTTTGGACGCGTCGCAGGAACTCCTAAACAAACTAGAACGTCTCCAGAATTTGTGTATTCGCTTCATTTTCGGTCTCCGTAAATATGACCATGTGTCAGAATTTCGAACCAGATTGAAGTGGCTACCTATTCGGGGGCGCCGTGATTGTCATATACTTTCTCTTCTCTACTCTATTCTCCATAATCCAAATTCTCCTGTCTATCTTCGGGAGCGCTTTGAGTATCTTGTGCCTAGAGGCAAACCCTGTCGCTCAGCTTCTTCTCTACTCCTTAGAACTCCTCGCCACACTTCCAGTCGTTATGACAATTCTTTCACCATACGTGCAGTACGTCTATGGAATTCGCTACCTCATTCTTTGCGTGACACCCGTACTCTGAACACCTTTAAGACAAAAGTTAAGAAGCATTTCCTTTCTATATGACTTTTAAGTATATTATGTATGTATTACAGTCTATACATATACATATATATGTATATTTATATATCATATTTGTAAATTTGAATTTATTTATGTACTTATAAGCATATTATATGGTATCATATTTGTATGATATAAGGCTTTTTTTATTATTATTTTTTATTTGGTTTTTGTATAACTGTAACTTTAATTTCTTACTACGTACACGTGTCTTGGCCCTCTTATACGACACAATCTCTCTAACAATCAAAGGTTTTGCTGTTAGAAAACTCAATTCTGACTTAAGCTCGCCTTTGTACATAAAAGTTTGTATTTATTGTTTAAATTAAAATACTTGTGTACAATAAAGAATAAGAATTAATTAACTTCGGTGCAAAAGTGCATTTTCGTAACTGCTGTGTCCCCTAAGCCAAAAAGCGTGATAAAATATTTGTGTTGTTATCGTTAAATAAAGGATAATATATTCTATTTATAATCGACGTCAAAAAGGAGGAGAAAAAGGAAAAAAACGCAGCTTTTCTGTATGTACACCGGTTACTCCGACATTTGTGGACCGATTTGAGCAATTCTTTTTTATCTGGTGTAGAATACTTTCGAGTTGGTCCCATATCAATTTCATTACATTTGATTGAGTAGTTTTTTAACCAGCTTCAATAAACAGGTTAATTTGAATGCACACTTATCTAGATGATGTCTTAATAGTTTCGATTCCTCTCAGATCAGAGAACCGATTTGAATCATTCCTATTTTTAGTGTTATCTACTGATACCAATTTGGAAAAAGTTCTTACATTCATTTACACTAAAAGAAACAAATAAACGTTTTTAACAAAAAATATACCGACTTCAAAAACCATACATAAAACATTAAACCACTGAAAAGGAAAAAAAACCTTTATTTATGACTAGCTGGGACCCGCGTTTAATTTAAAAGAAATTAAGAGTACTTCGACATAAACACTTGACATAGAGTATATATATTGGATTTCAAGGGTTTTATTTTTTTGCGCGGAACCCTAATTATTTTTCTAAAATAAAAGTAGTCTAAGTTATTCCTTATAACATCAGCTATCTGCCAGTGAAGGTCCCGTCAATATCGGTCCAGCCGTTTCGGAGATTACCCGGAACAAACAGACAGACAGACAGACAAAAAATTTAAAAATAGTGTTTTTGTTACAAGACTTATAAGTAACGTACATAATTTTATATGCATTTAGTAAAAAGCTGTTATTTTGACATTACAAACAGACACTTCAATTTTATTTATTTGTATAGATTAGAACTATGTTAATGTAAACCACATCCTAATCGTGTCACATGTATCTGTAGTCAGATGTTTTTTTTCTTTCAGGCCATTACGTGCAGTTGAACAAAGAAATAATATAGTGATGTTGTCTATCAACCTCAGAATGCTGTCAAGAGAGTATTTAGTGATGAACGTAGATGCAGTATTGTATCTCAGTTATAAAAAGGTACTCTGTGGTATTGCATAGATGACACATAATATCCAGAAATCATAAGGAAAAGAGATGCTTCTATACAAATAGATGCAGGAGTAAAGGGGACAACATTATGATGTTTTATCTCTTTCGGCGTATACCTTGGGGACTGTTTAGGTCCAGCAAACTGGTGCGAAACATTTTTGTGAAATATCTTGGTTAATTGTTTTTCAGCCTAGTACGTGATATTTTTTGGGAACTGCGTATTTGTGAACGTTGTGAATATTATTGAACCCTTATTAAAGCATGGTGCACTGCGATATTTTAGGCTGTAAAAGCGACAGGGGACGAAAAGAAGAAAGCATAACCTTTCAATGGTAAGTTGCATATTTTGTCGTTTAAATGCACCAACTACAGTGTACAGTTTTTTTACAAATGTGTTGTAATATTATATGCTAAAACTGACATTTTAGAGTCTATTTCCTCATAATTTAAATTTTTTAAGAATATTGATTTATCACTATAACCCCTTTAAATTTAGGAGGTCACACGAATGTTTGTAGACAAACTGTAATGAAGTACATTAAATTTGTCCGAGTTATAGGAATACCAACGTTGGAAAAATATTTTTCCCTAATTCATTGATAATTTATTTTTAGTCTGGAATCGAGTATATTATTAGTAACTATTAAAATATAATGTTGTAATTTGTGAAAATGTATGAATGTGTATCTCAATCTCGTGTACTTATAATTGATAAAAAATTGAATAAATTTGGGTATGCTGCTGTACAGTCAGCATCATATATAAAGTGGCAGCTACGGTAACCAAATATTTAGAAACATCCAGAGTGATCACTAATATCCTGTCAACCATGGTCGTCTAATTGTTCAGTACCCCTAGTACGAGTTTGCACATTACGAAAACAGTGATAGTTTTCGTGAGCACACAAAACTAATAGTTTTGGTTGTAATCGGTAGTCCGAGTTCAATTTTTCGAGCGACGTATACACGATATTGACCATCGTCTAGCTCGAATGAACGAACTTCACACTATATACTTCTTCTCTCTTTAACACCGGATAAAAAAAGAGACAAATATATTCCAACATTTAAACCCTGTTTGACGTTTTGAAGTTCGTGTTGTTGTTTATCAATAAATATATCGCGCTTTTAACAGTGAACTTTGAAAATTAATGATAAATGAAATAATTCTTCAGTGAACATGAGTAGAACAAGCTCATTACAAATTGAAGTGATGATAGACTTCATGGAGAGGTTAGTCACATTAAACATAGAAAAACGGTATGTTTAGTACAAGTTTAAATATTTCACATATCTAATGTACAATATGTATTTTTTAGAAATGGTGACTTAAATAAGTTCGCCGATGGCCCTAACGACAGGATTTTTGCCATTAACAGATGGCAGGAGGTCGCCAATATTTTAAATTTGGACAAGACAGTTACATCAAAACCAGTCGATAAATGGAAAAAGGTACGACCTGTCACGCAATGCTTGCTACTGTTTTATAATAACTCATCTTTTCCTATATAGTAATATAATATAAAATAGCTACCTACATAAATACATATCTTCATTCATCCCTTTTGTATGGCATTATTAACTACAACAACTCTGTTAATTTGTCTTCTTAAAGATACAGTGAAGATTATCTCACCTATATTGCCATGTAAAACTACCAATTGAACTGCACCCAATGTTTACAATATGATTGATTGTTTATTAGTAGACATAAATAATTAAGTCTGTTAATTGCTTTGTATTTAAAGGTGTGGAGTGACTTCAAAAATAATACAAAGCGAAAAGCATCCAAGATCCACCGAGCTGCAGGTTAACAGGCTAACAGACCTGGAGGAGCAGGTCCTAAGCATAATTGGATGTCAGGCTGCCACAGGTCTGGTCAATGTTCCGGAATTTGGTTTGGAGGTAATTATTATATGCGCTTAACATAATTATGGTTTTGTGTGTGTATGTTACCATTTTTTATTTCATGTGAAGTATGTTAAATCTGGGATGGTTTATAGCTTAATATAATGTATATTAAAATATGAAGAAGCAGTATGTATGCATATACATAATAGTTAAATATTGATGGAACATATAAAAATATCTATGCTCTGTTTGTACATTAGACAATAAAGACCCGTGTAACTATGAATTATCTCAAACTTTGAATCATTGCCTACAATCAATCTCTGTATATCAAATATCTACATGATCTAATCATTACTGTATAAATGTATAAAACTTTATAGCAATCATTTATAAGATATGTGGTCACATGGTGATTATTATTAGTGTAATGTTATAATAAATGGAGAATAAACACATATATCATACATTATCTACCTCTCAGCTGGCAAACTATGGAACTGTTTTTAAAATTGTTGAATTACCACTTGTACATGAGTTTTGTCCAGAATTAGAAATCTTCCTGCTGACATGACGATAATGGGGTGCACATCTCACTCTTTAAAATTGTTGAAGCATGGGGTACATGGGTTTTGCCCAGAATTAGAAATGTTCCTGCTGATATGATGATAATGGGATGCACATCTCACTCTAAATATAAAAACACAGAATTGGATGAATCTGTGATCCAGAGTATTATTCATTATGCATTAAAATTGTATCCTAAAAATTATAATTTCTTAGTAATAATAATATTATTGGTTACTTGTAAGTTTTCTACCATTTTGTGCAGTGTGCCTAACAATAGCACCAACCCATTTTATATTGTAGTCTTAAAACACGACTAAAGGATTAGCCAAACGATGGGCAGTAGTGCCATTCGAGTACAGTTATAAATTTAACTGCCATCGCCATCCCACTTGATGTCTAGCTATTATGGCAAAACCGCCCGATAAGCACACAACACTAACCCAAACCTGTAGTTGTGGTGATTTTTGGGAGAGGTCTGTGTCCAGTAGTAGACGTTTTATTTGGCTAAAATTATGGAGTTTTCTACAATGTTTTTCTTTTGAGCGGTGGGAGATTGGAACCAGCCTGGTGGAAGCAGCCAGTCTACACCATATCCCACGGAAATATTGGAAGCTGTTACTGCTTCCCCCACACCGCACAATGCGCAAGTGGGGACTGCGTGATGGAGTGATTCACCGACGCCGGTCGACGCCGCGACGATCCCGTGCTCGCCCGACGCGTGTAGATGCTGCCTCGCAGCAATTCATTGTTAGCGATGAGCGCTGGCGGAATTTGGTAGTCGTTTTACCACTGAGCACCTGAGACTGCGAGAAATGGAACTCTAGCAACAGAATCAATGGCAAACTCTGTTTGCCAAATTCCTGGAAGCGCTGCAAATATTTATGAATAAATGAGTGTAATTGTTTAACACCTGTGTTTAACTGATATCCATGTGATGTCCGGATTAAAAATATAGCACCACTAGACTAAAAGACGACTAAGGGACTAATACAGAGGGCTGGGCAGCAGCGACCCTCCTGTGGAACAGCAGTCACTCTGCACTCTCCATCCCATCTGCCAAGCGCAGTGAGTACTCGAAAATTCACCCCAAATTATGACACGGTTGTGGAAGTCCATGGGAGAGGCCTTTGTTCAGCAGTGGACATCCTTTAGCTGATCTGATGAGTTACAATCCATATTATGGCCGTGTGCTGCCGGCTTGGCCGTGTGGTGCCGGCTCAGAATGCCACCACCCCATCTCCTCCCGTGGGTGTCGTAAAAGTCGACTAAGGGACTGTCCTTCGAGTACATTAACAACTCAACTGCGATCGCCAACCCGCCTGCCAAGCGTGGTAATTATGGCAAAACCCCCCAATGAGCCTACATCACATCCATATCGGTCGTTGTGGTGATCTTTGGGGAGGCCTGTGTCCGGCAGTGGACTTCATTCGGCCGTTAGATTAGAATATTATATTCTTGTCCTAACTATGAAACTACATTTCCCAAGCTGCACTGGTAGCAGCTAGTGCAGGAAGACTATAATACAATTAAACTGCATCACATAGCAAGATACTGTGCCATGATTACCACCTGGGTTGGCGATAGCAGTTGAGTTGTTAATGTAAGTACTCTAAGGACGCCGCTGCTCATCCTCCGGCTAATCCTATAGTCGCCCGCACCCTACGGTGCATAGATATATCATTTAAACGTATTTATATTTATAACGGTAATTGCGACGGTCAACTTCAACGGCCTCCACGGTTAAATACCACGCAATATACTGTCTCGAAAACATATTTATAGGATAATAACTCGAAAACTATTATGTTCTCACTGGAATTTATTGATCGAGTACCAATACTATTAAAGTTTTCGAATACGTGAAAGTTTTCTACCGATAAGTTGTCAAACTTGTAACTCAGACTACCAAAATGCAGAGAATGACTCGAAAACTTCAATAGTTTTCGTTTACTATGGTTCGAAAAGACTCGGACTACCGATTTTAGTTCATCTAAGTTTTCGCTGGGGGCGCTACTAGTAAATGTATGGAAAGAAAACTGGAAGTATTGCGTTTCCGAAAACTATCGAAACTCGTACTAGGGGTACAGTACCCCTAGTACGAGTTTGCACATTACGGAAACAGTGATAGTTTTCGTGAGCACGCAAAACTAATAGTTTTGGTTGTAATCGGTAGTCCGAGTTCAATTTTTCGAGCGACGTATACACGATATTGACCATCGTCTAGCTCGAATGAACGAACTTCACACTATATACTTCTTCTCTCTTTAACACCGGATAAAAAAAGAGACAAATATATTCCAACATTTAAACCCTGTTTGACGTTTTGAAGTTCGTGTTGTTGTTTATCAATAAATATATCGCGCTTTTAACAGTGAACTTTGAAAATTAATGATAAAAGAAATAATTCTTCAGTGAACATGAGTGAGTAGAACAAGCTCATTACAAATTGAAGTGATGATAGACTTCATGGAGAGGTTAGTCACATTAAACATAGAAAAACGGTATGTTTAGTACAAGTTAAAATATTTCACATATCTAATGTACAATATGTATTTTTTAGAAATGGTGACTTAAATAAGTTCGCCGATGGCCCTAACGACAGGATTTTTGCCATTAACAGATGGCAGGAGGTCGCCAATATTTTAAATTTGGACAAGACAGTTACATCAAAACCAGTCGATAAATGGAAAAAGGTACGACCTGTCACGCAATGCTTGCTACTGTTTTATAATAACTCATCTTTTCCTATATAGTAATATAATATAAAATAGCTACCTACATAAATACATATCTTCATTCATCCCTTTTGTATGACATTATTAACTACAACAACTCTGTTAATTTGTCTTCTTAAAGATACAGTGAAGATTATCTCACCTATATTGCCATGTAAAACTACCAATTGAACTGCACCCAATGTTTACAATATGATTGATTGTTTATTAGTAGACATAAATAATTAAGTCTGTTAATTGCTTTGTATTTAAAGGTGTGAAGTGACTTCAAAAATAATACAAAGCGAAAAGCATCCAAGATCCACCGAGCTGCATGTTAACAGGCTAACAGACCTGGAGGAGCAGGTCCTAAGCATAATTGGATGTCAGGCTGCCACAGGTCTGGTCAATGTTCCGGAATTTGGTTTGGAGGTAATTATTATATGCGCTTAACATAATTATGGTTTTGTGTGTGTATGTTACCATTTTTTATTTCATGTGAAGTATGTTAAATCTGGGATGGTTTATAGCTTAATATAATGTATATTAAAATATGAAGAAGCAGTATGTATGCATATACATAATAGTTAAATATTGATGGAACATATAAAAATATCTATGCTCTGTTTGTACATTAGACAATAAAGACCCGTGTAACTATGAATTATCTCAAACTTTGAATCATTGCCTACAATCAATCTCTGTATATCAAATATCTACATGATCTAATCATTACTGTATAAATGTATAAAACTTTATAGCAATCATTTATAAGATATGTGGTCACATGGTGATTATTATTAGTGTAATGTTATAATAAATGGAGAATAAACACATATATCATACATTATCTACCTCTCAGCTGGCAAACTATGGAACTGTTTTTAAAATTGTTGAATTACCACTTGTACATGAGTTTTGTCCAGAATTAGAAATCTTCCTGCTGACATGACGATAATGGGGTGCACATCTCACTCTTTAAAATTGTTGAAGCATGGGGTACATGGGTTTTGCCCAGAATTAGAAATGTTCCTGCTGATATGATGATAATGGGATGCACATCTCACTCTAAATATAAAAACACAGAATTGGATGAATCTGTGATCCAGAGTATTATTCATTATGCATTAAAATTGTATCCTAAAAATTATAATTTCTTAGTAATAATAATATTATTGGTTACTTGTAAGTTTTCTACCATTTTGTGCAGTGTGCCTAACAATAGCACCAACCCATTTTATATTGTAGTCTTAAAACACGACTAAAGGATTAGCCAAACGATGGGCAGTAGTGCCATTCGAGTACAGTTATAAATTTAACTGCCATCGCCATCCCACTTGATGTCTAGCTATTATGGCAAAACCGCCCGATAAGCACACAACACTAACCCAAACCTGTAGTTGTGGTGATTTTTGGGAGAGGTCTGTGTCCAGTAGTAGACGTTTTATTTGGCTAAAATTATGGAGTTTTCTACAATGTTTTTCTTTTGAGCGGTGGGAGATTGGAACCAGCCTGGTGGAAGCAGCCAGTCTACACCATATCCCACGGAAATATTGGAAGCTGTTACTGCTTCCCCCACACCGCACAATGCGCAAGTGGGGACTGCGTGATGGAGTGATTCACCGACGCCGGTCGACGCCGCGACGATCCCGTGCTCGCCCGACGCGTGTAGATGCTGCCTCGCAGCAATTCATTGTTAGCGATGAGCGCTGGCGGAATTTGGTAGTCGTTTTACCACTGAGCACCTGAGACTGCGAGAAATGGAACTCTAGCAACAGAATCAATGGCAAACTCTGTTTGCCAAATTCCTGGAAGCGCTGCAAATATTTATGAATAAATGAGTGTAATTGTTTAACACCTGTGTTTAACTGATATCCATGTGATGTCCGGATTAAAAATATAGCACCACTAGACTAAAAGACGACTAAGGGACTAATACAGAGGGCTGGGCAGCAGCGACCCTCCTGTGGAACAGCAGTCACTCTGCACTCTCCATCCCATCTGCCAAGCGCAGTGAGTACTCGAAAATTCACCCCAAATTATGACACGGTTGTGGAAGTCCATGGGAGAGGCCTTTGTTCAGCAGTGGACATCCTTTAGCTGATCTGATGAGTTACAATCCATATTATGGCCGTGTGCTGCCGGCTTGGCCGTGTGGTGCCGGCTCAGAATGCCACCACCCCATCTCCTCCCGTGGGTGTCGTAAAAGTCGACTAAGGGACTGTCCTTCGAGTACATTAACAACTCAACTGCGATCGCCAACCCGCCTGCCAAGCGTGGTAATTATGGCAAAACCCCCCAATGAGCCTACATCACATCCATATCGGTCGTTGTGGTGATCTTTGGGGAGGCCTGTGTCCGGCAGTGGACTTCATTCGGCCGTTAGATTAGAATATTATATTCTTGTCCTAACTATGAAACTACATTTCCCAAGCTGCACTGGTAGCAGCTAGTGCAGGAAGACTATAATACAATTAAACTGCATCACATAGCAAGATACTGTGCCATGATTACCACCTGGGTTGGCGATAGCAGTTGAGTTGTTAATGTAAGTACTCTAAGGACGCCGCTGCTCATCCTCCGGCTAATCCTATAGTCGCCCGCACCCTACGGTGCATAGATATATCATTTAAACGTATTTATATTTATAACGGTAATTGCGACGGTCAACTTCAACGGCCTCCACGGTTAAATACCACGCAATATACTGTCTCGAAAACATATTTATAGGATAATAACTCGAAAACTATTATGTTCTCACTGGAATTTATTGATCGAGTACCAATACTATTAAAGTTTTCGAATACGTGAAAGTTTTCTACCGATAAGTTGTCAAACTTGTAACTCAGACTACCAAAATGCAGAGAATGACTCGAAAACTTCAATAGTTTTCGTTTACTATGGTTCGAAAAGACTCGGACTACCGATTTTAGTTCATCTAAGTTTTCGCTGGGGGCGCTACTAGTAAATGTATGGAAAGAAAACTGGAAGTATTGCGTTTCCGAAAACTATCGAAACTCGTACTAGGGGTACAGTACCCCTAGTACGAGTTTGCACATTACGGAAACAGTGATAGTTTTCGTGAGCACGCAAAACTAATAGTTTTGGTTGTAATCGGTAGTCCGAGTTCAATTTTTCGAGCGACGTATACACGATATTGACCATCGTCTAGCTCGAATGAACGAACTTCACACTATATACTTCTTCTCTCTTTAACACCGGATAAAAAAAGAGACAAATATATTCCAACATTTAAACCCTGTTTGACGTTTTGAAGTTCGTGTTGTTGTTTATCAATAAATATATCGCGCTTTTAACAGTGAACTTTGAAAATTAATGATAAAAGAAATAATTCTTCAGTGAACATGAGTGAGTAGAACAAGCTCATTACAAATTGAAGTGATGATAGACTTCATGGAGAGGTTAGTCACATTAAACATAGAAAAACGGTATGTTTAGTACAAGTTAAAATATTTCACATATCTAATGTACAATATGTATTTTTTAGAAATGGTGACTTAAATAAGTTCGCCGATGGCCCTAACGACAGGATTTTTGCCATTAACAGATGGCAGGAGGTCGCCAATATTTTAAATTTGGACAAGACAGTTACATCAAAACCAGTCGATAAATGGAAAAAGGTACGACCTGTCACGCAATGCTTGCTACTGTTTTATAATAACTCATCTTTTCCTATATAGTAATATAATATAAAATAGCTACCTACATAAATACATATCTTCATTCATCCCTTTTGTATGACATTATTAACTACAACAACTCTGTTAATTTGTCTTCTTAAAGATACAGTGAAGATTATCTCACCTATATTGCCATGTAAAACTACCAATTGAACTGCACCCAATGTTTACAATATGATTGATTGTTTATTAGTAGACATAAATAATTAAGTCTGTTAATTGCTTTGTATTTAAAGGTGTGAAGTGACTTCAAAAATAATACAAAGCGAAAAGCATCCAAGATCCACCGAGCTGCATGTTAACAGGCTAACAGACCTGGAGGAGCAGGTCCTAAGCATAATTGGATGTCAGGCTGCCACAGGTCTGGTCAATGTTCAGGAATTTGGTTTGGAGGTAATTATTATATGCGCTTAACATAATGATGGTTTTGTGTGTGTGTATGTTACCATTTTTTATTTCATGTGAAATATGTTAAATCTGGGATGGTTTATAGCTTAATATAATGTATATTAAAATATGAAGAAGCAGTATGTATGCATATACATAATAGTTAAATATTGATGGAACATATAAAAATATCTATGCTCTGTTTGTACATTAGACAATAAAGACCCGTGTAACTATGAATTATCTCAAACTTTGAATCATTGCCTACAATCAATCTCTGTATATCAAATATATACATGATCTAATCATTACTGTATAAATGTATAAAACTTTATAGCAATCATTTATAAGATATGTGGTCACATGGTGATTATTATTAGTGTAATGTTATAATAAATGGAGAATAAACACATATATCATACATTATCTACCTCTCAGCTGGCATACTATGGAACTGTTTTTAAAATTGTTGAATTACCACTTGTACATGAGTTTTATCCAGAATTAGCAATCTTCCTGCTGACATGACGATAATGGGGTGCACATCTCACTCTAAATATAAAAACACAGAATTGGATGAATCTGTGATCCAGAGTATGGATTAAACATTTAAACATTATGCATTAAAATTGTATCCTAAAAATTATAATTTCTTAGTAATAATAATATTATTGGTTACTTGTAAGTTTTCTACCATTTTGTGCAGTGTGCCTAACAATAGCACCAACCCATTTTATATTGTAGTCTTAAAACACGACTAAAGGATTAGCCAAACGATGGGCAGTAGTGCCATTCGAGTACAGTTATAAATTTAACTGCCATCGCCATCCCACTTGATGTCTAGCTATTATGGCAAAACCGCCCGATAAGCACACAACACTAACCCAAACCTGTAGTTGTGGTGATTTTTGGGAGAGGTCTGTGTCCAGTAGTAGACGTTTTATTTGGCTAAAATTATGGAGTTTTCTACAATGTTTTTCTTTTTCAGCGGTGGGAGATTGGAACCAGCCTGGTGGAAGCAGCCAGTCTACACCATATCCCACGGAAATATTGGAAGCTGTTACTGCTTCCCCCACACCGCACAATGCGCAAGTGGGGACTGCGTGATGGAGTGATTCACCAACGCCGGTCGACGCCGCGACGATCCCGTGCTCGCCCGACGCGTGTAGATGCTGCCTCGCAGCAATTCATTGTTAGCGATGAGCGCTGGCGGAATTTGGTAGTGGTTTTACCACTGAGCACCTGAGACTGCGAGAAATGGAACTCCAGCAACAGAATCAATGGCAAACTCTGTTTGCCAAATTCCTGGAAGCGCTGCAAATATTTATGAATAAATGAGTATAATTGTTTAACACCTGTGTTTAACTGATATCCATGTGATGTCCGGATTAAAAATATAGCACCACTAGACTAAAAGACGACTAAGGGACTAATACAGAGGGCTGGGCAGCAGCGACCCTCCTGTGGAACAGCAGTCACTCTGCACTCTCCAACCCATCTGCCAAGCGCAGTGAGTACTCGAAAATTCACCCCCAAATTATGACACGGTTGTGGAAGTCCATGGGAGAGGCCTTTGTTCAGCAGTGGACATCCTTTAGCTGATCTGATGAGTTACAATCCATATTATGGCCGTGTGCTGCCGGCTTGGCCGTGTGGTGCCGGCTCAGAATGCCACCACCCCATCTCCTCCCGTGGGTGTCGTAAAAGTCGACTAAGGGACTGTCCTTCGAGTACATTAACAACTCAACTGCGATCGCCAACCCGCCTGCCAAGCGTGGTGATTATGGCAAAACCCCCCAATGAGCCTACATCACATCCATATCGGTCGTTGTGGTGATCTTTGGGGAGGCCTGTGTCCAGCAGTGGACTTCATTCGGCCGTTAGATTAGAATATTATATTCTTGTCCTAACTATGAAACTACATTTCCCAAGCTGCACTGCTAGCAGCTAGTGCAGGAAGACTATAATACAATTAAACTGCATCACATAGCAAGATACTGTGCCATGATTACCACCTGGGTTGGCGATAGCAGTTGAGTTGTTAATGTAAGTACTCTAAGAACGCCGCTGCTCATCCTCCGGCTAATCCTATAGTCGCCCGCACCCTACGGTGCATAGATATATCATTTAAACGTATTTATATTTATAACGGTAATTGCGACGGTCAACTTCAACGGCCTCCACGGTTAAATTCCACGCAATACACTGTCTCTAAAACATATTTATAGGATAATAACTTGAAAACTATTATGTTCTCACTGGAATTTATTGATCGAGTACCAATACTATTAAAGTTTTCGAATACGTGAAAGTTTTCTACCGATAAGTTGTCAAACTTGTAACTCACGGCCGAATACTCAAACGACATTCAACTCGTTAAGCACTGCTCTACTGTTTGGCGCGCCGTTATCTTAGTTTTTCGTATACTCAAACGTCTATTAAGAGCATCATTCAAATAAATTTGGGATCCAATTAAACTTGCGCTTAAAATGCCACTCAATGTAAAATTCGTATACTGAAACGTTACTTAAGCCGTGACAGCTGTCAAATCGAGGTCTTAAATAACTTGAGTACCTGTCGAATTTAAGAGTGGTCGAGAGCTATCTTAAATAGTTTTAAGTTCAGTAAAAAGTTATAAATAGAAATTGAAATGTCCTTATCATCACTTCCTGATGAAGAAACTACCAGAAGAAGTCGTAGAAACGTGAAAAGGCTTAACGCCTGTGAAAAATACAACGATATCGTTTCGAATGCGGTTCCGAATCTCCAAGGAAACTGTGTTGGACTTGGATTCAGTGATAGGCAATGCTATCTACTACTAATATAGTAATCTGTGATGCTATCAAGCCTCTGACTAAGCGCAATCGAGCTTGCATATATAATCGAGCAAAATGTGAACATCTTCACATGCCAACTCCTAGCGAACGCTTGGAAGTTGCACATGATTTTACACAATAGATGGATTTCCAAAAGTATTGGGTGATGTGGACTGTACCCATATTAAAATAAATTCACCAGGTATGTTCCATCTTATAACCAAGTTACTTGTTCTATAATGAAAGTAAGTAAAAACTGAAAGTTCTTAATAGAAACAAAAAATTGTTTACAGGAGGAGTTCAAGCAGAAACCTTTCATAACAAAGGGTTACTTTTCTTTGAATGTCCAAATGGTGTGTGAAGCAAGACTGCGCATTAAAAATGTAATTCCAAGAAGGCCAGGCTCTGTACATGACAGTACAAGTTTTAATGATTCACCTTTGTGTGCACAACTAGAGTGCTGCAACTTCGAAAACATGATGCTTTTTGGTGATTGTGATTATCCATGCCGCTGCTATTTAGTAACACCTTTATTAAATACAAGGACTCCTGCTGAAGAAGCTTATAAACTTATGGTGCACTTTCTGATCAGGTCTGTCCTTCAGACAGTACTGAGGAGGAACTTATTGAATAACAGACCCATTAAGGAAATTAGTTTTTTTATTGTGAGGACAATATTAATTAAAACACATTTTTCTAATTAACAATTGTTTTATTTTAATATAAAAGTTTAAAATCTCAGTATTGTTTAACGATAATTAACAATAGTCAACCTAATGTTATCAATATCACAATTTCTATTCAAAGGATTTATATAAAAAAGAATAAACTAGAAATAGCAATAATCACTGTAATGTTTACAATATCACCAGTCTTCATTCAATATACAAATAATAATAAATAAGAATTAGTAATGCATAGTCAAGTCAGTTTTTATTTCAAATAGGACATGCAATTATTAAACCTTTAAGTTGAATGATGCCAATTAGTTAGTCCTATGGAGAAGAGTCAGTACAAAGCGAATTCATGTCTAATAATTGAGATTAGTGTTGATGGATACAAATTATGTTAAAGTATATAATGAGAAAAAATTGTTTGATGTGTAAAGAATTACAGGTAGAACATACTATAATATTATTATAATTTATTTGCCATGGCAGTTAACAGCTGACCAGTCCCAACAGATGATACCCATTCACACAACTGCATCGCTTAGCTCAACCATATTGTAGGGAACCCAATGACCTGACACAATGCCACCACCAGTAAGACATTTTAGTGAGCAATTTATGTACATTAATGGCTACATGCTGCTCACACATTTACAGTTCTGTATATATCTGTGTAATATTGTACTTTAATGTCACAAGAAATGATACATATCAACCGTTAAGTAATGTAAAGGTTTATTTTTACGTTTTCTATATATATAACACTTTTGTTACTAGGTTCCCCACGATACAGGCATGCCTAGTGTGGGGACCACGATAAATGTAATTGTTAATTGTCCATAGCAATATACAATTTTAGTTTTGTTTCCTTTCTTAGTTAATGTGAGCTTATATTTGTATATTGAAAAATAAATTATTATCTTATCTTATCTTATCTTATTTAGATTAAATTAATAATTACATTTATTAACATTAACCATTGATTGAAAGTATATACACACACAACACTTCACTAAAGTCAAGAACTGTAAAAGTAATTAGACAGGGCCTGAGAGACAATCATGTGCTTGATAATGTTAAGATTATCACAAGTTTACATTCAACACAATCTTCTTCTCTTAGATCATGTTTTCTGTAAGTATCTTCCACAATTTCGCCAATGTCAAGTATAAGGCAACGTTGTACGGTGCTCAGATGAATCAATCTTTAGATATTCATAAAATATTTCCCAAAAATGAAACATATCTAAAAAATATGTCGGCAACGTCGTACGATTCCATTAAATTAAAAGCGCATGTTCATTTGGCATCTTTTGATTAGTGCATCGCGTAATTTTCATCAACACAATCATGTATGTATGTTTATAAAAAATATATTTGCTTTTGTAAAACTGGTGATAGGTACTAAACTATTGTCAGCTGTTACAAAATCGTTACATTATACGTAAAGTTTCAGACGATCCCAGTTTAATTTATTTCTTTAGTAAAACAGACAGAACAGGTAATCCTGCAGCTATAACTTAAAAAAAATGTAAAGCTCAGTCTCAAAATATATTCTTAACTGATTTATCTAATTTTTCTATTCATTTGCGTAATTGAAAATTGTTACTATTTAAGTAAATACTGCGTGAAACTGAAAAGTAATTAAATTGTAATCGAGAACAAACTATTTCTAGAGAATGTTGCCCTATTAGAAACATGTAAGAGACGCTGAGCTGATTATGGTCTTAAAACGTTTGAGTAGCGTTTGAGAATTCCATTTTAATTTGGGGGCTGTACCAAACTAAAGGGAACTCGGCTGACAGACTGAGTTGAATGGCGTTTCAGTATTCGGCCCTCAGACTACCAAAATGCAGAGAATGACTCGAAAACTTCAATAGTTTTCGTTTACTATGGTTCGAAAAGACTCGGACTACCGATTTTAGTTCATCTAAGTTTTCGCTGGGGGCGCTACTAGTAAATGTATGGAAAGAAAACTGGAAGTATTGCGTTTCCGAAAACTATCGAAACTCGTACTAGGGGTACAGGTCACCAATCGTAAACGACAAAAACGTCATTATAAGTATGAGGTCATACAAACCGTCATTATTATGGTAACAATCACAACGCCAGTAGTTTCCAAGCAGCCAAGGTATTCAAAAATATGAAACATGCTAGTGAACTGAACTTTATCTTTAACACACAGGCTTCAATTTGCAATGATTTTAAATTAACACACCGAACCAGGTGCATATTACAATCTAGGTATGTTTTGTGTAAAATCGACATGGTTTGTCTAGGCTAGAGATATCCTGCGTGTACATAGGTACCATTGTATTGAATTTAAAGTGTCTAGGATGGTAAAATAATATTGTTTACAATCCTGTTTTAGTTCACCGGGCTAATTATAAACATTGCCTGATTGCCGATTATTATAAATTCAGTTGGTGTTGTGTGAAAGGGGCTCTCGAACTATCAAACTAAAATTATTATAATAATGGAATAAAATCAATTCTTTTAACTCATTTTTAATTTTATTGAAACAACAAATTACATACTCTTTGCTTTGTGTCTTGCTTCTTAGCAGGCATTCTATGGTGTAAACCATTTATCTATAATTCACACAGAACAAATTAAGGACCAACAGATAATTCATAAAATCATCTTCTTCTTCTTTTAGATTATGGCTTCTGTGGAGTCATCATTCATCATCATTTCGGCCGAAGGAAGTCCACTGCTGGACACAGGCCTCCCCCAAAGATGTCCACAACGACCGATATGGATGTGTTGTGGGCTCATTGGGGAGTTTTGCCACAATCGCCACGCTTGGCAGACGGGTTGGCGATCGCAGTTAAGTTGTTAATGTACTCGAAGGACGCTGCTGCCCATCCTCCGGCTAATCCCTTAGTCGACTTTTACGAAACCCATGGGAGGAGATGGGGTGGTGGCATTCCGAGCCGGCACCACACGGCACTTCTGTGGAGTATCTTCCGCAATTTCGCAAGTGTCGAATATAAGTCTCAGGTGTTCAGATTAATGAATCTTTACATATAAAATATTTCTCTAAAATGAAAGAATTCTACAAAAATGTCCATAAAAGCATCGTAAAACGACATGACATTATGCAGTTGGCATGTACTCGTATGAATTTAATCATCAATAATATTAATAACACAGAGTATATATATAATAAAATGAGGTTCACCTAGCATCTAAAAATATGACGTAGACTTAAACTCGCTCGTTTTAAGAAAGAGTTTTTATTTTTTATTTTATTTTTCGGCCGAAGCCGAAGGTTGTTTTTATGGCTGAAAGTGGCCGAAGCTCAAGGTTCCGTTGGACTCTAAAAATCTTACGGATTTTCCAAGGAAATGACTGTCCAAAGTTTTTGGATCAAGGCTACGGGTCAAACTAATTGGAACGTTACTATTGGATCCTAGTCAAAATATCGGTAATAAAAAAAAATGGTTTGAATGTACATAATTATTTTATTTACTGTTTTTGGAAATGTATGTAAAGAATCCATAATATTAAGAACACTTAAAATAACATTAGGGACATGGGTTGATAGGTTGGTAACCCTGGTAAACTATCTCTATCTCATATGCAGTGTTGCCACCTTAGCGATTTTGTCACTAGATCTGGTGACTTTTGAGCCCTTTTGGCGATTAATTTCTGTCGTTTAGCGATTTTTCGTTTTTAGCGACTTCTAGCGATATTTGAGTCGTCTTCATCTATCCTAAAAAGTTTCTATAGAATATGAATTACTTTAATATTTTTGTTTTGATGTTACAATATAATTATTACAACCAAACTATGTTATCTATTTTTACAATTACGGTTGTTTTTCTATCCTTAGAATTTGTTAATTTAGTAAAAAATCTGTTTTTTGACATATTTTAATGTTTGTTACTGTAGTTTGGTACACAATAAAAAGCGGTATTGAGTCACAGCGTTTATTGTTATTACGTAACAATACTTTTTTACAATGATTGTTCTTCTTCCTGCCCTGGCCCCAAGTTACTTGGGGTTGGTGAAATTAGTGTCATTTATATTGCAAAATGGTTTTACAGTCGACCGCCTTCCTGACACAAACCCTCGTTGGGTATGGTAGTAGAAGTCGGCTGTTTATCCGTCACCTGTGGGCAACTCAAAGTGCCTAATAATAATGGTACACACCGGGTTCTAATTACCTTAGTCGTTCTATGACACCCACGGCATGAGATGGGGTAGCCCTAACCGTGACCGAAGCTACGTGGCAATTTGAACACGTACTGTCGCTTGAATAGTCAGTACTATCGATACTTCGACAGATGGCATTATAATATTGTTTCTACTAAAATATATTTACTGGGATTTCTGGTGACTTTTGCTTCGAATTTAGCCCAATCTGATGACTTTTGTGTGTTGATCTAGTGACTTTAATTTCTATGAGGTGGCAACACTGCTCATATGGTATACCAGCGTTCGGAACCGTACGATAATTATCGTACACATACGATAATTTTGTGCCTACGTACGATGTACGATAGCATATTATTATCGTACGCAGATTGTACGATAATTTCTATCATGATGCAAAATTTGAGAATTTATATTATTTCACTCATGCGCTGATAGTCTAAATCGCAGTAGCATGATTTTATTTTGTCCAATAAAATCTTGGGAATATACCGGGAAATACAAGTTCTCTATTCCTATTGGTCCTTACGATCCGCTCTGCTAAGTTTCACCACTGCCGATACTGTAACTTTATCCAGCGCCTGCTGTACACGCTTTCTTATTGGTTAGTATAGCATCTACCAATGCGAACAAGAGAATATAAGTTCGATATTTCGATTATGTTCACACTTCATATGTATCGTATATTTTGTGTAGAAAAGTTGGCAGTCATTTCGTTATATTATTATGATTATATGTCTGTATTCGCTCTGACAAAAGGAATTCATATCAATATTACAATTTATATGATTTATTTATCTATAATAGACATTATCCTAAAAAATACGATAATTTCGATCCATGTACGATAATTTTACGCCCCTGGTACGATAGTCAGTCCACTTCAAGTTGCTAACGCTGTGGTATACGCTAAGGCTCCGTCTAGTTATTACTAGTCTACGGTGATGAAGAACAATTGGCTGCATATTAAAGGCATCTAAGTTTCACTACGGAATATGCAAAAAAGAGTTTTTTAAATTAGCATTCGAATATTAAGTCGTTTTTGTTGTTTTTTTAAATACAAAAATAAGATAACTTTGGTTTTCGATTTGGTTTGGTTTTCACAGAGCATTTAAAGGTCAGCATTCATACCTTAATTTCCGGCATATGAAACATTTGTGTCGATTGATAAAGATAATATTATTATAAACAAAAATGTTAGCAAGACTATGTCCTATGGTACAAACATTTGTGTCCCAAGGACCCAAGGTACAAGTCATGATTATACCTTGGAACAAATTAATTAGTTAATTAATTGACATTAAAGACACCATTTTTTTTGTATGTCAGTATATTCTTTATTTATTCTTATTGAAAATTATTTTGTACTTTTTAGTTCAGTTATCTACAAAAGCGTGTTTTTTTAAACTATTATTTCCTCATCAATCAAACGTAATAGGTCGTGTGACGATAATATTGTGATGTTATTGATTACTAGTAGAAATTCCAATTTTTATACCCATAGCTTGCTTGGACTTAAATTATGAAGGTTTAAAGAAAAGTGTCCCAAGGTACAAGGATCTTCCCTACTGTGGACGCCGAAGTATTGGAATGATATTATATATTAAAATAAGTAGATATGTTACATGCGCGCCAAAAGTAAAAACAAAAACTCCCCTAATTGTAGCACCTCGCAATCAGTTCGCCTATGACAGGACAACGAGCACATATTGTCACAATCTGCATTGTTTTATTAATTAAGTAATAACAATGCCGTAGTGCGTATAGAAAACGCACGAACTACCAAGTAAAAAAAAAATACGCATCGAATTGAGAACCTCCTCCTTTTTGAAGTCGGTTAAAACAAATAAAGAACAAGGGATGTCATGCCAAACGTCGTGAGTAACAAACTATATAAAATATTTTGATAAAAAACTATTAAAATTATCTATAGAATAATATTCTCGAACAAAACACTGACCAAGCAAAGAAAAGAGACGACACATATATATTCTACAACAGGTGCGAGACATGTTGTCATTTTAGATAGTATCTCTTTTACTCACGTAGTTTTTGTATCTTCTTTGTTACAGCATAGGTGTGTAGTTTTATAGCTTTATACGTACATACAGCGAGACTAAGTTTTGCACACCATTTAATACGGACGTAACATATCTATGGTATAATATCATTGATTCATTGGGTTTGACAACAACACACACGGTATTGAACTATGCGCGACGAAATGCGATTTGAAGTCTTACTGTGTAAATGGAGTCGACTTTATTACGGGGTTAAAATTAAAGTACTGCAATTCAATATTTATAAGTTTTATTTCCTTACAGCTAGCTAGATGTTCATTTCTTGGCCTTGGCTTCTCGCGTGGCTTTCCTTTCTACCGCACGCGCAATCTGTTTGGCTGGTTTCAAGTTGCCCTTTTTGCAGAACCTCTGGTTTCGCAGGAATTTAGGGTCCATCTGAGAACAGAAACATTTCTTACAATACAGGTAGGTAATCAACACCTTCAGTGTGAAGAAGTCCCAAGCTGGAGTAACCAAAAAGATCAAGTCTTGAGTTTATTCGGCATTTTTCGCGAAGGTTGTATAGCGAAATGCCCTCCCGTTGATACTATACGAGCCCCGATGCAAAATAGGTCGTCTAGCATGAAATTTTCTCTGTGAGATTTTTTCTAACTTCATTATTTTTGTATATCTATATAAAATATTAAGCTGTTCTACTATAACATGTCGCGTTACTTATGCCATTTTTTAATTATGAACCAATAAACTATTTTAGCTTTTTAAATTTATACATATCCTGTTTTAACTTCGAAGATGTTATAAGCAAAATAGTTCGTCTAATTGTTAATCGATGCAAAAGAAGTCGTCTATCGGTGAGTTAGATAAGATTATTCCTTCTTTGTACATTTATGTTACATAATTTAAATTTGTAAAAGTAATTCTGTCATTTGTCAAGTGAGACAGTATAAATCCTGAAAATTTCAGGGTTTTTATTTATAATATTTTGTGGGGTCGATGCTGGCAAATCAAGTTACCAAATATCTAAAGACTTGATACTTCCCAGGTCTACAGTCCAATCTATCATCCACACTATAAAGACAATAGAACGACTTCTTGTTTGAAGAAAACTGGTCGACCACGCATCACAAGTGCAGTAGAAAACGGAATCCTGAAGAAAATTATCAAAAATAATCGTCGTGCTCGAGCTGGAGAACTCACGGTGCAATGGAAGGACATGATTCACAAAGACGTCTCAGTTGATACTTGCAAAAGAGTCCTAAAAAGAATGGGTTACGGATTTTACACCGCTAAGGAGAAAACACCGTTGACTGCTGTACAAAAGAAAAAGAGGTTGAAGTTTGCTCGTGATCATTTAAATTGGACTTCCGATCAGTGGCGTAGTATCATTTGGAGTGGCGAGTCCAAATTTGAAGTGACAGTTGGCGATGAAAGGAAAAAAGTGATTCGGAACAAAAATGAGGCATTTTATACTGATGAAACGCAAAGTGAAGTTTCTGGGGTCTCTTATGATATGGAGCCGCATGTCTGCACAAGGTGTTGGTGGTATGCAGTTTGTGGATGGTTCTATCAATGCTGCAAGGTATCAAAACCTTTTGGAAGAGAATTTACTGCCCTCTATTCTGTCACTTAAGCATCAAGTTTCCTTCATTTTTCAACAGGATGGTGCTTCCTGTTGAATCCATCTAACAGCCCGGACTTGTCGCCGATCGAAACCCTATGGTGAAAAATGTTCTCCGTAAAAATCCATCAAGATCGAAGAGCTAAACGAAGGCTAAACTCTTGGCTTTCTGGGAGTCAATTACGCCTGAGGAATGTGCAGCGTTGGTTGCAACCTTGCCTCTTCGCATTAAAGCTGTCATTGAGAGCAAAGGCGACACAACTAAGTGGTCAACGAACTATTTGGCGTGAGTGACAAGGGTAGACGAATACATGTAAAGTCATGAAAGAATTTCAGCTATGTTAAAATAAAATTTTAAAATGTTCCTCAAATTGTGGTTTACTTTTTATTCATCATATCAGCCCCAGGACGTCCAGTGCTGAGCAAAGGCCTCCCCCTTAGATTTCTACAACGAGCGGTTACATGCCGCCCTCATCCAATGACTCCCAGCGACCTCTACCAGGTCTTCTGTCCACCTCGTTGGAGGACGTCTCACGCTGCGTTTTCCGGTGCGCGGTCTCCATTCTAGAACCTTTGTGCCCCAGCGGCCATCAGTTCTACGAGCAATGTGCCCTGCCCATTGCCACTTCAGTTTACTAATCCTTTCAGCTCTGTCGACAACTTTAGTTCTTCTACGGTCTCCTCATTTCTGATTCGGTCTCGTAGAGAAATACTAAGCATAGCTCTCTCCATAGCTTGTTCAGTGACCTTGAGGTTTCTTATGAGGCCTATTGTGAGTGCACACGTCTCTGTTCCATATGTCATCACTGGTAACACACACTGGTTAAAGACTTGCGTCTTGATGCATTGCGGTATTGCTGAAGAAAAGATGTTGCGAAGTTTCCTAAACGCTGTTGGACCTACCTAACTGGACAGTTTGTCCCAGGTAGACATACTCGTCAACAACTCTGAGGACAAAGCTCCCAACGGATATTGGGATGGGCACGACATGGGCATTTGACATGACTTTTGTCTTGCCCATGTTCATTTTAAGGCCCGCCTGTTGGGAAACTCTGTTGAGATCATCGAGGATTGTGCCGAGCTCTTGCAGCGATTCTGCCATGACTACGATGTTATTGGCAAATCGAAGGTGAGTGATATACTCGCCATTGATGTTAATGCCGAATCCTTTCCACTCCAGTAGCTTGAAGGCATCCTCCATTGCAGCGGTGAACAGTTTCGGGGAAATGACGTCCCACTGTCGCACACCTCTCTGCAATGGAATCGGCCCCGTGCTCTGTTCATGTACTCGGACCGACATGGTGGCGTTTCTGTATAAGCACTTCAACACTTCAATGTACCGATAGTCAATCTGGCACCGCTGCAGAGATTGCAGCACTGCCCAGGTTTCAATCGAATCGAAGGCTTTCTCATAGTCCACAAACGCCAAGCATAGTGGCAGATTATACTCCTCGATCTTCTGTATAACCTGCCGCAGCGTATGGATGTGGTCTATGGTACTGAAACCTTTTCGGAAACCGGCTTGTTCAGGAAACTGAAGTCATCAAACCTGCGCTCGAGACGATTCGTGATGACTCATCAGACGAGACCTCTCAACTTTGAGATTAATAATCAATGTGCCTCTTACTATTCGGTGATCACTACCGGTTTTCACCCTGTAGATCACAGAGACATCATTGAATATTTGTCTTTTATTGGTCGTGATTGAGTCAATCTCATTCCTCGTGGAACCATCGGGACTTATCCAGGTCCATTTCCTGTGAGGCGGCTTTTGGAAAAAGGAGTTCATCACTAAGAGTCCCTCCTTTTCCAAAAACTCGGCCAGCCCCTGTCCCCTGGGGTTCCGTTGGCCAAATCCAAATTGCCCCACTCTCAACTCACCAACGCATCGAGTGCCCAGCTTTGCGTTGAAATCCCCCATCACAACAGTGAAGTGTGTCTTCGAGTTATGTATGGCCCTACTTACGACCTCATACATACTCTCTACTTCATCATCTGGGTGTGTCAAGGTCGGTGCGGAGACCTGTATGACCTTCAACGAATACCTCTTGGATATTCTGAGTATAAGGTACGCTACCCTCCTGCTCGACACACTTTCGATGGCCAGTATGCTGTTAATGAGGGACCTGCGGACGAGAAACCCGACACCACCTTGAGACAGATGTTCGCCTTCCCGGTAGTAGAATAAGTTGCCGGATTTCAGGGTTATCGTGTCCTCCCCCTCTCTTCGGACTTCTGATAGACCCATGATATCCCAGTGCAACTTATCTATTTCTTCTTCCAGCTCAACAATCTTTTCGTCTGCCCTCAGTGTGCGTGTGTTATACGTCACCAGGGCCAGTTTCCGTTTAGGATGGTAGCCGGATCCCATCCGGAGATTCTTAGCACCCCCTGCCCCGCCGTTACCATGACCAGGAATAGCGGGGCTGCCGGGAATTGGGGGCCGGTGCTTGTATTGTGTTGTCATTTTGGGGGGAATTTGCCGATACTCACCACACTTGGCAAGCGGGTTGGTGAGCGCAGAATTGCTACTGCTCAGCAAAAGGGACGCTGCTGCCCATCCCTCTGGTTAAGAGTCCCTTAGTCGACTTTTAGGAGTTCCACGGGAGGAGATGGAGTGGTGCTATATTCTTAATCCGGACACCACACGGAAAGTAAAGTACTTTTTACTAAACGTTCTTAATTATTTTACCAATATTTACTTTCTATATTTTACGCTTTGCACTACTTTCCGTAGGTACTAGACGAACTATTTTGCATCGGGGCTCGTAGTAAGAAAATGGCGTACTCGACTAGCTGACCGATTTAGGTGTCAGCAACATTAAACAAAACAGCTTAGAGCATTTAATTATGCTTGCCGTGTGGTGCCGGCTCAGAATGCCACCACCCCATCTCTTCCCAAAGGCGTCGTAAAAGTCGACTAAGGGATTAGCCGGAGGATGGGCAGCAGCGTCCCTCGAGTACATTAACAACTCAACTGCGATCGCCAACCCGCCTGCCAAGCGTGGCGATTATGGCAAAAACCCCCCAATAAGCCCACACACACACACATCCATATCGGTGGTTGTGGTGATCTTTGGGGGAGGCCTGTGTCCAGCAGTGGACTTCATTCGGTCGAAATGATGAAGGCCGACGACGACGACGGGCATCGCCGTTTCACAAAAGAAAGAATCGGATTTATAGTATAATTTAGTATACCATCAGATGTTCTGCGGTAGGTACGACTTTATCTTCGTTTATTCACTGGCGCAATGCATAATATCGTGGATTACTAAAATTACTACCATTTTTTTATTTTATTAGGCCCAGTGGAAATTCCACATGAACTTCCTCCACCCCGGGGTAGGACGGAAGGGTATGCCGGACTCCTACCGGCGAAAACCACTTGGGCGGTCATCTTCGGCACCTAAGGGGGCTTCAGGTCCTCGTATGATCACACTAGAGCCGCTCACTAGTGTCACGCCTATAGGCACATCTCTGAGAGGGTGACTGTAAAGCGGTCATCCGCCCGGGGAAAAATTACTACCAAGTGTGAAACGTAAGTTATTTATTTACTTTAGTATAAAGGGAAATATAGGCTATTTATTTTTATTTAATCCCTAATAGCAATTGCAAAAAGTTATTATACGTAGTAGGCGAAGTACGTATTAAAAAAATCGCGCACTAGAATTTTTAACGAAATAATGAATTCAGATTTAATGAATGGGCCATTAGGAATTAGAAAAAGTACCTAGAGATGTGCTTTACAATATTGGTATTAAAAAAAATCTTATCAGCCATAGATAGTCTACTGCTGATCTTAGGCCTCCCCCATGGATTTCCACAATTGTGTCTTCATTTTGGGGGGAATTTGCCAGTACTCACCATGTTGGGTAGGGGGGTTGGGTAGTGTACTGTTCTAGAAGAGGGATGTTGCTGCTCATCCCTCCAGTTTAAAGTCCTTTAGCCTTTTACGACGTCGACGGAAAGAGATGGGAGTGGTGCTATATTCTTAATCCGGACACCACATGGAGACATGCAAGTTTTCAAAATCTTAATTAATTAATCAGTAGCTAAAATAAGTAAATAAAAAACCCTGGGGTACCATAAAAGGCGACTATAGGATTAACCAGAGGATGGGCAGCAGCATCCTGAGAGTACATTAACAACTCAGCCTGCGATCGCCAATCGCCTACCAAGTGTGGCGATTATGGCAAAGCCCCTAAATGAGCACACATCACTCCCAGACCTGTTGTAGTGGAGATGATTGGGGGAAGCTTATGTCCAGCAGAGGATTTTCTTCTACTGAAATAATGATGGAATGTATCCTTCTTACAGATGTCATAAAAGACTACTAACAGCTCAAATAAATAATCAATCTAAAAATATTAAGTTATAATTTTTTTTAGTTATACTATGTGGAATGAGAATTGTGTACTGAATCCCTCAATATAACTATGTCAGTTGTTTAACCAGTCATCCTATACAAATGGCAAACTATTTTTTAAAGATGAATAAAGATAGGTTATTTACATTAATATATACATGTGGGTATGCTTACTCAGGTAACACAAGGTGTTTATGGATGTATACTAATTTGATTACCAAAATAGTTTGTCAGTGAGATTAGTCCTGGGCTTGATATGATCTTGTTTTGTATGAATTAAACTCTGGTTAATAAATAACTATACATTTTGGACATAAACCATTTTCTACCGAGACCTCAGTAAACATGTCATAATCTATAAACCTAAATGCTATCTTCCATCGTTAGCACAATATCCATTTTGTATTATCAGCATGGCACCAACCAAACTCATACTATACTAGCATTGAAAGCTCTGCCTCTCGATGTGGTGTCCCGGAATGTGTTAAAAGGATGTGTAATGTAGAAGGGCCACTTACAGATTCCCAGCCCCAATACAGAAGTTATGAGGTTGAAGTCTGTTTGTTATATTTATATTATTACAGAAATTAAATGTGAATTCAAACAATTTCACTTACGCCAAGAGTAGATTCATGCCTGAACTTCTTTGGCTTTTTGATGCCGTTTCTGTGCGCTTTGCGGTCTGTAATAAAAGAAAAGCATTGTACTAAAATATATATAAAATAAAAGCTTGATCTACAGATTGTACAGGAATGTGCGCGGGAGCTACATGATAAGATCCCACCATCTCCCTTCCACCAGTCTCACTGCAAGTTATTTATCCGCACTTGGTTGATATTCCAATTCTCGTACTCAGCGCTTCTCCGAAGATGAATGAAGGTTTACATTATGCGCAGTCATTGTAGAATTCCTTGCGAGTGTTTCCCCTTTGTCTCTACCCTGTTAACCTAAGAGCAATTCTAGCAAGCAAGTTCTATTCAAGGCATCTTCTGGGTGCGCTCGTTCCTTCGTTGACCTCATCCATACCTTTCTATCAAGCAAGATCGAGGTCCGCGGTAGGTATTTATTCGTAAATAATAAATATATATTCCCAGGACTACGTTAATAGTTACTCGACATTATGCATGTTTTCTATAAATTTCGGTTAATATCACTTACTTTGGTTATGATTTGTATGATTCTTTGACTTTGCCATTTTGTCAAATAATGTGTCCTGTAAGAGAAAATATATATTTTAACTATACGCTTTACACTAGTCAATCTATACTGACAATATTATCTAACAAAACTCAAGAAGATTTATTAGATATTTTCGGAAATATTTTGTAATCTCAAAACACTAACCTAGGAGACCAAGAGAAAATTACAAGAGGAAAACAATTCTCATAAATGTTCTATCTCACTCTAATACGTCTGTGATTTATCTGGAACGAAATCGGCACTTAAGCATTAATAGTATAGCTTCTCTGTCGCTCAAGTAAAGAAACTCTTTTGCTATCCTGCTCTTGTAATGCAGATTCTTCACTACCTACAGTACAAACCGAGACAAACAGCGTTGCTGTCTGTCACTTTTAGTTTTTTTTTTTATTCGCCTTGGAGGAATTGGCAGCGCATTTCTTCTGCATTTGGCAGTGTCAGGTAGCTATTCAGTTTTCAATAACTTCTTTCTTCGTGACGTTTCTGATGTAGGTATTCTTCCGTATTCTTCTTCTATTTTTTAAAGCGTTGAAACGAATTTATTTACTAAATCACATATGTAACCAAGAAACGAAAGGATAGGGTCAGAGGAGCAAGGAAAGTAAATAGTAATAAAACATTAAATTAAACATACATAGATATAAACAGTTATAAATTAATATTGTTAGCTTCAATAAATGAAGCTAGCAATGTATATATAGCAATATGATTCTTGTGAAATAAATACTGTATCTGAATGGGAAGAGGAACTTCTAGGTCAACAAGGTTTTTTTAGATTGTTGAGTGATCATACAAGGGACAGATAATGAGGATAAAATTGAAGTCACTTATTTCTTCTCCACATTCACATGCTGATGAGTTGATAATACGAATACGAGCAAGATGTGACGGACTGCACATGTGACCCAATCTGATTCGTATGAGTACGGATGTTGCTCGCTTACTAAGCCTCACCTTGGAAAACCAAGGTTTGGCTGCGATGTCAGGTTGTATGTTATATTAATATTTGCCTTTAAACGGGTACTACTCTTCCTGGCCTCAGTCCAACATTATTGGAGGTGAAGCCTAGGAAGTGCAGAAAGGTCTTGTGTATATTTTTTGTAAGGAAACACGTCTCCACACTCTATCGCTTCGTTTGCGAGTGGTCGTCTTTTTCATTCCCTTTTATAGCACTGTGGCTGGGAATCCAGGCAAACGATACAGAATATCCCTTGTTTACGCAATTCGTAAGCTTTTCTCTAGCCATGGCAGTTATTGGGAACATGCATTCTTTTTTTAATCAAATTCCAAACAAATAAAGTATTTATTTGCTATTGCCTGGAAAGTATTTATTGAATATTTAGATACTGCTTGGTAGTTTTTGCTATCCACAGCGGTATCGTCGAAGATCGCTAATATCTGAATAGTCTTTTATGCATGTTGCCCAAACTAGTCACTCATTGCATTTATCAATAAGTCTTCGAAATTACCTGACAGGAAACTAAATCAGTCGAAGAAAGTCTAAATTGAATTAACATCCAAAATAGTTTAGTTAAAAGCCACGCGCGGACCACATTGGCCGCGTAAGTATAGAAAATTGTCTCATTATTTAAATGTTAAGATAAAATAACAGTGTGTGAACATGCCTTAGGCAAACCTAACCATTGACTTCGTTTTGATCAACCTCAAGTCCTCACAAAAGAGAACCGATATGTACCTTTTTTATTTTTGTTTATTGTTGTCCAGTGTAAATTGTACATGAACTTCTTTCGCCCAGGAGAAGGGCGAAGGGGTATGCCGGACTCCTACTGGCTAAAACCACTGGAGCGGCATCTTCGGCACCAAAGGGAGCCCACCTTTAGTGCCGAAGGTCCTCATAAGATCACACTAGAGCCACCCATCTCGGAGGGGATGACTGTAAAGCGTACCGATATGTACCTAGAATGTTTGGTGAGGCTATTGAAATAAAAAAAACATCCTAATTTTAATAGAGAAGATGGTAGGCAGGTACCACCTGTTTGGAATCCAGTTATTAAAATAATAAAGTCCCAAACAAGATACCGCACTAAGAAACATCAAGACACTGTAAGTGATTACTGCGTACATCGAAACTAATTTTTTGCTTAATATTGTACGGTAGATAAAATAAAATAACTTTTTAAAATCTGTAACGACGCCTGTCAACTTAGTCATGCTGCGACTAAGAATGCTGCAAAGTATTCGAATAGTCAGGAAAATCAAAAATATACGCGATAAAATCGAAACGATTAAAATTGTTTTATTATAATGTGTAATAATTGCGAAAATCTAAGACATCACTATAAAATAACTATCAAAACTAAACATATCTACATGTTCACCTTAGGAGCCAATCATAATTAAAAATCTAAGTGAACATATTAACAACACAGTTGAAATTAATGTAAGCATTTTAATCAATACAATATAATAAATCATGTTCATCTAGTGACAAATCTTCATAAAATCAAGTATGGCAAATAAAACTTGACTACTAATAGGCATGTGCAAAATCTTCACACTTTTATGTAATATAGTTAGATAACTGTGGATAACTGTATCTATGACTTCCTAAAGACAGTAAGCTGAATCAATTTAGAAAATTGGTGAGTATTAACAACCAAGTAATACTAAATAACAAGAGCAGTGACGGCGTAGTAGTTGAACGCTTGCCTTCCATACAGGAGAGTCTGAGTTCGATTCCGGCCCGCACCTCTGACTTTTCGAATACATGTGCGGATCAGAATTTGATTATCACTAGCGTTAACGGTGAAGGAAAACATCGTGAGGAAACCTGTACACCACACTGCACTAGGCCAGCATGATGGACTAACCTGGCGCCTAACCTTTCTCATCGTGAGAAAAGGCCCGTGCCCAGCGGTGGAACAGTAACGGACTGATTATGTATACTATAACAGACTATCAAAATGAACATAAGCTACGGGTGTTACCTCGGGATCCCACAGTAGTAACAGATATAAACATTTACAATATAAATAAAATAAAAATTGTTTAGCAATTAATAAAAATACTATGAGATATGAACATTATTTATATACATTATCCTTATATAAATAATGTCCATATTCGAAAGTTCACGTTAATAACGTCGTCGTTATCTGAATGGCGAACTGTGTGTGTGTGTGTGTGTGAATGTTTTTCTTCAAAAAAAGGGCGTCTGTGTGTGTAAGTGCAAAGCAACAAATGTGTGATTGACCGATGCTACGATACGCAGTCCCTACATACGAATTTCTGCATTGCATGTATAACTGTTATGAGTATAAACTCATGACAGCTACTCATAACTCAAACACTCTATATAGTGTTGAGCTTAATGTGTAGTCGTGTGTACATATCTACTTTGTTTATAACCACAACTTTCAAGCCCGGCGCGATGAGCCGATGTAAATTTTAGTATGTCTTATTTATTGGTGCTTGTTTCTTATAAAATTATGGGTGTTTGTTGTATAGCAGGTACATATGCATAGGATATGTACGTACTACGCTTTCAAATCACCGAAACAATAACTTTGCGTGTTTAAAAATTTTAAGCAGTCATATTGCCAATTATTTAAAATGTACATACCTTTTTTTTTATTCGTGCCCAGTGGAAATTCTTCATGAACTTCCTTCGCCCTGGGGAAGGGCGAAGAGGTGTGCAGGACTCCTATTTTATTTTATTGTTGCCCAGTGGAAATTCTTCATGAACTTCCTTCGCCCCATGGAAGGGCGAAGGCGTACTCCTACCGGATAAAACCACTGGGGTGGTCATCTTCAGCCCCTAAGGGAGGCTCCAGATCCTCGTATGATCGCACTAGAGCAAGGATCCCCCAAGGCGTCTCACGGTAGCGCGTGAGCACATGCGTGCTACCGTATTCTCTTGGGTCGCTTGGTGTGGGCACGCAGAATCCCCAATCTACGCACCCACGAACCCAGAGGACCCTGACCTTATAGCAACGGCAGGGGGTTTCAGGCGTATGGGAATTAGGCGCCAGGGCGGTTGTTACCCCGGCGCCGTCTCCTCCTTCTTCGAGCGGGATGGGCCCTCTCCCGATTCCACTCTACGGTCTCGTTCTGAAGCATAACGCTTTCACAGAAGGAGACCATTGCATTCCATTGTTTTCGTGCTCTGACAACATAGCCGACCAGGATCCGCCGCTCAGCGGCCCATGTAGGACACACCTCGAGCATGTGCTGTGTGCTATCACAATGGTGGCATTGTGCCGTGGCCTCACGTCCTATCCTGTGCAGGTACCGCTACCGAAACAACCGTGCCGGGTGAGCACCTGCGTCAGGCGATAGGTGACGCACTCGCTCCTTCTAAGACAGGCTCCAAAGAGCGACAGGACGGCCTCCACGACGCGCTTGGTCGCATACTGCATCTGCAGGTGGTGACGCCACCTTCCAAGTGCGTGCCGCCGAGCTAGCCGCCTCAACCTGTCCAACGCCCCTGGAGGCACGCCTTCGCCGTTCTGGCAGAGGGAGCCTGTCTGATCGAAGCCCCACGCATCCATCTCCACCAGGATGTCGAAAGGCGGAAAACACGTCAGGAGAGTTGCTGCTCGTAGGACACTGATCGATATCCTCGTGCGATCCGGATAGCCACTCTGCGCTGCAGACCGTGAATTTTGGTTCTGCAGCGCTGGGTGCCTGACAGTCGAGCTGACCATACAGGCGCCCCGTAGAGGACTACGGACCGCACAACCCCCCCGTAGCGACGGCGAACTTCCACACATGGTCCCCCGAGATTAGGTAGCAGCCGGTGTAGTGCACACTACCCTCTCGACTTGGGGGATGAGGCACTGGAAGTGCTCTTCGAAACCCCAACGATTGCCCAGGGTGAGCCCCAGGTATTTCACGTACCGGCCCACCCAAATTTGCGTGCCACCAACGTGCATCCACGAACTAGGTGGTTCTCTGCTCCTCGGCAGTTTGTGGAACCATAGTGCTTCGGTTTTATGAGGCGCTATCTGCAGACTCAGGGCGTGGATTTTGGCCACGACAATTGCCACCTCGAAGGACTCCCCGCTGGCCAACAAGAGAGTGTTGTCGGCGTAACAGACCAAGCTGACGTCAGCGGGGAGCGCGACACGCAGGACCGCGTCGCCTTTCCACGTTTTTTACTGAGTAGGAGAATACAGAATTAGAATGTTGACTTAAAAAAATTATTGCATTTAATCGGTGTTTTCATCTGTTGATGTGGAGAAGCCTAATTAACCCTCGAAGTTAATAATTAATCAAATCAAAAATCTTTTGATTGGGTGTATTTTTTCACGAATATGAGCGGAATGGATTGGTATTTTCCTGGAGTTCGCGAGGGAGGCCTGAGAGGGGCAACACAGCAAAGTCAAATTTGAAATCACGCGAACAATTATTATTATTTACAATGAACAATTACGGTTGCAACATAATATTATTATACGTCGTCAAAGGATTTTTTAAATTAAAACTATGAGACATAGGCCCAGGGGGGTCATGACCCCCATGATCCCCCCTGGATCCACCCTTGCATCGATTCTTGATACACATTTTCAGTCATACAAAGTTACATACACACATGCATACAGGTCAAGCTAAATAAAGCGTGTAAAATTGGTTAGTGGTAGTGCGAACATAGCAGCCGCCATGGTGAATTCAACGTCCGCAACGTTTGGAGGCTTGGTCACTTACTAGAGCACTGGCAAGCGTGTGGATGTCGACGTTTGGATTGCCCGCACTCAGTGCGCGCTGTTTGTAAAGGTGAGACGTACTAGGTAAAATACGTACTGAGTCTTAAAAGTACGCGTAGGTACAAATACTTGATCCAAACACTAGGTCTACGAGTATTTTCCTGGTCGATTGGATCGGGCAAGATCTCTCTCTGCCGGCGGTAGTGTGTGGCTATGTTGGCAGAGCATGAAAATTGGAGTGCAGTGGTCTCCTTCTGCGAGAGCGTCATGCTCCAGAAGGAGACTGCAGAGCGGGATCGGGAGAGGGCCGATCCCGCACGGAGAAGGACGAGACGGCGCCGGGGCAACAACCGTCCCGGTTCCCAAGTCTAACACGCCTGAGCCCCCTGCCGTCACTACATGGTGGGGGGCCTCGGGTGTCACGGGCGCGCAGTTTGGGGAGTCTGCGTGCTCACACCGAGTGAGCCCCGGGAAGACGGTGGCGCGCACGTGGTCACGTGCCACCGTGTGCGCAGCACAGCGCAAAGCGAGGCTTGGGGGGATCCTTTACAACCCTCCCCGAGAAGTGCCTGGGGGGGCGACCTTTTTACAGTCGCCTTCCCTTCGCTAGAGGGGATGACCGCTTTACAGTCATCCCCTCCGTGATGTGCCTAAAGGCGTGGCACCAATGGGCGGCTCTAGTGTGATCTTACGAGGACCTGGAGCCCCCCTTCGGTGCCGAAGATGACCGCTCCAGTGGTTTTAGCCGGTAGGAGTCCGGCATACCCCTTCGCCCTTCCCCGGGGTGAAGGAAGTTCCATGTAGAATTTCCACTGGACATCAATAAAAAAAAAAAGGTCTACGAGTATTTAGGCGTCTCTAGTTTAGTACGTTCGAGTATTTAGGCGTTTCTAGTATACTGACGTTTCCTTATCTAGTGCGCCTTCATACGTTCGAGTAATTAGGAGTTTCAGAGTACAGGTATCTTCGGTAACATAATAATTAAATATTTAACAATACCTATTGATAAGTCTCAACAGGTTGTTTTAATGATTTTAAAGTTGATAAATTCCCTTCAACGTAAAACTGCATTTTCTAAATTTTAGCGTATAATTTTTTTACTGTTCATTTTAGGTAGGTGCATACTATATGGCAATAATTATTTATTTTATTCACAAATCTTTTTGTAAATACCTTTTTACTATTATTATTACACTTTTTGTTTTTTGTTATTATTTTTAATTGTTGTTGTTTTTTATTGAGTTTTTGAGTAATATAGTCAATTTTTGTATGCACGGCTACATATCAAGCTATAATTTCCAATATAAGCTAATCTCTTATGTTTTCCGTAAAATCCGAGATCATCCTATACTGGAAATGTATTGCTTGATAAGTGGACGTGTGTACAGGTGCTTACCAAACGTAAACATAAACACGTAACATTATTTACCGTAATTTATATCTCATATCATTAGATAAAGTTTTTCCATTACTATGGATAATAGGTTTAGAAATGCAAAACGAAATCTCTTCGAAACTAGAAAAGCAAGCTCAGTTATTTTAAAAAACGTCTTAATTGTGAGTAACACGGTCGATTGTCGTTCGGCATCGGCATCCAACTCACTCGCTCGATGGACGCATGTGTGAACATGCGTCCATCGAGCGCGTCTGCCATCGCGTCTCACAAAGGCACTCACTTACACATGCGTCCATTGAGCGCGTCTCTGATCAAGTCTCGCAATGGCACTCACTCACACATGCGACCATCGAGCGCGTCTGCGATCGCGTCTCGCAAGGGCACGAGTCTTGCGCTTGCGAGTCCAGTGGATTTGTACGTTTGTGTGCGTTTTGAGTCTATGACTTGTCAATACTTCTAAATACTCGATACGCGTTTGTACGCAGATGAGAGACTAGGTTTTAAAACGTCTTGGAAGAAACCTAGTCTTAAAACCTGTTTGAGTATATACATTCACTTCTAGCTGTTTGATTTGTGATATGCGTATAGAGGGAGCATAATGTGTAGCCGTACACTAGCGATGGGATGAATCGTATTTTTTTCAACGCTAATCAATTGATTAAACATTGTTTATTCGAATGATTCGAGTAGGAGAGTAGAGTAAATCAACGTGATTGCACTCGTTTGGCAACCCTCGTAGACTGAGATACTCCATCTACGGCAACCCTAGTTCGTCTTGTGTAGTGTTGCTAGCACTAGTGTACAGTAAAACTACATAAGATCATAGGAAAAACTCGAGAAAAAATGTAGTCAAATAAAATAATTTTTAATAAACTTAAATAAACAGATTTTGTTTATTTAATTTATAAGTTATGAATAGATGCACGGTCTTGCAAAAGCGGAGTTTTATGTTATAAAATTTACACAAAGGCGAGTTAATGCCTTAAGCCTAAAAATGTAGGTAAACAAAAAATGATAATTTACAGTTTTATAAAAGTCTTGTCAATTCCAAAACTTCAGATCTAGTAATTACATTTAAAATTGTAGGGTTGGCAACACTGGTCTCGTGTCGTGTTGTCTGCAGTCTTCGTCTTGTCATGTCAATTGATCGAATAAAATTCGTACTGTAAGGAAAAGCTGCACTCCATAATACTATCATAAATTTTGTGTTACTAGAATCAAAACTCGTAGCAAGTCACGATGGTGGTGTTGGAAGGAGATTCCGGTGATGCCAAGCCTCTATCTTCCGATGAAACTGATAAAAACGAAGTGAAATCACCCAGACATTTAACATTAGAAAGTATCCTTTGAAATTAAATTAGAGAATTTATTTGTATGTACCCAGTATATATTACGGAGAGAACCCAGCTTAAAATTAATCACCATATGCTATTATAATCCCTTTTTGTTTCTTGTTCATCTTTCTTATGTTTAAGTCAAAATATCTGTATTCGTATTGGTTTCTTTCAGTAATTGTATGTAGTATGCAGTATGTATATTGGCTCTCAATTTTAACTAAATAGAAAATATATGGGGAACTTTAAACTTTTTTTACCACTTGCCTTGCATAAACTACTTAATTGGATATCTCAATAGCTTCCAAAGCAATACATTGAAGTCATAATTTATTATCAGTCAGTAATCTATTCAAAATATCATTTTATAAACTTCTTAGCTATACTGAACATGTTTGAATGAGGGCTGGTAGAAAAATTGGGACCTATTGACATAGGTAAAATCTAAAATCAGCACATAACTAACATAACAGTCTACTGCTGATCATGGGCCTTCAAAACATTATGAAATAGGATGTTGAACAGTTCTAATTCCAAGAATTTCCACCATATTCCCTAATAATATTCCTAAATTTGAATATTAGTATTCCGTATCACCAAGGATGCTCAACAACAACATGGTCTACGCCATGGTGACTACCAGCGCTACCGAGGATATTGTTCAAGGCGTATCAGAAGATTGCGTAAAGTGCTTAAAATACCACAGGTTAGCATCTCACGCATCTCAACTTTTCACAACTTTTTCAACCTCTTAAACCTGCATAAACATTGATGGGTGAAGAAGATGCTTCCAATAGTAATTCTGCAAGAGCCTCTTCTCTCATGAGTCTCTCTCTCCATCGTTTGGTCATTTATCATCAAAAGGTAAAAGTTGAAATATGGACATACACATTAAACACAATAATGCTCTTATTGCAAGGAAACGCTGTATACAAGTTCAATCTGGTTAATTAAAGGTATTTAATGCATAGCTTAATATTCTATTTTACATAAAATGGATTTAAAAATCTAACATTCATCTTTTATATCTAAATCCATGCACCTACTCTTGACCCATATGTGCGATACCGTAATTCCATAAACACGCAGCGCAAGTTTAGTTCCAGCTGCGTTTACAGCTCTACCGACAGTGATATCCTTGTCGACCAAGTTATCATAGAGGCCCTCGTTGAGTTGAGTGTGAATCTCAACTAAATTTATACAATCCATTTTGTTGGAAATTGGAACAGGGCACACTTTTAATAATACTGCGCCTGCACCAGTTACGGCGTGAGCAGTGGCGGTGGTTCCATCTTTCGGCTCATCCGATGTCACGCCATCTTGACTGTTTATCAATACGTGATATAAGTGGCCTCACCCTTTTCCCATTACCGCGCCTGCACACGACACAGCATGAGCAGCGGCGGTGGTCTAATCTTTCGGCTTACCCGACACCACGCCATCGGTTCTTTGTAACAGTACGTGATGTTGGTGGTGATCCTTCTATACCGCTATTCTTCGCGGTGCATCTGAATCGGCGATATCGATTGTTTACCGCAACTGTGACGTATCTACTTGGTCTCTGATGCTATGTCCGTAGCGACCCGCTCGCCTGCGATCATTTAGGAGTCTCAGCGAGTTGCTAGTCCTGGCGGCGGCGAAAGCGGTACTACCTCAGGTTTGTTTCGCACCGTCCTGTTCGGAGATGAAGACTCAACTTTTACGTTACTTGGCGAGCCAACATGGGACTTTGCAGGTACTTTTCATCTATACAGGAGAGTACGCTGACTTTATCTGCAGTCTAATCGCGTACGCGTTCAGTTCGGTTATCTCTGTTTATCCCGGGGCGCCGCCATTTTTGTAAGTGATTCAACACCTAATCTCCCGGCGTCCGTAACACCATTCATGTGTAATGAAGATAATAATTATGATCCATAGTGATGTGTATGCAGGGTCTGTGGCAGTTAACATGTAGTGCGGCTACTGTCATCATGACTTCGTCATCCGACATTTTGACTGCGACTGGACCAGGCCGGCCGAGAACAGAGTTTACAATGAGCAATGATACCAGTCAGTCGGCAAACGCCATAAAGTAACAAGCTAGCCGCAAATGTTACGCTGCGATACAATTATAAGTCCTTAACTTCTGGCCTTTTTTACTTTTTTTGGTAATTCGTCGAATGGAAACATCCATTGGGCAGATTGTCTTTTGGTTTCGGGTTCGTAACAATATATCCAGCTTCCATCACCTGTGACGATGTCAAAACATAGCATTCGAGTCACCTACGTTATACTTTTCAGCTATTTCGCGATGCCCAATCCAAACGACGGTGTAAAAACATTCAGTGTGATATACATATTATATTGAGTTGCCGGTAAATAGAGACATCATCTGAAGGTCGTAGAATCATTGCACGCCTTTCCTCCATGAGCTTAAGACTATGATCAGTACCCCTAGTATGAGTTTCTTTTTACAATCGAAACGTAATAGTAAACTATGCGTTTATCCGGTTCGCCGCTGCGTTTGGCCCGCTTCAAACTCGTCAACCAATCAGTACCCCTTTAGTACGAGTTTCTTTTAAATATCGAAACGTAATAGTAAAGTACAAGTTTACGGCGTTCTGCGCGCCGATTGGCTGAACAGTTTGGAGCGGGCCAATCGCAGCGCCGATCGCGGCATACGTTTAGTTTACCATTACGTTTCGATAGTTAAAAGAAACTCGTACTAGGGGTACAGAGTGCCGAACGCGGTAAACTAGTAGTTTACTATTGCGTCACGATTGTAAAAAGCAACTCGGACTAGAGGTATTTGGGGATTATTTGGTTCTGTGTGTACGGTGTTTTGAACTTGTGGACAATTTTCACGAACCCGTCATTTAATTCTTCCAAGTAGCTCCCTAGGCAATCGAAACGATTTTGCAGTTCTAACCGAAAGCTTTCGAGGTTTTGGATTTGGATCGGTGCTGGGCGGAATGTACACTTCATCAGTCGACATCTACACTTCATCAGTCGACATCTTTCTAGCTTGATATGAAGATACAATGTGCCTTTTACCACGCGGTGACCGATTTCGCTTCTTACTGCGTTGGTCACAGAGACATCATTGAATATTTGCTTCTTCGTCGACATGACGAAGTCTTATCTTATTTATTGTTGCAACGGGCTCATCCCACTCCACTTCTCCTATTCTCTTTATATCCTAATTAACCTTCTTATTTGCCCAGTTTCGCGTTGCAGCCCCGCATGCCAACAGCAGCAGCGGGTTCTGGAACTATGCATGGCACAGGAAATGTCCTTGTACATAGTCTCCACCTCGTCGTGGGAGTGTGCCGAAATCAGAGCGTATATATGAATGAACTTCAACGAATACTGTTTGGTTATTCTGAGTATCCACCTTCTTCCAGGGGGTCTTTCGGAATGAGCACGCAAACTATCCAATCTACGCACCCGCGATCCCCGAGGCCCCCTGCCATACAGCGACGGCAGGGGGCGATCATATAGACCTACGTTGTATAGTATGTGCATCAGTTGAAGTTCGATGATTTGAAATGCAATATGGCGTAGAACACCAATCAAAAGGAGCGCATATCTAGATTCGATATTTTTGTTTGTAGATACGTGAAATATATTTCAATACGACGAAATTACAGTGCAGTCGGCTGCTGCGCTCCGGGTCGCGGGTTTCATTCCCGCACGGAAAAAATATTTGTATTATCTGCAGGTAGTTTCGGGTTTGGGTGTATTGGGTGTGGAATTTATGTGTTTATGAAAACGCACCCACGACACAGGAGAAATCCTAGTGTGGAACAACCATTTTTTTAAAGAAAATAAAAATACCTTACGGCAATAAGTGGCCTCAGGATTCAGCTGTAAGTAAACCCCTTCAAAATAATAGACAGCATCCAAACGCTTGAAAAGGATTGGATGACCCGTACTCAAATGCACTCTTCTCCGGCTCCTCAATTGAACATTACTTGCAACCAATTCGTAAAGCGAAATAAATTCAACGGGGTAAGCTCAATATTAAAGAAATGTGAAGCTCTTAATACCTCTATTGGGCGTGCTATACGGTACACCCTACGCAAGTAGATTAGATGTTAAGCAAACGTTTAGGGGAGTCCATTGTTCAGCAGTGGATGTCCTTTGGCTAATATGATGATGTAGTTCCAGTACGAGAAAGTCTAAAATCTGGCAACTTTTATGTAGTTTTCTGCAAATACCTACATCGTAGTTTGAATTTCCAGGGCGACAGGCGTCACTACCGTCGTCGTGACGTAACGACCGTCCACCTAACTGCGACGTCAGCTGAAAGCCGCCTTCTGTGCGTGCCGTTACTTCAAGCGGAGCGGGCATGGGCGCACGCCATGCAGCTGCGACAGGAAGCCAACACCGAGCCTAGGAAGAAGTTCCATCTAGTCTCCAGGCTAAAGAAAGCGTACTCACATGCTCAGACGCTTCTGCAATTGTGCGAGGTAGGCCGCGAAATAACTTGTAACTTTTCTATACGCATTGAATATTACAGACTACGCAATACATCTTTGTACCTGGTAGTTTTCAGTTTCTTTCAGCTTGGTAAAATACGCTATCTGATATAATTAAGGCCTGCATCAAGAGTGACGTTATCATAATATCAATTTCATTGTGATGCTCAATGATTAGGAGAATATTTGTTGTGCCTTAGATCAAATAAACTATAGATACACGATCCTGTACAACATCAAGCCCAAACAATGTCTCCGAGTTGAAGTGTATATTATATTTAAATTTACGTCTTCAACATTTAAAAATACTAAGTATATATATAAATTTTAACACTCAGTCACAGTGTTGAAATACGTACGACGTAGATACATTTTGTCTTTATTCTCTGACAACAAACACTAAGAAATTTCATATCATGTAAATAGTTCTTTGTAAAAGGAAACTTATGGTTATTAAGTGTTAAACTGTCACAATGCATACATATTCGCATGCGTGAAGTCATTTTTACTGTGCACTTACGGCATCCTTACCGCACTATGGACAGCGTAGATATGTGGGAGTAAGATGGACATGTGCGTTATACACGCAGTTGAATATAAATGAAAATACTTAAAAGTAGATGATTTTTATATGAAAAAAGGTTTCATTACACCTTTATACTTAGCGAAAGTATGACACTCCATCTTCGTTTTGCATGTATTTACTGGACAGTTTGGCATCGCGAAACGTCACACTACTAGCGCGGTCATGAAGCTGCTGAGAGCGAAACTGCATACAACTGATTTATGCACAATTTTTCAAGCGGCGATCGTGCATCTTTGGTATATTTGATAAAAGGTGTGTACTGCAGGGGTTCGTGCTCCGGCAGTAGCGGGGACCAGAATCAAAATTGAAATAGATACTTTCTGAGATATAATAAGGTTCGTCTTTCATCATTTTAAGATTTACCAGGACAGAATTACATAACACTCCCGACAATTTCTGAAACTCTTGTCAGAATATTTCCATAGATGTTTTATAGTGATATAGAACGACCAATATTACAGTACCTGCATCCTCAAACATTTATTTAAATGTTATCTGCATAGTATAGAACATAAAATATGAATTACCAGCAAAGTGGAGTATGCGATGCGCGCACGCAGCTAGAGTCGGGCGCGTACGCGGCGTGGCTGAGCGGCGTGCTGCAGGTGGAGCTACAGCAGTGGCGCCCCGCAGCGGAGAGCCTGCACCGTGCGCAGCTCGTACTCGAAAAACTGTGCGCCGCGCTGCCCGAAGACGAGCGCATGGTGTATAAGCAGAAGGTACTGTGGGACGTTTTCGGTACTTATCGGTATTGGTTCACGTATTAAATTCAGCCGTGTGGTGCCGGCTAAGAATACCACCACCCCATCTCATCCCGTGGGTGTCGTAAAAGGCGACTATGGGATTCGCCGGAGGATGGGCATCAGCATCCTTCGAGTGATTTTATAACTCAACTGCGATCGCATATAATTATATTATTTAAATAACGCGCGTGCATTTTTTAAATTGTAACTAACTAACTTATAGTGCCTATACAAAAATGACACACGGCGCGCGCTCGAAACTTTGACTCCTATACACTTTCTAGGTGGAGGAACTGAAGCCAAGTCTGCGTTACTGTGCCTACAACATCGGCGACGAGTCCGCGGCCGGCGACCTCGTTGCTATGCGCGGACAGGGACTCATAGAGAACTTGGACACCCTCATGGCGCAAGCTAAGTTAGTGCATTTGCTATGGTATAGGAATTAATCTGAATACTCTAACGACTATGTTATTACCCGAGCCGTAAATAGTTTTGTCGCTATTGAGGAGAAATGCACGAAAATTCGCCGTGTGGCGCCGGCTCAGAATACCACCACCCCATCTCCTCCCGTGGGTGTCGTAAAAGTCGACTAAGGGATTAGCCGGAGGATAGGCAGGAGCGTCCTTCGAGTACATTAACAACTCAAGTGCGATCGCCAACCCGCCTGCCAAGCGTGGCGATTATGGCAAAACCCCCCAATGAGCCCACAACACACCCATATCGGTCATTGTGGTGGAGGGTTTGGGGGAGGCCTGTGTCCAGCAGTGGACTTCATTCGGCCGAAATGATTCATCATCATTTCGGCCGAATCAAGTCCACTGCTGGACACAGGCCTCCCCCAAAGATCACCACAACCACCGATATGGATGTGTTGTGGGCTCATTGGGGGGTTTTGCCATAATCGCCACGCTTGGCAGGCGGGTTGGCGATCGCAGTTAAGTTGTTAATGTACTCGAAGGACGCTGCTGCCCATCCTCCGGCTAATCCCTTAGTCGACTTTTACGACACCCATGGGAGGAGATGGGGTGGTGGCATTCTGAGCCGGCACCACACGGAAATGATTGATTGCACGAAAATTTGCCAACTCATGATTCGGGAAATAACACAGTCCATGTCCGAAAGTGAAAGTATTGACCATTTTAATGAATTACAAGTCTTACAGCTAAGGATATCCCACACCCAATCCTGTCATAGATTAAATATTATAAATGCGGAAGTATGTATGAATGTTTGAGGCTCTATCACACTCAAACGACTGAACGGATTCTAATGAAATTTCGCAGTTAGATTAATAACTGTTTTCGCAAAATTGTAATTTACACCCAGCGAAGCGGAGCTGATGCTTGTATATGTACAAGCGATGTAATCCGTCTAAGGTCCTAATTTACTTACATTAAATTACTCTTTCAGGGAGTCTCGCTCCGGTGTTATGCATGAAGTAGAATGGCGTGGTCGCCGGGTAACGGTGAGACCCGAAAAGGTCCGCCTGTTCCTCATCGCACTGCAAGATCTAGACAAGTCGGTTGCGGGCGTGGAGACCGTACAATCCAAGATTGATATCCTTGAAAATATTCTCATGGATTGCAAGGACGCTATTTCAGCGATCAAGGATGAGATCAAAAGCGATCCGAAACTGAAATCAGCGTCAGAAACACAGATGTCCGGTATTAACTACTTGCTGTCTTACTTAATGTACTTGCGTCTAATACGCACGATTGAAAGGAACAACTTGCTAGTCCAGCAGGCGGAGGAAGCTCGCAAGAACAACATACAAATCGACGGCAAGAAAGTTCGTCCGCAAGACCTGACAAGACTCTACGAAATCATCTTGCAGAACTTTACCGAATTACAGCAACTACCGGGATTCGAAACTGATGCGGTTTACCAACAGGAAATTGAGATATTGACGAAAGCTTACCGCGCATTCCGCTGCTACTATATAGCTCAAGTTTTGACCGGACTTCGCCGTTTCAGAGAAGCGCTCGCGATGCTAGAGAGATGCAGCAACTACACTGCGGAATCGCTCGGTAGCAAGCTTAACGACAAGCAATTAGTAGATAAGTTGCAAGTTTTAAAGAAAGATATTGAGAGCTGCAAGTTTGAAGTCCACGCTGACTCTGTATTGGAAGACGAAGAGGATCAAGACGAGGACATGAAATACACACCCAGCGGCAAGTCTTACAAAGAGAAAAAGCCTCTAGTCGACCGTTTGGAGGAATACCGTGAGGATACTCAAGTCCTTACTAAGAATCCTAATATCTACAAGATGCCTCCATCTATGGAAGCTATTCCATGTAAGCCATTGTTCTTTGACTTGGCATGCAATTTCGTAGAGTTTCCAAACTTGGACGATAAGACGGGTGCAGCTGACAGTAAGAAGCAAGGTGCAGGCCTCACTGGACTCGTCAAAGGTTTCTTGGGATGGGGAAAAAGTGACAAGTGAACATATATTTTTATTCGGTTTATTATATATCAGGATTTGTATTTGAAGGTTCAAATTATATACAGCAACAAATTAGAGAGTCTTTGTTTACATAATATTTTCATACCTAAGTTAACAATTTCCTTAGAATTTAAGTAAATTTTCTTATATTCGTTTTATTAGTAATATATTACCTTATATAGAGGCGGACTAGCAGTCGTGGCCGCCTTAGGCCGTAAAGTAATAGCCGACCCCTACCCTTCTTCCCCGCGACCTTTACCTTTTTCCATGATGGGCCACACATAGTATCTGGCCGCCCTAGAGCCTAGTCGGCCTTATGCAAAGTCCACCTCTGCTTATATATATATATATATATATACTTTTCTCATAATTCTGTTTTAATGTTCTCCAGCAGAATGTACCTTTTTGTTGGTCGCCCAGAATTTCGGCATAAATTTCCTCCGCCCTAGGGAAGGGTGAAGGATATCTTACTTAGTGGGACTCCTACCGGCTTCAAGGACTCCGACCCCTGGACTTGGCACATTAAGACAAGGGGCGGATGCGGGTGCGCGCTCGGGCGTGGGTGGGCGTCGGTGGGCTGCGAGCGGTCCTGCTACTCCGGTTGAAGGGACTGCCGTCCAAATATTAAAGTTACTCGTTATACACGGAACATTTTCACAACTCACTCACTGTACCTACATACCTGGACCTACATACCTGTACCCTACGTATGACTAATACCGATTATTGGCAAACTGGGTTCAAGATTCAGAATGTGATTATTTGATTATTTTACTAATTATTCGACACGACTGTACTCAACGAAGAGCTACGATACGATCCGTCCATAAACGAGCATCCGTCTCCACCAGGATGTCGAAAGCGGAAAGTGCGCCAGGAGAGTTGCCGCCTCGTAGGATACTGTTCGGTATCCTCGTGCGATCCGTATAGCCACTGCGCTGCAAACCGTGAAGTTTGGTTCGGCAGCGCTGGACGCTGACAGTCGAGCTGACCTTACAGGCACCTCATATTAGGTACCTATGCTTCGATCAAAAAAATACCGACTTCAAAAACCCTACACGAGATCAAAATACTAAAACCACTAAAAAGGAAAAAAAAAATATTTATGAAGTCGGACGGGGCCACTTAAAAAATATAACTTCTCGTTGGTCTGCATGAACCATGGTTGGGGCATATCTGGCCCCGCCAGACTTCATAAATAAAGGTTTTTTTTTTTACTTTTTCCATTTGTGCTCATGAACAGAGTACGTAACCACTCCCATACTAACATCAAAATATTAGTAAGTATGGGAGTGGATACGTACTCTGTATTAGTATCACTATATTCCTTGGTTAGTATTGGTTCCAATCATAGCCAACAATAAGACGTTCAAAACGCCGAAGTGCGGGTTCAAAAGTCGTGAAAATAACTACCGTACCACCAATATTTCTAAAGGAATATCGTTTTGTCGATACGTTTATGAAAAAGTAAATTTTTTGGTGATAATAAAAAAAGAATTTAATACAGATAAATTATCAATTATTACGTTTGTTTCACCAATGTTTGGGACAACTCGCCAACTATTGTGTCAAACATTGACTGATAATACTAGGAACTGAGTCAAGTTTCAAAATAGAGTCAGCACCAATTAATGTCGACATATTTTTTTCAACCTTATTGCTGACGCAATATGTTTTATTTTAGAAAAAATATTGTTGTACTTATTTGAAAAAGACAATTTTCAAGCTCAGTTTATAAATTTCAAAGTTATAGAATTACCCACATTTATTGCTTTTACGTTTATTCAACATAACATGATGACAGATCTTAAATACAAATATATTGCAAACGTTAATAAACTTTATGTTTGTGTGTTAAGGTTTATAATCAACTAAAATTGTAATTACTTTTACTATATTATTTAGTAGTAAGAAATATATATGCCTACCCGGCTCGATACACAGCCCGCTATGTAAACATTCACACTACAATCCGGCAGAGATACAGCATGTAGGGCCCTGCAGGCAGGGCTTTGAGTAGACCGCGTATGAGTGATACAGAGTCGAAATTTCTACTTCAAATAAGATAAAATAAAAATACTACCCGATTCCTAAATAACTTCCAAAACTTAGGCGGAATGTAGCCTTGCACAATATCACAAAAAAGTTGGTGCTCAATCCACCACTTCGCTGTAATCGGTCTTTAAAAGAGGTGGGTGAGGCGGAATCCCTCTAAAAATCATTTAATAATTTATTATTCCAAATGATGTTATTCAGATTAGCAAATGTCCCTAGTTAACTAAAAATACCTCAAAATAGTTAGTTATAAGTTATTACAATTAATAATTATCAAGACTAAGGATTTAATTTTAGTAAGATAACGATCACTATTAAGTTACACAAATTATGTTGGATCATTAAAAATACACAATTAAGCAGAATCAATTTATTACATAAAATTTTCAAAATAGCGTTTCAATATATAAGCGACAGCGTCTTAAAAAGTTATCTTTTAGTCTACAAACCCCGCTCTTACTTTCCCGTATGGGGGATTTTGCTCCACTCAATTTATCTCTCAGGGCTTCTGACGTGGTTTCTCTTGCGTAAAAGTTTTATTTGTAGAAGCCCCAGATAGTAAAAGTCTATCGGGTTCAGGTGAACGTGGAGGCCATTTGATGGGTCCTGCACGCCCAATCCATCTATCGGAGAAAGTTTCATTGAGGTGCTGCCTTACTGCTCGTGCATAGTAACAAGGAGCACCGTCATTTTGAAATATCATATTATTTCTTATCTCTTCGTTTACGTTATCCAGTAGTCCATTCAGATCATTTTGCAAGCAATTTAAGAAAGTTGCTCCATTTAATATTGAAGTTAAAATGGCCCAATCAATTCTCCATTTAGAACTCCACTCTATCTTGATTTACGCTGTATCGGTGCTGGGAATTTGATGCTCTAGCGGCGTGCGGGTTCTCAATGGACCTATGCTGTGGTAATTGTGGATGTTAAATACTCCAGTTCTCTCAAAACGCGATTCATCGGTCCACAACATTTTATTTAAAAAATCTGGGTCTTCCTCAAACCTCCGTATAATTGTTTCGCAAAAAGCAACTCCTATAGGGTAATGTGCTCGTTTAGCTGCCGGAAACGCTGAATACGCGTGGTACCCTTCTGAAAAAAAGACTAATTCATTATTATGGATATAATTTAATAATTTGATATTTGGCAAAGTTGCTCAATTTACTGTTGAAGTTACCTCAAATGGCCCTATCAGTTCTTAATTTACGCTGTATCGGTGTTGGAAATTTGATCAGCTGCGGTAAAGCACTTCGGTTCTCTCAAAACTTAGGTCCGTGGTTCCTTCTAGTTATAGCTGTAGAACTTGTAGAAGGGTCGCGTTCAACTTCTGCCACGACCACATCTCTTCGCTCCGGATCTACCCTGGGTTCTCCTTCGCGACGTTGACTACGACGGGGGATTCGTCCGACTTTCAACGTGTTATGAATGTTATTGAACACTATGGTCTGGGTGACGCTCCAGTGGTTCTGCTCGCTGCTCCAGTTGCTGTCGATACAGCCTTGCCGCTAAAACAAAACTTCTTTTGGCCATGCCATAATTATAGTGCATCGCTGCATATTGACTCGGAGTATAGCTCTTGTTCCTGCGTCGACTTTTCAAATCACTGGCAATCAAGGTCCAGAACACAAGCATGGGTCGGTCGTAAGGCGAATCGAAGTCCAGTATAACAAAGTGAAAGTAAGAAGTATAAATAAACCTGAAACAACGGCAATAGGAGTATCGATCCAACGAGCGGGTAAAAAAATAGTGCCTTTTGTTCTCAGACCGAAAACCGGTTTTGCATGTTTTGAGTTGCATGGGACGGGCGTTGTCAGTTTAAGACATTTGTAACTTTAGTTTAAGTTTATTTAAATAATTTGATGTATCTAACATTATTATTTTTGCCTTAATAATAATAATGCACATTAATAATTGCACATACAGCCTTATTACGAAAGATGTGCACGCCTGTAAGGGACTTGTTTACACAGAACCATCTCAAATATTGTCTCACTCTGTGTATTCTTTTGTAAATAAGTTTCTTATCTCATTAGTATCACAGTAACAAAAATAAGCAAAATCATATTATGATTTCGAATAATATATAAATCGGATTTCCGCCTCACCTGTTTTTAAGGCCGATTCCAGCAAAGTGGTCTATTAAGTACCAACTTTTTTATGATATTGTGCAACCCTACACTGCGCCTAAGTTTTTGAAATGGTTTAGGAACTAGGTAGTATTTTATTAGTAGTATATTTAGTGTAAATATTTTTATTTGAAGTAGAAATGTCGACTGTATCACTAACGTTATATGTTTTATTTTGTATCTTGAACTTTGAATATTCCATAAGAATGAAAATTGCAAAAATCCTTTTATAAACAAACAAATTTTTGAAGCGGTTCATTTAAAATTTTCAAGAAATGAAAATAAATAATCTCGAATACTATCAAGAATCGCGGAACATACATGGCGTATTTTCAGGTACCCCTGGGCATGAGGAATCTTTTTTTTGTATGACGTGCCTGTTTGGACCAACCTGTATAGCCAGCATTTTCGTTTGTCCCTTTCAATAGGTAGGTACTTATCACTCATCTGGTGGTATGGTATAGATATACTTCATAATTTCAGCCTCAAAAATGTCCACTGCTGGACACAGGCCTCCTCCAAAGGTTGCCATAACAACAAGCCAGACGGCTTTGTTTCCTGTGCTCATTGAGGGGTTTTGCCATAATCGGCACGCTTGGCAGATGGGTTGGCAATCGCAGTCGAGTTGTCTTGAAGTATGCGGCAGCCCATCCTGCGGCTAATCCCTTGGTCCCCTTCTACAACATCCACGAGGTGAGGTAGGTTGGTGCAATTCTTAGCTAGCACACACACTTGATGGAGGAATGGCTGGAGAGGCGGCATGGCGCCCTCTCCTACCGGATGACGCAAGTACTCTCCAACCATGGGTGTTTCGGGAAGTACCTGCTTCGAATAGGCCGTGAAGAGACTGTATTGTATTGTATTGTGAATGTATTGTAACTCAAGTGTTTCTAAGTGCGTGTGCTAGTTTTTTTTATATATATATTACTAGTATAATTTAATTTGCTACGTTGGATTTGGCGATTTGGTAAATATATAAATATAAATAATAGACGGCACGGTTGGTGCAGTGGCTGATACAGTCGGCTGCTGCGCTCCGGGTCATGGGTTCGATTCCCACACGGATCAAATATTTGTATGATCTGCAGGTAGTTGTTCCGGGTCTGGGTGTATTGTATGTGGAATTCATGTCTGTAAAACGCACCTACGACACAAGAGAAATTCAAGGGCGGGCAATGTTTAAAAAAAATAAACATTGGTACAATCGTGAGTCTTACATAGATGACCTTGTTTTAATTTATGCTGCTTATTTTTGGGGTACCAAATTTCAGATTCAGAAGCTAATCATTCAATGAATTTCAAAACGTTTTCATTAGACCATTTATCGATCGGCGGCATGACTGCTAACCTACAAAAATATACGTGCTTCCGATACCAGCGCTCGATGCGGACTGCACTACTACACTTACTATATATTATTATACTCTTTGGACTGCACTCTCGAGTGAATATGTAGCCGGTTACTCATGTTCATACTGCCGGCGCTTTGACTCCAGCACAAAACACCTACAAAGGGAGCGGTGGGCATGACGAGTAGCATGATGAGCGGCATGACGATTAAACGTAGCCTCACTACTTCTCTTCCTCCTTCCCTTGCTACTTCCCACACTGCTCGTCCTGTGTGTGGCTGTAGTATAACACTATCGGCCGCATACTGAAACGCCTGCTAATATCCCACTTTAACAATCTGAGTCGGTTTTGTACAGAAATCGTTGAAGCGCGACTTAATATTAACTGGCGTTTCAGTATTCGGCAGTATGTATAATAAAGAGATATAAGAGAGAATAGATATAACTCAAGAATCAATCTTTACTTTATGGCAACCAATTTTTTGGTTTCCATAAAAACTATACCGAGTTTTTCGATAACAGTAAAATCCGGCCTATTATATTGTAAGTACTTCAATGAGATTTTCCAATTGGTTATATAGGGTCCTACAAAAATAGTGAATTTTATTTTAAGGGGACAATCAGTTTGTTATAAGAATCGCTTTTATTTATTAATAAGTTGTAATTTCAATTTTATTTTGGAATTATTAACAAAAATATTTTTTCACTAATATATTACAGCAACGAGTCTTCTTTATCTGTGTGGGTTTTCGTAGTAAAATAATGAAAAAAAAAAAACTTTATTTTATGTGTAAGTAGCAACCAAAATAATTGCATAAAAATATTGTAAGTTACAGTAATTATCTTCATAAAATAAAGTTCACTATTTTTGTAGAATCCCATATGATATTTTAAAAACGGGCACAAGTACTTTTTATGCATCTAAGCACTTAGTTTCTCTTATTTAATTTGTTCTATGAATTATTGTATTTCAAGGGGATTCATCATTTCGGCCGAGTGAAGTCCACAGCTGGACACAGGCCTCCCCCAAAGATCACGACCGATATGGGTGTGTTGTGTGCTCATTGGGGGGTGTTGCCATAATCGCCACGCTTGGCAGGCGGGTTGGCGATCGCAGTTGAGTTGTTAATGTACTCGAAGGACGCTGCTGCCCATCCTCCGGCTAATCCCGTAGTCGACTTTTACGACACCCATGGGAGGAGATGGGGTGGTGGCATTCTGAGCCGGCACCACACGGCAAGGGGATTGGTCATACTTAATGCAATTAAAAATATTTCAAACAAAATTCTTACACTCCAATTTATAATTAGGTATAAGAATATGTACATTTTTATTATTTAATTTGTCTGTGTTATTTCTATACAATGTACATAAACGTATTACATACATGCAGGTACGTAATTTAAAGAGATGAACTGTAGTAACTTTCAATTATTATTTAGCACAAAGGTTTACAATAAAACCTACATTTGTATTAAAAAAAGATATTTTATACAAAACTAAAGAAATTGTTCTGCCCAAGAAGTATAAAAATATAATAAAATTTAACTTTGAAACAATATATTTTACACCATATAACATTTACTTTAAAAAAAACACATTTTAGTGCAATATTTGCAACACTGTGTATTTAGTATGACCACATAATAAATAAAGCACAGTCAAAGGAATATTCAGGCTAGCGAAACAAAATTGTGGTTCTACAAGGGACACCAACGAAGCATTGATGTGTTTAAATTGATGAACTAACATACATATAATAATCAACTATGAAATAATTATATATGTATATACAAAAAATGGTACAATAAATTCGAAATGTCAGCATTAACTCTCTATAGTCCCTATAACTCTGTCAATGTGATTTGCAGCTTATTTGATGTAAGTTTAACAGAAACAAAAGTGTCTAGTCGCAAATCATGTGACGCGTAGGCACTGGATTTTGATATTAACAAGTCCATAAGGCATTAAAATTAAATTATTCACACTCACTGTCAGATTGTCTCCTATGGCTGTCGCTAGAAGCATCCGCGCAGAGTTGTAGCGTCTATTTCGAGATGTATAAACACTAGATAACTTGAGTGGCAGTATCACAATTATGGGTTGAGTCTAGCGAGGAGCGAGAGGGGGCCAGTGAGCGGTGTTATGCGGGACGCGGTCTGCCGGCGCCAGCAGCTGACCACACGTCGCGCAAATCTCCATCTCCGCTCCATTCCTGCCCACCATCAGCTCCTGTTGCTTCGCTATATCCGGCAACAAGGCCACCAGCTCCGGGAACACTGCGTCAAACTGAGAGCCCAACGCCGAACGGCAGTGCTGATGAAACTGCTCGGCGGTAATCGAACCGTCCCTAAAAGCACGCGAAGCCACCTTAAAATCTTCGACAGCCGCGCCACCGCCTAAAGCAACCGCAAACTTCTTGACTAAGGCTCGATTTCTGTGCTCGAAGTCCGGAGGCGGAATATACATGTGCAGAGGCACGGGGAACGTCTGACCTGCCGAATTAGTGAATGTCATACCGTCGCACGACGGACGAGGCTTGAAGCCGGGAGGAACGGTAGTAAGCGATGTGCCGTTTGGGATATTCTTGGCTGTTAAACAGTTATCACTCCTAGAGTTTAACGGCGGGTAGTCCTTGGCAGCTAAACTGAAGTCCCCTGTACCACCGTTCCTGTTTCTCTCGGCGTTAACTGGCCCGCCAGACGAAGTTTCCGTTGTTTTGATCTTTTTGTCTTCAATTGTTTGATTGTTACTCGCATTCACGGAGGCGTATGACTCCCTCAGCAACTTCTTATCGTTCGTGCCATTAACATGATAAGTATCAGCTAGGTTCTCCTTTTTACTGTTTTGTTTTTTCTTTTCTTTTTTGCTTAGTTTCGTACTGTCGTTTGTGTTTTGTACTGGTGTTGGCTGAGGTTGTTGTTGTTGCTTTTTAGGTTTTGATTTGAAGAGGTTGACAGGCAACGTGGGGAAATCAGCGACGGGGTTGAATACTAGTTCTCTGGGTTGCGGAGGAGACTCCGGTTTTGATGGTTTTTGTTTTTCTTTTGGCTTGGACACGGTGATCCATTTCGGTGGGGCGGTGGGCGCGGACGACGAAGAGAGGGCAGGAAAAGCCTCGGAACTTAGTTGGGCTTTTTTGTGGTAAGAACTAACATGGTTGTTCTTCAGTGCTTGCATCTCTTGGCTGTTAATTAGAGCGACCTGAAAACCAGATGAATTTCATATTATTCTTATCTTGATAGACACAGCCAAGAAAACACAGAATGCTTATAATTTTCCTTAAAATCAAATTAGAGCATAAGGAGGAGAAATAAAAAGCTAAGTTACCTAACTGCCAGCCTTTATTGCCACAGCACCGCCGCCTCCTGCACACAACTGTTAAAGCCCTCTATATCTGACTAGCGGCGGCTCGAACCTAATCCTCCGATCGTCTGTAGTTACTATTTCTATGATAGCGAATTTTGGAGTTGAAATACATTTTAGAAGAAATTAATAAAATACCACGTACTTTGGGTGGCTGCATAGTAGCGGCTCCGATACTCGGGTGGTCATCTCGAGAGATGCCGAGGGACGGGAAGTCGTCATCATTGAGCGGTGGCTTCTTGTGTTGCGGCGCAAGAGTGATGCGGTTGCTGCTCGTTTGGGTCAGTCGAAAATTGCTTGCGCTAGCTGGCTGGCTTTGCAGCTTAATTGACAAGCTCGGCTTGGCTACAATTATAAAAAAAAAACAATTACATCAGCCCTTCACTGTCCCACTACGGGGCAAAGAACTCATATAAAGAAGGAACAGACATTGATCACTTTACATGCTCACTCTGTGTGCATTTCAGACCATTTCAGACCATTATAAATTTAGGTTTCCCGACTATGCTTTCGATCATCGTTACAAGTAAGTGGCGTCTCATCTTACTAAGAAGAAAAACAAAGACAAAGTAAATATGACATTGTAAGATTATCATGCCAGGTATAAACCTAGCCATTGCTTAAGCAGCAAGGCCATCATGACTTACAGAGTAAAATTTTTGTATACAGGATAGGAGCAAAATCATTATTATGATTTCGAATCACAAATACATTTGAAGTGTCTGTAATGTCAAAATAACAGCGTTTTAATAAATGCATATGAAAGTATATATGGTAACGATAATAAGAAAACTAATTTAAATTTTTTTGTCTGTCTGTTTGTTCCAGCTAATCCCCGAATCGGCTGGAACGATTTTGGTGAGACTTTCACTGGCAGATAGCTTATGTTATATGGAGTTGCGTGGGCTATATTTACTTTTATATTAGAAATAGAATCAGATCTCCGCGCAAAAAAATAAAACCTATGAACTTCAATACATATACTATTATACATTCTCTCATCTATTATACAATTACTGTCTATGCTGAAGTACTCTAAATTAATTGTAAATATCCGATTTCTTTTGAATCAAACAGCGGGTGAAACCGAGGGCACAGCTGTCATAAAAGTAATAATTATAGGAAGTAGTAACATACTGTTCCTAACGATAGTGGCTGCGACTGTGGCAGGCGCAGCGGGTCTCGGGCCGCGCGATGGCCCTGCGCCGTCCAGAGCTGGGAAGTTCTTGTCATTACGAGTCAGTCCCCCCACACCTGAAAAGAATATGCACTCAGTATAGTAATCATGAGCCGTGTGGTGCCGGCTACGAATAGCACCATCCCATGGATGTCGTAAAAGGCGACTAAGGGATTGAACGGAGGACGGGCAGCGGCGTCCTTCGAATACATTAACAACTCAACTGCGATAGCCAACCCGCCTGCCAGGCGTGGCGATTATGGCAAAACCCCCCAATGAGCGCTCAACACACCGATATCGGTCGTTGTGGTGGTCTTTGAGGGAGGCCTGTGTCCAGCAGTGGACTTTATTCGGCCGAAACGATGATAGTCATCATACATGGAAAGGATAGGTCCACTATATGCAATTGTGGCAAACTGGAAGACTGACAAATGGCTGGCTATTATCAGCAGTGCAAGGTGACTGGTTTAGCCGTTAGCAGACAGCTTGGTCAATAATATAATAGTGACTGGGCATAATAGACTAAATAACTTTACGTCTCGAGGGGACGAGCGCAGTGTGATGCGTCGCAGGACTAGTTCTGGGTAGCCCTCTAATTGTTATGGGCAGGCATGTCGCTTACTACCAGGTGAATGGCATGATCTTCTCGCAACGAAGTTGTATAAAAAAGTTACTGACTCTCACATGTTTGAGTGAACTCTACATTCCAGAAAGCAACGCTTATGTTTTGTACTATGATTGACTGTTATGTTAATAATGGTACACTGGTGCTTAATATGGCCGCTCGTGTGATGAAGATGTGGTATAGCGGTACCTTTGTAAGCGCGGTGCGGCGCGGACATCATCAGTCCGGGCGCTGTAGGTGTCGCGGACAGTCGCGGAAACTGCTCGACGCTTCCAGTGTCGATGTCCGCTTGCGGCACGGTCGGGATAACCGGTGAAACGACAGGCTCTGCCCGCTCGCGGTGATCCCTGTCCCTAGAATAATGCAGAAGGTACCACTTAGTTTTTATGTTAGTTATTATCCTCCTTCTCAACAAGAAAACTGATAAACTTATCGTGCACAAATCTGGTGGGTAGAAGTTGATAAACTTGTACTGTGTATTCTAAGTAGGGATGTTACGGAGCTTTAACTCCAAATCGGATATGTCGGAACCTCCGGTTCAAATCTTACCTTCGAATCAGACGATAATATCAAAACGGAGCTATAACGGAGCTTTGCGTGCGTGTTGCCACAATTTTCGAAGGCAACAGTTTTTTTGTTTGTTTACAACATAAATCACCGAGTAAATAAAATAGCTGGTAAATATGTTTTTTTGTATTTACCAATAAAAAATTTAAATAAACTAATCTAAAGTTTAGTTTTTAATTACCTAATATTAACAGTTTAATATAACTGGTGCCGGCTCAGAATGCCACCACCCCATCTCTTCCCATGGGTGTCGTAAAAGTCGACTAAGGGATTAGCCGGAGGATGGGCAGCAGCGTCCTTCGAGTACATTAACAACTCAACTGCGATCGCCAACCCGTCTGCCAAGCGTGGCGATTATGGCAAAACCCCCCAATGAGCCCACAACACATCCATATGTCGTTGTGGATATCTTTGGGGGAGGCCTGTGTCCAGCAGTGGACTTCATTCGGCCGAAATGATGAAAAAATGATGAACAGTTTTGTTTATTTTCGAAGTATTTTTTCTAGAATTTTTTCTTTTCATTATGAAACCTCCGACTCCGACAAAACCATCTCCGTAACATCCCTAATTCTAGGGTACTCGCCTACTGTTATAATTCAAAACTGACAACTGATGGACGCAATTCTCTACCGTGCGATGGCCTCGCCACCTGCGGCGTTCGTACTGTAAATTCTTAAGCCCGTATTACAGATCGAGAATCAGAACTCAAGTAGAACTTGAGATTGCATCAATTGAATATAAATGCTGGACCAATTACGTAGGCTTTATATTTGACTAACGCAATCTAGACTCTAGTTTTGATTCTAAGTCTGTAATACGGGCCTTACAGTTACGCGTGACTGGCAGACGAAATAATCTTCATTTTTCTTTCACTCACAACCCAGGAATGAAGACGTAAGGAAGAAATGAGTCAAACTGCTAACTATACAAATATAATGTAAAAATACAGCGAAGTTATTTAATTTAAATTAATTGTAAAATGACCTATGCTCTCAGTTGAATGTGGAACAAGTATATGATGCAGGTTTTTCTTCAACTCGTGTTTCAGCAACTTATATGAAGGTACCTGGGCGTCCGCTGTACGACAGAGTGCGGCGTGATGTTGAACTGCAGCTCGAGTGTACGCGCTTGCCGGGACGCTCCGCGCGGCATGCCGCGACCGTGCACAGTGGCCTTGTGGGCTGACATTCAAAATAAATTAACATATTGTAAGTGGTGTGGTGTCCGGTTTAAGAATATAGAACCACTCCATCTCCATCCCTTCTGTGGAACAGTAGCCATACGTGCTCACCAACCCGCTTGCCAAGCGTGGTGAGTACTGGCAAATTCCCTTAAAATGACGACACAATTGAGTCTATTAGAATCAAATACCGCAATGTCCATTTTCGTGTTCTGGCCATAATTCATATTTTTTATATACATACACCAATGGATAATGCTATATTTGTAGCATACTTTAATTTTTAATGCCAGTTTTCTACATGACATTGCAGCTTTGGTTGCATTTTGAATATTCAAATAGATTCCTTTTAATCTGTAGATTCATACGGCATAGAAAACGCATTTTTGCTTTTTTATGGACATTGCGGTATTTGATTCTAATAGACTCAATTGTGGAAATCTATGGGAGAGGCCTTTGTTCAAATGTGGCTGATATGATGATGATCATCGTAAACAGTTGTAGACTTAATTGTAATGGAAAGAATATAAAGTATTTATTTAAATAATTAATATTTACAAAACATTACTTCTGTCAAACTGTATAGCAGTTTGTTGGCAGACGTAGCTCCCTTACATAATTTGTAAATTAAAGGTTTTATTACATGTAGGCCTTGACAAAGCACTTAAGAAAAGTCAATATTTACGGTGCACTGATCGAAAAAGTCGGTCCCATGGAGAAGAGCCGGCAAGAAACTTTATGAACTATACTATATAGAATTATACAGGGTGTTTGGTGCATCGTGTGCCAAATTGAAATGGTCGACTGGGGGGGTCATCTGCTATCCTTTCAGACCTCTAAACATTTCTCATGCCCTGTGGATTTTTTTCATCGACTTTTTATTGTTTTATTAAAAAATACCCAAATACAAATTACATTCAAATACAAATTTAAAAAAAAAGTATAAGTCGTAGACTCTGAATTTTAATTTTATTTGGATGTGTATAGTATTACAATACTTTTAAATTTAAAATTAGTGACATTAGCCATCTAGTTCTTTTTTTAAATTACTCGCAAAGTTTCGGACTTAAATTAAAGCTGTCCATGTTACAGCTATTTACATGGCTATAAAAAAAAACCAAAAGCGACCGCGATCTTCCAACTCTCTCAAAAATTCTCTAGTCTATCCTCTTGCTAGTGATGTGTCACATGCCATAAAAAGTTTTAACAACTTTGTGAATTAGCTAGAATTGTAAATCGAGCCACAAAATACTAAATTCAAAATTCTAAAGAAAAAAGTCTTTTTGCGTAATTGTTATTGGAGAAACAGGTAAAATTTGTTATCAGTCTCGCGAAGTTCAATCTATCTTCTATCTCTTTCTTGCATAGCGTAAACTAGTGTGAACGAACGACGAACTGCCGCCGACGACACCGTCAATCCGTCATTATTTTAGTCGAGACATCACTGCTTCGCACGTGTGTGCTAGTTCATCGTACTCCGCGATTTTTTCATTTTGTTACTTTGTTTTGTTGAGTTTTGTTGGTTTTTGTAACGTTTTAACTTTTGGTGTTATTGTTAAATTTTGTTGACTTTTTTGTTGTTGCAATGGCGACGTTCTCTAACGAAGAATATGCTGACATCATATTGGCTTATGGAGCCGCCCATGGTGTCGCTCGTGCTGCGCAACGACTTTACCAGGAACGCTTTCCTGGTAGACGATTACCTGGCCGCAGTCTTCCAAGAGACATACCGATGCATACGCGAGACTGGCAGTGTCACTTTTCATGAACCAAGGGGCCATATTGTGCGACATAATGTTGAAGTGGACGAGAGAATACTGGCACTTTTTGAGGAAGACCCTACAAGAAGCATTAGAAATGTGGCAGCACATCTTGATATTTCAATATGGAAAGTGTGGAAAGTTCTTCAGCAAAACGAAAAGCATCCATTGCACTACACTCCGGTGCAAGGTACGTAATTTTAAACAACTTTAAATCCGTACACGCTTTGTTTGACGATGCCTTTGTTTAGCAGGTAATGGGTATGGTATGACGTAACTTCCAGGTAGTGAATCAGTTAGCCCATACAGGCGGTCCGCCGGTCCATAAAAATCTTATTGTGCAATTATTTACTGCTCAAAAGGAATTTAAAAGAGTTCTTTGCTTGTAGGTCTTGAGGGTGGCGAATTTGACAGACGAGTGGAATTCTGTCGGTTTATGTTACACACGGATGTGGATGATCCTAATTTTTTTTAAAGAATACTGTGGACGTATGAATCCAAATTTACCAAAGAAGGGATCCTTCCTAAGTTCCTTCAAAATGACCTGCCCGAATTAGTGTCCGAGGTACCTGTATTTAATGAAAATGTACCCAAGGTATTCCAGCATGACGGCTGTCCCGCGCATTGGCGTTTGACTGTGAGGGAATATCTCGACGATGTGTGTGTGCGTGGATTGGTCGCGATGGCCCTATTGCATGGCCGGCACGTTCCCCAGCCCTAACTCCGCTAGACTTTTATGTCTGGGAACGTGCCAAAGAGCTGGTATACGCCACGGAGGTTCCGACTAGGGAGGTATTACTACAACGCATTGAAACGGCGTTCAATACAATTAAGGAGGAAATGCGACTTCGTACCACAACTGTGGAAATACGAAATAGATGTCGGGCCTGCATTCGCAATAGAGGCCAACAATTTGAGCAGAATATGTAAAAAAATATTAAATAAATGTTGTATGTATTCTAACTAGCTGACCCGGCAAACGTTGTTTTGGCATATAAGTAAGCAAAGCAAGAATAATTTCACTGTATTGCATTTACTTTAACATAAATTTAACTTATACTTTGGCCTCAGCAAAACGTGGTTATACTAATAAATTGTAGCTTACATAAAACGTTTTTACTTTAACATAGCGCCATCTATTGGATACTTACTCAATCCAGTCAACTAATTACCTTATACCGCCATCTGTTAGAATCTTATCGAACTATCAGATAATTATGTCTGTCAGATAATAAACAAATAATACGCAATAAAATAATGTTGCGATTACAAATTGAGATATAAACTATCCTATCTTTTAAGTTGGATAAAACTGCACACAGTGTGCAATTTTTTTATAAAATTGGTTCAGTAGTTTAGGAATCCATAGCGGACAAACAACGTGACACGTATATATATTTTTCTTCTTTCTTGTGGTTAGCCAACCTCGTGTCACGAGTCGTTTAAGCGTCTGATGACAACAACCGGGACCGACGATTTTATGTGCCCTCCGAAGCACGGAGACGCTCAGTTAAAATACCACTATGCGGTCACTCATCCACAGACTGATCGCGCCGAGCGTTGCTTAATCTTTCCGATCGTGAAAGCCTCATATATGAATTAATATTAAAACAGAAATTCTAAAATATAATAAAACAGCACACTTACATCTTTCATGCAATTAAATTACGATACGATATTTGTGTTTGTTACTTAATATTTAACATGGTTAGAACCAAATAATTTTTACATTTCGTTGTTAGCATAATACATAGTTATTACAAGTTAGTACCATTCAAATGATTCTATTTGTTTGAGGTCTAACGTGTACTTTGATTTTAAACTCATCACTGCAATACTGTTCTAGTGTAGTAGCAGTTGTGGTTTTAGTAAACAGCACTACTTTTTCATAGGCTGCCAGAATCTTACACTTCATAATAACTCCCCATAATTACCTACTGTTTTTTGTATTTTTGTTTACTAAAAGTTTTATTAATCTGATTTGTAATAATTTTAATTTATATAAATAGGTTTTAAATATATTAACGTAGCAGCGAGCCAACCAGCGCACAGTGTGCATAGTGGCCCTACTCAGTACAAAGCTAAGTCGGTAGAAGCTTAGAACTACTGATTTCAGTTTTTTACATAAGTGCGTTATGTGTATTTTGCATGAAAAGTTGTATAATTTCACTCCGCCGCTGAAGACAGTCATAACTACGCCCAACTATACAGGTTCGACGCTCAGTTTTTAAGATACGGCGATCACGTATGCATACATTAGGGCCCGTATTACAGAACGAGAATCAAAATTCAAGTAGAACTTGAACGCAGAATGCTGGTAGCATTTTGTGAGATCATCGGGCAACTATATCTGATGTCTCAACAATTTTTACAGCCCTAGCTCGGGCCTCGCGGGCCTAAGTAAAAATTTACCCCAGCTGGTTAACAGTACGCCTGTAATTGATGGACAGCTCAAACTATCTTTTTATGTTATTGGTACGGCACCCATAGACATCAGCATCTAGGGAATACTAATGGGTTGCCGACAAGGCTAAGTTGGAATGCCTTGTGTTCCGGTAATTTCAGTAGCTGTTCTCACCCTTCACCAGGAACACAACTACGCTTCATCATCATATCAGCCGACGCTTACGTGTAGTAGTGGAATAGGTAAAACTGTAGTACCGTCCCAGTCGAGTTGTCAACCTAGAACTCTACTACCACTAAAATCGATCTGTTGGTAGATACTAACACACGCCAGTGGCTTTTGTTTTGCGATTATGGAAATGAAATATCGCACTCAAAACATTCGTGTTTTTACAGATGATGATTATGATGAAGAGATGGAGTAGAGTAGAGGACTGTGATTTTTGAAAATTTTGTTTTGTTTTTCTCATTTAGTATTACAATCCAGATTCCAGATGTTCTAATCGAGTATTTGCGCTTTGGTATATCGTGTGTCATTCGCCATAATCAGATCTTCAGATTAAAATAAATACTAAAATCCAAAACCAATGTAGTAATACCTTTAAGATCAATTTCGCTCCTAAATACAGCGGTCAAGTGTTGTCCAGCGCACTCTCCCTCCTCACAGAGATAGTGGTCTGTTCGGAAGTGATGCGCCAGCTCCACATGCGACGCGTAGTACAAGTTGCGTCCGTCAGCGTCACATAAATGGCAGTAGAGATGTTCTTTACGCAAGTGTCGGTACAGTTCGTCCGCGTCCATGAAGCGTTCCTCGCAGAACTCGCAGAGAGGATGACCCCTGTTTGTGAGAATTAATTCCATAGTCAAATAAGTGTTAAAGAATTTTCTTCGAGTATAACGAGGGTTGTCTAACGCATTAGGTTTAGCTAGGTGCATTGAGCTGCGTTGTCTTTCAGAAAAAAAGCATAGGATTGGTTCAACGTTTATATTGTTACGCCATTCAGTAGGTATTTAATAGCGAAACGTGGTGCTTTTTTTCACCCGTTGGAAATCCATCATGGACTTGCTCTGCCCACGGAAGGGCGGAGGGCTATGCCGGACTCTTACCAGCTAAACCCACCTGAGTGGTCATCTTCGGCACCAGGGGGAGGCTCCAGGATTTCGTATATCGCACCGGAGCCGCCTATTGGTGCCACGCATGTAGGCACATCTCGGAAGGGATGAAGCGGCCACCCATGTAGGTACGTGTGGCGGGCTTCACCCACTAACGCGACGAGACGTGATGTTACTGAGATAGAGATTTAGATTCGAAATCTCTTTAAATTGTTTGGATGAATCCGTTCCTAATACAACCAGATTATTGTAGTTGGGAGAGGTTAACACGACGTAAGCTCATGGAGAACTGTTCCGTATTTGCTTGCATAAATTATCGGTGTATCAGCACGGATTTCCTCCAGCGTGTTATGCAATAAGACGAGACGTCAACCTCCATATAACTTAACATAAGAGGCATCTTCACAGACGTAAGGTTATTAGTTCTAAGATATAAATAAACAGAAATTGAATTAAATAAGTGATGTGCAAAATTAAAATACTTGGTGTTGTGGGACACCTGATATAACCGAAGCTTCTTACGCATTGTAAGGTAAAATCTAATTATCAAAGCTGTAAAAATACAAGTAATTGAAAAGAAAATATATTAATAGTAATGATTATGAAAATAAAATCAATATATATCAACTTTTATGAAAATAATTATTACCCTTTTTTACAAATACAATAACATATAAATAATCACTTAAATCCAGGCACCAGAATCACCACCGGCATATATTACACATGTAATCACATACATTATACCCAAAGACACAAATTACACTATAAATACAGCAAAATATCGAACAAACCCTATATAAAATCTTAACAGCCACTTATTAAATGAAGAAGTCTTTACATTTAAATACATACAATATACTAGCGGAACATATTGATGCAATTACCATGAACAGCGCAAATAAACACAGAAAAGACGATGTCCATTAATTACCAAAAGGCCATTAATCCAGTGCCGCATAGCTGGTTCTTACACGTCCTATATCGGTATAAAATACACCCAACAATCATGACATTCCTCCAAACTTTCATGTTCAGTAACTACCTACAGATTCGATCCATATCCATAGTAATAAAATTAAATACTCTGCATCTATTATGGTTTTGATTAGCCATCAATCCTCTTTTCCAAATATTGAATGAATAAATTAACACAGTGTACATTGGCAAACAGTGAAATACAATACACTATTACTTTAGAATAGAATAGAATATTCTTTATTGTGCACGATTATAAAAACAACTACTAGGAATAATTCTATGAACAGTAATTGGCGGTGACAATGGGCGGGCGGTCTTATCGCTAGTAACGATTTCTTACAGACAACCTTTGGATGGAACACTAATGTTCATGGATAATATAAAACTAGGCCTCTGATAAAAAGGCTTTGTTCATATTTCAATGTACAAAATTACATAACACCATTTATCGCAAGAATTTCATATGCTTAATGAAGATTTTTAAGCTGTTCGCTATTGACAAATGTAAAATGATCTAAATTACTAAAGGTAAAATCCGTAAAATACCGTGTGGTGCCGGCTAAGAATACCCCACTCCATCATCCCGTGGGTGTCGTAAAAGGTGACTATGGGATTAGCCGAAGGATGGGCAGCAGCATCCATCGAGTACATTTATAAATCAACTGCGATCGTCAACCCGTCTTCCAAGCGTGGCGATTATGGCAAAAACCCCCCAGTGAGTCCACAACACAAACCCAAACCAGTTGTTGTGGCAATCTTTGGGGAAGGCTTCTGTTCAGCAGTGGACGATTTTAGGCTGAAATGGAATTTAGATACACACACACGAAACTTCTTCGGGGTCAGTGATGATGGCCGTTTCCATTGCGAAGATTACATTGAAAGTTGAACATTATTATGTTGTACTAGCTGGAACCCGCGGATTCACCCGCCGTTTTATGTAAAAGGAATAGATTATTATAAATAATTTAGAGTACTTCGGCATAGACATTTGACATAGAGTATACTCGTATATAATGTATTTCATGGGTTTTAAGTATTTTGCGCGGAACCCTAATTATTTTTCTGAAATAATAGTAGCCTACGATATTCCTTATAACATCAGCTATGTGCCAGTGAAATCGTCGTGAAATCCCGTAGAAATCGGTCCAGCCGTTTCGGATATTAGCGGGAACAAACAGACAGACAGACAGACTGACAGACAGAAAAAAAAATAGAATAGGTTTTTTGTTGTAGGTACCGTATATACTTTCATATTCATTTAGTAAAAAGCTGTTATTTTGATATTACAAACAGACACTTCAATTTTATTTATTTGTATGGAGTATAGACGAAGGAAAGGCAAAGCGTTAACTAGGTATGGAAATCACAGATAAGTAAGCTATGTAGATAAATAATATATGATATAAGCTTTATTAAGTGCATTAATAACACTTTTACGAGGAGGGATCAAAAAGTAGTGAGAATGAGATAGAATATAATGACTATTGATGACTTAATCATTTATTTTTCTACATAGTTTCTGAGTATCTCTACACACCGGGTCCAGCGCTTTTCCAAGGCTTCAATCCCTTTCACAAAAATAAGTTTTGTCTTGGTCCTGCAAAAAGCTCTCCACGGCATCCATCACCTTGTTATCGTCTTCGTACCTGTTTCCCCTTAAGTATTTTTTCAATTTGGGGATCAGATAAAAATCGCTAGCCGCTAGATCTAGTGCATAAGGGGTCAACCAATTCGAAGCCAGCTTGCTGAATGGCAGCCATCGCAACCTGTGCGCGGGTGCGTTGTCGTGATGAAACAGCACGCCCCTTCGAAGGTTCCCTCTCCTTTTCTCTTTGATGGCATTCCTCAACTTGGGAATTAAAGCTGCATAATATTGGCCTGTAATAGTTCGTAAACGCTCCAGGTAATCAATCAAGAATATCCCTTCTCAGTCCCAAAATATTGAGGCCATAACCTTGCCAGCCGATGCCACGACACGACACTTCTTCGGGGTCAGTGATGATGGCCGTTTCCATTGCGAAGATTGCTGTTTTGTCTCGGGATCAAAATGATGGACCCATGTTTCGTCCATTGTTACGAAACGAGACAAAAAGTTTTCAGAATCTTCTTGAAACTTGTCCAACAATATCTTCGAAATGTCAAGTCGATTTTGTTTCTGACTGTCGGTTAACATTCTCGGCACCCATCTTGCGGAGACTTTTCTCATATTCAGAGATTGTCTCAATATGGATTGAATACTTCCGTATGACTTGCCCGTTTCTTAAATTAAGTATCGGATGGTAACTCTTCGATCGCTCAATACAATTTTCTCGACTTTCGCAACATTTACTTGGGTGACTGACGCCGATGGACGGCCGTACCAATGTTCGTCTTCCGTGCTCGTTCTCCCTACTCGAAATTGAGTAGACCACCTTGCGACAGTGGAATACGGCGGAACAGACTCTCCTAATGTTGCCTCCAAATCACAATGAATCTCTTGCCTCGTTAACTTTTTTAAACAGAGGTATTTAATAACGGCTCGCACTTCGTTTTTCTCCATTTTCCAGAACACGTTCCGACACGAAGCAAACAAATGACTACATTCAGAAAAAACAAAAGAGAATCGAAGATTTTTTTTTTATTAATAATACAAATATGTATCTGAGCTATGCCTGCCAGTATTTTTTTTTTCTTACCAAGGATTATGTCGTTCTCACTACTTTTTGATCCCTCCTAGTATAATTTATAGCCTAGATTAGAAAACATCTCGTGTTAAATTTTAATAAATCGCATCGTATTTAGTCGACTGACGTGGCCAGCCTACTGCCACTTCAACTTGCAAAATCTGCAAACTATGTGTGACTCCAGTTCTATGGCTGGTCATATCTGTCGTAGAACTGGAGTCACACATAGTTTGCCATTGTAACAGAGATAATCAGAAAATGTAGTGTGGGCTGTGTCTAGCCAGATGGACAGACGGGTTGGAGAAACCTGCTAAGATAGATTGGATACGGAAGGAGGACCTGGTGCTGTGGCGCAGCTTGGGAGAGGCCTACGTCCAGCAGTGGAAAGCGATAGGTTGAGTTGATTGGATTGATTGATTAGCACCGTCTTTCCGTTTTTTACAAGTCTATTACTACATATTTACCAAAAGTCGCATGACACAATCGCATTGCTTTCAGCGGTAAGGCTCGTGCGATAGAAAACAACACAAATAAATATTGGGTCTACTGGATAGGCGTTTGCTGGTGTAGGTGTGAGATTAAAGCTCATTTACACTCAGCTTATGCAGCTCGTAAGTAAGTCTATCTCTAACAAATCATTTTGAATTGTTAAGAGTTTCCTCGACAGCTAGGTAGCAACTTGTGCATGCAAATGGGCATAATGTGCATAAACAGACCCCATTGAAAAAACTGGAACAGTGTGTAATAAATAAAAACCATTTGGATAAAAATCCATTGCGTTTTGCGCTGTTTTTGGGGTCCGGGTTCAAATTTGACTGTTTAATCAGTTTAATATAGCGCGAAATACACGCAATGGATGAATTTTTATGGTAATATGTTAATGTTACCTGTGTGATGTATCGTCTAGGTCTCCTCTCCGTCGATGATGAGCAAGCTCCTGGCGAGTATAGCACTTTCTCTCCATAGTAAATATCTACAAGTCATATAAGTCAATGTCAATATCACTGAAGTTATCAATTTGCACACAACTTTCATCCAAATTTTTTAAATAGCGTTTAAGATATATTCATAAATTCTTCAGAATCATGATTATTCCATTTATTTTTTATTGTAGAGATTTCATCGGCGATTTAATAAATATGATAAGTTAATTGTAATTGTATGTGCCACTGATGTCATTATCATTACAAGGCATTATAAATTATCACTATATAAAATATAAGCCATGTAAGTAAGAACTACAGAATTAGTCATTCAATCAATATTAACTCATACCGCGTACGTCATTCAGTCTTTATTACCAAGCATCATTCCTTGACCGTTTTCCTTTACTATAAAATATTATAATAAAATATGGTGCATTAGACGTAATAAAATTTGTTTTCTTTGATTAATATTATAAAACATTTTAGGTTATATTTTAAAGTATGAAATAAGATTAATATAATGTATTTATTACAAATTCAACCTGGCCATTCCACCCTTATGCACGCCATGGGTACAAATTACTGCCCTCAACAAAATGAATAGGATGGATTATTCTTATTTAGGAACAAAACAGTCCTTTCATGTAAGTATTGAGGGCGATGTTCTAAATTAACTGGTGTCATCGACTAGACAATTTCATGGTAATATTCCCTATGTCTCTTATACACATATTATGTAATTGTGGTCTCAGTATGCTTCTGCTAAAACTAGAGCATTACAGACGTCATAAATTTAAGAATTTGATTTTAATGGAGTTATCTGTGGATCTGATTCTGAAGTGACAATGGGCATGCCCAGGGTTTGATACTAGGTCCGTTCCTATTTTAAGTGTATTTAAATGACCAGCGTTATATGGTTCACGATCCATCGAAAACTGTTGTTTGCTGGCGATGCCTCTTTAATTTTAATATAGATAGATGTTTACCAAATATTGACTGGCTTAATGTAAATAATCTATGCATAAGGTAAGGTTAAGGTTCACAAGGTAAAGGAATGGTTCACTGTTAATTATAATTATTAAATGGGCAAAAAACAATATGTATACAGTGTATTTTGCCATATGTAAAAAGCAGAGACTGTGAAGATATAATAAATAATGGTGAAATTTGAATTTATAAATCAAAATGTTTTTGTTTAGGATCATCCTGGATTCAAAGCTTCAATGGGCTCCGCATGTTTAGATCTTTAGCAGGATGGCTGATTTCAGCTGCTTATTCTGTTAGGAAAAGTCAGACTTCTAACAGATGCAGCTACTGCAAGACTGGTTTACCTTCGCTACTTTTATAGCAATCTTATGGAATATACGGGGTCAGGTCGCTGATATAGAATATATATTTATTTTGTGGAAGAGCCCTAACACCCTTTATAGTAATAGTTCCCTGAGAGAACACTTTACATAATGACAGTGCCTTTTAAGGAAAAACGTCGAACTTTTTACAAAAATAATTAAAATAATTGAATGGGATAAACCATGATAGATATAAAAATAAATTAGTACAGCAACAGTCTCGTTTATCTAAAAGGCTTATTAACTACACAATTTCATGGGACCCTTATGCTAATTTAAGAAGATGCAATAAGAGTTAGAATTAGGGCAATGGTGTCGTCCCGATCTAGATGCCTGTACGACTGTTAAAAGGTTGCCTCCCAGGCACTTCTCGGAGAGGATTACTACCTAGTTGCCTAGGCGGTCTGCCGATCGGGCAATGTAATAACAGTTAGGGAGCTTGCTCAGTCGTCGCACGATGAGTGCTTTTTTTATAAAGAGCGTTACTATACTTATAATTACTCTTCAAATTCAACCGCTCCGACCCTCAGGCAGTTTCTTAAGTTCGTTGGTTCAAGAACTCTGAGTAGGTACTTTACCCAGATCTTTCTCCTTTCCTTTTTTAATTTTCTATATGGCTACTTCTGCAGTTACGCCAAAAGCTACGTTTTGTAGTTGCTACAGCGTGGGTGCCATGAAAATACACGTATAATTCTCTCGGCGTTCACCTTCTGACTGAATTAAGGCTTGATTGGCAGGGTTGTGTAATAACTGTAATAAGCGACGTACTAACTAGGGGCCACGCTTCCCTATAAACATGTCCAACAAGTCCTCATAATCGTGTTGTGTAACAAGTGTTTAATTAAAGATCAAACATCCTTCATGGGATATGGATATAGTATATATTTTTTTAAATAACATTCCAGTCATCATATTACTATTACCACAGCATAAATATTAAATATTTGTAAAACATACTCTCTGGAAACAAGCACGAGGACTATCATAGACATAAAAATGTAAGATCACGATACACATCATTTGATTTCATTAGGTTGATACAACGACGGCATTATTTTGTGATATCAATGATTATAAAAAAAATGACATTAATATTATAATATATAGCTATAGCTATAGCTCTTTTTCTTTATGACATTATTTATTTACATTCGTAATTTATTTTTATATAACTTAACCATCGAGTTATAAACAACTGGAGATGCAAGCCTCATCATTACGCAGAAAATCAATTGTAGCCACTATTTGATTATGGAGCCGTAGCTTTGAAATTAGGAAGGAGTTTGATGTAATCATATATTTATCTCTCTCATACTTATGATGAGATGACGATATTACGCCCAAACGCAAGATCGGTGTTGCCTACCCCATGACAGTTTTCCCTACGAATCTATGAATGATTTATTATTGTATATTTTAAACATTTTAGTTTCGATTAGAGTGAAACCTAAACGTAGATATTAGAAACGTAATTATTTCCGTGAGATAGTCTCATAGCTGACTCAGACGCTAGGTTCACGGGTGAGACTTCCGCAACAATAGCATAACTTGTAAAACTTGTCGCGCGCATTAAATTGTTCAATAGTATTTATTGGTAAGAATCTAATATTTACAAGTCATATTTTTTTATTTAATAAATATTTATAATTACCTACAGATACTTAGCTCGTCAAAATTGTAATTATTAACATTAATATTTATAATCAATATTAATTAGAAATAAAAAAATTGTCAAGTCCCAATGTGAAACAGCAATACAATAAAAAATAAAATGTCAAGAAATGAATATATGTAGTTTCAGATGAAATATAACAGTTCAGTCAGTATTCTATATAATATGATTATAATCTAAGTCATTATTATGCTCAGAGACAGTTTATTATACATGGTAGGACCTATAATGTGGCTCAGTTCGTGTCCGGGGTATGGCTACCAGGTTGCTTGCATTGTGCGTGTTGTACGAGTGTACTTTTTACGTTACATATTACAATGCTAGACATAGTAAGGATAACGAGTCCTTTGAAGTAGGGCTTGGCTGAATTATCAGCAGCGCGCTCCCACAGCTCCGCACCGTATTGGATCGTCGAATTAACAGGTTTATGCCACTTCTGCTAACACCACGCGAGCCACGCGCCTATTGGCGAAACATGCACTATCCAGAGAATGTCGACACATGATGCATACACGCAGCCGCACGCTGTACCACTCGGCAGTGTACTTTTGCTAAGTGGTATTTATTCGTATACTACATCAGATACAATTCCAAGTGTTATATTTATTATAGACCATGTGATATAAGAAATAAGACAGTTTAACTTCGTATAATTTGTAAAACTTCGTTTCGTTAGGAATGAATTTAATACATTATTTTTTGTATTCTGTGCCAATGGTAACAGGACAAAAATTGGGCCTTAGTAATAACAGGAGGCCAATTTTTTCTTGACTTCGGAAGTGGCTTTGGTTTGGGCAAATACAGTTGCTTGAGTAGGTAACCAGTTCGTTTTCTTTCTTAGTACTTGCATGACTTTAACCCGATTCTCATGACGCTCTGGATCTTAAGGAACACTACAAAATTAATCACAACATGTTTTTTTTTATAACAGAGGTCACAAACTACGTCACTAAACACTGACAAAACTCCCATATTACTGGAAACCAGAACGCTGTTTTACTGGCAACACTGAATATAAAATAATGATAGCAAATTTTTATCCCTGTTTTAATTATATTTACAGATATATCAAATAAAAATCTGTTACATTAAGTGTGAAACATAATCACACTTGCTTTATTATGTTTTTGCGGTCGAGAATCACACTCTTTCACCACACATTTACCCGTTTTAGAGGAAATAATTTAATGTGTTACCCGGTCGACGTCAAGCTAGCCACTGAGTGACATAGCGCCAGGCATATGGCTGTGGCCATATGTTGAGTGGCTAAGCCTATGCGGGGCAACTACTTATCTAGTTACGGTAGTAATATATATATATATATCAATGAACTTAACTATCCATTTTTATTACCCTTGTAGATGTGAGTCTGATCTGGGTATATAATATATACCCATTTGATTTATCTGCACTATTCTCACATATTTATTGCCATAACATTGTATTCAAAAATATTGTTAGTATACCAAATAATATATAACTAGCCTTAAATTATTTTTTGATGATGCTCTTACTTTTTCAACGGGCGCCTTAGGCGCCTTACAACTCACTATTAGAATACTCCAGCACCAGCACTAGCACCACTCCATATTCTCTCATGGATATCGTAATAGGCAACTAAGAGACTAAGTTGTCATTCGGCACCCCTTCCACGCGAGGTCAACTCGCACTTGTCCGCTGTTTTTAAATACAATCGATGGTCGATCGATCGAAATGTTATACTACACAACACAGCAAATATTTGTCCTTACCTTCAAATGCTTAACGCAGAGATCACAGAAGTATCTTTCGTGGACTTTCCTCATGTGGTCACTCAACATACTAAATGTGCGAAATGGCGGAATCTTGTCACAGATCTTGCAGCGGTTCTCCAGCAACAGCTCATATGCTTGCTTGATATCTTCAGTGCAGAAACCAATCTTGAATTGCCTCTCAAAGAGTCGTTCAGTAAAAACCCGGTTGCGAAGCTCTTTGTAAGGTTGGACAGTTTCCGTAAACACAACCTGAAATAGAAGTAAAGTTCTAATATTGTGTATATCATCGATGTGTCATGTCATCCAAACACTTTTCATGGAATAAGCATTCAGGAGTAATGAGTTATACTTTCTGCCAATTAAAAACTGGATTAAAAAATTAACAACATGGGAAAGTTTAAGTGACTATCTCATTTTATTTTAACAATATAATAAATATTAATTTCCGCAATATTCATAGTGTAACATAATAATGCTAGCTGTGACCTCCTAGCACCGACCATAGGAATATGTATGTTTTTAAGGAGATAATGAAATAAATCTAAAGTATTTTAAATTTAATTGAGGTTACATAGTTTATTTTCTAAATCTATAGTTTAAGAAATCTCTATAAATAATGTCTGCAGTAGAACATTGGGGATCTATGCAAGATGATTTAAATTTGTTACCTTTACAAGATTTTAATATAGACTTAAGAACATGGGTGGTTTTGGGCCTGATCTGTTACAGAAGAAGCTTAACTAAAAATAAGTATATATTTTTACATTTGGTTTCGCAATTAATCTTTGACATTTACAATTAAAATAAAAAGTGTAAAAAAATAAGAAGACAACATGAGTAAACCAGTGACTATTCAACGAAACGCATACTATTGTCTACGGCCTTTTGCCAAATGTGTAAAAAACGTACTCTTGGATAGGTACCGATTTGTCTGGAATATTGCGAACAATTCCTTAACTACATGTATCGATAAGTATAGGTATTTTCTTTGATAAAATAAACGATAGTAGATCATACCGCCATACTTAACCTCACTGCCACAAAAACGAGGATTTTACTTAAATGTAACTGAGAATATAAAAATAAAGTATGGTAAAATACTCATGAAATACCCTTTCACAACATACCGATTTCTTAAATGTAACGACCAACACAATTCGGGGCTTAGCATTGTATGGGCAATTGTCCGTTTTTTTTTACTCCAATGTAGTCCATTTTTTTCTTCTTATATTTCCTTCTTAATCTTATTAGTAGTTTTTAAGTAACACATCCACAGACAAAAAGTTGTTGATAGTTTTATTGTATATATATTAGATAGGAAATAAATAGAATAATAAATAGGAATAGGAAAGTTGACGGCGCAGAGTACATACTAATCAAAAATATGAATAGCTTGAGTAAAATCATATAAATTTTCTTCATATTATTATTGGGAGCATGTCTAAGTGTCTTCCATAATTTTAAAATTCAACAATTTAAAAATATATTATCAAAATTGTAGAGGATTGAGAACTAAAACGAACACTTTTTACTGTCACCTTTGTTGTGGGAATTATGATGTAATAATACTAACTGAAACGTGGCTTAATAGTAGCGTACTCAGTACTGAACTATTTGATGGTAGGTATGTTGTCTACAGAAGAGATAGGGAGACAACAGGCTTCCATTCTAATAAAGACGGTGGTGGAGTTCTGATTGCCGTTTCAACAAAAATATACTCAAAACGTATTGATAATTGGCAAAGTAATTGTGAAGATCTTTGGGTCACCATTGATATTGCGACTACACACACATTACGACAACTAGCTCTCTGTGCAGTCTACCTTCCTCCACCTGTATGTCTTCCAACAATTGATCATTTCATCAAACATTGTAATAACGTTTTTGAGACAACAAATATGCCCATTTGTATAATCGGGGATTTTAACTTGAGCAAAATGAACTGGACATCTGGCGCTATTAACAGTTCCCTTCCTAACACATGTATAAGATTATTAGAATTTATAAATGTTAGTAAACTTACTCAGCACAATATCGTAAAAAATTGTTCGGCACGTATTTTGGACCTGGTCTTATCTACAATACCTACATGCACAGTGAGTGAGTCTAGTTGCCCCTTAACCGTTGTTGACAAGCTGCACCCTCCGCTTGACCTTACTATATCATTATTGAAAGAATCTAATCTTCCATACAATAAACTTAACATGAGGAAAAACTTTTATAAGGCTAATTATGAACAAATTAAAACGTATTTAGATGAACATGACTGGCATCTAAAATTTGATAATAGTAAGGATGTAGATGACATGTTAAAAATATTTTATGATGTGTTAAACACGGCAATAACTAAATTTGTCCCATATTGTAAGCCACAGTCCAGTCGGTATCCGCCATGGTTTAATAAAGCAATTATAAAATCGTTACAAGAAAGAAATAAGTTAAGATTGCGTTTCAAGAAATATAAAAACCCGCTAGATGAAATAGAGCTTAAATTAATCACAAAACGTTGTCAAAATTTAGCTAAAAGTTTGTACAGTGTTTATATGAAAAACCTAGAATCAAAAATAAAAGTAAATCCTAAACTATTCTGGACTCACGTAAAGGCTAAACGCGGAGGGTCTAGTGTCTATCCACTGACAATGACTGACGGTCAGACTATCACATCAAATGGCTCAACAATCTGTGATCTTTTCGGTAGTTATTTTTCATCTGTCTATACCCCTGATCCTAGCACAGAATTTAAGAGTGACTCAAAGTTTCTGGCATCATTAGAAACTAATAGCCACTGCTTAACAATTCCAGAATTGGACAGTTGTTCCCTCCTCAAAAAACTACAATCTCTAAACATCAGTAAAGGAGCAGGTCCTGACGAAATTCCACCTTTATTTATTTCTGCCTGTGCACCGGCCTTGGTTTCTCCACTACTAAAAATATATAAAGTTTCGTTAGCCACCGGAACTTTTCCATCAGAGTGGAAAAAAGCCAAAGTTGTTCCTGTGTACAAGTCGGAGAATAAAGAAAATATCTCCAATTATCGGCCTATTGCAATTCTCTCCACCTTTGGCAAGATATTTGAGTCGATGATCTGTCCTTACATCCAACAGCATTTCAGACTTTATCTGAGTGATCAGCAACACGGTTTTGTTACGTCAAGAGATACTACTACAAATTTACTATCTTTTTCGGAGTTCCTGATTAAAACTATTGACTTAAATAAACAGTTTGATGTGTTGTACACTGACTTCAGCAAGGCCTTTGATAAAATTCCTCATTCCATACTGATTAAAAAACTAGCAACGTATGGTGTCACAGGACCCTTGCTGAAATGGCTTAAATCATATCTCTCTAAGCGTGAATTTTATGTTGTTTTAAACGGTTTTCGATCTGCCAGCAATTATTGTATGACTTCCGGTACCCCACAGGGTTCTCATTTAGCGCCCATATTATTTATTATATTCATAAATGACCTTCCCTACTGTTTTAAATTTTCCGAGTGTTATTTGTACGCGGATGACTTAAAGTTTGCCCGTAAAATCGAATCATCAAGCGATATCAAGCTTTTGCAAGATGACCTAAACAGGGTTATTGAATGGAGTAATGTTAATGGAATGGAATTGAATTCAAAAAAATGCTACCATTTGTCATTCTCTAGGAAGGCTCACCCTATACACTCGGAGTACTTCATGGACAATAAAAAAATTCAAGAAGTTGAAACAGTAAGGGATCTGGGAGTGATTTTCGATAAGAAAGCAACGTTTGTCCCCCATATCGAAAATATAATTAAAAAAGCATCCAAAATGTTAGGTTTTGTGATACGAAACACCAAGGGTTTCAAACTTGCTAACACTAAAATAATGTTGTACAATAGCCTCGTACGTAGCGTCCTGGAGTACTGCAGTGTTGTATGGAGACCGCACTACGCAACACATAAGCTACTCTTAGAACGGGTACAAAAACGGTTTCTGTGGCACCTTTCTTTTTCTAAAGGAAAAAGTAAACAGCTGTCCTCTTATAATACCCGTCTGCAATATTTCAGGATGCACTCCTTATCGACTCGAAGAGATGTAACGGATGCCTTGTTTCTATATAAACTGCTTAGAAATAAAATTGACTGCCCAAACTTGCTGAGTCTCCTAAAGTTTCGTGCCCCAGCCCGATATCCTCGAAATCCCATCACTCCGTTATACCCACCCCCACGCAGAACAGTTCTGGGTGCAAACTCACCAATTCCAAGACTATGTAAGGTACTAAACAGCTGCAGTGACCTGATCGACGTACACCATGACGACATTGGAAAATTTTATAACATAATAATTAAACACTATTCTCAAACCCAATGATCATTATTGCCCACAGAAAATTTGAATGCTATTTAATTTTATAAGCAATTGAGCTAAATAATAAGATATTTTATTTTTATCTTGTCAACTTTATAATCGTATTGTTACTAATTTATTTATGATTGATTATTATTTTAATGAATTAGTTTTTTGTATTATTATCTAATTTTAAATAATGGTAAATCCTTAATAACATAATATGTATAACCATAAATGGCGCATGTGGTGTTAGCCTGTAAGTAATTGTTGCACTTATGAATGTACTATGAATTAATTTAAGTAAATGTATTGTGTAAACAATTGTAGGCTAACCTAAACAAATAAATAAATAAATAAATAAATAAATAAATATAGGTAAATGTTACCCTGTATGTTTGTGCCTCATCTTCAGTGATCAGAATAGATAGTGAAATTTTGAGCGATTTTGGACACATAATATAATCTATGTTAGGGATATTTTTCTCATATTTACATGTTCATAATACAGTAAGAGAAACAATAATAAACCCAAAAAAGGCACCGAAGTAAACATTGAAATAAAACCATTACACATAGAAAAAAGACAAATAAGTCCTGGAGCTTATCCATACTAATATAATATTTAAGGTTTTTCATCCTAAATAGTCATATCGACCCATTCTGGCCAATAGGGGGCGCTCAAGTATTATACAATTTGGGGGAGGGCTCTTGTCAAACGTCACGATGCGTTACAGGGGCGGGAGGGGTTCGAACAACGCGTTACGTTGAAAAGCTAAGGAATTAAAATCTTCCACATTGGCAACCCTTTTCGTTTGTTTTACGGGGAATCCCCCGATTGTATTGTACGTTATTTTTATTTTGTTCTCCTTTTCGTTTATGTTAAGGGGAATCCCTGTATTGTGTGTGTGACTGTATTATAGGTCATTTTTATTTTGTTTTCGTTGCCACTGCCAAGTGCCAGTATTCGTTAGTATTCACGCAGAAGCACATTGATGTAGTCAGGGTTGTTAAAGTGAGTTCATACTGTAACGTCCTCAAAAGTACAATCACATACTCTGTCAAGACGATAAGGCCGTGTACCAATAGGTTTACCGGCAGTAAAAAGTCAGAGCCCTCTTTTAATGCATATGGAATACAGAGTACTTTTACCTGACCATGATTGGGTTGTGGCACAGAGCGGCGCAGTTATTCCTTCTGTATACGCCAGCATCAACGTGGATCCTGACGGTTTCGGTAAGGAAGAAGCTGTTGGTTACAGCGGGCCGACATACATATTCATAAGGAGTGGGAAACACGCATCCTCCACAGCGAACACGCTTATCAATTCGAATCACTTTTATCAATATTTGCATTCAAACCCTTAATGATGACAGAATCGAACACCGTGAAACCAGTGATCATCATCTTTGTAGATGGTGGGCCGGATGAAAACCCGCGTTATCGGAAAGTCAAGATTTTTTTTTTTAAACCATTGCCCCACACTAGGATTTTTCCTGTCGTGGGAGCTTTTACAGACATAAATTCCACACATAATACACTTTACCATTCAACTATTTAAAAAATACAACCTGGACGCCCTGTTCATAGCGACTAATGGGCGGAGCGCAAACAATCGAGTTGTACGACGCATGGCCTCCCTCAGCAAACGACTGTCAGGGGTCATCCTGCCGCATGTACATTTTGGTTCTCATCTCGACAACAAAGTAATTACTATTGGTGATGATTTGGAAAAAACGCATTTTTCAGCACGTTGGGGAGACTATTGCTGGTCTGGAGGGAAATGAAAATTGACAACTACGATGTTTTGAGGAATATAGAAAGCCCGAAGATAGCTTGCAGGATCCAGCAGAACCTAATCTGGCGTGGTATAGCGCTCACGGCCGCGAATCGCAATATTTCTTGCAAGTGATTAAATGCGCGGACGAATCCTGCTGTTCCCGCTCGAGGAGTGCATTGAAATCTGTCTATCCTGATACTTTCCTGCCACCACCCTGCCCAATTCTTCAAACCCCAAGCAAGCTGGTGGTACCAAGACAGCTAGACAAAGGATCATGCAAGTTTTTACCACTTCTTGTGAGGTTGACCGTTGATCTGTCGCCACCTCTAGAAGGGTTTAAGCAGAAGCCTTACGATTTATTTTGCCCATCAGTACAATCCGACCTAAAGAACAGAATATGTGCAACCTGTAGGATCTATTTCACATCCCACAAATGCACAGTCGTTACGTGCATGGCAAGACTGCCCAGGACCGTCGTGAAAGTGTAGTACGGCCACAGCGACTTACTGGCAGAAGGGCAAATGAGCCTCTCTGCATTGTGCGCCGCTGTGAAACATCGTCTGAGGATGCCGATTGGCTCGACGAAGACGAAGTTGATGCAAGTGGTCTAACAATTCCGGAACTTTCTTCGTCTGCTCTCCGGATGCCAATAATGAAAGTCTGAGTGGCCTGGCAAAACCGTGGACAGAGGTGCAGTAACTCATTTCTTTCTTTAAATACCTACTTATTTGAATGATGGCTGATTTTATTTTAAATGTTATTGTTAAGAATACGATTTTATTTTGAACAAAATGTTTTATTTCAGTTAGGTTTCCGTTTCTAATTGCACAAGGTAAAGGTTCAAATAAATATGTTATTTTATTTTAAGAGTTTATTAGTAACAAAAAAAGGTAAAAATATACGCATGTATTGCGAGTTAGAAATCTCTTGTTTTATTTAATATTACCTCAAACGCGATTAAAACATTAACAAAGGTATTTTAGCGACTTTCCGGTACTTTGAGCAATATAATTGTGACTTTTAGGCAGGGGGGGGGGGTTTCCCGAAACACGTTACGGCGCGTTACACGAGGGGGCGGGAGTGTCCAAAATTCATCAAAAATTACGTTACGTAATCCTTGAACGCCCCCTTATCCACCATAAGATTATAATTATTAAGTTTCTAATCATAGGTAATATTTATTTCTTAAAGTGAAATGATCCACTTATCCAATTCTGTCTCCGAATCACCTTACAGATTCACTTAGATACTTCTTATATTCTTTTAATTATTTTGGATCCTTTGATAAAAATTATTACTTTTATTTCAACTTAATATGCAGATTTTCTACATAAACAACATTAATTTATAAAATTAATAACATGAAATAGAGCCATTGGAAACTCTACTGTTACTTTGTTCATTTTTAAATGCTTAACTTTAAGATAAATCTCTGTAGACAATAATCAGTCCTTATCTTTAAGTAAAGGTAACCTGATTGATTTATAAAAAATATTTTTGTACAATTCTAACAAGAACTATCTTCAATAAACCAAACACAAATTAAGGGACACATGGGTAACACCAGAGAAAATATGGTAACATCTGTGAATAATAAACTATGTATGAAGTAATAACAGTAAAAGGATAGTAATTTAATCAGATTAACTACTAAAAACAACTTATCAAATTAGTTATCTTGAAATGAACACACAATTTACTAAACTAACACTAAATTTTAAACTAAACAAGTACAATTTCAATACTTGTAGGGGATCAGTTTAAATGAAACCACACTTTTCACTATAGAAGTATTGCGAGGAACTTAGTAAACAGAGAAATCACTATGTAGAAGTAACTATGTAAAAACCAATATCATCCTACGGTTGACGCTCGCTTAGCTACTCGCAATCTGTACCGTGGCGACAGCCTTTATTTTAGATTCAAAACTTTACAAATTGTTTGACAATTTTCATTATGATAACAACACATAACTGATCATATATAATGTTAGAAATATTACAATTTACATAAGAACTTACTTTTTATATGCTTTAATACACAAGCTATATGTTGAATTTAGGTACATGTTGATTATATTTAACTGAACTACGATTTTACTTAATAAACTATCACGAAACATAGGGTTTCGTAAAACAACATTACAAACATGGCGATAGCTATCAATGTATATAATATATGGCTTTAAAAGTTGTTCTCTACGATGGGCCTAATCATTGTTTATATAATTCAAATAGTCTTAGCGATCAAAGATACAAGATAATAACAAGAAATCAACATAAATACGATTAAGATAAATCAGTTAGATTTTCGTTGTTTTAAGCACTTTCACAATAACTATAGTTAGTGTTTTTATTCATAATCACTTAAATGTCCATTGTTTATGTTTTAATTACACATTCACTTATATTCGTCGCCAACAGTCTCCCCCTCGGTGTTCTACACCTTTCTCAGGTAGGCGACGGTGTAGCAGCTGATCTCGGCACGATAATCACTAATCGTGACGTAGGTCGTCGCAGCTCTCCGACTGAAGTTCTCACATCGACGACTCGTATTCTTCCGTCGGGACCGGGATATGTTTTGACAACTTCTCCGCGGGGCCAGGAACATCGTGGGAGTGTATGATCAACAATGAGCACAATGTCACCAAGCGTGGGATCTATGTATCGCGGACCCACGTGATAACGAGGTGAAAGGGTGGGGAGGTACTCTCGTACCCACCTTGACCAAAAGTGATCGGCCAAACGTTGCGATGTCTTCCAATTTGGTGTGCCGACCAGCTCACTGTCGTCGAAGGCACCAAACAGAACAGCGCCACATGACTTCCCAATGAGGAAATGGTTGGGAGTTAAGGCTTCTTCTTCATCTGGATCTAAGTTGATATCTAATAGCGGTCTAGAGTTTACTATGTGCTCAGCTTCGAGCAGCACTGTGTGTAGAATTTCTTCGCGAGGATGTCGTTCATGCAGAACGGCTGCTAAGGCAACTTTCACAGATCGCACCATACGTTCCCATGAACCTCCCATGTTCGGGGCTCCAGGGGGAATGAATTTCCAGGTGATGCCGAGTGCTGTGACTGCTTCTTCCATATTTTGCATTTCTGCCTTGATTTCTTTGTTTGCACCAATGAAGTTGGTGCCATTATCACTGTACATTACGCGTGGAGTTCCTCTTCGTGCAATCATTCTGCGAAATGCGAGGATCATAGAATCGGTGCTCAATGATGAGGCGAGCTCGAGATGTATAGCTCGTGTCGTAAGGCAGGTGAACAAAGCGCCCCATCTTTTCTCGTTGCGGCGCCCAATGGTGACAATCATAGGACCAAAGTAGTCTACTGCTGTACAGGTGAAAGGCGAGCATCCTTTGGTCAGTCTCTCTGGAGGTAGATCTCCTTGCGGCACTGCTTGTGGCGCTGTCTTACGCAATTTGCACCATCTGCAATTCCGGGATACGTTGCGTATTAAGCTTCGGAGTGAAGTTACCCAATATCTCTGTCTGATTTCATTGAGCACGGTATGGTGATTCCCATGACCGAAGGCTGTGTGTAGGTGCTCCACTAAGAGTTTCGTAACGAGATGTTTCCCGTCCAATATTATAGGGGTTTTGTATGATGATGGCAAGAAGCTCGCTGCTCCAATTCTGGTTGAGAGTTTCATGATGCCATCTTCTATAATCAGCGTATAGTTTTTTAGGCGTGAGTTTCTTTTTAATTCTGTTTTGTTTTGTGTTGCGAATATTTCTTCTTGGAAACTATCGTGTTGGATCTTCCGTATTATCATCAGTTCGGCTTTTCTTATATAACTTATGGTCAACGGCATATATAATGTTTTGTTTTCGGTTTGTTTCGTTTTAGATATGGATTTTCCTAGATTAGTCTTTTTTTTTATTCTTTTCCAAGCAGGATCTTGTGTAGTTGTATTGCTGGCATTGATTGTCTTCTTTTTGGCTTTAAAAACGTCTACAGCTTGTAATAAACGAGCGGTTGAGCGCAGCAGGCGTGTCCAATTTGAAAAACGTGAAGGGTCTGGTACCACTATTATTTTCCGAACTCCAGTATTCACCGCGACAGTTTTTGTTCTTTCTTCTCCCGTATTTTCTAATTTTACTGCGCTAGTATCTGTAGGCCAATATTTGGGGTCTTCATAAAGAAACTGAGGGCCTGTAAACCACCGATGTTCAATGTTGAAGTTCGCTGGGGCTCCTCTTGTAGCGTCGTCTGCTACGTTTTGTTTCGTGGGCACCCAGCGCCATTCTTTTTGCCTAGTCAAGTCTTCGATCTCCGCTATTCTATGAGCGACGAACGGTTTGAACCTTCTAGGGTCTGCTTTGATCCAAGCCAGAGTTGTTCTTGAATCGGTCCAATATTGACAGTGCGTAATTTCTAGTTCTATTTCTTGTTGAACGGTTGCGGCTAGTCGACTGCCTAGCAAGCAAGCTTGTAGTTCCAGGCGTGGTATAGACACTGGTTTTAATGGAGACACTCTAGCTTTTGCCGCCAACAGTTTCACTTCTACGTGACCGTCAGGGTGTCGAGTCCTCCAGTACACTGCACAAGCGTAGGCTCCTTCGCTAGCGTCGCAAAATGTGTGTAACTCCCCCTCGGTGACGTCATGTGTTAGGCACCGAGGTATATGTAAATCCTCTAGTTTCTTCAAATTTTGTAACCATTTTCGCCATTCTTGCTCTCTTTCGGGCGGTAGCCTCTCATCCCATTCAATACCAGATCTCCAGAGGTTTTGCAGCATCACTTTTCCTTGAATGGTAAGGGGTGTAGCCAGTCCCATTGGGTCAAAAATTGACATTACAGCGCTCGTCGCTTCTCTTTTTGTAGGCGGCCTATCACCCTGGATAGCTTCTATAGGCGTATTGCGTAGATTCAATGTGAAATGCAGGCTATCGTTTTTCACGTTCCAGTTTAGGCCCAGGGTCTTCTCTATTTGATTCTGTTGTTCTCCTAAGCGGATCGATTCATTTTGTTCGTTATCTGTGAACTCTTCAATTGCTGTGGGTTCGTTACTCGCCCAGCCTCGTAGATGGAATCCTCCGCTTTTATGGATTTGGTCGACTTCCCGGGATACCTTGGCTGCTGTCGGTGCGTCTGGATAACTTGCCAGATAATCATCCATGTAATGATTATGCTGGATGGCCTTTGCTGCTTCGGGGTATTTTTCAGTGAAGTCCACAGCATTTTTGTTCTTAACGTACATGGCAACACACGGTGAACAAGCGGCTCCGAAAATGAGTGATGTCATTCTGTATTCTTTGTTTTTCCACAAGAATCTTAAGCTGTCGCGGTCTTCTTGGTTAACTTGCACGCGCAAAAACATCTCTTTGATGTCGGCAACCACTGCTACAGTTCTTTGACGAAAACGCATCAGGACTCCGAACAATGATAATAATAAGTCAGGACCTGTAAGAAGTGCGTCGTTCAAAGATCTTCCGTTAGATTTCGCCGCGGCGTCAAATACTAGTCTCATTTTGTTTTTTTGTGGATGTACAACGGCGAAGTGCGGTAAGTACCATGCTCGTGGTGACGCAGATTCCTCATTTACCTCTTCGGCATATTGGTTTCTGATGAGGTTCTCAACTTGTCCTTCATAATTTATTTTGAATTCTTCATCTCTTAGGAATCTTTTTTCTATCGCCAGTAGGCGTCTATAAGCAGCAGGTCGGCTCTCTGGTAATTTTTCGTTGTCAGTCTTCCATAAAAGGCCTGAACTGAATCTGCCATCAGGCAATCTCATGGTTGTAGAGTCAAGAACATCTAGAGCACGCTGGTCGATGTCGCTAGTAGGTTTCTTAGGTGCAATTCCTAGCGCGTCTATTTCGAAGTGGTCTTTGATTATCTTCTCTAACCGATCGTCCTTCTTTGGTTGCACTACGAGGTGGTTAACGATTCGCACTGGAGTACAGTTACCCAAACGGACGCCATGTAGCACCCATCCTAATTGGGTTCTTGATGCGACGGGTCGGTTGCGATCTCCTTTCTTAATCTCTTGTGACACTATCAAATTCCAATTGTCTTGTCCTATAAGAATTGTTGGTCGTGAATACGGATATTTTAATTGATCAGCTATTTCTTCCAGATGTGAGCAGTCGACTAAGTCCTTTTCGATTATTTCTTGAGGTGTTAAGTGCAAGTTCTTCACTGTGTACCCTTTCATTTGTTCAAAGCTCCTGCTGAATAGTCCTCTAATCTTAATGTTGATTTTCTTAGAGACCTGGTCTATTCGGTTGCCTCCCACGCCCTCTATTCTTAAGTCTTCTGAGGGACCTCTCGCTCCAATTATTTCGGCAACACTGTCTTCCACCAATGTCACGGTTGAACCCTCATCGAGAAGCGCGTAGGCGTTTGTCTTCCCGCTTGGTCCGATCAGTTCCACAGGCACTATTTTTAAGTATGCTTTGGACGTGGTTTGAGCGGCGTTCACTGTCGAAATGACTTTGGGTTCAAGGCTCGCTGTCTCTTCAACATGTAGGAGCTGGTGATGTCCTCGACGACATTTAGGACAAGGCTTCGCACGACAATTTATTCCCCTGTGTTTCCTTTTCAAACATTTAAAACAAGTGCGCGTTTTCTTTGCTATGTCCCAGCGCTCAGTTGTTGTAGACTCGGTGAACCTTTTACATTGTAATAATGGGTGTTCCCCTTCACAGAGAGGGCACATGATTTTTTCTTGTTCTTTAGTTTCAATCTTCTTAATTTGGCTATCGCAAGTACAAGTGGTAGCAACGGTTTTCTTTGGGTCTAGCTCTTCTTCCGACTCTGCGTAAGATGTATACGAATCTTCGTCATCGTCAGACTCGATGGCTGCTGTCACATGAACTGCCTTGGGCCTGGGATAACGTACTCGAACTTGTGAACCTTCACGCTTGATTCGTATACTGCTGGCGTCGTGCATCTCGAATCGGTCGACCATTTGATTGAAAAAGTTCGTGAGGGATATCAGGATTGGTTCATCTTCATCTTCTTTATCAGCTTTGTATTCGTACCACTTGAATTTCACTAACGTACACATTTTTTCGATTATTCTTCCTGATATGTCGCTCGAATGTAGATAGCTGGACTTTTTAATTTGTTTAATTACACTCACGGTGTTAGAGATAACTCCGGCATACCTAACTAGCTCCTTGGCATCTTCAGACATCAGGGGTAGACGATCAATATTTTCTATTTCACTCTTGATCAAATAAGTAGGTCTCCCGAAACGTCTTTCTAAAGCAATAATAATAGCCTCGGGATCCGTAAGAGTATACAGCATTGATTTTACTGCTTCTTTTGCCTTTCCCTTGATCGCACGTCGGAGTCTTCCCATATTTTCAATTGAACTAAAGAGCGCCTTCGTATCTTCGAACGTTGCCTTGAATGCCATCCAGTCTCTTGCATCGCCTTCGAATGGGTGTAGTTCACTCAAATATTTAGGCGCGCGTTGCTGAACTGGCACTGGTTTCCCCGAAGACACTGTTTTCATAGCTTCAATTAGGGCTTCGGCCAGTTGATTGGTTTGGTTTGTGGCCGATGGTGTCGGAGGTGGCAGGCGGCGATTTCCTTCGTCGCATTCTGTTTCCCGTTGTTTTTCAGTCATCTTGTTTTTGGAGACCCAATCTTCAACTACAGTAGCACGTGCGGTAATTTCGTCGTGATCACTCAAATCTGTGTCTTCGTCATCAGCTTTGGCCAACTCAAGTCGTGTTTCAGCCATTTGAGTTTCAATCTTCAGTTGCTCCAGTTTGAGGCGTTCGACTTCAAGGCGAGCCTCTAACTCACGGCGATGTTTACCAGTTTTCATGGATTTTGTTGAACGTGGTGACTTCCCAACAACGGTGTGCTCAGAGTGTTCTTCTTGAGCTTTCTGAGATGCTTTCTCTGTTGTGTGTGAACTGCTTTCTGTGGTACCCGTGGTACCGGTTGAATCTGTGTTCGTTGTACCGGAGCTCGTTTCTTCCTCCGTGGTAGATTTAGTACTGCTGTCACCCTTGCGGCTTCGAGTCATCATTACGCGTTGTCTTCCAGGCTTCAGGTAATATTCTGCACACGATAGGTTTCGAATTATAGGGGTTTATCGAGTGACCCTATAATTAAACTCAATTATTCAAACAAGTAGTGCAGACTTAACCCCGCAATAACAAACGCGAGTTCTTAACTCAGCTATCGTAACACTCGTAACGAAGATGCTTGATGACGTCACACTTCACAGTATCAAAGTTCGCAGCTCGCACCAACTCGCTTTCAGTATAACTTGTTCGATGGTTGTTTTCTTAAGATCCGGCTCGAAGGACCATTTTGTAGGGGATCAGTTTAAATGAAACCACACTTTTCACTATAGAAGTATTGCGAGGAACTTAGTAAACAGAGAAATCACTATGTAGAAGTAACTATGTAAAAACCAATATCATCCTACGGTTGACGCTCGCTTAGCTACTCGCAATCTGTACCGTGGCGACAGCCTTTATTTTAGATTCAAAACTTTACAAATTGTTTGACAATTTTCATTATGATAACAACACATAACTGATCATATATAATGTTAGAAATATTACAATTTACATAAGAACTTACTTTTTATATGCTTTAATACACAAGCTATATGTTGAATTTAGGTACATGTTGATTATATTTAACTGAACTACGATTTTACTTAATAAACTATCACGAAACATAGGGTTTCGTAAAACAACATTACAAACATGGCGATAGCTATCAATGTATATAATATATGGCTTTAAAAGTTGTTCTCTACGATGGGCCTAATCATTGTTTATATAATTCAAATAGTCTTAGCGATCAAAGATACAAGATAATAACAAGAAATCAACATAAATACGATTAAGATAAATCAGTTAGATTTTCGTTGTTTTAAGCACTTTCACAATAACTATAGTTAGTGTTTTTATTCATAATCACTTAAATGTCCATTGTTTATGTTTTAATTACACATTCACTTATATTCGTCGCCAACAATACTAAATGTGAATTATATTAATAGGAACTCTAATTGGTGTATAAACACAATTACTTAGGTCTCATTTCTTTTCACTGAATTGGTAATAAGCAAAGCGAGCTCTTGATTACGTTGGGTCCCAGTAATTTCTGGATAACATTCTCATAATTTATGTATATCCTTTTCATCAAATTGAAAATTTTGTCGTTTTATTCCACTACTAAAAAGATTACTTTTATTTCTTCCTGTTCATTAACATTTGTCATTGTTTGTATGCATGCATATGATTTGTTATTGGATGCATCTACATCTATTTGGACAAATAAAAATCTCTACATCCAATCTTCGTAAATTGGTCACAGTGGAAATATGTCTACAGTGGTTCGACTCGCCAGCCATACAGGTTCAATGGTGCGGGGGGGTCGCGGGGTGGAGCGTGTCGCAGCCGCTTACCAAACGACCATAGCGCAGTTTGGTAATAGTACGGTCTACATTCTATTGTCTGTTGTCGGCGTTGTCTGTGTTACGTGCTACATCAAAGTAGTCAAATCACTGTATACATATTTTCACTGGGCTTTGGTCATGACTGCTGCATGGCAGTTCTTCTTCTGATTAAAAAGCACCATATCATATACTCTTTGGTGGCTATTCATGAGACATGAGATCAATTTTCAATTTATTGGTAAATCGCTTGACAGAGTATCATTAGGCTAGGGATAAAAATATGAGCAATAAAGATCAGGGTTCTGTGCCATAAAAAATTTAAACAAGGTTTTCACTGAATCCAGCATGAATATTTTTTATGCTTTAATCCCTGTCTTTGTGAGCATCTCTTTTTTACCAGCAATTGCACATGATAGATCATCTCTCAAATAAATAAAACTGACATTTTTCTTCAACACTGTGTTTCTGTCAATGCTGTCTTTGCTTTTAGCAATGTTGTCAATGCCTAAATTATTTTAAGCATTTTTTATTAATTTGTTAGTCTACTACTATTTCAAAAATCTTCTTTATTAACTCTCTCTCTCTCTCCTTCCTGGATTTTGTTTCCATACTTTGAGTTATCAGGTTTTTCACCTTTGTAGGTTATGGGCTTATTAAGTTTCGAAAGTGATGATGACCTAGCTGCTCCTCATGTAGAGGTAGGCGATGCTTATGCCGGCAGTGGCGTTTCTTGCGGAGGTGTTGGTGGTGGAGTTCCATTAAGTCCCACAACATTTTCTAATCTGGAGTTGGATATAGGCAGGTCTGTGGGTGTTGTAATAATCTTTCTACAGCATTTTTTGTTCTTTTCATTTTCGCTTTATATCATTATAGCATATTTGCATAATATTTTTCTATAGGAGTCAAATTTTTTACTTATTTTTTTAGTCTTATGATATTGTTCTCCTTTCTTTTTCTTCACTTCTCATACTTATTTTTGCTATTTAGTCTTTCCCTAAAACATTTCTGTTTCTTAGCTGTAGTTGGCAGTATTTTAGTTTATGTAGGCCAGATCTGAGACAAAGTAAATTATTATTAATCTCTCAGACAAGTTGTACAGTCAAAATATATCCCGATCTAGCATAGCTCTTTGCATACTTTCTCTAGCATTACCGGTAACTCAAGAGAAATTTATCTTGTGTTACCTGTAACCCTGAGAGAAATGTTCTTAATAAAACGATGAATATGACTGAAACTAACCAAATATTTAGTAAATATTTTGAAATCAGACAACATGGGTAACATTCTGATGTAATAATAGTGAAATATTTTAAAAACTTACTGCAATTTTCACCATAATGCTGTGGAACAGCAATAAATCCACACAAAACACTTGAGAGCTTACCACGGACTGACGGGTGGGTAGCCTGTGATCAGCCTTGTCGAACCACACCAACAAAATACTAGATATGTGCTCTTCCTGATATCGGATTTTAGGGCAATAATGCAGTATGATTGATTATTTTATCAATGATTGAGACAAATATTTAGGGACCGCAAATAAATACTATTAGAGGAAAATAACTGTAAGTTTGCACTTCAAACATACGCTTATTTAGTTCCGATAAATAAATGATGTGAATATTCAATGCATTCAATCAATGTTTTCAAGAAACTTTAAACATTGTTTCGTCACCTAGGTTCAGGGCACATCTCCCTTGGGTGCCGAAGATGACCACGCCAGTGTTTTTTTCCGGTAGGAGTCCGGCATACCCCTTCGCCCTTCCACAGGGCGAAGGAAGTGCATAAACAATTTCTGGAAGGTTCAGGCACACATATTTTTGTATAAAGGATAATTGTGTTCTGCTGAGTTACCAAAAAATCTTATGGTGTGGTACCAACAGATTATACTATCAAGTAAAGTCATAAAAAATTTAAATGTGTACAGAAAATTTTATTCCTACTTCTATGACGGGGCCATGGAAGAAGTACCTTAAAAGTTGATTTATATCCTTTACATTTACTGTGTTTATCTGGCAATTGAATTCATGATAGTGATGTTAGTGTAGTAAAGCTATTGTTCGAGAATGTATTAGGTACACATTTCACTTACACTAACATGTATTAAAAGTTTATCAACATACAATATATTATGAAACAATAAAATAAATTAGTATTATTTTAATTGCCTGTCGTGAAATTGTAATACAGAAGATTCTTTGATTGTGTTTAAAAAGCACGATATTGCACAATGATAATCTGTGCACTGAGAATGAACAATAAACATGTTAACAGAGAAATAAAAAATGTAACTCACCCTTGCAAGATCTTGCCGACAGATAGGACACTCATTTTGCAGGCAGAGCACCCGCATTCGGGTGGAACACTCGAAACATACGGGATGGTCACATTCGCCAACCGAATAGTATAAAACGTTCTTGAAACACACTACGCAAGTATTCTCGTTTGCGTGCGAGTCTACCATGGTTTCGGGCTGGGTTTTGGAAAATTATAAACCGTACTGATAACCAGGTAAGATAGGTACACTACCTACGTCGAGATGAATGGTAAAATTTCAGGAATAAATACTGTATACCTACGTAAGATACAGAAAAGGAAAGACGAAAATTTCGGTGCTGAAATGACAGTATTAAAAAATTGCCAGAAACAAATATTTTGTGAAATCCTTGTGTGTAACACGAATGACACTATAGATGTAAAACGTAGTGATTAATGCTCTGTGTAGATAGATAATATTGATTACGTACTAGTTTCACCATGAACAAACCAAAAAATAATGACTTAAGACGTTGGTGGGGTGCATATACTTGGTACACACGGCTAAGCGTCAACTCAGACTGTTTGGACTTTGAACATTGCAAACAGGAGAGTCTGAGTTTGATTTCGAGCCGCACCTCTGACTTTTAGAGTTCATGTGCGGATCAGAATTTGATTATCACTTGCGTTAACGGTGAAGTAAATATCGCCATCGCCAGCGTGGTGGACTAAGGCCTAACCATTCTCATCATGAGAAAATGCCCGTGCCCAGCGGTGGGACAGTAACGGGCTACTATGTATACTATCATACAGACTATCATAATGAACATAAGCTATGTGTCTATATGTGTTACCTCGGGATTCAACAATAGTAACAATCCCCTCCAAGATGTGCCTAAACTAAAGGAGTGGCACAAATGGGTGGGTTGTTATATATTTAGTACCTATACTTTGCCTTTTGCCTGGTAGTATTGGTCTGTCATGCTCACAAAAATGTCTTGCTGGCGGTGGCGTTGTGTATCGGTTCGTTCGGTTCCCTACAATATGGTTGAGCTAACTAAGCGATGCTGATGCATGCGTCATGCTCGTGAACGGGTGCCGTCTGTTGGGACTGCTCAGCCGATAACTCGTTAACTGCCATTGCAAATAATAATTATATTACAGTAGTGTTTTTTTTATACATTGACCTACATAATGCTCGTTATATGTTTTACCATAATTTGTATCAATCAACATTGTAATCTCAATTATTATAAAGAGTATCCATGGAGTTTCTTGCCGGCTCTTCTCCACGACATCAACTATTTGGAACCGTGCAACTTAGATTCTGACGTGGCATAAGTGCCAATATTTGGTTTATTTGAAATAAAAATATTTGACTTTGACTTTGGTCTAGATAGAAGTTTTTCAAGTTCCTGGAGACCCCTTCCGTGTCGGTGATGACCACTCCAGTGGTTTCAGCCAGTAGAAGTCCGGCAGGCCCCTCCGCCCTTCCCCAGGTTGGAGAAAGTACATGAAGTATTTCCGTCGGGTAAAATAAAATTAAGAGCGTCGATCAACCGCGGTGGGTCGTGGACGGCTTCTGTAAAGAGGATGTGGTGCTCTCCTGTGTATGTTGAAGAACTTGCTTAACATGGCGAAGCTGAGGATTATCAGCATCACAGATACCATGTGCTCTGTAACAAAGATTGGGCCACGGTAGCTAACTGACACGGATGGTAGTGTGGATTAGATGAATGATCAGGATTATGGGTGAGAAGTAAGTCAAGATAAGCCAACGACGCGCTTACTCCAATTCCATAGTAAACTGAATTTTACTATGTATAATACCTAAATAGGTGTTGTAGGAATAAAGAGACTATTGTGAGTCAAGATCAAGCCCGTGAAACGCAAATAAATTTCTTCCGAAATTGATCCGATGTACATATTAAACTCCTCTTATCGCTTTAAACGATATGCACGGGTGCGAATGGGGTGGAGCTCTGTTCTTAATCCAGATACCACAGGGAAAAAATGGTTAAATAAAACAAATTACTGTAATTCTTATTTACAGTATAGATTGAGGCATGAAATAATGTTTTATCTCACAGGTGCAGTGTTATTCGTGCATGAAACGTTCTTAAGTACAAGAAGGTATTTCGTATTTACCGCGTGACAAGTATTTTCATCAGAACCGAACGAAATTGCAAAATTTAATATCCGTGCTACTAACCGTTGAGGAGTGTCAATTTGACAGACAATTTTTCAGAGTGACATTTCAAAGTCCTAAGTTTTAGAGGAAAGGGTTCAAATTTGGCTTGGAAGATTTGACCTAAACAAACTAAGATACCGACATTGTAAATAAATAAAAGCTTGTAATCACGGACTAGAAAAAAAAGGTGGACTCCGCGCCACACATATCGAAAATGAAGCACCCTAAGTATGCCGATTCGCTTGTACACACGTGCCTTACGCACACACATACATCATAGTATGCCGGTCGACCGCCATTACGCGGCACGACAGCGCCAGTGTAGTTACTATTTACGATAATTGAAACAAAAAACTTATAATGCAGTCTTGTGTCGTGAAATGGTGTAAAAATAACCTCTACATAGCAAAAAAGTGTCAAGGAATAACTTATCACAGGTTAGACACTAATTTATACATCATTTTTGATATTTTTGGAGATTTAAATTATCGTTACTATTCGAAACACAAAACCTCAACTACACGTGCCTGTGTTGTTAGAAAATAAATGGGTAACTTTCCCGAAAAAATGGGTAATATGTTTTTTATTGAAGTGAAACTTCTTTAGCAACGTTGCGATTAGAAAATTAGGTGTAGCGAAAAAGTCACAAACATATTCATATATAGGATTTAGCCTGCGAGAGAATGAGATCAAATACAAGTATACAGTGTTATAATCCTATAATGTTGTAGTCCTATAATCTTCGTCTCCTCTTTGTTCGGGGTCTCGTAGTCGCCCCACAAACTTGAATGAACTAGACTGAACTACTCTGTTTACCACCTCCATAATGTATTCATCTCATTCTCTTACAAATTAACTAAAATGCAAAGTTTCACTTCTTTTTAGCCTATAATTTTTCGAAGTATTCGTCTGGATATCTTCATACACTAAATAACGAAGAATATGATTAAATATTTCGAATAAATGTTTGTTTTTATCTTCATTTTAGTTGACAGCTATCTAATTCTTTTCCACACACCTTGATACGCAAGTCTCATTTCACAATAAATTTAATTAGCTACCAACTGTTGACAATTTATTTACTTCATGAAAGTCATCTTTCATGAAAGTATTACTACTATATGCAATATTACTATTATTATTCAAAAATGTGGGCAAATTTAATTCCATCTGGTATCCCCAAAAATCACGCACACATGTTTGATACCGTGCTTCACTTTCGATATCAGTGGCGCGGAGTCCATCTTTTTTTTCTAGTCCGTGCTTGTAATGTTTTAAAATTATTTTTACTATTAATTTATTATTATGTACTTGTATATCGGTGGTGTCCGGATTAAGAATATAGCACCACTCCATCTCCTCCCGTGGATGTCGTAAAAGGTGACCAAGGGGATCTAAACCAGAGGGATGGGCAGCAGCGTCCCTTCTGTGAAACGGTAGCCATACTGCGCTCACCAACCCGCCTGCCAAGCGTGGTGTGTATTGGCAAATACCCCCCAAAATGATGACACAGTTGTGAAAATCTATGGGGGAGGCCTTTGTTCAGCAGTGAACGTATAAATGGCCGATATGATGATGATATGATGTATATCGGAATCTCCTAATTAACCCGCTTAGGACGATTAATGATATTGTCTTTTTTTTACATTATTTAATATGATTTGCTATGCTATAAAGGCAGAGCACGCATGTTGACCTCCACTGCCGAGAGGCGAACCCCAATTTTAATATTATTACTTGTGGCGTACTCTGTGGGCTAACGCCAAGTGCGGCGCGTGCGAGTAGTATCGCGAGTAGAGCAGTGTGTGGCTGCCTAGGGCAACATCGCGGCAACATGATGAGCAGAGCGAGGAGCATCGTGTAGCTGCGGCATATTATTGTATTGTGTTACTACTTTTCACTGCGGATACATATCAGAGTTTGCTTCACAAGTAAACCCACTTCTGCATCCGGAGTGAAATCCATAATTTCTTATTGTTTTTTACTTTTAACTTCGGAATTACATGTGAGTTTGCTAGTGAGTTCTTATAGAATAGTACAGCTGTCCTTAAATATTCAAACTCAACGCTAACTGTCAGTCACTATAGCCTTTGTGACACTGTTCCTTTTTTGTGTAAGTTCATAAGTTTACAGTTGCAATATTACGTAATCGATCATAAATATCAAAATCGATTATTTTGATAATAGATTATTTATAAACGATTATGCCCATCACTATCAGTAACGGCAAATGAACGGTTTGAAGTTTGAAATTACTTGAATTTCTATAGATTTGTCTCATCCGAGTTATTATATTATTTAGGGTGTAGTTATCTATTTATTAATTGTGTGCTCTAGGTCTAGTAAAATGTGAAATACGACATATTAATTTGTAATTAACCAGCCTCAAATGATGTATTTTGAAGTATGTATCAAAACAGTATGCTATTATAACCATTTTTCTAGATGTTTTCGCTAACAACTGAATTTATTCCTTAATAATAGATTGAAAATACGCCTGAGCATATTCGAAGAGCTCGCAGAACGGAATCTGTCGCTCGAGAGTACAACAAAGAAGAGTGCCCCCGTCTTATTTTGGCCCCGTTTTCTAGACCTCCACAAGTTGTATTCGATAATGTGGTCATTGGTGCAGCCTGTGAAAGAAATTTGGAAGTGTTTAATCCTTCAAAGCAAGTGCAACAGGTAGTAGTTTCAGCCTAATTATGGCTTTTATCTTAGCATTATTTGTGTGGTCTGTTTTTGCATGTTAAGGTAATTTTATGAACTATAAGTATTAAATTCTTACTTTTGGTGGACCAATGGCACATAAGCTTGAGACTATAAGACAATGTTCAATATTTATTGTTTATTTAATTTCTTATGATCAGATAACTCTTGGGAGATCATTGCCACCTGGGCTAATGATCCAATTGCCAGGAGAATGGCTAGTGCTGGAACCAGAGACATGCTACTGCGTGACCATGACATGGACACCCCCACAGCCAACTGCCATAAGGGAAACCATACGCTTCACTAATGAAAATAGAGGCAGATATGATGTCATTGTGGTGCTGAAATCAATAATGGTAATTATCTCTAAATTTTCATACTAGGGTGATGTGGAATTGCACTGAACAGGTTGGTAATTAGTGTTAAGTATTTTTATATTTATAAGACTGTGAAGATCAGTGCAATTTTTATGATCCTTTTACCCTAGATTCATAAACTATATTCAGTGTTACATCATCCATAAAGATGTGTGATACACCTTTACTTCAATTATATTATAATCTATCATCATAATTTTTGTAAATAAAACACAGGTTATATAAAGGAAGCCTTTATTTTCAAAAATAGTCATGGTTCTCATAGTTTGTTCATACTTGACCTGTGATACGATAATGAATTCAGGACATGGGTGTGAAAGAGAGATAGAATAGATTTGTGGCAAGTGATTTATAGTCTTTCGTTCGCAAACTACCCATCTATACTATGCACTAGTGTAATTAGTGCAACAATAAGCTCAGTTTGTTCTAGGAAGGTAGGTATGCTGAGATAAATGTATTTTGCAGACCCAGTGTAAGAACACCAGGGGTCTCCAAACTAAGGCTCGCGAGCCAAATCCGGCCCACCAGTGCTATCAATCCGACCTGCGACAGCATAGCAGCCAAAATTAATAATCAAACCAATCCAATAAAATCTTAAGATTTAAGATTTTAAACTTCATCCTTTTTTGTGTTAGGATCTCATTCAACTAAAAAACAGACAAATCCTTAATCCCAAATCCAAAGATTTTAGATTAGATTGATTATTAATTTCGGCCGTAAGACTAGTGTTATCAATCTGGCCCGCGACAGCCAATGTCTTATTGTTGTTACTATTGCTGTGATAAGTTGAAGAAGAAAACATAGAATCATAATTACTTGGTTTTATTTACTTGCAAGGCAAAACTTATCAACAGAAATGATGATGCAGGAAACTTAAGTATCTAAGCATAAGCATATTACTAACTAACAAATAATTGAAATGAATCCCACTAATCACAGTAAATCAAAAAACACGAATGAGAAAATTATGTCATTATGATTTTCCACCGACAATAGTTTGTAGTTGTGGATAAATTTTACTTGTACCAATTTTTAATAGAAGATTTAAGATGTTCATCGATTAATTTAGATCTATAAACATTCTTTGTGTACTTCATCTTGGAAAAGTTTTCTTACACAAGTAGTACCAAAAACAGAACACAACCCACAAGCAAATTTATGCAAATTATCAAATTGTACCAGTGGAAAACTTATAAAATTCCAACAAAGATGTATTTTGATATTTGTTCTTAATCATGTCACTGCACTGTAAATCAATAATTTCCATTTGGATTTCCAGAGCCAGGGTTTCATGTCAGAATGAAAACGATTTTGGAAAAGCTTAATTTCATTCACAATTATATCAAAGTCTGAGAAACGAGTATCAAAATTTTTCTTTAAAGCACACATGTTTTTATTAGTATAGATGCGTTGCCCGCGCTCTAAGATTGTCACATGAAAGGAAGGTAATTGGCAACAGTTTACTTAGTCACGAATCGACCAGTGTCGTGGTGAGACGGAAATGTTAAACGTAATTCCTCCTATTGCGGAAAAAATACCTTCTTGTACTTAAGAACGTTTTATAACACTGCACCTGTGAGATAAAACATTATTTCATGCCTCAATCTATACTGTAAATAAAAATTACAGTATTTTGTTTTATTACGCGGTCTAATGGCGGCCGGCGCGGCGCCAGGAGACACGTTTGACGTTATTTCACACGCGTTCAAGCCCATTGGCTTGTGGGGTATATTCATCTCTTTCTAACAACCGGTATTCCGCATGGTGGCTTTATCCTGGCTTATCTCCCTTCCTTCGCGCACTGTTTGAGAACTGTATAGGTAGTAGGTGTAGTAAAATTTACGCCGTTCTGTAGTGTCATAATGTTCGTGTATGGCGCATCTAGTTGTAAAATATCATTGGGAAATTCAGTTTCAGCAGTGTGGCTGAATATTTCACATGTTTTAAAATGTGTGAAACATTTTTTACGTAATTGCGATTGAAATAATATTATTTTCTGCTTGAAGGATTTGATATTGGTGTATAAATCAGGGAGAAGCTGATTTTCTTCTTGCAATCTCAAATTCAGTTCGTCCATATGATTTGTCAAATCGACATAGAATGCTAACTTCCACAACCATTCACTATTTTCTAAAAGGGCAAAAGATATATGCTTCTCATTAAAAAAAAGATCTCTGCTCGAAGTTCAAAAAAGAGCTTAAGACTTTTTCGCAACTAAGCCAGCATACGACAGTATGACATGGTAAGTCATTTTCTCCAATCTCTTCAATAAACTCTCGGTGATTCAGCCCACTGGAACTGATGAAGTTAACAACTGATATGACTGGTTTTAGAACTTCAGTCATATCCAAACATTTTCCGCACAAGGACTCTTGATGAGACTAATGACTAATGGTTTTGAACCAGCATCATTTTCTACAGCCTTTGACACAAATGCAACCACGCCGTAATTTTTACCAAGATATCAAGGAGTTCTTCATACGCGTCATAGCGTTTAACTACTCCGCGAATAAAAATCAACACCTGGGCAGTATCCGACACATCCATTGACTCATCCAAGGTTAGAGAAAACCAGTCAAGATTTCCATTTTTGTCAGACAGTTGAGATGATATATTTTCTGCGATGTCTTGCACCCTCCGAGCCATGGTATTTGCTGACAAACTGACACTTTTAAATATATTTACCTTTTCGGGGCATATTTCTTCGGCTACTGCAATCAAGGATTCTTTTATCATTTCTCCATCGGTGAATTGTTTTCCACGTTTTCCGATTTTAAGAGCCACATGAAAGCTGGCGCGTGTTGCAGACTTGCTCAGTATTAGCTTTGGTAAACAAAGATCGCTGCGATATCAGTCCGCGCTTCAAAGCTTCAAATTTTTCCGTCCGCAAACTTCCTGTATATTTGGAGTTATTTTAGTAAAGATGTTTCAATTCATAGTGTCGTTTAATGTTATATTCTTTGAGAACAACTATGGTTTAATTACAAATTAAACATAGTAGGCACTATGTGGATTGCTGGACTCTAATCACAAAATACTGAAAGTTCCATTTATCTTTGAACGTTCTGAGTTTACTGTCTATTTTTGGCTTCTTTTCTATACTAATAAACTCACTTTAAAACAATAAGTCAAATCAAAATACATGCACTGGCGTTACTTTATTTCACAATAGACAGCTTCGCCCTTCCTACGCAAACTGATTGGCGGTTTTTTTTTTTTTACGAACGGCTTCTCGCACTCATCCCGAGAGGGATGTAGATGCTTAACTGGTTAATTTAGTGAAGCATTAAATAGCCTCCAGCCTAGCTTTATTTTATATTTCAGTAACTGCGCCTGAGGGCGTCCCCTGCGGGGCACGGATTTCGGCTCTGGGAGTTACTGGTACAGTAATAATCGCAAGGGACTGCTGGATAATTGATTAATTGGGGTTTATAGGGATTTTTAGTTACTACTCGTATTTCTCGGCACGGGCCGGCGCGCGCAAGGGTCGGGGGGGGGATCTGACTGGCGGTTGCTTTTTTTTATGATGGGCTTCTCGAACTCATCCCAAGAGGGATCTAGATGCTTAACCGGACAAATTGGCGAAGCATTAAATAGCCTCCAACCTAGCTTTATTTATATTTAAGTAACTGCGCCTGAGGGCGTCCCCTGCGGGACACGGACCTGGGCTCAGGGAGTTAATGGGACTTACTGGCGGTTGCGCCGCTAACCTTTTCATATGCAATTATTGCCATCTCGAAGTGGTCGGAATACACTAGTCAGAACCAGAACTTTCTCGAACCAACGCGGAAATTCCCAAATATTTAATTACAACTAATGCCACCCGTTAGTGGGTAGCTGAAATTGATAGTACATAGTACAATAGACAGTATCACTACTCGCCACTAGATGTCCTTAAGAGTCACTATACACAATAGTAATTGAAATGCAATAAAAGTATATAATATGTTTGATTAGGTCGCGCACTTTCGACTAGTTTAGAAATATAGTTAAGGGCAGAAACATTAAAACTGTTTGGCCCTTGGAACATACTGAAAAAAACATTATGGCCCTAAGGCTTCAAAGTTTGGATACCCCTGTCTTACACCACGCGCTACGAGTGTACAATCACTTGAGGGTGTGTGATAGACCCCTCTATATGCATTGCATGTTATTTACTAGCAATCAAGTACAGTAATACCCCAAAGTTTGACGCGTATTCGGAGATACACGGTTTTTCTTTTTGATGGCCGCGCGCATCAGCTCTACCACTCCGCCCTGTTAGTATTCCTTTCAAAAGTGTTCCGCGTGGAATTGTTTTACGTACGCAGTGCGTTTTATTGATAATCTTTAGAGATTAGATCTTTAGAATTAGTTATGTCATCCAAAAAAAAGAAAAATCAAATGACAATTGCAAACTTAACAGACGGCCTCAGTTCTATTGACAATGGGTTACTACAAATTTTAGAAACAATAGACTCCAATGAAGAGCGCGTTTCTACTACAAAACGGGGGGATAAAAAAGTTACTGACATGCTACGAGGAAGTTTAGTGTTAGCACCACTCCATCGCCTTACGTGGATGTCGTAAAACGCGACTAATTGCGGAAATTAGTAATCAATCTAGTCCAAAATATTTTATTTTGGACTAGATTGATTACTTTATAGTGATGCAGTAAGGAGATTGGTAGTTCCTCGTTCCCCTGTAGCTTTTAGAGCCTCAGCTGCAATTCTTTTTTTAAAATTTTTTATGCGTAACTACCAGGCGCTTTGTTGCATTTCAACTTTTGTATGGCCGTGTCTAACTAGGGTCGCAGAATATCCGGATACAGATCTGCAGTGGTCAAGTTGAAATTAATGGTGGGAATAAAGCAGTTCGCACTGTATTACTTCCACCTTTCTGCAACTTTGTCAAGCTTGTGGATAAGATCATGCCATCATGCATCATTCATCCATGCCTGGCTCTTTAATTGGCTTGTGATCTGTTACACTTTTTAAAGAGGTTGGTTGTTTGGAATTTCTAAGCATAGTGTTCGATTTCCTCGCAAATTCCTGAAAAGAGACAATTATTATCATTTATGTTGCACACTTGTCTATATTTTTCCTTGTCTGCTGATGTTATGGGACTATTCGTTTTAAGCTCTTTTCGTGTCTCAATTGCGCTCTAGGTCTCGGAACTTATCCAGTCCTTTCCGTCTTACCAAGTGGTTTTATCTATAGGCCAATGCGGTCGTGAGCTTTTCTGATTTTCAGGATTGACCATTGTTGTTCAGTTTCGTATTCTTTGAGTTTTTCTGGGATCCTCTAACCAGATTCATACCTTTGCGATGATTAATTGATGATCATGATCACTACTGGGAGTGTTTTGGCATCTGTGACGCTTAATCTCCATCTCGGATCTACTGCCATCAAGTCAATTTGATTTCTGCATCTGTCGCCTGGAAACTTTCAAGAGTATGCGGTGTTTAAAGCAAGTGTTTTTTTTTTTTTTTTTTTTTTTTTTTTAATTAGTTGCCGATGCCTTATTCAAAAAAATATTCACCTCTTTCGTTTCGGCAGCCAATACCATAGTTTCCTACTACCATTATTCATCACTACGGGTGTCACCAATTCAAGGCGTATACTTAGACGATTCGCTTCAAAGGTGTAGACCTTAAATCAGTTAACCTTGATGGTTATGATCGTTTACTGGGTAACGGATATTTTTGAAGACTCTTTGGGATTTAAAAGGCCACTCCATTCTTGCTTCGTTTAGTTTAAAGTCATAAATAGTAATTAAGATATTCATTTCATAAAAGTATAGTAACATATAAAAAAAATATTCTATCTAGGGTATGATGTCCATTCCTTAAGGTATATAAGTCATAAAATGCCTGCTCGATGAGCCAACATTTAAGCTTGCTTTTTTTTTAAAAGCATTGTCTGAAGTCAGGGTGACAATATTATCCGGTAACCAATTACATACTACCGGACCCATTATATGAACCAACTTTCCTGATTTAGTTAGGGTGTGTGAGATACTGGCCACCTTGTGCCTACCGCGACAGTCAGTGTTATGACCAGAATGGTACATTATGTTATTGAATTTAGGGTGGCGGCCAGCTCCTTTTAAATGTGTTTCAGTTAGTCCTAAGTATTATACATATGGTCAACGAATTATTTTTTTCCGCTCACGTTCCATGCCGCAATGCATGTGAAAGGCGGGATGTAAACTCTTTTTTGCCATCAGTATCGTTTGCGAACCTGGTGCTGAACCCATACGGAGCCTTCAGTAGCCAATTTTATACTCGAAAAGCCAGGGTAGCCTTGAGCGCCAGTTGTGAGTCGGGTCGTCCAACATCGGAATATCTGTTTCCTGTACATACTTGTCATAGTTGAGGTCGGGAACTTGGGACATTTTTTTGGGAAGACTAGTCGTAGTGGTATCCCGTAACCTTCAATGCCAGACTGTTTAGAGGCTTTTTCCCTCTAAATTTTTGAAGCCACTCTTTTCCAGGGTGGGCCTGGCAGGGTTCGGGTTATATTCGCCACCCGATCGATACCCGGCGTTTTCAGCTCGTTTAACTCCACCGGACGGACACGTGCAGGATTGTAAAGGGATTATTATTATTATTATATTATTCTTGTAGACGCGAGCGGCTTTATCCACCAATTCCATCCATTGCCGATCACTAAAGCAAACAAAAATCGCTTATGCCAGTCTATAATTTAAAAATGTTACAATTTACAAGTAAACAAAGGCAATGTAATTGTTAAACAACTTGTTTCAGAACATTAAAGGAAAAGGCTTCAAAATATCTCCAGGTAAAGTAAAGAAAAAAGTTTCAAAGAAATCACCTATACACAAGAAGAAGTCCGAGATAATATATAACGTTACAAAAATAAAGAAGACATACAACGTAATCCAATCTCACCAGAAATTGTCTCAAGGGTATAACAAGGAAAATGTATCTATCAATGACTATAGTATAGATTGTCCAAATATATGTCCATTTGATTCACCAACAAGTGTTGATTTCAACTTTGATACAACTGAAGTTTTCTCCAATATGAGAAAGCCTGATATCTTACAACAAACTTATGAAAAAACTTACACAAGCGGCAACAGATTAAACATGCCTCACAATGTTTTAAAGCCTTCTAATAAACAAATGTATGATATCTCGGGTACTGAGCTATTTGATAATCTTACTTTTACTCCCCTTAAAACATTGCCAGTGAAGACTGATAAACTTGACAAGGGACCTAAAATTATACTCAGCATGAACTCTGAAAGTGACTTTGATGATAGTTTAGACAATAAAAATTGCAATAAAGAAAACCTGACTCATTCTATAATCAGTATAACATCTTCCCAAGCACCAAATAAGTGGTTAACAATAAATCAAATCGACAGTCACATGGAGACACCCACAATTCCAAATAAGAAACATCCAAACACGTCATCCCCCAAAGAATTGAACAGCCCAAATTTCTCCATCAATACAGAATTTTCCCGTATTAGCGATCTATCGTTTTTTCCGCAACGGTTTTCAACTGAAAGAAAAATGTTTCCAAAATTAAACAATGACACACATGAAATATATGATGAACATGTTAAACTAAGCTCTGATACTTTCACCAAGGAGTCGCCATACACATCTATGGAACACAATTTAAATCAAATGTATGAAATGAGACCCCCTAACGTTTTTCTAAAAGACCAACCTAAAATATGTCGACAAGCTCTCTTCAAGGAACACCAACACCAGAGAGAAGCTTATGATCAAAAGAATTATTTAAATGCATATGATCATAATGTTTGGCAAAACGACTTGCGAGTAGATACAAAATCTCCACCTAGATCTATAACTCCGCCCTTACAATCAATACCTGAAGAGAGTGTACAGTTTTCTGACACTCAAGTTCTAGATAGAACTAATAAGAAAATGTCAACTTTCACCATGAATCGTACTTTCGACAAAACCTGTGACAGATTTTCCTCATCCGCATCAACTAATACACGACAATCGTGGTCAAAAAAAGCTATTAGGGCTGAACCGGACCTTTGGAAAATACCTTTATCTCATGTTAAGAGAGCCGTCAAGAATAGATCGTCAATTAAGAGCAAAGAATCTATTTTATCTATTTGCAGTAAAACATCTGATAAGACGTTTGAGACGAACAAAAGTATTATACAAAACATGTCGGTTAACCAGATCGGAAATATTTATTCTCAGTCTGCCACTGTCGACCCTTTCTTATCCTCTACATATTTTTATGATGAAGAGGCTGTGGAAAGGTTTGAAAAGGAATTTAAAAGATGGCTTAATTGCATCCTGACCCCGCCTGCCGATCTTGATAGTAATATAGAACAGAAAATAGATGTTGGCAAAGCATGGATAGAAAACCGAAATAAAGAAGTTCCAGCAGCACCCACAAAGGAACAAGTATGTAATGCTTACCACAACAGTCATAGGCTGGAAAGTCTCCGAAGATCCGCAAGAGCTTTACTATTGACTCCCGAAAATGGTCAAGTTTTTCAAAAGTTGGCTGCCCAGATTGAAAAGAAGTTGATCGCTATTAGGGCCGACCGAAATCTTCATTTAGACGTAGGACTACAAAAAATTATCACAGAGTTATTGTTGTCGTATAATCCACTGTGGCTTCGAATCGGGCTTGAAGCCATCTATGGCCTTGTTTTGCCTCTGAAATCAAACAGTGATATCGAGGGACTCACTACATTCATAATACAAAGAATGTTTAAGAATCCCTTCCTAAAAAACAAAAATTCGAAGTCTAATGCGCCAAACATATTATTACCAGCTTATATGGAGGCAATCAAGAAATTCACTCTTAAGAAATTTTTCATGCTTGTTTTCTTTTTGGATCAAGCGAAGCAGAGAAAACTTATATCACACGACCCATGTCTTTTCTGCAGAAATGCGGTCTGTAAAGAAAGCAGGGAAATAATAATACGTTTCACAAGGGAACTAATCGCTGGTATTGGCGATATCACCAAACATCTAAGGCCACTTGGATATATCGTTAGCCACAAGCAGTCTTATTTAGATGAATACAAATATGCAGTGCATAACATAGCCTTGGATATCAGAGATGGCGTTAGGCTGACGAAAGTCATGGAAATCATTCTGATGAAGGATGGCTTGCTGAATCAACTTCGGACGCCCGCGATATCGCGGCTACAGAAGATTCATAACGTTCAGGTTGCGCTAAATGCTTTAAAAGAAGCAAGTTTCGTGATTTTGGGTGACATCACTTCAAACGACATTGCTGATGGTCACAGAGAAAAGACACTCTCTCTCTTATGGCAGATCATTCACGTGTTCCGCGCTCCATTGTTCGAAAAAGCCGCTAATGTTATACAAACGTGGTGGAGGAAGAAGTATAAAGTAATTGCAGAAAAAAAACGCAAAGCGGAGATGTTAGTCCTAAAACAAAATAATGCAGCTAGCGTGATCCAGTGTTGGTGGCGTTGTATTCAGTATAACCGCCTGGTAGAATGGAAGATGCAACAAATAACAACTGCCACTATCACAATACAAAAGTATTGTAGAATGTGGCTTTGTCGGAGTCGCCTTCTAAGATGGAGAAAGAGTGCTCTGAATATCGAACTCTGGTACAAGTCCGTAAAACTAGCGAAGGAAGCTAAAATCACTCTACAGAGATTAAGACTAGAAAGAGAGGAGTTGAAATGTAAGGCAGCAATCCATATACAGAGCCAAATCAGGCGATGGTTGTGTATAAAACAATACACAATTCAAATTAAGAGGATTGTAATAATCCAAAGTTTGGTTCGCCGGTTTCTTATTAAGAAAAGGTATACTCAATCTAAGCAAGCTATCATATGTATCCAACAAAGATATAAGGGCAAACTGTTGATGAAAAAACAGTGGCAAGATTTTGAAACAAAGAGGAGGAGTGCTATTATTATACAGAGCTATTACCGAATGCTCCGAGAGCGCAGATATTTATTAAAACTAAAAAATGCCGTCGGTTTAATAGAAGAGCGTTACAGAGCCGTGCTTCAAATGAGAACCCACCGTAAACACTATCTTGAACTTAAGAAAAGTGTTGTCAGAATGCAGGCACTATATAGGCGTAAGAAATGCCGACGGGTATACTTAAGACAGAAAGAGCTAATAATGTATCTCCAGGAAAAGATCAGAGCTCACCAGTTAATGAAGAAGGAAATGCAAAACTTCTCAAGTCTCAAAAATGCAACGATAGTACTTCAAAGCTATATAAAGTCGTATCTAATCATGAAAAAGTTGAGACGAGATTATATAACTCTACGCGAATCGACGATTCAAATTCAAAGATATTTCCGATCTCATTTACTGGCAAAATCGCAACGAAACGCCTATATACAATTACGGTATGCTGCAGTCTCTTTACAGAAGTCTTATAGAAACCTGATACTCATGCGTAATGAGAGATCTTTATATTTACAAATCAGGAAATCAACTCTGGTTATTCAAAGAAGGTTTAGAGCTCAAATTATAATGAAAAAACATAGAGAAGAATACACGAAACTTCGTCAAGTAGCTGTCTTAATTCAAGGAAGGTTTAGAGCGCAGGTTGAAATGCGTTTACAAAGGGGTGTATACCTAAAACTTAAATCTTCTTGTACAACTATTCAAAACCTCTTTAGGGCTATCGCGGTAGGTAAAAGACAGAGACAAAACTTTGTCCAACAGAGGCAGGCTGCTATCAACATTCAGAACTGGCTGAGGAGCTGCAAGAAAGGAAAAGAAGTAAAACAGCAATTTCAACAGGCGAAACAAGCTTGTGTTTCAATACAGAGAATCTATAGAGCGTACATCAATGGTAGAAAACAAAGAATAGAGTATGTTCGGATTAGATCAGCGACTATCTGCATTCAAAAGTACTACAAGTGCTATATCGAAATGAAAACTGTAAGACAACAATATATTACACTTAAAACTTCCACCGTAACTATTCAACGGTACTACAAATCATATATGCAAATGAAGAAACAAAGGGCAACGTATTTGCAAATAAAAAATGCTGCTATACTAATTTGTGATCAATATAAACGTTATAAAGAAACGAAAATGGTCAGACAAAACTATTGCCAGCTTCGGGAGGCTACACTGTGTGTACAGAAAAGATACAGAAGTATTTGTGCTATGAGAGCAGAAAGAGAGAAATACATAAAAATCAAAAGATCGATCACCCAGGTCCAGCAAAAGTACAAAGCCATACTCTGTATGAGAAGGGACAGACAATCATATCTACAGTTGCAAAATGCAGCATTGGCAATTCAAAGAAGATTCAGAGCACAAAAACTGATGATATGGACAAGAATAAGATATAAAACAATACTAAAAGCATGTATTTTAATTCAAAGGTTTTGCAGAGCATATGTCGAAGGCAACAAGCAAAGAAAACAGTTCTTTGAATTGAAACGGTCCACTATTATTTTACAAAGAAGGTACAAGGCTATACTTGCAATGAGAACAGAAAAACAAATGTATTTAAAAATTCGATCTGCATCTATTACTATTCAGAGAAGATACAGAGCACATTGTCTCATGCTGAAAGAGAAACGTGCATACACAAATATAGTTAAGGCATGCACAACTGTTCAAAGGCAATTTAGAGCTTACTTATGTGGTAAAAGACAAAAATATCTATACAATAAAATAAAATTAGCGGCAATCGTGATACAGAGACGCTTTAGACTAATAACCGAGACAAGGAAAATACAAAACAATTATCAGAGGCTAAGAAAGGCAGTTACACTAGTACAACGAAGGTATCGCGCGAACCAAATAGCTCGAGCTGTAAGACAGGATGAAGCAGCGCGACGAATACAACATTGGTATACCTCTATTAGACAACGTGACACATGCCGGCGAGAATACTTAACGTTCAAAAAGAGCGTTATAATAACACAGTCTTTAGTCAGAATGCTTATAATTCGCAAAAGATTTATGGCTATCAAAAATGCTGCTGTATGCATCCAGAGTTATTATCGGTCTTATAAATTGACGATGATCGAAAGAGACAAATATGTTCAAACGAGACTTTCGATTATAAGATTGCAGAGTTATATTAGGACCTATATTGAAAGAACGCGATTCTTAAAATTGCGTTTGGCTGTGCTGACAATTCAGGCCGCATTTAGGTTCAAAAAGAAGAACGATATTTTGAGGTCTCGTAGAACAGAAGCTGCAATATGTCTTCAGAAATATGTAAGGCGATATCTTATAAGATCGCGATATCTAGAATATATGGAGCGACTGAGATTTGTACAAAGAATATGGAGAGGAAAATTGCTCACAAGACTGATCCATTGCGAGTTCATACAGAAAAGAATGATTATTGTTAAATTCCAGTCAATTATTAGAGGATACTTAGTGAGGAAACAAATACAGGCAAAGAGAGAGCATATTCGAAAGACGCGGGAAGAGCAACGGCTCTATTGGGCTGCTTCCAAAATTCAGGTAAAACTTTTATTTTATTTGTCTTAATACTTTTAATAGGCCTGTTTATATATTTTGTTCACTATTAACTTCCAGTGGGCACCGTATGCTTTTGACTGAAAGTTTGAGCTCCAAATTAAATAGTTGTTGAAATTTCAGGCTCTTTGTCGGGGCCATATAGCGAGAGTTAACATTTCACACGATATACGCGTGTCTGAAATTAGGCGTAGGTGGCGAGACGGTGGCCTGGAGTCAAGTCAGGAGTCCATGAAGGAGCGCAATGCGGAAGCAATGGAAGTTCTCCGGAATATCAGTGGTATCGAGACTGTCATCAAGGCTTTCCGATCCCTCGGTATGTATCTATAAATGTTATCTATTTCTATATCACAGATGGATTACAGAAATAATCATGGATCAATGGACCCAGTTGTGCCAATACGTTAAAACAAATTGGTCAGTATTGAGTTATCTGAACCAAAAACCTAAAATTAGACTACATGAAGTAGCAAAAACTCGCGTTATTATCTGAACCGTAGGGTTGTATAATTAATGTTTACCAACCCACATCTATGGGCTTTGGAAATTAAAGTGCACAAAAGATTCATGCCATTTGGAATGTTTCTACTAAATCAATTCAAGCAATTTCTTTAAAGAAAAGTCGAAAAACTAAACATTTATTGTAAAAAGCATCAAAATAGCACAAAAAGCCTAATTACGTATTTCAAGTTTTGGAATATTTTTAAATTTTGTTGCTTGTCCCAGAAGGAAAGGGGCAAGTCTCCTAACTCGAAAGCATTTTTTTCGTCGCCCTTTATTACCCTATACCTAAAATAATTTTAGTTTTCCACCGTTAGTTTTGCTGCTTTAAAATTGAGAAGTATATAGTAAACAAAGATATACGTTAATAAAACTAAAGCAGGCATACAATTAAATTCATTTGAAAAAGAACTACCTACTATGATATAATTTGAATAAGAAAAAGTTTATGACAGGAAAAGAAAAGTTGCCAAAATTTAAAAAAGAATCCGGATTCACTGAGACCACGGGGCAAAGAGGTAGCTCAGGCAAAACTGGACGACATAAAGTCTATGACTCATTTGAATCCTGAAATCCGGGTGACCGTCGACGAATTTCGAAGTCTTGATTTTGATATTAAAACAAAAAATACTGCATAAACTATTTTTTGTTTTGTTATTGTATCATACGCAGTAATTACTAATAAGAAAACTGGAATACTTGTGGAAAATAAATGTAATTAATAAACATACTACTTTATTTTTCAGAATTATTGACAGAAGTGTTTCCTATGTTGTACAACGATAATGCGTCTTCCATTGTCCACCGTGTGTACACATACATGTCAGTGACGAACAGATCCATTTCTAGTATAGAAGTGCTCAAGTCTGCCGCTGCCTTGCTCGTCAACCTGACTAGATACAGAGTCACCGGACCTAAGATATACTTGGTAAGACCCTTTTTATAATAATATAATAAGGTGACAAATATTCAAATAGGTTGGAACTTTTAAATTACAGCTTATTTATAAATAACCAGTTGTGTCCGGAAATTCCATTGCGTGGTACTTGTATGATCGTGAAAATAATAACTGATAGCAATGTTTTTAATTGGTCTACAGTTAATTGCGAGTTTTCTCTTTTTCTCGTGTTGATAAAGATAAAGATAAAAAATATTTTTATTCATGTAAACCATATACAGGCACTTATGAATCGTCGAGACTTTAATTGCCGCGTTCCAAGATGTAGATTTCCTATGGAGAAGAACGGGCAAGAAACTCCATGGTTACTCTTTTTAAATCATATTAAATGTTACAATATTTTATGAGCACATTGTTGTAAAAATCAAGGTTATGTGAAAACAATGTAGGAGAAACGAGTCTAAACTTCTTAAAAAGTCTACAAAACAAGCCTGAATGTATTTTTTTAAGGTTTTGATTCAGTTGTCATGCATTTGGCTGACCAGTCCCAACAGACGGCACCCGTTCACGAGCATGACGTATGCCATAACCATATTGCAGGGAAACTTAGCGACCCAATACAGGACGACACCATCATAATTTGGATTTCGATTTTTAATAACTTCTTTACGAGTAGTAATGTCTTAGATTTTCGCGATTATTACACATTATAATAAAACACTTTTAAACGGATTCTATCGCGTATATTTTGATTTTTGATTTTCCTGACGTTTCGAATACTTTGCAGCATTCTTTACGAGTATTTAACAAACTTCACCCTGCCGAAGTTGCGGCTACTCACTGTTAGATTACTATTTATTGATTATAAAAATTCGGAGAATTATACGAATTAGGGGCAGGAATATTTGCTTTTAGTTTGCATATGCTTGCGGGGAACCTAACTATTACATTAGCGTTTTTATCTCTTAGTATAGTTTAGAATTACATATACAGTGCAGCCGGTACAGTGTTCAGTAGAAGAGTGGGGATCGCTTTGCACAGTTGCATACCGCCAAACAGACCCAACAAATTACTTCAGTGACGCCAAGGTCAGCGCCCAAGATCAGTGCCGGTTACTATAAACGGGATTGCTTTCCCTTCATGCATATCCATCCGCAGATGAAGTCGCGGTTAAAGCAATTGTTTTTAAAAGGTTGATTTATTTGTTGATAAAAGCGTAGCCCGCCGGCTCTTCTCTACAAAGCCAACGTTTCAAGTTTTCCAAATGCGTGCACTTTGTCAACCAGAGCCGGATTTAGGGAAAGGCGAGCAAGGCTACAGCCCCCAGGAGATGGGACCTCAAATTAGAAGTTTCTAGCTTAAACTTTCTAACGAATATCGAATAATATGTAAAATCAGAAACATTAACGTTCTGACAGCGAAAGAGCAGTTTTCATGGTTTCCTGAGTCACTTGACCGGCGACGCCACGGCGGGTAACCGAGCGGATTGAATATTCGTTTTAAACATACTAAATTATCACGAGACCGGACCGCAGGATACAGAACGCAGTGTGACAAGTCCTTATTGGTTAATCCAATAAATTAATCATTTGATGTGGGAAACAATCATAAAGTAAATCTTTATAGGAACAATTTAATTTTATTAACATTAAATGATTGAAACACTTAATTGTTTAACCTATTTAAATAAATAGGAGTGGAGCTCCTTTGCTGTCCCAGTGCCGTCACATCTCTAAATCCGGCCCTGCTGTCAACTCGAATAAATGAAGAGCTAATTTAAACAAAGAAAATATTTTTTTCCCCTAACAGTTGAAACTGTCTCTGATCAGGTGATAGACTGCCCTAATTAGAAGTCGAACTCTTGGAGATTGGAGATCGGCAGACACTCTCCGGTGCTAGGTGCTTCTTCTTCTCTTTGAGCGTATCGTGATTTCATATCTTATCCTCTGTAAGTACGCACTGAAAATCTGTCCGGTGAAAATCTGGGTCAGGTGGAATTTGATGCGCTCGCTCCTTTAGAGCCAGACTCCGAAGAGCGGCAAGATGGCCTCAACAAATCTTTTGCGTATAGTGCATGAACTGCTCGCTCCACAGTTCGCGTGAACGCTACTAGGCCTTTTAAAAAAAAATGTATGTCCAGTGGAAATTCTACATGGAACTTTCTTCACCTCTGGGAAGGGCAAAGGGGTATGCCGGACTTCTACCGGCTAAAACCACTGAAGCGGTCATCTTCGGCACCGAAGGGAGGCTCCAGGTCTTCGTAAGATCACACTAGAGCCGCCCATTGGTGCCACGCCTTTAGGCACATGACGGAGGGGATGACTATAAAGCGGTCACCCCCTCTAGCGGAGGGAAGGCGACTGTAAAAAGGTCGCTCCCCCAGGCACATCTCGGGGAGGATTGTAAAGGATCCTCCCAAGCTTCGCTTTGCGCTGTGCTGCGCACACGGCGGCACGTATTCACGTGCGCGCCATCGTCTTCCCGGGGGACGCCACTGGGCCTGCCGTCTCAAACTTCCGAGTGGCCCTAAAGGCGCGCCCTCGCTGCTCTGGTGGAGGGAACATGTTTGGTGATAAACCCATGCATCCACCTCCCAAGACTCGAAGGCGGCAAGCGCGTCAGCAAAATTACTACTTCAAATGATACCGATATCCTCGTGCGATCCGTGTAGCCTCTCTAGACAGTGAATGTTGGTTCCGCAACGGTGGACGCCTGAGAGTCGAAATGAACGCACGCTCCCCCGTAGAGGCGGCGAACTTATTCCCTCGGTCCCCCTAGATTGGGCAATAGTCTGTTGAAGGCACCCCCTACCCTTTCGAACCGGGGACAAGGCGCTTGCAGTGCCCCTCGAAGCCCCATCGTCCGTCCAGGCTGAGCTACTTCATGTACCGGCCCACCCTGATTTGCGCGTCTCTAACGCGTATCCGCAGACTGAGAGGCTCACTGGTGCGCAGTTTGTGGAGCCGTAGAGCCTCGGTTTTGCGAGTCGCTTCTACTATTGACACCGCTTACTCGGCAAGCGGGATGGTGCCCTCGAAAGACTCCCCGCTGGCCAACACAAGAGTGTCGTCAGCGTTACAAACTAAGCTGATCCCAGCGGGGAGAACGACACGCAGGGCTGCATCGTAGGCAAGGTTTCGTAAGAAGGGCCGAGAACTGACTCATGTGGAACCGCGCGTACGAAGGCGTTGACTGTGTCAAGATTGTCAGCTAATGCCACCCCACTCCACTGGAACCCTGCCTGCTCCGACAGCAAGCGGACGTGACGAATCGCATTGATAGTGGACCGTCGCTGCTGAAGCCATACTGGCAGTCGCCCAGGTTGGTACCAATTTGCGACATGTGATCAGCGAGTCTTCGATATTGTATTGGAGGTGGGATGGCTGGCAGACCGTGCACAGCCGCACGATCTCCACTGACCACCTGTACACCACCGTATCAGCTCCCGGCCTATTCGACTCAGATACTTCTCGAATCAACCGTGTTCTGAGAGTATCTGCGTCAACTTGAAGGTGAGGATGAGATGCGGCCTCCAGCCACTACTCCATGACGGGCCGTTACGCCCTTACCGGATCGTGCCCAGTAGGCCGTTATGCTACTGCATAACGGCCCTTCTCGTAGACCGCTACAATGCTGTCATAATATAACATTTTCACTATCAGAACGGTTGTAACCGTATTGCTGCTGCTAACAGTATGTTGTAATCAGTGACTCAGCTTTTTAAATATTTGAAGATATAGGCGTAAATATAGGCATTGTCGGTTGCTGACTCAAGTATGGATTGCGGAACGGCCGAAATTAATAATCAATGTAATCCAAAATCTTTAGATATAAGGTTAAAAACTTGATCAGGTTTGTTTTAGAAATGTGCCAATAACCTATCCAAAGATTGATATTGCAATATTTTCAAGTGATCAATCTTTGTGAGGACGAATATAGATCACATCTTGACGACACAGTTTTAACTAATTTTCGCACAACTCTGTTCGAAAATTAGTTCGCACGTGTTATTAACCAATCCATATCTTTGGATTATTGTTCCGATCTGTATAAACAATCATAATCGTAATCCTAGCAATATGGTGGATTTAGGTTTGGAATCATCAAATTTCATTTGATTTTGTGGTTTGCTCAAATTAAATGGTAGTAATGGTAACGTCATGTTATGTATGCTAAGTATTTAATAAATGTGATATTAATATATATGTACTTACTTCTTAATTTACAAGATATATTTATATATTAATATAAATTTATTTTATTTATTCATTAGTTAAGTTATTTTTAATTTCTAGTTTATTTAACGAAAAATAATCAGTAAATCAATGAATAAATAATGATGTAAATAAATTAACAAATGAAATGATTTGACGGTATGGTTGGTGCAGTGGCCGATACGGTCGGCTGCTGCGCTCTCGGTCGTGGGTTCGATTCCCGCACGGAACAAATATTTGTATGATCTGCAGGTAGTTGTTCCGGGTCTGGGTGTTATTGTGTGTGGAATTTATATCTGTAGATGCACCCACGACACAGGAGGAATCCTAGTGTCCGGCAATGTTTTTTTTTATAAAAATAAAAAATATCATCATTGTTAAAACTTATCTGTAGTAGGTATATACGTTCCATTTAATTGCCAGAATTGCATTTCTTATGTTATATAATAGTTTAATAACGTATTATTCCACTATTCATACCGAAAAACATATTATAAAGCATGTCTTACAAGTTGTTTTGTTTTGAATATCATTAATTTATCATCTATTGTAAGAGGGACAGGATTAGCGTATATCTGCCGATACTTGTTGGTCGGATTGCCGCTTTTTGTTATTAGGACGCATATGTAGATCGAGATCCCGATTGGAATATATCTCGGATACACTCAAATCGCAGATATTAGATACATTATTTATTTCGGCCGTATATCGACAAATTATAATCTTTGGTCTGCGGGTAGTGGACTGCCCCAAGTGCGTTTTCTTACATCATCATATCAGTCATCATTTATATTTTATAACTATAATTGCGGCATTTCACGGTGGTGCGTGTGGTGACTTTTAAGACAGTGGTATTGGAAAGTGGAATTTCGAATATGGGGGTCCCTTGGGGGCAATATAGAAAATTAAAGAATAATGTTTTGTAAACTGTACCGTGTAACAATTTAAATGGAAAGGCTTATTGTGAGGGTCTCAAACATATTTGTTTTATAATCATAAAATATATGGTTTTATAGTTATTTAAGAAAATGACGAAAATTTACCATTCCGTGGTACTTATCTCCGAAACTACAGAGTTTTTTTTTTAAAAGAATTTTGTAAATAGCTCTTTACCTATAGATTACAGGAAAACCTATAAGAAGTATATGATCTTAAAATAACATGGTAAAATTTTCAATATTGTGCGTACAAATTTACGTTTGCCGTTGGAATGTATGGGAAATTATGTATTCAACTATGATGTTAAGCTTGTCTTGGGATAAGTCACTAGTATCTTAAAATAACATGGTAAATCTTTCAATATTGTGTGGACAAATTTACGTATGCAGTTGGAATTTATGGAAAAATATGTTTTCATCTACAATGTTAAGTTTGTTCTTGGGATAAGTTATTAGTGCAAAACCGAATTTAACGATAGACAATACCTATATTCAGCAATTTCGGAACCCTCTCCACGCGAGTTCAACTCGCACTTTTTTTTACATCATCATGATTTATGAGATAAATGTATTTCCTATTTTTCTGTAGGCCTACACTTAGACACCTTATCCCAAAGTATTCGGTGCGTTGCCACTACACATTGTAAATTTTCTTTGCAGCCGGATCGTATACCGCCCATTCTAAAATTCATGTGGAGATTCAGCAACAGTGAAACTCAGTTGTTCTGCATAATGACAACATATCTCTGGCTATTTTCTAAATATGAAAATGTGAAGAAGGTAAAACTATGTATAATATATTATTCCTATATTTATGTGAAACTAAATAGAGGGAATGTGCACCATTTAACATTTTTAACCCACTTCAAATAAGGTAGGTACGATAGGAATGATTTTTCTGCTTCTTTCACTGTGGTAATCTATATACTTCTATGGAAATGTTTTAGTATATAAATAGTAAGGTTTTTATGTACAAACTTATAGACAAAAAAATTTTTTGTTATATGTTATTCACTCTATATCGTCTGTTAAATATAAGTTTGCCAATTGTCTTATTGGCAAACTTCACGAAATAATTCAAAAGATTCAATCAGCACTAGTGGGAGCATAAAACATTTTTATTCTGACTGAATTTTACCTTTAAATTCCCAGGACTTAACGGAACTACTGAACCAGCCAGAAAACCACAGGATGCTCGTAACAATCAAAGGAAACGTCAACAGGACAAAGAGAATGACCACGAACAGCATGAGAAGCAAGTTCCACACACCACAGACATCAAAATTCATCTCCCATACAAACAACCAATCATTAAACATGAGCATGTGTAGCACTGGCCTTAGCATTGTGTTACCTGCTTTAGAACCTGACTATGGCATTGTGCGGGTTGATAAACCTCGGTACTTTGAGGATGCCCAACAAGCTATTAATTGCCTATTCCATACATATGATTTGTGATTATTCTTCGGTTTGTGTCGAGTTTTAAAATAGTTTATCTTGTTTAATGTATAACATTTATTACTTAACTATTTAATTTACACTATAAATTTTTAGAGATGGAGACTTTAGCTGTTAAGACTTTTCTTTATATTTCGGACATAGAAATCATGGTTTCACTGAAACTTGCTTTGATTGTTCATATTCTAGCTAACTACAATGAATTAACTCTACGGTATATTTACCGTTTGATAGATTCCGTCATTCCATTTCTACGTCGGGACATTGGCAGTTATACAAACAAAGTAAACTTGATTTTAGGTTATGAGATATGGTAAATAGGAAATAATAAAAATAAGTAGACTTAATTTTTAATTTAACAATGACAATCAATATCCATGTTCCATCTCCAAATCGTATTCAGATTTTGTTCAGTCAGTGAATAATGTTTGCTTTCATTAACAACTACAACATGCCGATTTGTGTTCTGTGTGGACTACTTATTTATAAATTGGTAATAGTAGGTTATCGATATTATGTTTGACTAATATTTAACGTAATGTTAGAAATTATATCATTATAATTGATGCTATGGTTATTAAAGGACTTTTATGCTTAAATTTGTATTTATCAATAACTATTATATATTGTTAGTGATAAGGCATGTCCTGCCCGGCAGAGTAGCCACGGTAATCGATCGATGATCCATGCCGCTCGCAGCAAGGCGGTACCCTATATCTCTTGCCTCGCCTCAGTCCAGCCTGGTCCAGCGAAAGTTAACATAGCGACACGTTCGCATTACCGTAGGACCTGTTGCTTTTACTATTTTATGTAGATATTGTAGTGACACAAAAGAGGTTAACAGAAACGGTATTGGATGAAAAAATGCTGTTCAATTATGGCCATGGATTTCATTTAATTAATTGATGACGAAATTAATTTTCAAGGGTCATCACGAATCGTCGAGCGCAGGTTTGATGACTTCCAGCCTTCCGAACAAGCTGGTTTCCGAAAAGGTTTCAGTACCATATACCACATCCATACTCTGCGGCAGGTTATACACAACACCGAGGAGTATAATCTGCCACTATGCTTGGCGTTTGTGGACTATGAGAATACTTTCGATTCGATCGAAACCTGGGCAGTGCTGCAATCTCTGCAGCGGTGCCAGATTGACTATCGGTACATTGAACTGTTGAAGAGCTTATACTGAAACGCCACCATGTCAGTCCGAGTACATGAACAGAGCACGGGGGCAATTCTATTGCAGAGAGGTGTGAGACGGGGACGTAATTTTCCCGAAACTGTTTACCGCTGCAATGGAGGATGCCTCCAAGCTACTGGAGTGGAAAGGATTCGGCATTAACATCAATGGCGAGTATATCACTCACCTTTGATTTGCCGACGACATCGTAGTCATGGCAGAATCGCTGCAAGAGAAGAGCTCAGCACAGTGCTCGATGATCTCAACAGTTTCCCCAACAGGTGGGCCTTAAAATGAACATGGTCAAGACAAAAGTCATGTCAAATGCCCATGTTGTGCCCATCCCAGTATCCGTTGGGAGCTCTTTTCTCGAAGTTGTTGACGAGTATGTCTACCTGGGACAAACTGTCCAGTTAGGTAGGTCCAACTTTGAGAGAGGTCAAGCGTCGAATCCGACTCGGCTGGGCAGCGTTCGGGAAACTTCGCAACGTCTTTTCGTCAACAATACCGCAATGCCTCAAGACGCAAGTCTTAACCAGTGTGTGTTACCAGTGATGACATATGGAACAGAGACGTGGTCACTCATAATGGGCCTCATAAGAAAGCTGGTCACTCATAATGGGCCTCATAAGAAAGCTCAAGGTCACTCAGCGAGCTATGGAGAGAGCTATGCTTGGTATTTCTCTACGAGATCGAATCAGAAATGAGGAGATCCCTAGACGAAATAAAGTTGTCGACATAGCTGAAAGGATTAGTAAACTGAAGTGGCAATGGGCAGGGCACATTGCTCGTAGAACTGATGGCCGCTGGGGCACAAAGGTTCTCGTATGTAGACCGCGCACCGGAAAACGCAGCGTGGGACGACCTCCAACGAGGTGGACAGACGATCTGGTGAAGGTCGCTGGGAGTCGTTGGATGAGGGCGGCAAGTAACCGCTCGTTCTGGAAATTTAAGAGGGAGGTCTTTGTTCAGCAGTGGACGTCCTGTGGCTGATATGAAATAAATTAACGATGCAGACTTGATTTTAATAAATTTGATCTACATATTGTGTTCAGTGTTGAATACGGAAGGTACAAATATGAAATAACCGTGAATCGATCGAACTGCGAAGAAAATGATAACATTACAGCAATTTTACGTGGCCGGAGGCTCTTATGGCCAGGATGCAGTATCTTGAATAAACCAATGCCCATACCTATAAGAAACCCCTAGACTGTATGAGATCATTTAAAAGAATAATCTATAGAAGAGTCTAATTCGTAGAATTCGTTCAAATCATATGTGCCAGATTGTTAATCTTTATATATACAGGCCGAGCCTACCCGTTATTACTTCTTGACGAGTATACTATGAATCACGAAAATACAGAAAAACCATCACTAAAAATTACACTTTTATTCCTAACCAAACGTAAACACATAGTAGCATAATGTTCAATGGATAACGACAACAAACATGATATTAGGTCACATGACGTTCTACGAGGGATACCTGGACAGGGCGGCGCGCAGCGTTCGCTGTAAATGCTCGTCGTGAGGGACTTATGCTCACTCCAGAACTTAGGGCAACCACCAGGACGCACCAAGGGGGAAGACATTAGAAGACTGGACGGCGTCGCTTAACCTCCGACTTTTTAGTCGGGGGGGTCTGTTAGCACCTGCGTTTTGGTGGCATGGGGAGTAGGCCGTGGACCTTACACGAGTGGCTCCTTCAGTGGCCCGCATGGTGTCGGGTTGGCGGGTGGCGGAGGAGGTAGTCACGCTATCCGACGACCGCCACATTATATTTACCACCAGCCTGCCAAGCCATTCGATTTTCATGCGACGAATTTTTGATTTATAACATCTTTGTCAAGTAGACGTGTTTACTATGCTCTCAAAGTTAAAAATAAATTTGTGTATATATATCTACTAATGAATAAAGAACAGTTGCATGTACTTTATCAAATGTGATAACAAGTTCTGGGATTTTGTCTGAACTAGCTAAATAACTGTTAATTACCAAATATTCAGACGTGTTATAGTTTTTTTTACCCCTTTTTTATCGTAGTAAAATCCTCGTGGGCTTCCTCCGTCTTGGGAATGGCAGAGGGGCATGCCGGACTCAAACCGGCTAAAACCCCACGGTGTCCTTCCTTTTACCTCTAGCCGGGGGTGAGGTGTACGCTTTGTATGCATTAGCCCGCGCCCCCGGGAGGTATCGGCCCGTCACTGTTTGACGAGGCCCTGCTCTGTGCGACCTTGCTGGCCGCATCTATCCTAAGACAGGCGCGCGCGGAACACTCGCGCCGCCATCTCGGGCCTGTTTCTGTTCGGGTGAAGGACCGCCCCTGGTTCATCGCCCGCAGTTCGCTCCTAATGGTACCTATAGTTTTCTACCCTCACGTAGTCAATGCTAAGTTGCGTCAACACGAATATCAATAAATACTAAGCAAAATATTCTGAACACCTATTGCAGAATAATTTGTGAAGTCGTTCTACACCCGCAATATCTGAATACAAGCCCGGTGCTAGTAAAAACATTTGATACAATGGTTCAACCAATATGCATGAAATACCTCAAAGCTAGAAATTGGCCTGATATTAAGAACTGTACAGCTTGTAATTGTAATTATCACTATCAGTGCTTTAGGCAACACTTGCGATATACATACAGCAAGTACTCTAAACGAGCCTACCGTAACTGGAAGTGCCTAGACTAGACGAAAATCTCGGAGTCTCGAGTTCTCTGTATGAACAGCAAATCTGCGAATGCTTACCCATTATTTTGGCTAGCACTGCTCGCGAAGTTATAGACTATAGAGTTATAGACTTTAAGAATAGTACAGTCAGCATCATATATAAAGTGGCAGCCACGGTAACCAAATATTTAGAAACATCCAAAGTGATCACTGATAACCTGTCAACCATAGTCGTCTAATTGTTCAGGTCACCAATCGTGATCAAATATATCGGAACAACAAAAACGTCATTATATGAGGTCATTCAAACCGTCATTATTATGGTAACAAACAGAACGCCAATAGTTTCCAAGCAGCCAAGGTATTCAAAAATATGGAACACACTAGTGAACTGAACTATATCTTTACCACACAAGGTTCAATTTGTAATAATTTTAAATTAACACACCCAACCCGGTGCACATTACAATCTAAGTATGTTTTGTGTAAAATCGACATGGTTTGTCTTTTTTTTTTATTCTTTTTTTTATTGATCCGGTGGAAATACCTCATGTACTTCCTTCGCCCCGGGAAAGGGCGGAGAGGCATGCCGGACTCCTACCGGCTAAAACCACCGGAGTGATCATCGTCGGTACCGAAGGGAGGAAGGGAGGCTCCAGGAACTCGAAAGATCTCCATCTAGAGCCACCCGTTGGTGCCACGCCTTTAGGCACATCTCGGAGGGGATGACTGTAAAGTGGTCATCCCCTCTAGTGGAGGGAAGGCGACTGTAAAGAGGCCACCCCCCCAGGCATCTCACGAGGGGATTGTAAAAGATTCCCCCAAGCGCGCTCGCGACCCCCAAGGCCCCCCGCCATATAAAGACGACAGGGGGCTCAGGCGTGTTGGACACGGGCACCGCGGCAGGGTAACAGCACCCCGGGTCCGTGTCCTCCTCCTCCGAGCGGGATCGGCCCTCTCCCGATCCCGCTCTGCGACCTCCTTCTGGAGCATTACGCTCTCACAGAAGGAGACCACAGCACTCCAATTTTCGTGCTCTGCCAGCATAGCTGACACTACTGCTGGCAAAGAGAGATCTTGCCCGATCCGATCGACCACGATCCGCTGCTCGGCAGTCCACGCAGGGCACTCTCCGAGCGTGTGCTGTGCGGTATCATATATCCATATCGATCGTCTCCACAGTGGTGGCCCTGTGCCGTGACCTCGCATCCTATCCTGTGCAAGTGCGCACTGAAACAACCGTGTCCGGTGAACACCTGCGTCAGGCGGTAGGTGACGCGCTCGCTCCTTCTGAGCCAGGGTCCGAAGAGCGGCAAGACAGCCTCGACGACGCGCTTGGTTGCAAACTGCATCCGCAGACGATGACGCCACTTTACAAGTGCGCGCCGCCGTGCCAGCCGCCGCAGCCTGTCCAACGCCCCTGGAGGCGCTCCTTCGCCGCTCTGGCGGGGGGAGCATGTCTGATCGTAGACCCACGCATCCATCTCCGCCAGGATTTCAAAAGGCGAGAAACGCGCCAGGAGAGTGCCGCCTCGTAGGACACTGTTCGGTATCCTCGTGCGATCCGGATAGCCACTCTGCGCTGCAGACCGTGAATTTTGGTTCTGCAGCGTTGGGAGAATGTCTCTAGCCTAGACAAACCATGTCGCCCCAGATTTGCTGGAGGGAGTGCTCTCTACGCTCTTTCCGGCGGTCCGGGACTACCCCAGTCCTTCTGTACCGCCAATTGCAGTGCAGTGCCCTGCGTGGGCCGCCGAGCGGCGGATCCTGGTCGATCGGATTGGGCAAGATCTCTCTTTGCCAGCAGTAGTGTCGGCTATATTGGCAGAGCACGAAAACTGGAATGCAGTGGTCTCCTTCTGTGAGAGCGTCATGCTCCAGAAGGAGACCGCAGAGCGGGATCGGGAGAGGGCCGATCCCGCTCGAAGGAGGAGATGGCGCCGGGGTAACAACCGCCCTGGCACCTAATTCCCATACGCCTGAAACCCCCTGCCGTAGCTACAAGGCGGGGGACCTCTGGGTTCGCGGGTGCGTAGCTTGGGGAATCTGCGTGCTCACACCAAGCGACCCAAGAGAAGACGGTAGCATGCATGTGGTCACGCGCTGCCGTGGGACGCTTTGGGGGATCCTTTACAATAACCGCTGTACAGTCACCCTCTCCGAGATGTGCCTATAGGCGTGGCACCAGTGGGCGGCTCTAGTGTGATCATACGAGGACCTGGAGCCCCCCTTAGGTGCCGAAGATGGCCACCCTAGTGGTTTTAGCCGGTAGGAGTCCGGCCATACCCCTTCGCCCTTCCCCGGGACGAAGGAAGTTCAAGAAGAATTTCCACTGGGCACCAATAAAAAAAGAAATAAAAAAAAAGGCTAGAGACATCCTGCGTGTACATAGGTACCATTGTATTGAATTTAAAGTGTCTAGGATCGTAAAATAATATTGTTTACAATCCTGTTTTAGTTCGCCGGGCTAATTATAAACATTGCCTGATTGTCGATTATTATAAATTCAGTTGGTGTTGTGTGAAAGGGGCTTTCGAACTATCAAACTAAAATTATTATGATAGTGGAATAAAATTCATTTCTAATTTTATTGAAACAGCAAATTACAAACTTGCTTTGCTTTGTGCCTTGCTTCTTAGCAGGCATTCTGTGGTGTAAACCATTTCCCTGAAGCCGTCGTCGATCTCGTATGTAACATCTACTATTATACATACTGATAATAAAATGAGGTTCACTTAGCATCTAAAATTATGACGTATACTTAAACTCGCTCGTTTTAAGAAAGAGTTTTTATTTCTCATTAAAAAAAAACAATTGGTACTGATGGGAACAAGTCGTCAGTCTTGTTACGCATTTATTTGCCAATTTCAAAATATAATCATAAAACAAAACACATGCCAATGACGTCACGCATGAAATGAAAGAGATAGGTGGTATAAGAAATATTTTTTATCCCTCCAATATTGTCAAATTCAATGTTGTGTTTAGATAAATGAGACGCTATGAGGTTAAGATAAAGTTCATTTTACTAGCGTGTTACATATTTTTGAATACCTTGGCTGCTTGGAAACTACTGGCGTTGTGCTTGTTACCATAATAATGACGGTTTAAATGACCTCATATAATGACGTTTTTGTTGTTCCGATATATTTGATCACGATTGGTGACCTGAACAATTAGACGACTATGGTTGACAGGATATCAGTGATCACTTTGGCTGTTTCTAAATATTTGGTTACCGTGGCTGCCACTTTATATATGATGCTGACTGTACCTGGATGACCGAGCTTTGCTCGGTATTTTCGTGTTACTTAACAACGCCATCTGCTGTTGTGTCGTTAAAGCAATCAGTTGCTCACAAAAAATAGTATTATTATTCGCCAATAGATGTCAGGAAGAGTCATATTTTTCAGTTGAGACTACTCAAACGCCTATAAAATGACATTTTCTATAAATGAATCCTAGCTAGATCGATTTATCGCCCCCGAAACCCCCTATATACTAAATTTTATGAAAATCGTTGGAGCCGATTCCGAGATTCCAATTATATATATACAAGAATTGCTCATTTAAAGATATAAGATAAGATATATTGACTTATAACTAAAAGAGGCGATTAATGAGATTATGTTGAAGTTTATGTGTAAAAATGAATGACTTGCATGATATGCTGAAGTTTGTCAGCGCTCGGTACGATGACATGAAAAAGGAACTCGATGGTAAAATTATAGTGATTAAGAGGTAAGATTTGAAAACTACGTATAATATTAAGATGAATGGCGAAAAACAATTGAATCGTACGACGTTGCCGACATATTTTTTAGAATTGTTTTATGAATATGTAAAGATTTATTAATCTAAATACCGTACGATGTTGCCTTATACTTGACATTGGCGAAATTGTGGAAGAAAATCTACAGAAGCCATAATCTAAGAGAAGAAGAAGATGAATGGCGAAATAATGGCAAAAGTAAATTAAATGTAATTGTCAGGAAAACAAAAATCTAAAATATACGCGATAGAATCCGTTTAAAAGTGTTTTATTATAATTTATTCAACATTTCGTTACAACAACATAAACTAACAAGTTCAAAGTTTCTTATATATGTAGGATAACAAATGTGCCTGAACTAGATAATCCTGTATTTACATTTATATTACAAACTAGCTGGGACCCGCGGTTTCACCCGTGTTTAATTTAAAAGAAATTTAGAGTACTTCGACATAGACACTTGACATAGAATATATATATTGGATTTCAAGGGTTTTATGTTTTACGCGGAACCCTTATTATTTTTCTAAAATAAAAGTAGCCTAAGTTATTCCTTATAACATCAGCTATCTGCCAGTGAAGGTCCCGTCAAAATCGGTCCAGCCGTTTCGGAGAACAAACAGACAGACAGACAGACAATTATTTTTAAATAGTGTTTCTGATATACGAGAGCGGCACTGAAAATTTTGGGAATCAAGGAAGTGACACAACATTACTATTTAAAAATGTATTTATTGCTTTTCGAAGTATTCTCCGCGAAATTTGACACATTTTTCCATATGATGGAACCAATCATTGAAGCAACCATTCCATTCGGAAGTTGGGGTCTCCAAAATGGCCGTTTTGTAGGCGTCCACAGCTTATTTAGGTGATGAAAATCTCTGTCCACGCAATTTGTTCTTTATTTTAGGGAAAGTATAGAAATCATTAGGGCTTAGGTCGGGGCTGTACGGCGGATGGTCTAATAATTCTATGTTTTCTTGCTCTAAAAACTCTTTTGTTCTGTGCGCGGTGTGAGAACTCGCATTGTCGTGATGGAGGACGATGCGGCGGTTGCAGTTCTCTCTACGGAGTTCAGAAACGACCTGTGGCAAACAAATGCTAGCATACCATTCTGCATTAACCGTTCTTTGTCCCTCAAGAGGAATTGTCGTAACATGGCCGGTTTTGGAGACAAACGTGGCCACCATTTTTTTTGCAACACTCCGCTAATGAACAATTTTTGTTGGCTTTAACTCATTTTCGAACACCCAAACTCGTGACTGGTTTTTTGTTTCGGGTTCGTACGCATATATCCAGGATTCGTCACCTGATACGATGTTGTATACAGCATTTGAGGATCCTGCGTGGAATCTTTCGAGAGTTCTAACGCACCAAGTAACGCGAGCCGCTTTTTGCTCTTCACATAGCAAATGCGGTATCCATCGGGAAAACAACTTTTTTACACCTAATTGTTCATGCAAGATTATTTGTATTTGACTCATGCCAATGTCTAAAGTTGCCTGAATTTCGCGGTATGTCACATGTCGATCTTCCTCAATCAGCTTACGCACAGCATCAAAGTTTTCTTGGGTGACTGCAGTTTTTGGACGACCTTGACGAGGATCATCACTGAGCTTGACACGTCCACGTTGAAATTCAGCAAACCAGCGATAAATTGTGGTTTTGGATGGGGCTTCATCACCAAATGCAGAAATCATCCGGTCAACACACTGTTTTTGTGTTAAACCACTTCGAAAGTCATAATAAATCATCGCTCTTGAATTTTCTCGAGTCAATTCCATTTTCTCAACGACCAAAGAGTATAATAACTATCAACGACTAAACAAGTTTGACAAAACCTTGTGACAAGACCGTGAATCATTTTTTAAATAAATAAATGGTATTCGATTTGTAAAACCAAGGAGTTTTCAATTAAAAAGATTTTAATATGACAGGAACAGTGGAAATATTCCATTCCCGATACTTTTAGTGCAGCCTATGTAATGATGCTGATATTTCACTCAATTGTGTAGGATCCAGTATAATATTGTAGTCTTTGTTGTGTAGCACCAGTTCGCTGGAGCTAAGCAATCCCCACTACTAAAATAAAGGTATACGCTGAAAAAGATAAAACATCATGACGTATGTCAAGGGGGACACCCTTACTCCTACGTCTATTTGTATAGAAGCATTTCTTTTCCTTGTAATTTCTGGATTTTGTGTCATCTATACAATACTCCATCTACGCTATTAACAGTATAGTAATAGTTTTTTATAAAACTATCGATAGTACCATGAAGTTACAGTCACTATAAAAAAATGAACACACATAATAAAAAATCAAGATATTTATTTATCACCACACGAAAATAAAGAACCTAAACTGTAGGTAGTATACATACAGTCTACAATAAACTAAAATTTCATTTTCAAATCAGCCATTTATACGTCCACTGCTGAACAAAGGCCTCCCCCATAGATTTCCACAACTGTATCCTCATTTTGGGGGGAATTTGCCAATACTCACCACGCTTGGCAGGCCTCTTGGTGAGCGCAGTATGGCTACCGTGGTTTAGATTAAATTTAAGTTTGTAAGTTAAAATAGTTTGGCGCTCTTATTATATATAATTTAATGTTTAATATCAAAGAAACTAGTCCAATTGATAGGTGTCAGGAACACCTTCTATCGGCGGCCGCACTTTAGGCCATGCCATGGCCCATGAAAGTGTCTCGAGCACAACACCACTGAAGAGTTTCGTCGATATCAAAATTATATATATGCACAGGATCTTGTAAACCAATATTCAGGGTTTTAATTAATTGTATACTCGTTCAGAATACTTGTTACAGTAACTTTTGTATTAAAAATTCAAAGCCATCGGTTGAAATGTCAAACTATCGACAGTCAGCGATAGTATATTACTATCGATACTGGGTAGTATTCGATCCGTAGATGGGACATGGGAGTATTGTTTATTGTAGATGTACTAGTACTCTGTCTATGATCCGACCAGTACCTACCTAGTTCGTAATACGGATTCGGGCTTTATTTCATTCCATAATTTTTCCATAAGATATTGTACCCGACTTAAATAGATTTAATAAATTATTTTTTATGTATTTGTTGCCCTACTGCGTATAAATTCGCCTCCTTATCCATAACCGACCTCTCAAACTATATCGCCATGTAAATATCTAAAGTTTAACTTGCGAGATTCCAACGTACTTGACATTGGCAGAAATGGCTCGATTTTGATGCCTATTGCACGTAGATCCGATAGCCATATTGAAAAAAGAAGAAGATTCGGGCTGTCATTTGTTTGACCTTTGCTGTCAAACTACATTAATAAACGATAAATGCCGAGTATGTTTATCAATGAAGTTAATCTACAGAAACCATAATTTATGAGAAGAAGAAGTTTATCAATAGCGAGTTCTAGAAAGTTAGAATGTTATTTATTTAATAGTTTATTGGCGTTGAAAGTCAAACTGAAAAATGGACGAATTTGTCAACTATTTACTGTTGATATTGGTCATACTGCCAGTGCTTTTGTTCTTCAACTTGTGGTCTGGTATCGGCTGGGAGTTATTTGAGAATAACTAGCGTCCACGATAAAGATTAAAAATGCTGTTTGCATAATTACGAATACAGCGACGATAGCGTAAATATTTAGAAGTTTCAATGTTATATTGGTTGAATTGATTAGATGTTAATGTTGTTTAGTAAACTTTTGCTAAGGGAATGATGTAAAATTAAAATGCTAAATAAATGGATTTCTTTATTATATTTTTTATTGATAACACATTTTATATTATAATTATTCTTACTACTATATTTAGGTATCACAATAGTGTCATAAAAAGCATAACAATTTTTATAAGTACAGCCATAGATTTAAATTGTTAGATAGGTCCACACCATACACTGCAACACTCCAAATAGGTCATCACTCAAACAAGGGAATTAATGAATTTGACATAGAAGTTCAGATGCGAGCGAGTACTGGTCCGAGACTTCTTAAATGTTTTACATTTATCATTACTCACATTAATCACATAAAAAATGCATATGGCATTCAAAAAAAAGTTAAAAACCACTAGAAATACTATTAAGGATAAAGGCATTAACATTTCACTTTGAATTTAATAAACACAGGTAATGTTTTTGATAATCCAATAAATGTCACAATTCATAATGCCATTTTTGTTTATTGTCATTAATCAATGGAGAACAAACTACTTGAAATACTTATGAGAAGGACAGTGACAAAGATAGTTTCGTACTACGACAAGAATACAATGACATTTCACTGTCTGAACTACATGTTTTCCATTTATCAACACAGTATGAAAATTATTGCGTGACATCGCAGGTCATCGACACGGTGTCTTGCATGTTTATGCTATTCAATATAGTTTTGTTTTATGATAAACTTGTGAGTTATCTACGCACACATCTAAATGTGAACCATGTATTTTGTTCATTATGGCCTATCTAACTATTTAAATCTTTGATCATAGCATAATATTTCCATGCATTATTTAAATCTTAACTAAAATATCACATTGATTAGTAGAGAATACTCTCACGCATTCCCTCATCAATTGAGGGATAAGACCACTTGACCTTCATAAGAATCCTAGCATCTTTTAAAAATTCTCTTTGTTCAATGTGTATTGATATTATTATATTCAGAATAGACATCTGACATAGTCTGGAAAATTGAGTTAACCTGATTATGATAATGATACAATCATGGGGGCAGGTATACAATTAAAAATATTTTAAAGAGTAAGGTATTTCATAATTAATATGTACACGCCTATCTATTGATTCCATCAATATCATTTTAACACAATATGCGATAAATCTGACATATCTATGCAAATAAATAAAATTGAAGTGTCTGTTTGTAATGTCAAAATAACAGCTTTTTACTAAATGCATATGAAAGTATATACGTTACATATAACAAAAAAGCAATTTTTATTTTTTTGTCTGTCTGTTTGTTTGTTCGGGTAATCTCCGAAACGGCTGGACCGATTTTGACGGGACTTTCACTGGCAGATAGCTGATGTTATAAGGAATACCTTAGGCTACTTTTATTTTTAAAAAATATTTACGGTACCGTGCAATAAAATAAAACCCTTAAAATCCAATATATATATATATTCTATATGGAAGTACTCTAAATTTCTTTTAAATTAAACGCGGCTAGTCCCAGCTAGTCATAAATACTTCATAATAAACTTCTACATGTAGTGTTTTACATACTGCCTGGAGACTAATAAAATGTATGTGTTGGTTTAAATTGATATATTGTATTTGGTATAATACAACATGTCAATCATAAATAATAAGACTACAAAATTAACAAGGCACAAGCAGACAAGATTATAAATAAAAGAAAAACATTAGTTACAATATTTTGTCATTTGATTGTTTAATAAAAATAAATAAAATTTTGTAATCTTAGAACCCAAATAACAGAGCGTTCAAATTATAAAAAAAAACCATGATTTGACATCAGATAAGGTTGCAATAGAAAATATAATTCTGTTTACTGGAATTGTTGTGAAAGGTGGACTGACGACTTGATGATCGCGGTTATTGTATACTAAAATTACGAACCAAGTATAACGATTATGGTTCCTCGTCTCACCATCCGTCACGCTTCTGCACAATTATGGCGTGTAGATATAATGGCCACTGTGACCGTTTCGATTTTTTAACTTCGCCGTATTTCTAGTTACAAAACTAAAGCAAAAATAAACACACCAGTATATTATGTATTCGGTTTTACCGTATGGTCAGAAAACGCCACTGAAACTGCACAAGAAAAACCTTTTTGGTAAACCGCATCATGTGAACGCTCTGTAACGTTTTATGGCCGTATCTCACGTTTTCGTAAAACTCATCTAAAAATAAAAAACAAACGTGCATAAGACTTCAACATTGGTCTGACCAAAGGGCCAGTCAGTCTTGTTGCAAGTATCTAAATTTGGCGAAGTATCTTAAGTTATAAGACTGAGCCAGAATACAGTTCTCCTAGCTAAATGTTTTGACAGGAATGGGTTTTTGTCAGAGAGTGGTTAAGGCTACAGTTGAAGTTAAGGCCTTGGTCGGACGCTCAGTGCAAGATATGTAACTAAATTTCGCTAGAAAGTATTAACTCCTCCATTCCCATGTGTCCTCGATGTCGCCACACTCGATATCTCGCAATATCTTTGCGAGTCACCATACCAACCACCTGTGCAAAAAATGTTTACCAATGTAAAAACCTTCCTTTAGTAATTACGGTGCAAGATTTGAAGGTTACATTTGTCGTGGATTATTTAAAAGTTGTTTACTACACCATGCTACAAATAATAATTTTTGTTCACAAATTATTCCACAAATTCTATTATTTCTAATAAAACAGTTTAGGGAGATATTTTTGGGCAGGTGGCCGAAGCCAAGAGCTAGGAACAGTCTGAATAAGAATAAAAATATCTATTGAACCAAAACTTAACCTATTTCAAATATATTAATTCGTTTTCGGAACCATAGTCTGCGGAGCGAAGTATGGCGCAATAAAACCCAGTTGAAGGGCTCGGGTCTAGTTTTTTCTGAGTTTTTAACTAAACCTAGGCATGACGTGTTCTTGGAAGCACGCAAGCACTTTGGCGTGAGTCAATGTTGGACCTCCGAGGGAAAGATCGTTATACTGCTGCCTGATAAGTCACGCCGTAAGATTGAGAACATAGCGGAATTACGGCTACTTATTACACAGTTCACGGTGGCGAAGTCTACCACTGATGAACCCACTATGGGAGTGTCGCAGGTGATTAGCAAGTCGGCACTGGATAAGAGGTCGCGGAAACTGGCAAAGTGATGGTACTATTATTTATTTACTTTTCACAAATATTACGATTTATGACTGACACTCCAACCAATTTTCATCTTGGCCACAGTTAACTTTTAACCAATTCCAATGTATTGACGTTTAAGATATTCGCTCGGAAATGTGTCCAGTTAAAATTTTACATTCTTTATAAAAATCATTGTGCTTTGGACTCCAGTCTTTTAGCTATGTATAACCGGCGAGTGCATCGAGGATACAATATATGGTAGCCGTTAGTTGTTTTTGTAAAATATTGGTTTATTAACGTAATATTTATTTAGTTTTATTTATTTATTCGTATTATTATGTTTGATAATAATTTTGATAACAGTTTTGTATCATGTTCTTCTTCTTGTACGTCTGATGGTAGCTATGCAAGTGCGTTTAGTGATGATGATTCTGTTCTTTTGCGTGATGTAATCTCTTCTACGTTTTGTGGCCTCGGCAATTTTTTTAATGCAGTACACATAAATGCTCAAAGCATTCCAGCTCACTACTCTGATTTATTATCTTCTTTCGATTCCGATCTTATTCATGCTGTCCTTGTCTCTGAGACATTTCTTAAACCTGTTCTTCTTTCTACGCAGTATGCGTTGCCTGGCTACAAATTAGTGCGTAATGACAGAATAGGTAAGGGATGTGGAGGGGTCGCCATATACCTCCGTGGAGATATCGCCTGCAACGTCCTTGATCAGTCTCCAAGTGATTCAGCAAATTTGGCTGAGCACCTTTTTATTGAAATTATTTTTAACCACACGAAAATACTTCTTGGGGTTTACTATAGTCCCTCATGCCATATAGATTATTTTTCTTCATTTGAGTCCAAACTAGAATATCTTTCCTCTCTGTACGACCACACCATTATCCTTGGAGATTTTAACACTTGCCTGCTTAAGGATGATGCGCGCAGCCGTAAACTTCAATCTCTTGTCTCTTCTGTCAACATGCATATTCTTCAGCTTATGGCTACACATCATGCTCCCCACTGTACTCCTTCACTTCTAGATTTAATTCTAGTTTCTGATCCTAGTAAGGTGGCCAGGCATGGTCAACTTACAGCTCCTTTCTCTTATCATGACCTTATATATCTTTCGTATAAAATTCGCACTCCAAAACGCAATTCCAAATTTCTTTTCCTTCGCAGTTTCAAGAACATTGATATGGATTGTTTGATCGTGGATGCGGGCAATATTGACTGGTCTCCTGTCTACAGTTGCAATGACTTGGATATGAAAGTGTCTGCATTTAATAAGTTGTTGCTCTATCTTTATGATGTACACGCTCCAGTGAGAAAGGTGAGAGTGAAGCATCTCCCCGCGCCTTGGTTGTCTGACAATATTAAAAAAACAATGTCGACAAGGAATAAGGCTAAAAGGAAGTACAAAACGAGTCCCACTGATGAGAACTGGTCTCAATACAAAAAACTGCGAAATCGTTGCAATCGTATGTGTAGGGATGCTAAAAGGCACCACATACACGAATCCATTACAAACTTCAACACTGCGCAGGTATGGCAATTTCTTAGATCCCTAGGTATTGGCAAAGCCTCTAGCGACGGTGGAGTCAACATGGACCTTAATGCTATTAATATTTATTTCTCTAAACCACCAGTAACGGTGGATGATCCCATTAAATCTTCTACTCTTAACAATCTCTCTAATCTTCCTCTGCCAACATGTACCTCATTCACATTTCACCACGTTACAGAAGAAGACATTAAAAAGTCCATTTTGTCCATTTCTACGAAAGCGGTAGGTGATGACGGTTTACAGCTCCAAATGCTTCTTCCCATCCTAAATGAGCTTGTCCCTGTCATTCAACATATTACAAATTTCTCTTTAGAGACATGCTTATTTCCATCGGCATGGAAGAGGGCTCATGTCTTACCGCTTCCTAAAGTCCCTAATCCCTCTTCCTTATCCCAGTTCCGTCCAATATCTATACTTCCTATCCTGTCCAAAGTTCTTGAGAGTATTGTTCGCAATCAACTGTCTCACTACCTTTCCTCTAACGGCCTGCTAAGTCCGTACCAGTCTGGATTTCGTCCTGGCCATAGCACTGTAACGGCTCTAGTTAAAATAACTGATGACATCCGACTGGCCATGGAGAATAAGCTTCTTACAGTTCTGGTACTATTGGACTTTAGCAGTGCATTTAATTCAGTTGATTTTGATATACTCTTGGGAATCCTCTCCACAATGAATGTTACTCCTTCTGTAATAGCTTGGTTTAATTCTTATCTTCGAGGACGCTCGCAGTCGGTTCGATCTGACGAGGCTTCCTCTGAGTGGTGTGATCTTGCTGCGGGTGTTCCTCAAGGTGGTGTCCTTTCTCCTCTTCTCTTCTCTGTTTTTATAAACGCCGTCACTACAGTTATAGCTTCACATTATCATCTCTATGCAGACGACTTGCAACTTTATCGGCATTTTAAAATTGAAGATCTTCCAACAGCCATTGATGCTATTAATAATGATCTGCAGAATATCAACCAGTGGGCTAAATCTTTTGGCCTCTTAGTCAATCCAACAAAATCACAAGCAATAATTATTGGCAGCAGATACTTCTACGGTCTGTTGGATCACCAGTCTCTCCCACCAGTGTTGTACAACGATGTCACGATAGCCTACTCGAGAAGTGCAAAAAATTTGGGTGTCTATATAGACTGTCACCTGTCTTGGAATATCCACATTGCAGAGGTTAGCAGGAGGGTGTATTGCTCGTTCCAGTCACTCAAGCGTCTCCAGAAGTTCCTGCCATTTCAAACAAAAATTACTCTTGCCCAATCTCTTCTTCTTCCACTTCTAGAGTATGCTGATGTCTGCTTCCTTGATGCAACGGAGAATCTTCTAAATAAACTCGAACGTCTGCAGAATTTGTGTATCCGCTTCATTTTCGGCCTTCGAAAGTACGACCATGTGTCCGAATTCCGGACGCGATTGAAGTGGTTACCCGTTCGGCGACGTCGAGATACTCACATACTTACTTTTCTCTTTTCTGTACTTCATAATCCTAATTCTCCTGCATATCTTCGGGATCGCTTTGAGTACCTTATCCCCAGAGGGAAACCTTGCCGCACGGCCTCTTCTCTTCTCCTTCATACTCCTCGTCACACTTCAACTTGTTGTGATGAGTCATTCACTGTACGTGCAGTGCGCCTTTGGAATTCACTTCCACATTCCTTGCGTGATAGCTCTTCGTCTGATGTTTTCAAGAAAAGAATTAAGGAACATTTTCTTTCAATATGACTTGGTAGTATGTATGTATTATTAGATATTGGTATATGTATGTATGTACGTAGGTATGTATATATTACTATTATTGTTGTATATATTTGTATGTGACTTATTTTCTAAGTATATATTTAGTGTCCGTGTGGTGTCCGGATTAAGAATATAGCACCACTCCGTCTCCTCCCGTGGAGGTCGTAAAAGTCGACTAAGGGACTCTTAACCAAAGGGATGGGCAGCAGCGTCCCTTTGCTGAACAGAAGCATTACTGCGCTCACCAACACGCCTGCCAAGCGTGGTGAGTATCGGCAAATTCCCCCCAAAATGACGACACGACTAATGCACCGGCCCCCAGTTCCCGGCAGCCCCGCTATTCCTGGTCATGGTAGCGGCCACGGTAATGGCGGGGCAGGGGGTGCTAAGAATCACCGGACGGGATCCGGCTGCCACCCCAAACGAAAACTGGCCCTGGTAACGTATAACACACGCACACTGAGGGCAGACGAAAAGATTGTTGAGCTGGAAGAAGAAATAGATAAGTTGCACTGGGATATCATGGGTCTATCAGAAGTCCGAAGAGAGGGCGAGGACACGATAACCCTGAAATCTGGCAACTTATTCTACTACCGGGAAGGCGAACATCTGTCTCAAGGTGGTGTCGGGTTTCTCGTCCGCAGGTCCCTCATTAACAGCATAGTGGCTATCGAAAGTGTGTCGAGCAGGGTAGCGTACCTTATACTCAGAATATCCAAGAGGTATTCGTTGAAGGTCATACAGGTCTACGCACCGACCTCGACACACCCAGATGATGAAGTAGAGAGTATGTATGAGGACGTAAGTAGGGCCATACATACCTCGAAGACACACTTCACTGTTGTGATGGGGGACTTCAACGCGAAGCTGGGCACTCGATGCGATGGTGAGTTGAGAGTGGGGCAATTTGGATATGGGCAACGGAACCCCAGGGGACAGAGGCTGGCCGACTTTTTGGAAAAGGAGGGACTCTTCGTGATGAACTCCTTTTTCCAAAAGCCGCCTCACAGGAAATGGACCTGGATGAGTCCCGATGGTTCCACGAGGAATGAGATTGACTTCATCATGACCAATAGGAGGCAAATATTCAATGATGTCTCTGTGATCCACAGGGTGAAAACCGGTAGTGATCACCGAATGGTAAGAGGCACATTGAATATTAATCTCAAAGTTGAGAGGTCTCGTCTGATGAGGTCTACGCTCCGGCCCTCTAGTGCTCATATCCAAAACCCCGAGAGCTTTCAACTCGAACTCCAAAACCGCTTCGAGTGCCTAGAACATTGCGTATCTGTGGACGATTTAAATGGTAGGTTTGTAGAAACTGTCCAAACGGTTGGGTCTAAGTTCTTTAAGGCCCACCGTAAAGGTAGACCAAAAAAGTTCTCCGATCACACTCTCGACCTCTTGGCAGAAAGACGCGCCATGACGCTGCAGTCCTCCGGTGATGCTGAAGCATACCGACTGCTCAATAGACGGATATGGAAGTCCTTGCGTCACGATATCCGCACCTTTAACACCAACGGTGTTAAAGAGGCGATTGAGCGGAATCAAGGCTCCAAAGTGTTCGCAAGAGACAAGTCTATTGGGCAAAGTCGTATTATGAAGCTGAAGACCGAGGACGGCAGTGTAGCGTCGACTAAGCCAGAGGTTTTGAGAGAGATTGAGAAGTTCTACCGGCAGTTATACACCTCGGTAACTATACCTACCATTGGCTCTGACAAAGACCCGCGAGCCAAACTAACCCGACACTATACCGAGGATATCCCGGACATCAGCCTGTACGAGATTAGGATGGCCTTGAAACAGCTTAAAAATAACAAGGCGCCGGGTGGAGACGGAATTACGACAGAGCTTCTGAAAGCGGGTGGCACACCGGTACTTAAAGTCCTTCAGAAGCTATTCAATTCCGTCTTACTCGAGGGCACAACGCCGGAAGCGTGGAACAGAGGTGAGGTGGTGCTCTTCTTCAAAAAGGGTGATAACACCCTATTGAAGAATTATAGACCCATCTCACTTCTGAGCCATGTTTATAAGCTGTTCTCAAGGGTCATCACAAATCGTCTCGAGCGCAGGTTTGATGACTTCCAGCCTCCCGAACAAGCCGGTTTCCGAAAAGGTTTCAGTACCATAGACCACATCCATACGCTGCGGCAGGTTATACAGAAGACCGAGGAGTATAATCTGCCACTATGCTTGGCGTTTGTGGACTATGAGAAAGCCTTCGATTCGATCGAAACCTGGGCAGTGCTGCAGTCTCTGCAGCGGTGCCAGATTGACTATCGGTACATTGAAGTGTTGAAGTGCTTATACAGAAACGCCACCATGTCGGTCCGAGTACATGAACAGAGCACGGGGGCAATTCCATTGCAGAGAGGTGTGAGACAGGGGGACGTCATTTCCCCGAAACTGTTCACCGCTGCAATGGAGGATGCCTTCAAGCTACTGGAGTGGAAAGGATTCGGCATTAACATCAATGGCGAGTATATCACTCACCTTCGATTTGCCGATGACATCGTAGTCATGGCAGAATCGCTGCAAGAGCTCAGCACAATGCTCGATGATCTCAACAGAGTTTCCCAACAGGTGGGCCTTAAGATGAACATGGGCAAGACAAAAGTCATGTCAAATGCCCATGTCGTGCCCATCCCAATATCCGTTGGGAGCTCTGTTCTCGAAGTTGTTGACGAGTATGTCTACCTAGGACAAACTGTCCAGTTAGGTAGGTCCAACTTCGAGAAAGAGGTCAATCGTCGAATCCGACTCGGCTGGGCAGCGTTCGGGAAACTTCGCAACGTCTTTTCGTCAACAATACCGCAATGCCTCAAGACGCAAGTCTTTAACCAGTGTGTGTTACCAGTGATGACATATGGAACAGAGACGTGGTCACTCACAATGGGCCTCATAAGAAAGCTCAAGGTCACTCAGCGAGCTATGGAGAGAGCTATGCTTGGTATTTCTCTACGAGATCGAATCAGAAATGAGGAGATCCGTAGAAGAACTAAAGTTGTCGACATAGCTGAAAGGATTAGTAAACTGAAGTGGCAATGGGCAGGGCACATTGCTCGTAGAACTGATGGCCGTTGGGGCACAAAGGTTCTCGAATGGAGACCGCGCACCGGAAAACGCAGCGTGGGACGACCTCCAACGAGGTGGACAGACGACCTGGTGAGGGTCGCTGGGAGTCGTTGGATGAGAGCGGCATGTGACCGCTCGTTGTGGAAATCTAAGGGGGAGGCCTTTGTTCAGCAGTGGACGTCCTGTGGCTGATATGATGATGATATTTATTTATATACCTAATATGTTATGCATTTTAATGAACTTTTATATTTATAAATATCTGGTCATGCTTCATTCTTGTTGTACACGTAATTAGATCCTCATATTAACATTACTCTATCACTCAAAGGTTTGCTGTAAGAGAACTCAATATTGAGTTAAGCTCGCCTATGTACATCAACTTTTCTTTAGTATTGTTTTAATCTGTAAAAATTGTGTGCAATAAAGAATAATATAATATAAAAAAGTAAAAACATAATGATTAAATCTTGTAAGCGGCAAGCGTAGGTTCTGTAGCAATGCCCGGCGTGGCAGTGTACGGTGATGGATCTAATAATGGGCGCAGGTCTATCTGTCCTGTATCAGAGAGGCTTCGAGGAGATCCTTCAAAATCCACCCTGAGCTGTGCCTGAGAGAGCAGCCTCATTTCAAATGCCTCCCATCCTTCAGAGGAGATGATCTGTTTACAGTCCGAGATTGCCCTATAGGCATGGCAGCAATGGGTGGCTCCGAAACACTCGTCATTCGTTCTCGAGATTCCGCAGACCCTTTGGTGCCTGAGATGACCGCACAGGCGATTCTAGCCGGTGAGGGCCGCCACATCTTTGCACCCTCCCCAGAGCGGAGGAAGTCTACGAGGACTCCCACCTCAATGATAGAAAAGTGTAAAAGTCCTCTTATGACTATAACAGTACGAACATACTGACGCTAGGTATAGTTTTATTCTATTCTATTTGGGCTTTCACGGGCTCAGCATCAGCCGAACGAACTTAAACCATATTGGGTCCATTGTGCTGCCCAAAGTCTTGCACTACTCCTTTGCTGGAAAATCAAGAAGTCCCTGTAGCTACTTCGCAATCATACCTGCCTGGAGCCGCGCAAAATCATCAGTTGATGATTTGCCTTACGTCTTCTCAGAGTGTCACAGCTGCACAAAATGTGCCGCATTGACTTTTGAATGTCCATACAGAATCTGCATGTATCCGTCGTACAAAGCTTCATCCTATGAAGGCGCTCCTTGGTTCCGAAGTGGTCTGTCATTGCGCCTATATAGTGCCTTAAATGGGTTTTGGTGAGATTTAAACTTTATCTAGGTATAGTTACCTCATTGACGTCGTTAACTATAGGCAGGTGTCTGAGGCCGAGCGCTCGGAATAGCCTGAACAAGCGCGGTAGCGACGCTCGGTGCGGCAGAGTGTAAGGCGATGGATTCATGAACGGACGTAGGTCTATCGTGCATGTCTTCTCCCACTCTGCTATATCCAACTACGAACAGAAATATAGCTAAGTAACAAAAAAACCGTGTGCCGTGTGGTGCCGGCTCAGAATACCACCACCCCATCTCCTCCCGTGGGTGTCGTAAAAGTCGACTAAGGGATTAGCCGGAGGATGGGCAGCAGCGTCCTTCGAGTACATTAACAACTTATCTGCGATCGCCAACCCGTCTGCCAAGCGTGGCGATTATGGCAAAACCCCCCAATGAGCCACACACCGATATCGGTAATTGTGGTGATCTTTGGGGGAGGCCTGTGTTCAGCAGTGGACTTCAATCAGCCGAAATGATTGATTGAAAAAAAGACTCTGTAGAGTTTGAGCGAAAAAGCACGACTAGTACTAAGCCATCTAAGGCATAAAAATGTATTGGCATGATTTATCTTTCCTGACGAAATATTGTCTTACCTCATCAATCGACGGATACCGCGGGTATTCCTTCCTGAACATATTCATATCCACGTTGAAGTTAGACCACGTCGTGTTAGCGTTCTCGTTGTATAGCTTGTTTTGTAATAACACTATCAATTGTGAACGTAGTATTATGCCTCGTAGACGTTTGTAAGTTGTCACTTCCACCTAAAAAGAAACACATTTAGGAACGATGTCAAGGAGCGTGTAATTTGCGAAGTCTTGCCTAGCCACTTCAATAGTATGAGCTAATCCCCAGGATGATTTCGAACAAGTCGCAGTCATCGAGTAAGATGCCACCTACTCGTAGCAACGATTTGACCGCGAAATTGATACACTTCTATCAGATTAATATGTAGCCGCAGTAAATGTAGTTGAAAGTAACAACATCGTCGTTCGCGCGCCTTTGTTTCTATGTAAATATTTACCTGTATGCAACGCATTTGTAGTCGCTATACGAGTCCAAGCCACAGTTACGTACTGCATAAGAGCACAGCATGCGCAACACCTGACGAAGGTAAAATATTTATTTTGACTCTTCTCTTTTTTAAATAATTATCTTATACCACTACCACCGTGTTCCGTCTGGTGTCCGAATGTTCTGTGTGGTGCCCGGAATAAGAACATAGCGCCAATCCATGCTTGCCATGGATGTCATATAAGGCGACTACGGGACTTTAAAGATGGGCAGCGTCCCTTCTAAGTAACTATAGACATAATGTGCTCACCAACCGCCTGCTAAGTGTGGTGAGTACTAGAAAATTCCACCCAAATTGACGACACAATTGTGGATATTTATGGGGGAGGGTTTTATTTAGCCGTGGCTGTCCTTTGGCTGATATAATGACGATGATGATGATGATGATCAACTACCACGTAGTTGGAACACCTACCTTTGATATCATAGATTTGCTTCATATTACCACATTTGCATGTAGGAAGGTGGGTAACTGTACCCCTAGTACGAGTATGGTTGAAGAGTTTGGGGCGGGCCAATAGCAGCGCCGAACGCGGTAAACGTCGTTTACGTTTCGATTGTTAAATAAACTCGAACTAGGGGTACAGTTCTATGAAATAAATCATTAATAAGATTATACTTACGTCATCAGCCAACGGCGGATCGACAACTGGGAATCCATTGTACGACACAATTTTGAGTAACTCCACTATATGGCCGACGTTCTCCACAGTGCGCAGCGTGAAGACAGGGTGGGACATCACTTCCGAAGCGTAGATATTGTGGGCGAGCGGTGGTGGCTCCCATGGGAGGAGGGGCACTGCTGCTAACTGGATGTGGATGTCGTAGATACCCTGTCAAGGAATTTAATTTCATGTTTAAAAAAAATCTCATACAAACTCATTGTTAAAAATGTATTTCATTAAGTATTTATTTTAAACTAGCGACCCGTATATTCGGCTGTTTTTTATTGTTCTCATACCTCATTGAAGAAATCGCCGGTCCACTTGGCGACGACCAGAGTGATGATGATAGGCAGCGCGTTGGAGATCTGTCCCGTGGTCTCTATGATGATGACAGTTAGAGATATAGTCATGCGCACAACTCCGCCTAACTGGGCCGCTGCGCCCACTAGTGCGTACTTCGCTGGGTTGATGGTCTATAAAGTAATTGACATACGTACGTATAAGATTGGAAATTTCGAACCGAGTTACGCGTCCGTGTTTAGAAAAGACGGTAAAAGGCCCCAAAATACCATTAAAGATCGATACGGTACAACGCGACCACGCGATACCACTTTACGTCCCTGCTCGCATTCGAAGAAGGAGGAAGGAAGAAGGAGAAAGTCAGTTGTGTTGTAGTATGAGGTGACATGGGTCCAACATGCCTAGCCTAAATTCTCTTAGTTAATTTAATCTCTACAAATAAATAATATTGAAGTGTCTGTTTGTAATGTCAAAATAAAATCTTTTGACTAAGTTTATATGAAAGTATATACGGCACCTACATCAAAAAAACATGTAATGTTTTTTTGTCTGTCTGTCTGTTTGTTCCCCCTACTCTCTGAAGCGGCTAGACGGATTTCTACGGGACTTTCACTGGCAGATAGCTGATGTTATAAGGAAAAACTTAGGCTACTTTTATTTTAGAAAAATAATTAGGGTTCCGCGTAAAACAATTAAAACCCACGAAATCCAATATATATATAGTCAAGTGTCTATGCCATAGTACTCTAAATTATTTATAAACTATCAAATTTCTTTTAAATTAAACGGCGGGTGAAACCCAGGTTCCCAGGTAGTCTACAATATAATGAGACTAACTGGGTACTCACCATGGCTGCACTAAAGAGATACAGTCACGGCTTGTCCCTGGAGATGTAGGACTACTGTATGAGATGAAAGCTACAACAATAATAATTAATGCAAATAATTCCCTCTTATTTTCAAAACAATGTGATTGTGAAACGGTGGGTCTGGTACAGTATATGAACATATTATATTATTAAAAAATGCCTTTATGTCCCTAAATATTAGAACGAAAGCAATATTAATTCCTGTTCCACATTTAAAACTAAACTAAGGGTCATCCATTTTTGTATGAAAGCCACCATCTGCTGCTATCTTTCCTTATCTTGGGCTATTCGGGTCCCGAGGTAGCAATTCAAATCAAGGCTAAACTTACATTAGAAGGCAGTATATGCTGTATAGCGATCGCCAGCAACCTTCCCCAGGCTGCGCCAGTCAGCAGATTCGGTATGAACAGCCCACTGGATACCGACAGGCCAAATGTCCACGTAGACAGCAGGAAGTAGGCCACCACGAACACGAGGATCGACCACGGCTTGTAGGAGCCCATAGGGTCGTGCAGGAACGAGCGGACCGACGCCTCTGGCGTTTGGAACCAGATCGCCGCTAGAGCGTTGTACTCGCCATCCGCGCAGAACAACTGGGGAAGTTAGATGTTGTTATAAAGAGTAGAAATTAAGTTAAAGATTCACATTTCTAAGATTTCTTATTAATTAAGTATTAAAGCCGGCTAGTCCTATTGAAATGAACCTTTATAACATCACATGATCAAGATCCTTCATATCAGACACCCCGACGGACGTCCACAGCTGAATAGACTCAATAACACAGAAGGGTAATCCCAAAGATTTCCACAACGCCCGATCAGACGCAACTAGAGTTACCATCTATGTAAGGGAGGATCAGGCATCCTCCCTTACAAAGGGCTGGCTGCCTCTGGCTGTTTTGATCGATTTCCAGAAAAACTTGATGTTTGACTGGAAATCTTCAGTGAGCCTCCTATCACAATCATCCTTTCGTTCTTCTTTCTTTCTAGACACAACTTCTTTCGCTGCTGATTTCAATCTTTTATACTTCGTTCTTGCTTCCTTTATCTCGTTATCCGTTGCCTTCCAAACTTTTTGGTTAGCTTTTGTTGCTAACCAATCCAACCACGCTTTCTTCTTTTCTTGCACAGCCCTAGGACGTACAAAATGCCTGATTGTTCAGAAAAATGCCTGTGTATTATAAAATGACTGACGCGATTTTACCGTGTGTTGCCGGCTCAGAATAGCACCACCCCATTTCCTCCAGTGGGTGTCGTAAAAGTCGACTAAGGGATTAGTCGGAGGATGGGCAGCAGTGTCCTTCGAGTACATTAATAACTCAACTGCGATCGCCAACCCGTCTGCCAAGCGTGGCGATTATGGCAAAACCCCCCAATGAGCCCACAACACATCCATATTGATCGTTGTGGTGATCTTTGGGGGAGGCCTGTGTCCAGCAGTGGACTTCATTCGGCCGAAATGAGACGCGATTTTATAGTCAGTTTCATCCGTGTGGGAAGGCTTGTGTGATACCGCGACGATTTTGTGTGCCCTCTGAAGCACGGAGACGAACAGTTGAATTACCATTATGCTGTCCCACTTCTTCACATTGACGGCACGGTTGGTACAGTGACTGATACAGTCGGCTGCTGCGCAACGGGTCGCGGGTTCGATTCCCGCACAGAACAAATATTTGTATGATCTGCAGGTAGTTGTTTCGGGTCTGGGTGTATTGTGTCTGTAAACGCAACCACGAGACGGGAGAAATCCTATCCTTACTTCGCCCATCCCCGGAGCGGAGGAAGTTCATGAAGAATTTTCACTGGGCACCAATAAAAAACCTAAAAAGAAGGAGACGTAGGCATATTTTGTTTGCAAGCCAGTGTTCCTTGATTGAAAAAGGGTCACTAGGATCCAACCAGGCAGGTGGTACGCCTGGGCCGAAGCCCAACGGCACCTCGTTACTTCTTCTAGGCGCCCTGATCGGTAACTCGGCCTGAGTCACAGCTCCCCTCCTGAAGTATGTTTCTCCTACCTAATTAAATTAGTTTCAGGACAAACCGCGACGGGATTGTGATTATAAAACTATATATTAATACAGTGTTGCGAGTCCTTGCTAATGTTTCATAGCAGGAGCGCTCTAATGTTATCATCGGAGAATTTGTACTTAATGTCAGCAGATGTCGCTGTAAATCATTATATTTTCATTATGGCGATGTAGGTGTCGCTACACTGCCGTCCTTTAACTAGAAAGCCGTTAAGCCCAAAAAGTAGTTTTCAACAGCCAAAAAAGGTGGGATGTCGTTATATCTAAAAACACTATAATACTTAGATTAATGACTGTTAGACACATTATTTTTATTAATTTGCGTCCATAGTTGGTCTTATTTGTTCATAAAACTATTTTCAAACATTATTAAGTCTTTTATTTATTTACTTAGCTAATTATTTTAGCTTGTTTTTAGCTATAATTACTTTACTTAAAGGTCGCTGACCTTACCTTAACGGCTTTTATAGTGTTTGTAACTCAGGAACTATCTATACAAATAAATAAAATTGTAGTGTCTGTTTGTAATATCAAAATAACATCTTTTTACTAAATGCATATGAAAGTATATACGGTACCTATAACAAAAAACAATTTTTAAATTTTTTGTCTGTCTGTCTGTCTGTCTGTTTGTTCCGGGTAATCTCCGAAACGGCTGGACCGATTTTGACGGGACTTTTACTGGCAGAAAGCTGACGTTATAAAGAATAACTTAGGCTACTTTGATTTTAGAAAAATAATTAGGGTTCCGCGCGAAAACAATAAAACCCTTGAAATCCAACATATATATTCTATGTCAAGTGTCTATGTCGAAGTACTCTAAATTTATTTTAAATTAAACGCGGGTGAAACCGCGGTTCACAGCTAGTTACTAATATAATTATGGTTCTTAGATAGGAAGACAGAGAATTTAAAACTATATCACATTGCATTAAAAAGTCAGAATCGACCTTCTGAGGGTTAACGGCTTTCTAGTTAAAGGACGGCAGTACAAAACTATAACTGACTTGGAATTAGAATCCAGGTCTTAACTTACCACCTGGAGCCTCCCTTAGGTGCCGAAGATGACCGCCCCAGTGGTTTTAGCCGGTAGGAGTCCAGCATACCCCTTCGCCCTTCCCCGGGACAAAGGAAGTTCATGAAGAATTTCCAGGGGGCAGCAAAAAAAAAAAAAAACTTCTTAATTTACCTGTAAAGGTACTTTAGTAGGGTCTTCGCCGAGTGGTCTGCAGTCGTTCAGTAGAAACATCATAAGGAATCCGCAGGTTGCGCTCGCGGCCGCGACTAAACAAGCCTCCACGACGCGTAGCCAAGGAGTTCCTATGTACCTGTCAGTTAAATTATAAAGGAACCATTGTGAATTGTGAACAGGAAGGATCTCCACTAAGACTTGCGTGAATTGGACGCATTACGCGGGCGTGAGATGCTTTGTCACAATTGCGTACATTTTATATTTTTAACGATGTCCTACACTTTGATGTCTCCTGTGTCGTGGGTACAGCAGTTCACAGATACAAATCGCACAGCACAAACGCCCAGACACGAAACAACTATCTGCAGGGGATCGAACTCGCGACATGTAGCGTAGAAAGCCAATTGCTTAGCTACTGCGCCAACCGTACCGTCACTTGGACCCCCAAAGCTCAGCTAATATCGGGAATCACATTGAAGTCCATGAAAAATCTGTCACTTTCTATCGCCTTGCCACAATTGCATACGACATTGCTTTGTGCCCGGGCTTAAATAATAAATAAATTAATATAAAATGATTACCTAATCCTGAATACAGCAAGTCTCAAGTTGATATGGTTCCACAAAGCGCCGAGCATTCCCCCTACCATGCCGAAGAACATGAATACAGGTAGCTCATAGAATTGGAACGGGAACGGCTCCATTTTGCCCAAGTTCAGCAGACCTAGTAATTACAAAATATTAAAAAAATATTAAAACGTGAGCAGCGAAACTTTCGGTTTTCTTTATATCTCTAATTTTAAAAGGAGGGATATAAAACCTATATCATACGAAAGGCAACTTACGCATTGTAAGGAAAATCGAATTTATCAAACCTATAACAATTTTAAGATATTGAATTTTAATAGAATTTAATATTGATTTAGTGGTTAGAAAATAATTATTTAGACGTTTTTATAACTTAAGGAATCATGAAACTAAAAGGAAAGACAGAAACGATATCAAAGATAGGAAAAGAAAATACACATTAAATGTCTCTATCATTATTATACATAAAATAAAATTATCTTGAACTCTGTCTCACTCACTCAACTTGGCAGCAATATGCGCTATTTTCTTATAAATTGAATTACCACGTATCTTTATTTGTTCGTTATATTATTCTACCGTTTAGTACTTGACTTATGTTTCAACTAATGAATTTCATATTTCCTGGTTTTTTTTTACATTAATTCCCTTAAGCTACCCTCTTTCCCACTCATTTCCTTTATAAAATCCAATTCATTATATAAAAAATAGGTTGAATTTCGTTGAGCGTTGATAAAAATATATACTGTAACAGTTTTTGAGTTAGTACATGGCTCACGTCAGTTTGACATTTTTAACAATCAGTTGAGCAAATGTCACGTACTTAGCAAGCCCTGACAATAATACAATAAAATGACGAGGATAAATAAAAAATCACAGTTATAATAACTTACCTGGATAGCTCAGTTCTCCCGCTCTACCATGATACGCAGATAGAGCGCAGTTCAATGTGAACGTTGACACTACGGTGCCGAAGAATGTCCGCCATGTTAGCGCCTGATTCCAGAAACTAGTGCCCTCTTCTAAAGAAAACAGTACTCCACCTAAAATAAAAAGTTGCATATTAAAAACGCAAATGCAAGTTAATGTAAACAAAAATACATGTAAACCATTTTCTGGCACTTACGAATAGTTAGAATTTAAATAGTTGCACTAAATCCACTCATAACCAAATGTAATACTCGCAATATCCTATCCTATTTCCTACCGCGCACGTTTAGGTTGTGGAATCAGCAGTCCACCGAGGTTTGTTCAGAGTTTTAGTGAGACTACAGCATGGGGCTCTTCAAAAAGTGTGTAACAGTCTTTTTTTACTGAGTCGGCAACGCGCGAGAGGTACCCTGGTGTTACAAGCGTTGCGGTTACTGCTTACCATCAGGCGGACCGTATGCTAGTTGGAAGCTGTAATGGTATAAAAACTACTGTGATCGTTACAGCAGAGACTAACTATCGTACACTCATCTGTTTTGGTCGCCTGGTGTACCTTTTGATGCCACTCGAAGTTAAGCGGTAAATTTCACTAACTCCAACCCTGTTTATAGTCCACTAGGTATCAGAAGCTTGAGGGGGTGAAAACTGTACCTAAAGCGTACAGTCATCCCCTCAGATATGTGCCCAAAGCCCCTCCCCGGGGCGGCGGAACTCCAAGGTGGATTAAAACAGGATGCAAAAAAGGTGTCAGAAGCTAGATAAATATATTCATTTTATGTTAGCCGCTCACCGATCATCATCATCTTCATCATCTCGGCCATTTATACCTCCACTGCTCAACAAAGGCCATAGATTTCCACAATTGTGTTGTCATTTTGGGTGTATTTGCCAATACCACGCTTGGCAGGCGGGCTGGTGAGCGCAGTAAGGCTGCTGTTCCACAGAAAGGACGCTGCTGCCCATCCCTTTGGTTTAGAGTCCCTAAGTCACCTTTTACGACATCCACGGGAGAATATGGAGTGATGCCATATTCTTAATTGGCAGACCACACGGACGACTCACCTATAGGGGCGCCAAAAGCAGCCGAAACACCGGCCGCTGCGCCCGCCGACACGAAATCACGTTTCTCGTGATCTTCGCGGAAATACTGGAATATCTTGAAGTCTTTGTTGAAAGTAGTACTTTTGCCCTGAGATATGCCCGCCGCTACTACTGCTCCGCTGTGGATCATAGGCCCTTCCTAAACAAAAAAGAGTTTGATGGACAGCAATTCGAGAAATTTAATTTGGTTTTGGATATTCCTTGCGATTATTCTATTTGCGTCGGCAAAGAAGCTTAAAGTGTCCGTTTTAAGTGTATTCACTATCAAACCCGGTTCGAAAATTAGTTGTGGTAGAGTTGTTTTCAAATACGGTATAGCTTGATTCGCGACCAAAATACGGACTACTACAATAAGAGAATAATAAGAATATCAGCCAAATACTATCAGTTAGTCTAACGGCCGAATACTGAAACGTGAGTTAATATTAAGTCCGGCTTTATCTCTTCGAGAAACCTGTTTTCGGTACGAAACCGGACGGCTCAAATAGTTAAAGCGGGACTTAATATTAACTGGCGTTTCAATATTCGGTTGTAATACTGTCGTCAAAGTAAACGGTATTTTAGGTAGCAATAAATTAACATCAGTATATATAAAACAGGACTCCATCATTTCGGCCGGCATGATCACCACAACGACCGATATGGGTGTGCTGTGGGCTCATCGGGGGGTTTGCCATAATCGCCACGCTTGGCAGACGGGTTGGCGATCGCAGTTGAGTTGTTAATGTACTCGAAGGACGCTGTTGCGCACCCTCCGGCTCATCCCTTAGTCGACTTTTACGACACCCCCGGGAGGAGATGGGGTGGTGGTATTCTGAGCCGGCACCACACAGTTAACAGGACTTAATATAACGATATAGAATAAACATATAACTCTGGGTAACTAAACAAATAATACTTATCATATTAAGGTTGGCTAGCTCACCTTGCCTCCAGCCAAGCCGCCGACAACCGCAGTGATAACACCCACTGTCTTCACCACGAGAGTCTTGATGCGCACCACCCGTGGTACCTTGACCCCGTTCAGGTAGCATTTCACTTGAGGTATACCACTACCCGCTGCTACAGGCTGAAATCGAAGAAAATAATCTAACGAACGAATCTATAACAAAAACCACATTCTGAAAATTAAGAGTAGTATTTTATTTTATATATTATTTATTAATGATGCAACGGAAGTGTCATAACGGAAGCAGAAACGGAAACATAATATGTCAAAATAAGTTTTAGCAGTAACGGAACAGAAACGGTTGCTGACACGGAAGTGTAAATACCATAAAATAATACATTATTAAAAAAAAAAAAAACAAGATTAAGTAGCGGTAAATGAATATCCCCCCCGCCCGACTTCATAAATAAAATTTTCATGTCTTTTGAATGGTTTTAATATTTTTATGTCGTGTAAGGTTCTTGAAGTCGGTATCTTTTTTGTTTAAAAAGTTTAATTATTTATTTTGAATGTAAGTAATAGTAAGAACTTTTTCTAATTTAGGTATCAGTTTAAATCGTAACCAGCCCGAGGTACCTACTATAACTAAGTTAGTAGACAGTCACAACACACGAATGACAGAGCAGATGTCATAAGAAATACTTAACCAAACTTAATTATATTTATATGAAACAAATTCGAGAGTATTTAAGAGCGCGGCGGAGGTAGAAATGCCCATACAAACGTAATATCAAAATCATTTCTAATTCAAATATATTCGGATTCGGATAATGTTCATCTAGGTTCCTGCCTAAGCCTTTTTCAAAATACTTACCCAAAACGAAATGTAAGCGAATTGCATTTTGAAAATGTCATAAAAGACGTGTTTTCGTCTTATAAGTTTCGTATTAAAAACAACGATGTTTAAAGTATTTTTCAAGTGGGAACAGAGATTATATAGACAATTTTTATTATAACGTTAACTTTTTACTCATAATTTTTGGTAAAGCTATAAAAGATATTGGAAGAAAGGAGATGCCATGAGAGGCCATGTAGATCAAAATTTATGCGAAGAAATCCTAGAATCCTAGAAATCCATTTTTCCACTACCATTCTTCATAAAAGCACACTAAAACACACAGTTACAAGCTGCCCATCCCCCGGCTAATCCCTCAGTCGAATTTTACGACACCCACGGAAGGAGATGGGGTGGTAGTATTCTGAGCCGGCACCACACGGTACTACTATGTGTACTAGTACTTTATGTATTTTAATTATTATATTTGTGTAATGTAAAATATGTCCAACATTGTACATGTACACCCAGACTGCCCGTTATATCTTTCCTATTTCGCAAATCCATCCAAAGATTGTCTGGAAGAGATCGCCGGAACCTCACTCCCGGCAAGAAGTAAGAAGGACACCGTGGGGTTTTAGCCGGTTTAGCCGGTTCGCAACGTCTTTTCGTTAATACTGCAATGCCTCAAGACGAAAGTCTATAACCAGTGTGTGTTACCAGTGATGACATATAGAACACAGACGTGGTCACTCACAATAGGCCTCATAAGAAAGCTCAAGGTCACTCAGCGAGCTATGGAGAGAGCTATGCTTGGTATTTCTCTACGAGATCGAATCAGAAATGAGGAGATCCGTAGAAGAACTAAAGTTGTCGACATAGCTGCAAGGATTACTAAACTGAAGTGGCAATGGGCGGGGCACATGGCCCGTAGAACGGATGGCCGTTGGTGCAAAAAGATTCTCGAGTCGAGACCACGCATCGGAAAACGCAGCGTGGGATGAACACCAACGAGGTGGACAGACAACCTGGTGAAGGATGCTGGGAGTCATTGATGACGACATGGAACCGCTTGGTGTAAATCTGTGGGGGAAGCAGTGGAGTTGTTTGGCTGATATAATGAATACTTAGATTTTTACATAAATATGACTCTTATGCAGTTGAGTAAATATTTTAAAACAATGATTACATCTATATACAAGATATATGTATATATCTAAGTATATAATACGAGTAGTACTAAAAAGTGTAATAAGCATAGTAAAATAATAATACAGTATAGCAGGCCAAGCCATGCTTTGAACTTGAAAAAACCTCCAGCACTACTATGATGTACTGTATCTTATGATACATATAAATAAAAGATATGACAGGCTCTCACTAAATTGGATTTAACAAAATTATCATGTTACAACATTATCTTACCTCAACATATGCAACTAGCATAGACCCAATGAAAACAATACATATGTTTGATAACACCCACAGTAAGTAAGGAATGTACAGCCTGTCTTCTACCACATATTTGTCCACAGCTGTTGATAAATTAGTTAAGGAAATAAAATTCAAAAGTAAAGTTAATGACACCTAATTATTGAGTATTGTTTCTAATGAAAGAAAATGTTAGTTTATTTAAGTCATAATAAACAAATATTATATTACACTCGATTTTGAATATAAGGGTTCATTGAAGGCAGGACCTGTTTTAGGGGCTTCAACATCAATAACGAAAAAACAAGCATTCCTAGAAAAAGCATGAAAATAGCACATAAAAGGCTAATTACACAATAAAAGATGTGTATTTGGAGAACTTTTCAATATTGTAGCTTATCCCAGGAGAAAGGGCAAGTCCCCTCGTAACCCAAAACAAATTTCTGGTTTTTCGACAAATCTTACCACCGCAATACCCCATACTGCCAGGCCTAGCCTATTTAACTTAAATGCAAATTCAGCCTCAGATTTTGATTCTAATTCATGTGAGCTTATATATGTATGTCGGAATTGAAAAGGATACATTTCTTTAGCTCTCTGTATTTAATTTTGGAGAATTCTTCTATGCATACATCAATAACAAATGCTATGAGGGCTGTTATTATACCAATCAGCAGTATTATAAACCACCTGGCTATATCTTTCCAGACTATGAATGGATATCCTCGCTTACGCTCCTCATCAAGGAGCAGATGGTTCTCACATGTGTCATAGTCTAAACTCTGCAAAAAACACAAGTTGAATTTTAGATTTTAAATCACTTTTAGTGACTTACCTTATAAAAAATTACTAGCTAATTACATCTATGTAAAACAAACCTGCAATTCAATTTAAACCTTACAAACTTACCAGCTTATGTAAGTTTCATAACAAAATTTGTCTTTGTACAACCTTGGAACCTTGATATGGAAACGTACTGAGCCTGCTGAATTATATTACGTAGATTTGTTTCCAAAATTGAAATTAAAAAGTTGAATAACCTGACAAAGAACCCTAATGGTTTAGCTGATTAGAAGATAGCTATTGAAATATAGTATATAATAAATAAATAGTATAATGTTGATATATATGCTGTGTGGTACCAGCTACGAATAGCACCAACCCATCTCTTCCCTTGGGTGTTGTAAAAGGCGACTATGGGATTAACTGGAGGATGGGCAGCAGCATCCTTCGAGTACATTAACAACTCAACTGCGATAGCCAACCTGCCTGCCAAGCGTGGCGATTATGGCAAAACCCCCCAATGAGCACACAACACACCCATATTGGTCGTTGTAGTGATCTTTGGGGGAGTCCTGTGTCCAGTAGTGGACTTTATTTGGCCAAAATGATGATGATGAAATATGAAGTACCTTACTTATTGAACCCATAGTAATTTTATGTTTTAAATATCTATACTATAAAACTTACTTCATATTTAGCCGAAAGAACATTCATGGAGCCAGGCTCAATCTTCTGTAGTGGCTGTCGCCTACGTATTCCATGGCTTCCATGGAAATCATCATCTTCAGAGTCCTGCACATATCAACTGAATGTTCATACTATTAGTTATTCTAAACTTATCACTGATTAAACAGAGAGGTTATAAGGCAATGAGTAATATCAACCACAGAACTATAATACTATTAACATTATTAACTATTGAGTAACATATATTCTGGGGTAAAATAGAGAATGTTACAGCAAAAATGATAATGAACAGGTATGCTGAAATAATAGAACCATTAAGCATTCTTCTTCTGTGTAGATGTAGAAGTTTAACATACCTCGAATTGAACAGATTTATTGAGTTGCGTGTAATTAGAAGTACTGGCATCTTCAGCACTTATTAATTGAGCTGTGTCCGAAGTTGTTTCAACATTGCTGATAGTACTAACATTGCCATCAGCACCCGAGGTAGACAAATGGCTCATTTTATTTAATCATGCACCAAACTTAATAACTAGGACGTGTTTTAGTTTTTATTAATAGTAACAAAGATATATTACTCATTTACATCATAGCTTTAACAAAATTTATTTATATGTTATTAGATCACTTTTGCAGGACCTGCCTGTTTCAAAACAAAAAAGAAAATATATTAACACACGATATAACACGTAAACTTTATCAGAAATTAATGTAAATGTAATGATTTTTAGAATAATTATAGGTACTGTAGTCTGCGATTTATGTTCATTTTGACATTGGACACTTTGACAGTGTTTTTTTTTTGATAGTTTTATGCTAAATGACGTTTACTGTCAAAATCTACTCCATATTAGCATAGACTACGTAACACTCTCCGACAAAACAATGTAGCGACGTGGTATTCTCGATAGTAGCATTTTTCATTGTATGAACTTTTTTATTGGTAAAATCGTAAACGATATTTTGTTGTACGACATATAGTTGGCAATTTAATGCATAGTAATTATTATAATTATTATGTTTCCTTATTTTAATACAATAAATAATTTTAAAAACAAATTATTTAATTTTTGTGTAGGTTCCTAGCTTGGTTTTAAGTTAAAATAAGGTTAGACTTATCGATACATATATTTATGTTCATCTAAAAAGATATGCATTAAATTTTTACGATACATTACAGTTAAAATTTATTTATAATAAGCAAAATTATAACGTAGTAAATCACGGTAACAACCTGAGTGACCGAGACACTGATATAAAACAAATTGATGGCCAGTATTTAAAAATAAGAGTGTTTAGATCATAACTAATAATCATTTATAAAGTGAAATCATTGATAGTATCTATTTCTTTGATATTGATAATACAAATCATTTTGATAATGTTATCATATTATCAGTGTGTAAACTAGAACAAACTTTTCTGGCTCACACATGCGACGCGATCATCGCTTCGTAAACAATAGAATATTTTCAATGTGTGTGTAGCTTGTTCGTTCGTTTGGTTGACAATCGCGATGTGATGTATTCTATCATCGCATGCTGAGTTATATTTTCAACAAAACCTTTTAATTTTTAATTAAGTTACTTGATTAATTTCTAAATGTTTTCTTTCGTTGTGAATACCTTTCTCTGTTTTAATTTCTAAATATGTGTAATTTGCCGCCGAAGTTCCATTCAGTGTGTCGCCTTTGTTTATCATTCTGTGGCGATAATTGCAGTGATGTTAAACTTCCCATTTTCGACCGTGATAAGGATAAATCACGTCTTTCCGAGATGATAATGGCAAATTTGTCAATAATGGTAATATTTTTGGAATGTTTCTCGCAATGATCATTAGGAAGGAGGAGTTTTCTCGTGTGAAAGTTTAGCGTAAGCGTACGAGATTGTGGATGCTGATAAGCGCCATTAACTTTCTCGCGGGTGTTGGGTATTTTCGCATTGTGATATCATATTACGGCCCACGCGTCGATTGCTCGGCCGTATGACTAATGTCATTCGTGGAAGTGATATGCGAGCGTGTGGCAGGCACGCTGTATCAGCGGCCGCGTCGCTGATAACAAAGGAGCGCGGAGACCACCTCGCGCTCGCCTCACACCCGCCCCGCTCCTGCGATGGCCCTCGCGTCCTCGCCTCAGCTCCTCCATAATTTATAAATATACTATTCAAATGCACTCTCTATACTGTGCTTATGCATATTATGCTATGCTCTGCTATTTTGAGATTTCAATATTATCTAAATTTAGATTTGTATTTTAAGGCAATAATGTGCAGGGGGACTGCATCTTTCCATTTTTGTCACTGTTTGCATCCTCCTTGCTGCAACAAACAACTTGTGGGTTTCTTTAATGTGTTTGTTATCAGATTGCCACAAATGACTCATCATCTATGATTACACTTGCAAAAGGTCACTGGCCACATCAACTCTCCTAATGACTGGTGTTGTGATACTAACATAAGCAGATATCTAACGTTATGTATAATATTTTTAGGTGTCCCCAGAAGACTTGCTGCCACAAGTTGTTTGTGGGAGTTGTGCACATAAACTTGATGAATTTCACACCTTTAGAGAGTTATCACATAAGTCTGAACGACTTTTGGAACAGTTTGTGCAGTATGCAAATTCATTATCTGGTCCAAAAGAGGTAAGTTTTACATTTGATATGACCAATTTTATTTGCAGAAGGAAAAATAATGAACAACATCTAATCATATTATTAACAAAAGTAATTAATAAAAATAAGTAATTATTAAAAGTTTGATATAATTTCTATTTACATGTGTTTGTTACTATCTAAAGGTACACCAACTACTGTAGTATTTCAAGAGAATTATTTGTATCTATATAATACAATAATTATAATTATGTAGTCTTCATGCAAAACTCATGTCTGAGTTTATATTGATGTAGCGGATTGGCTGACTCCTTATCCTTTTATTGTAGATAGACTTAATAGCATTAACAAGTAGCCCTAACAGCATGCCTATGCAAGCTACCATTGCTACTCCGAGGATGCTCCAAAGGACATGTTTTGGCTTCAAATTAGCTAGGGTGAAGCCCTTTTTGGGAACAAATGTGGTATCCAAAGTAGGACAGTATGTTAGTGTGATGTTTGTTACATATGCACCACTAAGCCTCATGGGAGCTGCACAGCTGTAATTAAAAAATAAAATATTAATTCACCATGTAAATTAAAGAATGTGACTATCAGCATAATGAAACATTAAATTATTTATTTATGTCATGAAGAGTTTCTCAGTTATGAGCAATGTACATTAAATGTTATAATACATTTTTGGCTGAATACTGAAACACTTTTTAATATTAAGTCCCACTTTAAATATTCGAGGAATCTGTTTTTGATAGGTTTGTTTCATTATTTGGCCATTAGTAATTGCAATGGTCTGAAGAATAACCTTAATAATCCAAAATTTAGCAAAAGGGTACAAAAAGATGTATTTGTTTGTTTATTTGATCAGTCAATGAATTTCAGTACAATATCATAACCTAATGATTAATAATTTTTTTATTACATCATTATGATGCATGGTGGCTTCAAATTATAATATATGAGTAAAATATCTAGAATTGTTAGAAAAGCAGTGTAGAATAATACAGTTCATTGAGTGTTAATAAGGTTGCTACTAATAAGCTTACTAAGGAATCTCTCCAGACTGAAACTTTTTGCCTGCTTCCTGCTTCGTAACAATATTGGCTAGATCACAGTTGCACAGCCAGCTGTTGCCAGTCATTCCTATTATTTCTAATTTGTGCCATGGCATTAAGTCGGTTGATAGTTCACTTAAGTAGTTATCATCAAGGTACACCTGTTGAACATATTTTATTAATATTACAAAGTGCAAAGAATATATTAATTTATTTAGATTAGATTACTTTTTATGTTTAGGACTTGCATTCGTTTAAATAACAGTATAATTATCTGTTGGCGTTGGTTTTGTTTGTGATGTCAATGCACGATTGGCGCAGTGGCTAACCAGTTGGCTTTATCCGCTATGTGTCGCGGGCTCCATTCCTGCATGGAATAATGTATGTATGATTTACATATAGTTGTTTCGGGTCTGGTGTTTGTGCATGTGAGATTTATGTCTTTCAACTGTACCCACAATACAGAAAAATCATACCATCATGATAATATAAAAAACAAAAAACTAAGAATGTTACAAAACAAAGTCATGTTTAAGGAAATCCTACACTATAAAATATGTTCTATCTTAAAATTAATTTGTCAATCTAATGTACTTGTAGTTGCACTAGTACCAATTCTGTTTTGGGATAAATGTTGCAATCTACTGATTGATTGTGTATCAATATATAACACTGAAATGATTAGTAAGCTGACCCCGATCTGCAACTGTCATGTAAGCACGCAAAAAGTGGGGCAAATTGGATTGCATAAATTCTATAATGTGATGACTGTAGATAAATAAATTTAATTCTGATTAACTATGTTACCATGAGCTTATAATAGAGTATAAGATATAATAGACGTGTGTCGTCATCATGCGTAACATTAAATCTTATGTGTGATAAAAATATAATAACAATTGATTTCCGGTTTGATAATAATTTAAAAGTACCGAATTTGCATCATGTATATAATGCGAGTTTTCCACATGGTGCAGCTATCTAATTTTGGTTTACTCACTTCCTTCAAGGTCCATTTGTCTTTCAATCCACGGAACGCATTATGGCTGATATATCGCAGATTTCGGTTGTGACAAAGGTGAAGTACCCTTAAGTTCTTGAGTGGGGAGAACGTGCTGCGTTTCACTTCATCCAAATTATCGTTTTCGCCGACTTCCAATTCGATCAAGTTTGTTAAGCCTGGAAAAAACTGATTCTATTATTATTATGTACTTCCGTATTTATCAGATAAGCATCTAAGATTTTTTTGGTAACCGTTATATAGTATCTGGGACTGTACTAAGAGTTGTTAGTAGCTACTTTAGTAACTATGCTGGATAAGTAGTTGTTCTTAAAATAGATTGTTATAGTTATAAAGTGCATAATGTGCTTCGGAATATCATCGTTGCCAATTATCGAAATATTCTTGCTAAATTAATAGGGCAATGTTATAAAAATACTTAAACGTGAGTTTGAGGTTAGTGGCATGGCGATTTATTGAGCAAAACGTAAACATAGCGTATTAAAAATAAAGTTGGTATTTTCCATAAGTTGATAATCGCCGTGTGGTGCCGGCTATAGAGTACATTAATAACTCAACTGCGACCGCCAACCCGCCTGCCAAGCGCGGCGATGGCAAAACCCCCCGAACAGCACACGACACAAACTCAGAGCGGTTGTTGTGGCGATCTTTGGGGGAAGCCTGTGGACGACTTGCGGCTGAAACGGTGACGATAACATCCGGTTTAAAATATAACTTTGTATTTTATCAAGTCAATGACTCAACAGTACTGAATGAATCTATGCATTAAATATATCTTCCGTACAGATATTCATATTAGTCTCTACTACAAGTTCGTCGCTAAAACCGCATTGAATGTAACTCTGTGTTTTTACCTATGAAACTATCATCATTGAGTTCGATAATGGGGTTGTTGTTGAACGTGAGGTACTGCAGGGAGTCACCGACGAGGCTCAGGCTTTCCGGCACAGTCACGAACCGGTTGTCCGACAAATCGATCTGTTGCAGTTTTGCTAACCCTCTGAAGGCATCTAGGGGTATGTTGTCGATGTCGGTCTTCGCTAAGTCCAATACCTGGAATTGTAATCAGATTTCACATATAAATGGGGTAGGTTTAGCAGCCTCCAAATCCCCTTGAAACCGGAAACCGAACTAGGCCATGCTCATCCCGTGAATATCGTAAAAGGTGAATTAAAGATTATAAGAATGTCATTTGTGTGTGCAGCAGTACCTTCGAGTACACTGAGCTATAATCTACCTCACCTGCGATTCTTTATTAACCCGTAAACGTCTTCTACTGAACATGGGCCTCCTCAGGTCCTCCAAGATCGCTACGGTGAATGGTCGTGAAATATTGCCATAAACATTGTTTGGCAAATGGAACTGTTTGCTGTAAGTTAATATCGGGAGAAGGATGTTGCTTTCTTTTTTTGCCGTGGGGAAATACTCGTGGTCTTCCTCCGCCCTTCCCGGGCCATGCCGGACTCTTACCGGCTAAAACCCCACGGTGTCCTTCCACTTACCTTTAGCCGGGGGTGAGGCGAAAGCTTTGTTAGCAACGCACGGGTGTGTGGTCTAGTGCTAACTATAGGCAGGTTTAACACGTCACTGTTTGACGGGCACCGTCTCTGTACGACCTTTTTTTTTTATTGGTGCCCAGTGGATATTCTTCATGAACTTCCTTCGCCCCGGGGAAAGGCGAAGGGGTATGCCGGACTCCTACCGGCTAAAACCACTGGGGCGGTCTTATTCGGCACCTAAGGGAGGCTCCAGGTCCTCGTATGATCACACTAGAGCCGCCCACTGGGGCCACGGCTATAGGCACATCTCGGAGAGGGTGACTGTAAAGAGGTCCCCGGGGGGATTGTAAAGGATCCCCTAAAGCGTCCCACGGCAGCACGTGACCACATGCGTGCTACCGTCTTCTCTTGGGTCGCTTGGTGTGGGCACGCAGATTCCCCAATCTACGCACCCGCGAACCCAGAGGTCCCCCGCCTTATAGCAACGGCAGAGGGTTTTAGGCGTATGGGAATTAAACCAGCCAGGGCGGTTGTTACCCCGGCGCCGTCTCCTCCTTCTTCGAGCAGGATCAGCCCTCTCCTGATCCCGCTCTGCGGTCTCCTTCTGGAGCATGACGCCCTCAGAGAAGGAGACAACTGCATTCCAGTTTTCGTGCTCTGCCAACATAGCCGACACTACTGCTGGCAGAGAGAGATCTTGCCCGATCCGATCGACCAGGATCCGCCGCTCAGTGCCCCACGCAGGGCACGCCTCGAGCGTGTGCTGTGCGGTGTCCTGGTCGCTATCACAATGGTGGCATTGTGCCGTGGCCTCGCGTCCTATCCTGTGCAGGTACGCACCGAAACAACCGTGCCCGGTGAGCACCTGCGTCAGGCGGTAGGTGACGCGCTCGCTCCTTCTGAGCCAGGCTCCAAGTCTCTGTATGACCTGGCTGGCCGCACATATACACACACAGAGAGGCGCGCGCAGAACACACGCGCCGCTGTCTCAGGCCTTTTTCTGCGGCGGATCAGAGGTGGGACGAGAGTCCCCGCTCTGCCGCCTCCTTTGCTTGCATCACGCCCTCGCAAAAGAAGGCGACGGCATCCCACACGCTCTCGCTCTGGATGAAGGCCTGAACCACGGCCGGAAGAGACTTCTTCGACCGCCGCGACAAGATCACGGCGCTGCGTTGCCCAAGCTGGGCACTCCTCCAATGTGTGCTGCGCCGTTTCCCTGGGCAATCTCCACAATGATGACAACCGGGCATCCCTTCTCTGCCTATATGATACAGGTACTTCCCGAAACTTAAGGTTCGAGAGTACCTGCGTCACCCGCAAGCTGAGGCCCCATGCCGCCTCTCCAGCCAATTCCTCCATGACGGGTCTTGCCGACACTAGCGCGGCGTGCCTATAATTCTAAATACCTGCGATTACGTAGTTAATTAATCTAGCACTTTTACTTCCGAATAATAAGTTAATTGTAATCTAATCTTAATGATTCGGAAATGATTTGTTATGCGGTTCTCAACTTCCTTGATTATTAATCTTCCGTAGATTTTGATTAATGATATCATCTTATCTTAAGCGTAAGTAATAGTTATAGTACATTAGTACAGTAGTATAGTAATAGATACTCATTATTCTCGTATATGCAAAACCTTCTAGTAGTCTAGAGGATTGTGCGACTGGCCAGGCCGCCAAAAAAGAATGCGCGAGCAAATCCCGAGCCCACGGCGCAAAGTTGGTCGAACGTACAACAAGTCCAAGACAACCCAAGCTTCCCCAGGGCGGAGAAGCTAGGATAGCTAGGATAAAAAAATCTTCTAATTTGTAACAGACTTTTTAATACTGTTATGATATCTTAGTTTAAGTTGACACAATACTTGAAGAACTTGTTCCACAGTAATTCAGAATTTTATTGCTCTAATAAAAAAGGCAATCTTTGATAACCGTGTTCTGCCAGGTGACGTAAGCAAGCGAACTCGTCAACATAAATATGAAATGATTGTAAGTTACTAATTCAATCCCCTCATTATTTACACTAAACGTGGGTTAAGTATGCCACAATATATGCCAATAATATAATTTTAATCTGAATATTATATACCTACCCAATATCACAATTTGCGAGAAATTCGTACCTAATTTTTTACGCCATGTATTGGTAAAACATAGCGATCCTACTACTTAATTGACTGTCATCATCATCGTTTATGCCAAAAAACCATCGCCACTGCTGGACACAAACCACCCCAAAGATCTCCACAACAACCGGTCTGGGTGTGTTGTGTGTTTGGCCATAATCGTCACGCTTAACGGGCGGGTTGGCGATCGCAGTTGAGTTGTTAATGTACTCGAAGGGCGCTGCTGCCCATGCTCCGGTTAATCCCATAGTCGACTTTTACGACACCCATGGGGTGAGGTAGGTGCTATTCGTAACCGGCACCACACGGCAAAATGACTATACTACACCTATTTTACCTATGTTATTATCATCATCATCATCAATGGACGTATCTGGCGATAGCCTATGTTTCTTAAAAATAATTTATTGAATTTATTCAAACAGTTTCAAGATTACGCTGAATCTATAGACTGCATTTGAGGAATATGTTTTATAAAATGTAGTGTGAATAGTGGATTCAGCGTTAGTATAAGTAGGTCGCCCTATTTGCTGGATGTCGCAAAAGGCGATTAACTAGTTACTCCGTTATATGAACGGCAGCACATTCATCACATCACATTGCGTCAGATTGGTTCCCCAAGAGCCGCGAGGTCAAAGAACGGTCGTTCTGGGTTATATGACAAATGCTAAAGCTAATCCAATGGATGTGAATAAAGATGACCATGATCCATTCGCAGCACACAGGTAAATCTGTGCGGTAGCCAACTAGCACAAGCAGTTCGTTTTCTTACCTTCAAATTAATAGCACTGGACAGTGCAAGTATGGTTACATGGTCAAGAATCTCGAGAGGGTTATTGTTGAGGTACAAGCGTGTCAGGTTCGGCGTATACTGAAACAGATATCGATCCAGCGAGTGGATGTCATTATGGCCCAAGTTCAGCGTCTCCAGTGCGATGTTAGCGTATGTGCCGTCTATGTAGCGGCCTTGGAATATCTCGCTCCTTAACACATCACCTGGAAGAATTATGACCAGTTTTAATATTTTTAGATAATACTTTATGGATAGGTATTCGATGAATTGTTTGTTGCTAGAAATGAATAAGGGTGCCCTATAAATACGCACAAACCTTATCGGTGGTGTGATTTAAAAGGTTAGGGTGGCACTCATAGCAATCGGCATGCGTGTATGAAGAGATACATGACTGCCGAACAAAAGAGGAATATAAGGAACGCAGCACGACAGGTTTTCTAGTTTCTCCTTATCATTATTGGATAATGTCGGGAAGTTATGCATCATAGGCCTCCATAGAGTTTAAATCTTCGAATGTATATTGTATTGACGAACGGTTGGCGCAATGGCAAAGCGATTAGCTTTCTGCTTTAGGTGTCGCGGGTTCGATTCTCACATGAAAAATATATTTGTATGGTATAGATATAGTTGTTTCGGGTCTGGGTGATTCTGCTTGTGAGATTTATGTCTGTAAACTGTACCCATAGTAGGTAGGAGGACTCCTAGTATAAGGCATCGTTTTGTTTAGAAACATTAAACTTTCTGCATAACTTTCTGCTTTGTATTAATCTTCACGTTGCATACGGCTTACTGTTCCAAGTAATTCATGATTATTTACTCTTTTAACCTATTCATTAAAAATATATATAATCAGATAAAATATATAATCCACCATCCCGTAATTCAAGAAATACTTATTATAATTTAATATTAATAGATATTTATATATTTTTATGTTAGGATATACGTAGGTATGTGTTACTCTGTTTAAAACTTTAAAATCATTTGTGATTATTATGTTACATTTCAACAAGGTGTTTGTGGTGTGCAAGTGCTTTCTATAACTCAAAGGTCGTCTGATAGAGAATGCGTTATGACATTAAGACCGCCTTGTATACCATCAATGAACTCTGAAGTTTAAAAAATCCTATAGGTACGTAATTTATTTCTATACTAGAATTTCTCCAAATTTTTACCAATTGATCATGCTGTGGTCTCTATTTGATTCATAATAATTATAGTCTTAACGTGCAAATATTGCGTTGCACAGTTCGTCTGATATGAATAGTTTATCATGCGTCCGTAATTCTGTGAATTTACTTTCTAACGAGCCACCGAATCGACAATATTTTCAGAGATTACCACCGTATATAAACTTTCTTCATGTTTATGTATTTATGTTGATTAGATAGAAGTATTTGCGTAAAGACTATTTGCGACTTCTTTTGTAAAGATAAGATATAAAACACTTTATCGTTACAACACGTATATTTCCTATGTATCTATGGTAAGATAGTTTATCAGAAACTTGTTTGTGGTATCCTCAAAGGCGTATCATAATTTAAAATTCATTTATCGGTTCAACATATAAGGAAATCTTAAATTAGAAAATTGTCTCACAAAACTATAATTACCGATCACTGAATTGACTTGGATTGAGCTGTCGTTTGCTAGAGGATTAATTCGGTTGTATTTGTATCACTAATGTTTTTTCTGTCGTACTTCGCACGTTGTCTTTTGTTAAGACTTTTTTTATATAATATGTATCTAGCGATTAACGTCTCATCTATATTCTACGGTAGTTGTATGGGTTATCTGTTCTCTAAATAATAAAGTATTGCTTCATATTGCCATTAATTTGAGCTAGTTATCGTATTATTTTAAAGGTATAGGACACTGTATTATATAAGTATCGTTTAAGAAATGGTTTAATAGTATTTAAAGTCTGTTAAAAAGGCAACACAAAGTACATCGACCGCCTTCTACTACTTTATTTTAGCCAAAATTAGTCAAATAGCCTTTCAATAAACTTGACGTTCTTTTACGTCAAGTCTTTAGCGTCCGGAACTAAATATCTACCCCATACATGTTGTATCAGTCAAGGCTATTGTTAGATGGTGTTTACGACATTTTTGTGAGTAAGAGTGTTGCAACCACGCAGCGTCCTTCGGCGAAGCCGTATAAATAAATGTACTGCCGCCGATGACTAATATTATAAAAGATGTTGAGTGCTCACTCTTATCGTTGTGGAGCTTGAAAGATAATAAATTGTTTACTATATTAGCAAAATTTACGCGCTAAGTTATTGCATACATCTGATCCGTTGCATTGTCATAGTTATAGTACTTTTACATTGTATATGTGCCTTGCCGTTACATATATTAACACACACAAAAAATATAAATGAGTCTCCAGGTGTACTACTGATTACTATATCACGCCACGCTGGATTTGGATGTGCATGTATTAGAATCCATTCTCCTCTACAAAGGAAAGTTTCAAATAGGCTTAATGGTTACATCTCTTCTACACTTATTTTTAACGAATTGTATATCATCTGTATTAATTGTAAATGTGTGGTGGTGCAGATAATTATTTTATAAATAAAAACACATTAACTAATTAAGAATAATATCCAGGGCAGTATCCATGCGTAATTATTAATTAAAAATTAAACAGGTATATATTATGAAAAATTACTTAGCAAAGCATAGGTAATATTTTTAAATTAAGACAGCCTTTATAATATTAAATTGTTATGTTCTTAGTAATAAACATCCAAACGTTTCGTATGAAAATTTTACTTTAAAGTACAACGCGCAGTTTAAACGAAGCAAGCGCATATGCTAAGCGCTTGTCTCGAACAGTGTGTGTCAATAAGCATTACGTTTAACAGTGTAGGTACATTTAAAATATCACGTTCGCCTTTCGTATTAAATCGTGTATTAGGTTTGCGGATATATCTGACCCAGATTAGCATTTTCTAATCAATAATCACGTAGAACGTCAATTCTAACTCTCGTATCCATTCGTATACTGGCGAAAGCTTCACTGTTATTGGTAAAGCGTCATGGGACCCCGCATGTCTTTTATAGGGTAAACATTTTAAAGGGGTCTAGTTTAAGTAGCTTATTGCAAGTAGTTCATATAATTTTTTGGCAGAATAAGAATTCTGTGGTCTAGTTGAAATGTATGGCAAAAAATGTATCCTATAATATATAGGTTACTTTAGTAGCATGGAGTTACAAATAAAAAATAAAAACACTACATGAAAATGTAGGTCCTACTGACCGATTACTTAATGTGTTTTGTGAGCCGTTTGTTTACTAAATAGGATTCTGGTACAGGATTCTATATTTTAAACTCAAGTGTTTATGGTCACACATACCAGAAATGAAATTGTTGCTCAAATCCAAGTAAACCAATCTCTCGATGTTACTGAAGGCGTCATCCTCGATGTCAACAATCTCGTTCGACTTGAAGCTTATGGCAACCTTCCTGCCCGGCACTCGGGGCAGTTGCGATACCGTTGATATAGTGTTGTTGAAAAATGTTATCAACACATGGCCATCTGGAATGTACGAAATCACCATTACCCCATCTGCTTTCTATACTTATGTATTACCAATAAAAGCTGCTCTAAAATCTGGTTGAAATATTTTGCATATATCACGTAATAACAGTTTATAGTTCTGTTAACACTTCATCAATATTCATAAAATCTAATCCATTCCGCCTACGATTAACCTTACTACATTCATAAACGTACGTAGGTATGTACGTAACGTTGGCACATCTCTTCAAATTAATTAAAACATCATCATATAGCCGAAAGACTGCTGAAGAAAGTCCTCCCCGCATAAGCGACCGGTTACATGTTCATCATTGTGGGGGGAATTTGTTAGTACCCACCGCGCTCGGTAAGCGGGCTGGTGAGCGCAGAATAGCTGCTGTGTCGCAGAAGGGAAGCTACTGCCCAGTTCTCTAGTTTAGAGGTCCTTAGTCGCCTGTTCGACATCCACGGGAGAAGATAGTGCTATATTCTTAATCCGGACACAACACGGAAACTAAAACATACACAAAAAAGAACTGTTTTTGGTCAACAGTTACTTTTCGGCAACAAAGCTCCAACAGAAAACTCTATTGCATTGCACATATTTGTTACGTTTAAATAAAATAGGATAAAAAATGAGCCTTCTCCCTTGGGTGTGTGTTGCGTTACCTTCGTCTACACTGTTTATTCTTTCCGGCCAATTTTCGGGAATCTCATCAATGTTACGTCGTGAGCAATTTAATGTTAGATCAGCTGAATCTTGTATAGTAATATCACAGGGAACGTTCTCCGCGGCGGCCTCTCGTGCGCGGCTCGAAGAAACTAGGACGCATAATATCATTAACACCTACAACAAAGAACCACCGTCTATTACTATAATCTCTAAGGTACACAAACAATCGACTCTGCTGTACATCTCGGTCACTACGGTGCACTCACTTTGCATGTTGTTTGGAAGTACATTTTCCTCAAAATTTAAAAGGACACTAGAGAACACCTTCGTATCACTATATGTTTTTATCTTATCAGTTTGGAGGCGAGTGATATCACGAGTGACATAAAATGAGCGAGCGCCTCATTGGTTGATGTTTGTTTGTGTTATCGTGATTCTAATATGGAGCGCCGTGTGATGTTTAAACATTGTCTTTAATTTTTAAGGAAATCCTGAACATTACCGCGGCGAAATTGGAGGAAATAATCAAACCGCTGAACGATGATGATTTCGAACACGACATGAAACACAAATATGCCGAGATCGGCTCCCCGGACTCTACCGAGGAGATGAAGAACTTGGAAAGCCGGCAGGCGGCGGTCACACTACTACAGATAAAAAATTATGACCCAAGTAAATATGTGGTCAAACCGGAAGATGAGCCTCACATAATGTTCAACAGTGTGCCGAGTTTACCACCCTCGGACAGAGCGAGAGAGGTGATGCATTGCAATACTGTCATCGATATTATAAGCAAGGCTGTGGCGGTCGCACAGCGGGAAAACGAAGAATCTCAAAAGTTCCCACCGAACTACATGGGTGTTATAGATAGGACGCACGCGACTAGCGCAGGCGAAACCTACCCGCACGACTACACCGACGACCAGTACAACGTGTACGGCGCGCCGCAGAACGCTGCCAGCCCAATCAGCAACGATGACAATGACAACAAAGAGATGGATCTCTCTCTATACAGTTCAGTCAAAAACGAGCTAATCGAACAAACCGAGCAACAGGATCTCACGCACTCATACTTCCACAGTGCATTGACACACAAAACAAATTTCGTTGACGAGTACAAGCAACATGTTTTCGGTCGAACCAAGATGAAAGCATCGAAAGACAATTCATCGGTGTACGAAGATTGCAGTCGGAGTAGTAGTGGGTCGGACCCGGACAGGCTACAGATGGATATATCTCAGATGTCGCAGGTGAGACAGGAGTATTCTCAACACAATTTAGATTAGTATTAATTACAGTAGTATATGTAACAGACGAAGGTCAACAAGGTATTCTGCCGTCCACAATAGAAAACTAGAAGAGATAACAAACAAGGTTGTAATGACGTCAGTGCAACCAGCGACATTGAGTGATATTCTCGCAAACTTTGCGTGAACTCTAATGAATGGGTGTCATTTTAGGTGAAGTCCACCTTACTTTTAGCTTAATATTAAATATCTATTTCTAATCTTACTAATTAATATTATAAATATGAAAGTTTGTATGTTTGTCTGTCTGAACGGATTTAAGTGACATTTGGGAGAGAATTTATTGCGGTATCAAGTTCCGATAAGGACTTAATTCCTTGTGAACTACGTCGCGGGATCCAGCTAGTGTACAAATAAACATCGATAATAGATTATGCTAAGAGGACGCGTTTATCCGTGTGGTGTCCGGATTAAGAACATATCTCCTCCCGCGGTTGTCGTAAAAAGCGACTAAGGGGCCACCAGACGGTTTGGCGGCAGCGTCCCTTCCTTGGAACAGCAGCACACGTAATCCGTAATTTATGGGGGAGGCCTTTGTCCAGCACTGGACGTCTTTTGGCTGATATTAATGTGATGATGAAGAGGACGCACTCGCAGCATAATCATTAACGCAAATCATGACCGTCCATTATACCGGTCTTTCAAGAGGCCAATCGTCTGCAGTGGACGATAATGGGTGTAATGTTTTATGAACGTTGCACATATTACAGGACGACCCTGAAGAGACGCAGTCAGCACGATCGACCCAGTCTTCGCCACAGCCGCCGCAGGAACACGAACAAGACAAAGAGTCGCTGTGGCAGGCACTTCACAGACAAAATGGTGAGCACATAATACACTGAGATAACGATGATTGACAGGTTGCAGGATTAGCGTGAACGTGTGTGTTGGATATACAAACGCATCTTATTGTTTGTGTCTATGTCACATACAGCCAGTATCTAAGTTCAATGGCAATGTTTTTCTCTTTTGTATCTGACATCGGACATTGTCACTTTTATTTTTCTATTTAACTTATACGTATGTTTAAGTATTAAGAATATTTAGCTAAACTCGATCTTAGTTCTTAATATTCTCTTTCTTAGTTTGACTTTGATGGCACGGTTGGCAGACGGCCGAAATTAATAATCAATCTAATCCAAAATCATTAGATTTAAGATTTTGAACTTATCGTTTTTTGTGATCACTTTTAACACAAATACCCAGACAAGTGCGAGTTGAACTCGCGTCGAGAGGTTCCGTACGATGACTATTATCTACCATGGTTTTTAAACATCTGATGCAAAATTAGTGATAACTAAAATAAAGTATGTATAGTACCGGATTGTAGAGGGAAATTGGTGAATATATTGTCTGTTGTTGAAGTCTGTCTTGTACCAATAATTTATCCCAAGAACAAACTTAACAGTGTATTTGACAACAAATTCTCCCGTACATTCCAATTGCAAATGTAAGTTTGTACGTACAATATTGAAATATTTACCTTGTTATTTTAAGTCCATAGAATTCATAAAGGTTTTCCTGTAATCTATAAGTAAAGAACTATTTTCGGAATTTTTTGTCATTTTTTCCAACATTTTAGACTTGTAGTTTTGCAGTTAGAGGGAGATGGTAAATTATCATCTATATGCTAGCTAATAATTATAACAGTTAATAATTTACAATTATAAAAAAAATTGAGACCCTCACTACAATCCCTTTCATTTGGTATGTTACACGGTACAGTTTGAAAAACATATTTCTTTAATTTTATAATTTGCCCCCAAAAGTTATCCCCGATGAAATGTAAATTAATTAATTTACATTATAATAAAAAGTATGTGAAACGTCAGGAAAAGCCTTGGAGGACAACATAACAAAATAATTAGCCGAACAAGTGCGAGTTGAACTCACGTAGAGAACCCTCTACACTACGTACGATAAATATGTTATCTACCATATTTAAAAAAACGGACCCACATTTGTTTGTCGTACGAACGGTACGAACAGACAGATATATATATAGCAAAAAAACAATTTAAAAATTGTTTTTTTGCTATATGTACCGTATGTACTTTCATATGCATTTAGTAAAAAGCTGTTATTTTGACATTACAAATTATTTATTTGTATTGATTTTCTATATCGCGCCCCCAAAGTGACCGGGATATTCAAAATTCGAAAAAATCCATGTGTACCAAATTTCTACTAAATTGGTGCAGTACATTCGGAGAAAATTAGCTGTGCCAGACGGACAAACAGAGACACGGGTGATACTACAAGGGGTCCGTGGTATTTTTTATTCGGAACCTTAAAGTGTAGATTGGAATAAGGTTCAAATTTGTTTGCATTGAAAGTCTTCAGCGCACTCCAACTACTGGTACTGGTATATAATATTGATGTGTGTTACGCATGACTGAACAGTACAGTGAAATTATTCACTTAATCTGACTCTGATATGGCATCGGACTCTCCTTAATGATTCCTTTATACTCCGAATCATTTAGATTGTGTTCATTTCTTAAACCAACTGTGAGGAATAACAAGTGACGAGATTGAAAATTGAAATGCAACAAGATTCTTGGGTATTATTTTCTACACAAATCGTGCATTAAAATATGCATCGCATAATGTATAATATAATAATGTTACGAGCAGTCTAGCGTGCAAAAAAAACTTAAAAGTTTGCAGAATTGCAATAAAGTATGAAATGAACCGATTTTATAACGCTATTTCCTCGTATAAGAACTAAAGCTGTCGACATAGCTGAAAGGATTAGTAAACTAAAGTGGCAATGGGCGGGGCACATTGCTCGTAGAACTGATGGCCGTTGGGGAAAAAGGGTTCTCAAATGGAGACCGCGCACCGGAAAACGCAGCGTGGGACGACCTCCAACAAGGTGGACAGGCGACCTGGTGAAGGTCGCTGGGAGTCGTTGGATCAGGGCGGCATGTGACCGCTCGCTGTGGAAATCTAAGGTGGAGGCCTTTGTTCAGCTGTGGACATCCTGTGGCTGATATGATTTCCCTGTCTGTTCGATAAATCAATCTATTAATCATTAAGAATGTACCGCTCTTGTGAAAACAATTAGTTACAAGGAACTATTCTGAGATAATGTAATGAAGTTAGCAGGCAGCTTTATGTCTTTCAGTCGAACTTATGAGGAATACAAAGTTACCTTTATCAATTTAGTCTTTTAGGCAGGAACATTTTTACGTTAAATGGTCACACATTTTTACATCACAGTAAATAGAATACGATTTAAGGAAACCAAGAATGGTCAGCGACATTCGTTAATAAACAAATAATTCCTTGGAACCATTGAGAATTTAATAATAATAAAACGAGTAGTTAGCTTACGAGACGCACAGGTAATTTTAACAATCTATTAATTAATATATCGATCGATGACTTAGTTATAATATGCATTCTTCTTTGGACCGAGCCGTTAACCGCTTGAAAGCTCGCTACACCTCCCCGGTGTCTGCGCTACAGTCCGAGTCCGAGGGAACCATCAAGATCACAATGGTGGTTTTATAAGATTCTCGAAAAAGTAAAAGGATTTGATACAGTTTAAAGAATACATCTATGTTAAAAACATTTAAAAAAAACTTATAGCAATGGGATATTGATCTTCCGATTAACACCTTAAACTAAGAGTTTCTTGATTTCTTATTTTCTGGAAGTAGGTATAGTGGTCCTTTAAATATGTACTATTAAATAGAGAACCCACAATCAACCAGTGTACCTGATGTGCAAATCAATACAAAATTAGATTACATTATGTTCTATCACATAATTATTACAATCGGCCGCATCGTATTTCCATACAAGTAGAAACGGCACGAACATTTCTCCAAAAAAACATTACAAATGTATGAAAATGGAATTTGTTTTCCTCATAACTTTTGGAAGACGGCGGCACGTGCCAAGTGCCACCGTCTTCCCGGGGGATCTTGAGGAAACCTAGGTCTGAAATCGCTAACTTGCAGTGAGCAAGCGTGGTGATCAATGTTCGCTCTTTTTCTGTACGAGAAGCGGCCTTTGGTACAGTACAGGCTAATATGATTAATTATATTTTTATTATATTATTAAACACAATCGTAAGACGCGTACCTTCTTATATCACAACTAATGCTAAACTATTCCTTGGTTCAGGTCGCAGCGGCGAAGCAACACAGTTATTGCGACGATTGATCAATAGCAAGCAACTCGGCATGACAGTGTCGCCGCTGAGGGCGCCCGCCTCCTCGCTCTCTAGCACCATACAGCAACCAATGAACGGCTCTGTTTCACCGGTTAGTAGATATACATTGTTACGCCATCCAATAATTAATAGAGTAACGTTGCGCCATCAGGTGCCTAGTAGCGTTACTACAGCGTGTAGACACTTACACAGTGTTCTGGATAGTTCTGCGGAACTAGCAGTTGAACGGAGTGTAGTGAATTCCAGAATATACGGAATTGTTCTTACTAGGGCACGTGGTGCTGAGGGCAAATTCTCGTGATTAAATTACACTATGATTGAAAGTTGACTAAACTGAGATTAAATTATGAATTGACTAAAGATAGGTATTCTGCTTCTCTTAAAGTTCAGTCTGATTTTCGTATGATCTCAATTCAGTCTAAAGTCAATTTTAACGTTTATTTAATTAAACATTTTTGTACCTGTGTCAGTTCAAAATCTTAGCAGAATATCGTTTTGGCTTCGATCAACTTTCTATCCTTTTGCGATCTCATCACAATATAAGTTTTCGTTTGACGTTGTTTGTCAGTGTAGGAGGATACCGCTTGTGGGATTTACGGCACTGAGACTAGATGGGAACTGTAAATTGAAGAAAAGAAATTACGAGAATGGTCCCTCTGGTCTGAGGGATTATTCTCGCGCGTTGCGAGATCAACTCGAAAGAGAAATTTGCAAAGAAACATGGTGGATGTCGATAAAAACGGAATGTGTGTTAGTATAGATTCCATAATTCTACGAAATTTTATCTTTATTATTTGCGAGAATACGATTTTTATAAACGATTTTGACACATTTTGACTTTTTCCCTCGACTTAGCGGGTTAGAGATTATCTCTAAAATAGAGATATCTCGAAGCGCTCGAGAATCGCCCCCTGTAGTAGCGGTACCACATAGCCTATAAACTTCTGGAAAGCGAACATTCTGGAAATTTCAACAAAGTATTGGTCGGCCCATTACAAAGTGTCCGGTCATGGACTAGCGATATTCTGGGTACTTATAACTTTCTTAACAACTATTATGTTAAACAATACCATTCGCCGTGGATCGGCCGCAGTGATGTAGTAGCCTGGCCACCTCGATCACCCGAAGGGTGTCACCCTTGGATATTTTTTTGTGGGGTCATATGAAAGCAAAGGGTGTTCGCCATAGTTTCAAACACCAGGGAAGAAATCGCCGCGAAAATTATGTTAGTCGCCGAAGAAATAAGATTGATTTACACATGATTAGGCGCTCATCAACCCAGGTAGCACAGAGAGCTAAGGCTTACCTACAGGCTGGAAGTGGCCACTTTGAGCAATATTGTAAATCAAATAAAAACGAATAAGAATATTGTTTTTAATGTTTTCCCATTTAGGGTTCCTACAAAAACCCTTTGTGCTTAATATGCTATGTTCAAATAACAATAATTCTTAAAGTAATAAAGATACAGCTATAAATTTCATGTTGTAGCTTAGCTCAAAATCTGTCGATCCAGTAAAAAAATCTAATGGGTGACCTGTTCTTGCAGTAATTTACAATAATCTATTGATTTGCATATTATTTTAATATTAATGTTGGAGTTTTTTTTAAAGTTAATTACCGATTTATATACCCGCTTTTGCGAAATGTAAACGATAGACAATATTGTTGCCCTCCGATTAAGCCAATTTTTATCTCAGTAAGACCAAAACTTTTGTACACAAGGAGAAATCTCAAAAAACTAAATGGCAGCCACATAGCGGGGAAGTGGATTCGACCCAAGTATATTTGTGTATTAAAATGGTTTTTATATAAGTGCCTAGAATATAGTTAGTCCATGACCGGACACACTGTATATTACGAGGGCGGCACTGAAAATTTCGGGAATCAAGGAAGTGACACAACATTACTATTTAAAAATGTATTTATTGCTTTTCGAAGTATTCTCCGCGAAATTTGACACATTTTTCCATACGATGGAACCAATCATTGAAGCAACCATTCCATTCGGAAGTTGGGGTCTCCAAAATGGCTGTTTTGTAGGCGTCCACAGCTTCTTTAGGTGATGAAAATCTCTGTCCACGCAATTTATTCTTTATTTTAGGGAAAGTATAGAAATCATTAGGGCTTAGGTCGGGGCTGTACGGCGGATGGTCTAATAATTCTATGTTTTCTTGCTCTAAAAACTCCTTTGTTCTGTGCGCGGTGTGAGAACTCGCATTGTCGTGATGGAGGATGATGCGGCGGTTGCAGTTCTCTCTACGGAGTTCAGAAACGACCTGTGGCAAACAAATGCTAGCATACCATTCTGCATTAACCGTTCTTTGTCCCTCAAGAGGAATAGTCGTAACATGGCCGGTTTTGGAGACAAACGTGGCCACCATTTTTTTTGCAACACTCCGTGAACGAACAATTTTTGTTGGCTTTAACTCATTTTCGAACACCCAAACTCGTGACTGGTTTTTTGTTTCGGGTTCGTACGCATATATCCAGGATTCGTCACCTGATACGATGTTGTATACAGCATTTGAGGATCCTGCGTGGAATCTTTCGAGAGTTCTGACGCACCAAGTAACGCGAGCCGCTTTTTGCTCTTCACATAGCAAATGCGGTATCCATCGGGAAAACAACTTTTTTGCACCTAATTGTTCATGCAAGATTATTTGTATTTGACTCATGCCAATGTCTAAAGTTGCCTGAATTTCGCGGTATGTCACATGTCGATCTTCCTCAATCAGCTTACGGACAGCATCAACGTTTTCTTGGGTGACTGCAGTTTTTGGACGACCTTGACGAGGATCATCACTGAGCTTGACACGTCCACGTTGAAATTCAGCAAACCAGCGATAAATTGTGGTTTTGGATTCCGGTCAACACACTGTTTTTGTGTTAAACCACTTCGAAAGTCATAATAAATCATCGCTCTTGAATTTTCTCGAGTCAATTCCATTTTCTCAACGACTAAACAAGTTTGACAAAACCTTGTGACAAGACCGTGAATCTTTTTATAAATAAACTAGCCGTACCCGCCCGCTACGCTAGGCGCAAATTATATTTACACCTATTCATGTATTCTGGACCCTGCTGCAAGATATAAAATTGGAACACACATGAAAATTTAAGTTATAATTCATGTATTGATCCCGAAAATTTTAATTGAGAACCGTTGAGCCGTTTCGGCGCCTATTCGAGATAACATTCAGTATAGTAAAATGATAATTGTAAGCGTTACTATTACGTTTGATGCATAAATAATAATTTAATGGAGACTGTGGAGGGTGTGAGAGAAGGCTTATTGTGTGAGAGAAACAGGAGACCGGCTTCGGTCTCATCCCTACTCCGTGCTGTTTACTGGGCGAGAAGTGACACCGGTAAACGCCGTACGGTAACTTCATCATTTCGGCGGAATGAAGTCCACTGCTGGACACAGGCCTCCCGTAAAGATCACCACAGCGACCGATATGGATGTGTTGTGGGCTCATTGGGGTTTTTGCCATAATCGCCACGCTTGGCAGACGGGTTGGCAATCGCAGTTGAGTTGTTAATGTACTCGAAGGACGCTGCTGCCCATCCTCCCGCTAATCCCTTAGTCGCCTTTTACGACACCCACGTGAGGAGATGGGGTGGTGGTATTCTGAGCCGGCACCACACGGCATAACTTACCAAGTGATAATTGATCAGTTGTCGAGCGGGATGAAAAATGACTAAAACAACCATTAAAAAATAGGGGTTGGTGATAAAAAGGTGAAAATTTTGGGTTGTATGTATTTTTTAGTGCCACATTATAAAAAAAAAAAATTTGGGGTGGACAACCCTTAGGGGTATGAAAAATAGATAGTAGCCGATTCTCAGACCTACTGAATATGCATATAAAATTTCATAAAAATCGGTCAAGCCGTTTCGGAGGAGTATGGTAACTAACACTGTGACACGAGAATTTTATATATTAGATAATATCTGGATAGGAATTAACAAATAAAAAATAGGGGTTGATCGTAAAGGGGTGAAAAATTGAGAGTATTATGAGATTTTTTATTGTAGGTCATCAAAAAAATTTAAAAAAAAATTTGCCAAAAAATTAAAGTTTATAATTAACAAATAAAAAATAGGGGTTGATCGTAGAGGGGTGAAAAATTGAGAGTATTATGAGATCTTTTATTGTAAGTCATCAAAAAATTAAAAAAAAATAATTTGCCAAAAATTTAAAGTTAACAAATAAAAAATAGGAGTTGATCGTAGAGGGGTGAAAATTTAGGGTTGTATGTATTTTTGTATGCTGTGTCATAAAAAAATAAAAACAAAAATTTTTGCCTAAAAAATAAAAATAAAAATTTAGGGGTGGACTACCCTTAACATTTAGGGGGATGAAAAATAGATGTTGGCCGATTCTCCACCCTGGCCGACAATCACGCTAAGGATCACAAAAATCGGTCGAGCCGTTTCGGAGGAGTTCAAGTTCGAACCCCGTGACACGAGAATTTTATATATTAGATAAATGGTATTCGATTTGTAAAACCAAGGAGTTTTCAATTAAAAAGATTTTAATATGACAGGAACAGTGGAAATATTCCATTCCCGATACTTTTAGTGCAGCCTATGTATATACCAGTCGCGAAGGAAGGAGGGACGAGTTTACTCTGGGATACGTCATAGCGAACAACAAGCGAAATTAAGTGCGATAGTTGTGTAAGTTTAAACATTGTCAGAGAGTTAAGTTTGTGCAACATGGTATTTTGATTAATTTTAATTTATCTCGAACCCTGGCTCTTAACATGTGGTGTCAGAAGTGGGATAAATTATGCCAGTTTTACCAAAGGAGGACACGGAAGGTATCCTTAATAGGAGTAGGAGAACAGCAGTAGGGGATGATGGACCAGCGCCGGTGTAGAGAATCATCGTTACAGACGCAGGGTGATCATTAGCTGACAATGGGGCCAGTCGCTGGCCCATTCGTAGTTTGTGCAGCGCTAGGAGCTCCAGAATTGTCGGCTTAAATGTTGATTCTACAGGAGCAGGATCGCCAACAACAGATACAATCTCGTCGGTTAGAAGAACAGTTCCTCCTTGATAAAGGAGTAGGCTTGCCGACAAGAGGAGTAGGTTCGCCGCCATGAAGAACATGTGCTCCTCATAGCGGATCTACACGCTACATTCGGCAAAGAGCTCGATACGATGCATGCAGCAGGTTATGAGCACGAGACTTATCTCCGAAGCCAAAGTTGAAATTGCTGATTGGAGGTGGAGGCAATAAAACAGGACCATTGAGCCCACCGCATCAAGGGGTTGTAGCATCACCTGTAAGCGACCGTCTTCGAAGGTACAGGTCTAGATGCAGCACCTATGGAGAAAGATGCCAACTCGAAGTTCGGAAGAGAAGATCGATATGAAGATGAAAGGGTGGCTAATATGACTACTCAGCAGCAGCATGGAAACGAGTAAATGCCAGAACTGCGGGGCGGGTACTGGCTTCAAAGCTGGAGTTCAAAGAGCCCCAAGGATCTCAATCCCAGAAGTCACTCCCATGATGGGAACAGCGTGAGCATTAAAGGCCGAGTCAACGGAACCCCCGTGTAAGCTGACGTTGGGTACTGGAGCCTCTAGCACGGTTCTTCTTCTTCTTCTCTTAGATTATGGCTTACAAGATACAAGATACAAGATACAAGATCATTTATTTGTTCAAAACATGAGTATACACACACAGGGCATGCAAGATGTTAAATAATTTAATAAAATGTTACATCATGTTTTGCCTTTACGGCGTACAAACATAGGTTGCTTGATGCTGGATATATCATAACTATTGTAACATAAAACTATAACATTATATCAATAGATTATTTAAAATTGAAACAATTAAAACAGCTGAAATTAGATCATAATATTTCCAAAACAAAAAAAAGAAGACCAATTAGTATCACCATAATTATTGGATAGTAGAATATAAAATTAATAATTATAAAAACAAATTTAAATTAATCATCTAAAAAATAAAAATGTCATTTATTCATATATTGATCGGAGTTATATTTTATCATTCAGAAATTCGTCAATGCTATAGTAAACTTTCTGTAGTAAAAAACTTTTTAGTCTATTTCTTAGTCTTCCGGTTGTATAATCCTTCCAACATTTGGGTAACTTATTATAAATTATTGGAGCCATACAAAATATACTTTTATGCAATAGTGCAGTCCTGGAACTATGAATGCAAAGTTTATTATTGTCGCGTCTATTTCTAATTACTTTATCTGATAACCGGGGAAATAGGTTTGGGTTTAATTTCAGGCTTCTGTAGAGTATCTTCCACAATTTCGCCAATGTCAAGTATAATGCAACGTTATATGGTGTTCAGATTAATCAATCTTTACATATTCATAAAATATTTCTCAAAAAGGAAAATATGTACAAAAATATTTCGGCAACGTCGTATTAAATTTAGTTCAGTTGTTTTTTCCTCTAGCAAGGTTATCAGTTTGCAACTGACAAATGCTAAACACACACATACATTAGTAAAGCTACCGGTTAGCATATTTCTGAGCGGAAAAGTAGTACCGTCGAGAAAAGTCTACTGCTTAAAGAAGATGGTTCATCATCATATCAGCCAAAGGACGTCCACTGCTGAACAAAGGCCTTCCCCATAGATTTCCACAACGGCCGGTTACATGCAGCCCTGATCCAACGACTCCCAGAGACCTTCACCAGATCGTCCGTCGCATCTCGTTGGAGGCCGTCCCACGCTGCACAATGTGCCGTTCCCATTGCCACTTCAGCCTACTTATCCTTTCAGCTATGTCGGCAACTTTAGTTCTTCTACGGATGTCTTCATTTCTGATTCGATCTCGTAGAGAAATACCAAACATAGCTCTCTCCATAGCTCGCTTTGTGAAGCCTATAGTTATTGACCACGTCTCTTTGCTATATGTCTACGCTGGTAACACACACTGGTTAAAGACTTTCGTCCTTGGGGCATTGTGGTATTGTAGACGAAAAGACGTTGCGGAACGTTATCGTTCTGCAATCATTACAAGACGATTACAAAAGCACAGGAAACTGACAAAAGCAAATCCATGCTGAAGATGTTGATAAGACTGTGATTATTATCTATCTATACATATCAGTCATGCTTTATAGCTTGATTTATGTCATACTTACCTATTTTTTTGGAAAATGTGGCTTCTTTGTGTTTGACTGAGCTGCTTATGTATCAGAGGTATTTAAGATAAGATAGAGTCTTGATAAATGTTTGATTATTTATTTTATTAATCATTTCTCTGCGAAACTTTGATATGGGAGTGGTATAAAGAGCTAGACATAAATGATATAATAACGTTTTTATATGTAAAAAATCTGACATCGACAGCATGCTCTGGCGATGTACCTTAGTCATTTTAGATTCACAGAGAACCGTCAATAAGGTTATTTTGAATTGCACTTGAAAAATACTTTACGGTGACCGCTTAACGGGGTCATTAATTAGATTAATATAATGTTTAATATGTGTATAGCAGTCTTCTTCGTCCTCGTGTTATCTTTTCTATTGTCAAGATAAACTTTACTTGTGCGCTTGATATAATCTATGCTAAAGGAACTGATCATGGGTTATTTTCATGGTATACAGAGTATGTGTTGTATGACTTATCCAACCAACAACAGATGTTGTTCTTCTCCTTAGTGTTCCTCATTACTAAGGGTCCCCTCTGTTCTGAAAGGCCGACACCAAGTCCCTCCACTCATATCAGTTCTCAGCTTCTCTCATTGCTTCGTTTACACGACCAGTCGAGAGTTTCACCTGATCTAAGCAGCGGCAGGTGAACGTCCGCATGGTCGCGTTCTCTCTAATATTCGCGACTTTGACAAGCTTTTTGAGGTTGTCTGGCTCGCTCCGCGCTATGTGCGCATAGTAGCCGAGTATAAACGGCCTCGTTATATACTAAAGAATCTATTCTTGACCAACTATCTCACATAGTTAGTCTTGACCACTCTTGAGTAGACTCTTTAGTTCTTTTAGCTGTCCAATGTGAACAGCATCGTACGCCTCCAATACCACATTTCCAGGGATTCTATTTTCCGTCTGTCCACGCGCACCCATAGAGGAAAATAGCGAAAACCAGGTTGCGTACCAATCCTTCTTTTCTAGCATTCGAGACATCCCTGTCCTTCCATATTCTGGATAATTTGGTCATCGAAGGTTTGGCTAACCATGTTCTTCTGATTTCTTCCTCTGATCCCCTATGGCTTAGTAAAGAATGTAGGTAAACAAAGGCTTTTAGTATTTCCAGGTCTGAGAGTTCTCTGGTACGCGTGAATTGGCTACATCTATCAACGGTCATGACTTTTATCTTGGATTTATTTATTAACAGTCCCACCAGTTCTCTCTCCCTTTCAATTTTAGTGATCAGTTCAGCCAGTTCACTTGATGACGCTGCAAAGTGTTAAGCAGCTGTTGTTGTCATTGCACGAGTAGGTTACTGCACATTCATCTGATAATCCTTTTCCTTTTACGAACACCGAAGTAAAATATAATGATATTCCCGATAGAAATGTCTTAGGTTTTCGCGATTATTACTCATTAAAGACAAAATTTAGCATATATTCTACATTAGTAAGACCCTGCATAACATACGCCGCCCCGGTGTGGAGTAGTACCCGTGATACAAACTATCAAAAAATACAACGGGTACAAAACAAGGCTCTAAAAATTGCCTACGACACCCCGTTTTGTACTAACTTAAAAAGATTACATCAGAAATTAAAGTTTCCTCTAATTAAAGATTACATTCTAAAATCATCCAGTAAATTTTACTTGGTTAAAAACCATAACCACAATAACATACTAATATCCCGCATAGGCAAATCTCGGTTGCGAAACTTACGTTATGCCAATACGTATCGCCGATATCGCCTGCCCCATCACTACTTTCTTGAGTATGAATGACGCAGGCCCTCCCACCACATGTCCAGCCGGGCCGCTACACCGACTCGGGTGTTGATCACCTTGCGACGACGAGTGGGTTTTTTATTTTTACTGTTACCCACGTGACATATAAAAAAATAAATCATAATAGTGTTTTTTCACTGTTTACTTACGTAACAGGAATCTGTTTACTTGTGATCCTGTCATATACCTTTATTGCTGATTATCCTATATTGACATAATGAAAGTCTAATAGTAGTGTTACCACAATATTAAATTAGCATACAACATTGTAAATATAAGGTCTGTTTCTTTTTCCGTTTATGTTACATATTTTATAAAGACGTAATTTAAGTCTGTAAAAAATGCTAGTAATTAAGTTATAATGTTATTTTAACCCAAAACATGATTGTACATTTTATGTTAATAAAAAAAAATTCAAAATCAAATCACTCATTATCGAAACGTCAGGAAAATCAAAAAGCTATAATATACACGATGTAATCCGTTTAAGTGTTTTATTATAATGAATATTTCCGATGTTACCCGACATTCCAGGTGTGCCTTAAATAAATACCTATGGCACACATTTGATTCAGAAATCAGATTATTACGTCTGTATTATTTAACTGGCTGACAGTATAACTCTCGGCAAAGAAAAGCCGCCATCCCCGTTGGCTAAGGGTTTATCCAGAGGTGGGTAACGGCGTTCTTATGTATGCTAAAAACATCATAGGTATCAAAAACCCCCCTACCATGCGTGGTTCACATATTTTTGAATGAATGCCTATGTACATATATAATAGTTCTTGTTAACGATATTATATGCGTACCAACAATTATAAGTCAGGAGACTGGACACTGGACGGCGACGTGACGAACACACTTCTTTTGACTGCCATCGCTAAGTAGTTGACCTCGGATTTATTAAAAAGTTCTATAGAAACTCGCCAAAAGAACTAAATGCCAACAAAAATGTCAGAAGATAAATACCGTAGGTATTCATAATTTCATCCAAAAAACGTCCACTACTGGACGGAAGCTTCCCCTAAAGATTGCATTTTGGCAATGTGTGTGACGTGAATGTGACCGGTATGGTTTTGTGTTACACATTGGGGGGTTTTGCCATAATCGCCACGCTTGACAGACGGTTTGGCGATCGCAGTTGAGTTATAAATGTACTCAAAGGACGCTGCTGCCCATCCTACGGCTAATCCCATAGTCGCCTTTTACGACACCCACGGGATGAGACGGGGTGGTAGCGTTGTATTGCAAAATTATAAAACCGACCTTCATGCTAGTTTCCTTCTGAGTAAGTAGAATTTCAACGATCTACTATTCAAAAACAATTGCAGAAGTGTGATGTTGTATAGTAAGATCACAAATGCGTAAAAACTTGTGTCTAGTAACAAACACTGATTGCTAATGATCTAGCAGTCATTATTATAACTAGTTTCCCTCATGGCTCATGTAGGACGCACTTAAACGTTAATTTCTCCATTTGTATACAGATACCTATATCAGCCCGTGTATATATGTCCACTGCTGAATATTAGATATTTAAATAACGCCCGTGACGTGAAACTACGAAAACATATTAGTTTTCTATAAAGAAAGTTTATTTTATTAACGATGCTTGTACACAATAAATTCAAAATCAACAGCAACAACCATTTTCAAACTACATAAATTTTCAATATTTTATCGCCATAGGGATTTGATTTAGTTAATTATAATTAAATTGTGATGTTATTTCAATTACATAGGTGCTTTACAATTGATTTAGAGTCGACAGTAGAGTTAAAATTGCTTGTGTTACAAGATTTCGCTCTTTAACTTAACAGTATCCAATACTATGCAATTGAATGTAGGATATAAAGACTAAGGTTAGTTTAGGGAAAAAAATCAAGACTATGGTTTCCTTTATAAGCCATAGTAGGTACTTACGTGAAACATTTCAAGCATCCACCTGATCCCACAGTTATGAAGTATTCACTATAAGATAGTCAAATGCAACTTGTTTCCTGAATGTTGAACACTGTACTGAGAGTACAGCTGTACGATAATAATGTACGTTTATTAAGTAGGACGACATGACAGCATAATTTTGTTTCTTTATTGTCAGCTAAATGTTATGTTAATGTTCATTTACAATACATTTTCCTTGTCTCGTATAAGATATGTATTATAGTTATCGCTCCTACATACTATTTTTTTATGGTTGCTCCCATCATCATATTTGCCAAAGTATGTCTACTGCTTAACAAAGGCCTGCCCCATGGTTTACACAACGACTGGTTACTTGCCGTGTCTTCATTTTGGGAGAACTTGTCAGTACTCACCATACTTGGCAGGTGGGTTGGTGAACGCAGAGCGGTTCTGTTTTACAAAATAAACGCTGCTGCCCATCCCTCGGGTTTAGAGTCCCTTAGTCGCCTTTTACGGCGTTTACAGGAGCAGATGGAGTGGTGCTATATTCCTAATCTGGACACTACACTGAAATAGTGAAATAGAGTGCTCCCATCGAGATAATCAAGAAATCTATGCTCGGAAGAAATGCACTTATCACATGTGTGTTTGGAGCTAGAACATACATCGCGATAAATTGTTTTGTGTCCTTGTGATAGTTTGTTCATTATGATTGTGAGGTTCAGCTCCGATATGGGAGCAAAATAAAATGAAACCGCTAAAAACACGGTAAATGAGAACTTCTCCAGCAATTTCTATTGTTGTCGTGTTGCAAATTACCGGCGTGTTATTTCGTTGCGTACCGAAAAGAGCTGACTCATGTATTGTTTTTTTTTGTAATTAAATAATTTCTGTTCAAGTGGGAGAAAAATATTAAAAAGGATATCAAAAGTCGTGTTGCAAATTGCCGGCGTGTTATTTCGTTGCGTACCGAAAAGAGCCGACTCGTGTATTGTTTTTTTTTTGTAAAACAATTTCTGTTTAAGTGGGAGAAAAATATTAAAAAGGATATCAAAATAATGTATATCTTCGATTATCTTGGTGCTCAAAGAGAATGGAAATATTATTTTTTAAGTTTATACCTATGATAAAACAGCAAAACATTTTTTTGTAGAATGGTGAATGGCACAGTTCAGGCCGTGGATCGAGCGTGGCCGGTACGGCCCGAAGAAAACAGAGCTTCCCTGCGCGAGCGCAGCCCATCGTGACCATAGAACCGCCTGCTGCCAACATGCAGTGGTCTCAGCCAGCGTCTGAAAATGTAAGTGGTTTGAATTTTTTTTGCTTTTTTGAGATGGAACGGTCATTATATTAATCTCTTTACTGATTCCAAAACATAAAATATCGCAGTTCTTATGATTTTCGTCGTTTTTATTTGATGAATTCGCATAGAAAATTTCATGTCATTCCACACGATTCAAATAAAAAGCGGTAAAAAGATATTTTGTGATAAATTATAAGAAATAGTCGAAGTTATTCTTTACGATTTAAGGTTGGACTTTAACCTCGAATAACTTCTAAACCAGTCAACTTAGCGAACAATCATTTCAGACCATTTTTGTAGATCGTTTATTTCCTACAAGAATAAGTTTTGATTTCCACGAGACATTCATTCGTTCAAGTGCATTAAAAATTCAAAGAAAAAAAAAACCAATGATATTTAAATGGGAAATAAAAAAGTACGATGAGTCACCTCTTAACATTAATATTAAGGGCTCAAAAATTACCAGAATTTTTTTTTCTTTATCTCAGACGATATTTTCATGGTAACTAAAGAAAAAAGAAGTTTGTTTGGCCCACCCTAGTATACAGCAAATGTTTTTATGAATACCTTTTTACCATATCGTTGTAGTGATCTTTGCGGGAGGCCTATGTCCAGCTGTGGACTTCATTCGGCCGAAATGATTTTTTCTGTAGCTCTGCTATTATTGACAAAGTACGGTAGCCAAATTGTTTACGCTGGTTCACATCTTAATCGTACGGTATCCGTATTTCATAATCATTAATTTCGTAAAGCCAATTTACATGTCAATCACAATAGACAATCATTAATAATAATAAATAACATTATATATAAAACAGTATATCATAAGATCTGTTAAGAAGCATACAAACCGCAGAGCAGCTCGTGGCGAACTATATGTGAGTAGCGATACTTTGTACCCGAATGCTCTAGAGAGTCGGTCAGGGCTTCGTCTGCAGCTTTCATTTATTGGTTGGTTGGAGTAGAGCCCATGCGTCTCTGCAGGACTAAACTCTGGCTTGCCTTAGTTGGCTGTCGGGGTAGAAGTGTCTTAATGGCGTAATAACGGGGAAACCTCTCAGGGTCTTCGTGACGCGCTGTATTGAAAACGGTGGCGCATCTCGATACCTCGAGCTGCACTCTCGTGTTGCTCCCAGTTCCTGTAGTAGTGGCCATTTAGGGGGCCAATCTTGTGAGCCACCATTAGCCACACAGCTTCAATAAGAGGTTGAAAGGCAGACACCGTTATTTCTATTGATTTCGTTACGTTCAGTCCATATAACAGCCGGGTTTTGCCAGTAGGATTCTCGACATATTATACCAAGATTACTGAACATACAATAGAATATTATCCCTCTGCCGAAAAAAACTAGTCCTTCATCGTTTTTTGATTATCGTCACATATCCATATTACTTTTCCTATCCAAAGTTCTTTTTCAAGTTAGCTAATACCACTCCAAATATAATGTCCTTAATCCTTTTCAATCCGGGTTCCGCCGCGTCCAAAACTACCACAGCTCTCGTCAATATTACGGATGATATAAGGTCAGGTTTGGAAATCGGAAACTTAACGGTCCTAGCACTGTTAGACTTCAGCAATGCTTTTACTACCGTTGATTTCGATATTTTGCTTGGCATACTTTGCTCTTTTAACATCTCTCCATCAGCTATTGATTGGTTTCATAGTTACCTGCTTGGTCGTCGACAGCGTATTTGCATCAACGATACCGTTTCTTCTTGGTGCAATACTATTGCTGGCATACCTCAGGGTGGCGTTTTATCTCCTCTACTTTTCGCAATATTTATAAATTCCATCTCTCATCAACTTACTTCTTCCTACCACCTTTATGCAGATGATCTTCAAATTTATAGCCAAGCTCCACTTGAGAAGTTATCTGAAGGCATAGATATCATCAATCAGGGCCTTGCCCAAATAGGTGACTAGAGCATAAAGTTTGGACTTAAGGTGAAGCCTACAAAAACAGGTAACTGAAGAATAATAGGAGACTACCCTTCAAGACGTTATTATTGTAAGGATAACTATGAGGTTCAATTCATTCATTCATCGTGTTTACCTTTACCACTTTGTGTATCGTCACATTATTGTCTGACTCATTATTGTACAAGCCAAAACACGTCCACTGCCGAACAAAGGCCTCGCCCATAGATTTCCACGTTTGTCATTATTTTAGGGAGATTTTGCCAGTACCCGCCACTGTTGGCAGATGTCGCACAGTAGGGACGCTGCTGACCTTCACTCTGATTACGAGTCCCTTAGTCTCTTTTTACGACATCCACACGAGCAGATGGAGTGGTGCTATGTTCTTAATTCGGACACCACATGGATTGAATCCTCGCATAGGATTGTCTGACTGATGACATCGTACTGCACACCACAGTAGTTAATGACAACCTTGAAGTTCGGTCAGAGGCTATTTTATCATATTTTTTTACTTTCACTGCCCAAGGCACTTTATGCAAAATAATAAAAACATCTATATTTGCAGCTGGAACCAACAGAAGCGTCATCAACACCCGGCGGCGCGGGGGCAACTCGGTCGGGCCCTCGCGTAGAACTGTCGTGCAGTAACTGCGGTACTCATACCACGACAATATGGCGACGTGATGCACGCGGCGAGATGGTGTGTAACGCGTGCGGACTGTACTTCAAGCTGCATGGAGTGCCGCGGCCGACGGCAATGAGGCGCGACACTATACACACGCGCCGTCGTAGACCCAGACACGACGGCAAACACACCAAAAGCAGTGAGTATATCTAAGTAGTCTTGTATATTTTGGGGTCGGCTTCCAGGTTAATCTGATGCGGCTGTGAGTCAATCATGTGATCTCGCAATCTTTTAGTAGATATCGACATCCTATGATTGGTTGTACCAAATCCGACATTTTCGACGTTCCGTCTTATTGCCCGTGGTGACTGCAATTGTCGTAATATAACTTCTAAACAGCAGGTGCCAACGGCTTGTTCGCACGGATGATGAAGAAGATTTATGTTGCAGAATAGTTCTTTTTAGGGTGCCGAAAGTCTGAAATAAAAAACGGTAGAATCCTCATAGGATCACTCATGTGTCTGTTTGTTTTTCCATCTGTCAAAGCCAATTTAATCTGAATCTACAAGACTGATTAAGTTGATATTTGGCACACATGGATTTCTGCGACCCAAACACGGACGTGTAACGTAAATAAATGAATTTCGAAAATTAAAGAATAAGAGTTTTGCAAACTGTACCGTGTAACATATGAAATGGAAGGGCTTGATGTGCGAATCTCAAATATATTTATTTTATCATTTTAAAGTATATAGTTTTAAAGTTATTTAAGAAAATTAAAATTAAATTGTAAAACTGAAATCAGTGGCCGGCTCAGAATGCCACCACCCCATTTCCTCCCATGGGTGTCGTAAAAGTCGACTAAGGGATTAGCTGGAGGATGGGCAGCAGCGTCCTTCGAGTACATTAACAACTCAACTGCGATCGCCAACCCGCCTGCCAAGCGTGGCGATTATGGCAAAATGTGCTCACAACACATCCATATCGGTGGTTGTGGTGATCTTTGGGGGAGGCCTGTGTCCAGCAGTGGACTTCATTCGGCCGAAATGATGAATATCACATTGTTGTTCCAGAATCTCGTCGCAGCGGTGGCGGGACAGGGGGTGGGGGCGGCGGTGCATGCGAGGCGGGCGATGGCGGTGGCAGCGGCGGCGAGGGTGCGGAGGAGGCCGTGCTGGCGGCGCTGCGGCGCCAGCTGCAGCCGCACCTGCTGGCCGCGCTGCACGCACATAACACGCGAGCCGCGCGCCCGCACCGTGCACAGGTCCGATAATCATCATATCAGCCAAGCGACGTCTACTGCTGAACAAAAGCCTCGCCAATAGGTTTCCACAACGAGCGGTCATATGCCGCCCGCATCCAACGATTCCCAGAGACCTTCATCAGGTCGTCTGTCCACCTCGTTCGAGGTCATCCCACGCTGCGCTTTCCGGTGCGCGTTCTCCACTCGAGAACCTTTTTGCCCCAACGGCCATCAGTTCTACGAGTTATGTGCCCTGCCCATGGCCACTTCAGTTTACTAATCCTTTCAGCTATGTATGCAACTTTAGTTCTTCTACCGATGTCCTCATTTCTGATGCGATCTCGTAGAGAAATACCAAGCATAGCTCTCCATAGCTCGCTGAGTGACCATATCTCTGCTCCATATGTTATCACTGGTAATACACACCGGTTATTAATACAGACTTTCGTCTTGAGGCATTGCGGTATTTTTGTCGAAAGGACGTTGCGAAGTTTCCCTAACGCTGCCTAGCCGAGTTGGTCCGATACTAGTGTTAACCCAAGTGTTAGGTGGACTGCAGCTTTCAAACCGTCAATCTCATCTTCAGTCGTGCAGCACTCTCAGTCTAGTCTAAGTCACGTCTCATTAAAACTAAAAATATAAAAACCCGTGAAAGCTTTCTTTGCTCCTTACTTTTTGTACACACAGATCTGTATATCAGTATTCGTCACTTCTACAACCATAGCCGTTTGGACTTCGTAAGATGGAATATCTTTAGTAAATTGTTTGACATCAGAGACCCTTTAGTTCCTCGGACAGCAGGAATCGAATACAAATTATGGTTGAGTATAGTTGTGCTTCAGAGAGAATGTTAACCAAATAGCTTACGATGAATAGACTAGTAGTTAACAGTATACAATCTAAAATCACTTTTCAAGTTTCAAATATTAACATCCGTTAGGCTATTATTAATTTAAAACTAGGAGATCAGTTGCAATCCAATGGGGCTACAAAAGAATTCTTACAAGATGGGCAATTCTTTTTTCACAATTTACAATCGTCCATAAATAACGGAATCGCTTACCCTTGACCCGCGGCATTGACGCCGTATGGTGCACATGGACTATTTCGTGATTGCCTCGTGGAAACATAAGGGGGCCTTGCCTTTGAGCCTTTGTTCAGCAGTGGACGTCCTGTGCCTGATATGATGATGATACAGTTCTGTTTCCGCATCCGTTTCTGCTTCAGTTATGACACTTTCGTTGCATCACTACTACTGATATGATTCAAACAGATAGAACCGTAATAAAAGTAGAATCAACCAAGTTTTCTATGTATAATTATTGACAAACACTGTAGTTGGAAGCAACACATTGATAAAATATGCTCCAAGATATAATGCAATGCTCTAAGAATATATACTAATAATCTAAATATACTAATAAATGTTGAATAGATTAAGACAAGTCGGCACATCCATATCACGGATCGACCCTTTGCGCATATCACGGATATATTTCCTCAGTTTTGGGCTATGCAATAGTCATATGGGGCAATTCAGTGGATCAATTCAAGCTTTCAGTGCACAGAAAAAGTGTGTGAGGGAAATAAGTGGAGCAGAATACTTAACAGTTGTATACCTTTATTTAATATCAGCTCATACGCTAGTTTGCTACCCTAGTAGCATGAAAATCTCTTCAGAAAGAGTTCCTAAACGTCCATATTTTAACATCATAATTTATCGCAGGTGGGTCTAAACGCTCCCGAGTACGACGAGGCGCCGCTGAACCTAGTGGCGAGTCACGTAGCCGCTGCCGAAGAGACTCACTGACTGTCCCCTGTGATACCTACGCTACTTTCGCTACAGATCCTCTCGACGGCGATACCCAACGCGTATGACACCTAAAAATCATTACATTATTTTCCTTACAGATTACATGAATTTACTGTATATTGATAGCTCCTCTTCCAACTTTGCAGGATCAAGTGTTACTATGAATGTCTTATAAAAAGAGAACTTTTATAATTCACTCTTTTGTAAAACATCCGTCGTAACACGTGAGTCGAAAACCAATATGAAATTTATAGAGTTAACAATAGTAACATTCTCGATATAATATAGTACTAAATAGTGATAGTTCAGGCCAGTGTTTGATGACAATAGAGGAAAAATATATAAATTGGTCATTCCTTTCGCCCGGTCGTCATAGTATATTAATAATAAAATATGAATTATTTTTATACACGACCATACATTTTTCATAATTGATTCTCAAATCCAGTATATTTACGATTTTTGCTTTTATCCATGAGCAACGACCGGTTGAATTTCGGAATGACATTGCGACTACGGCTTTTAGTATGAGAAACAAGATTGCCGACAACGTTTCAGCGTTGTTGTTACTAGGAACATGAAGATACTCCAGTTTGAAACATGTTATTGAATGTCGTGGTCGACAATCTTATTTCCAATATTCAAAAGGAATCGCCTAGAATTAACGATTCACTGTATACAAAAAGCAGGGCATTACGCATTATATATAACTATATATAACTTCGTTATTTGGTCGGGGGAAAGAATATACATTCATTGTACTAGTGCCTATTTAATGTATAGGAAAGTAAATGGTACCACAGTGAATGATATGCGAAAGAGTACTTCCGTGTACATATTTTCTTAACATGTGATATGTATGATTGTCGGTCATGCATGTGTATGTGTAAGCATCGTGCAATTTGTGATTTGGCAGCTTTGAATAATCCAAACATGAGATTAGTTCTGGCAGCCATTGGCAAACTATTCGGGTTTGTTCGTTTAAATTTCGCTCACGCGCATATTTTGATCTGTAATTATAAATCTCAAAAGATAATGACAGTATGATATCGGGTTTTATTAGAAGCCTTGCCTTAGAATGCTCTCTTTGATATTATTGAAATTATATTTACGGTTACCTATTGCAGGACGCAAGTATTCTTTTAGTTATAGGTTATATTGTAAATTGTATTATTTACGTAGTAGTTGTAATGCTTAAATTCAGTAAATTATAAGTGTCTAATTTATTTCCCATTTCGGTCAGTATTTACAATGTAAGTATTTTTTATTTTATTCTGTCGAGTATTTTTTTATTTAAGAAACGATATAAGAAGGAGCAATAATGACAAGCAAATATATTTATATATACCTAAATAAATGAAATTCCATATGAAATTGATGCCATAGTAAATAAAAAGTTAAGTAATACCAAGTGGCTTTAGAATACCGTAATCTAAGGTGTATTGCAACTGTTTGGAGTGAATAACTACGATGCGAACTAAAGCCTCTTTCAAAACTCCAGTATTGCCAGCCTGTGATGTTGCGCAGTGCTGATTTTTTTTTTAATAGGCCATTAATTGCCACTGCTACGAGTGACGACGCTTTGGTATTTCTCAGGAATTGTTTTTGTTTACCCCAGCAGTTTCAATACACCCTAGATTGCGGTAATTATTAAAGCAAATGTTTTGGTTTACTATGCTTGCCTGCATTATCTACTTGGAAAACGTTCTGAATAACTTATTCACACTAAAAGTATTCTACACTTTCTAATTAACATTATATATTTATGTAATGTTGCCTTACATAATTAAAAACTTAACTTTTGGCATTATTAAAATAGATATATGTACATGATAGGTAAAAGATCTATTTTAGGTATTAATATTTCAATTCATTTATTATTCATTGGGCATATTTGGTCATTAAGCGTTAGAACAAACCATTCAACAGCAACGTTGTGGCATTATATTGAGTTAAAATCTACCGGATTCACCTCATTATGGTCAGTGTTATGTGTATATTTATAGCAGAAAGCATTTACGTTGTCTGTACCTTGAACTGGGCTTTTTTGTTATTGCTTCCATTCGACTTATTTAGCTGTGAACTCTGTCACCGTCCTTTACTTGACGTCTCTACTTAATTTAGTGTTAGTTCGTTTTATTATCAAAACCCCACGGGCCAGTAAAATACAGCAGTCTATGAGACATTGTGATAATACTTAGCTAGACAAAACTCAGCTGTAACTACGCTGAGACATCTGATCATGTGATTCTGTTGCAGCTAACCTTTTACCTTACGTCAAGCTTATCGTATTTAAAAAGCTTTAAAAATTGAGATTATTTATTCATTTTTATTGATTGGATCAGTTTATAGTTGTCGGTGTAGTATGTACCGTTAAGTATTGTTTACATTTATTTCGGAGTAATGTAGACTACATTGACAATAATGTTTCATTGGTTTTTATAATGAAACTGTATAATGAAAGTAAATTTGAACATTGTTTCGCTCTCTACTTAACTTTAGCTCTCTGTGTGATGGTATTAAATTGAAAATCAAAAGATCTATCCATGATCATTTATTAACTGGATATAGTAACTATACGTGTTTATTTTTCTAAGACTATATGTTAGATCGAATTTTTATCTTAAAATTATTGTTAAATTAAAGTCGGATACAGTGGCTCAAGTCAGTGAATATTTAGGCAAGTCTACGTTTATTATTTTTGCGAAACTTGAGGACAATATTATAAACATAGTGGTATACCATTTTGTTTCGTACTAATATAGAAAATTATACCCAGGATCTTATTCGACGCTATTTTATAACGTGTATGTGGTTGTTGCCACTAAGCTCAGACCAGTTGTTTATAGAATACGTCGCTATGTAGGTGAACTGTGTAATTTGCGAACGTAGGAATATTGAAGTAAACCTCGTACATCAATTGTAATAAAAGTTCTAAATCTCCATTAATATTGCTGCTTGCAGTAGTGACACAGTATTATTTTATTGAACTCTGTACATTTGTCTTAGGTTTATTATTTTTGTATTTTTATAGTTTTTAACTAGTTTGACTTCCGAATTAAAATTCCTGATTGTAGTTGTCGGTGGTAGTGGAATGTTGGGTTGAATATTCTCACTTTAACATCGTCGTCTTCTACTGCAAGACTCACTCATTTTGTTTCTCGGCCGAATACTGATACGCTACTCAATCTTTAAGACCCGCTAATATATTTGAGATGTCGGTCCTGGGTAGGAAAGCGGGTGTCTAAAATAGTGTAGCTGGTCTTAAACATTGAGTTGCGTTTCAGTATTCGGCCGCAAGTGTCTGACTCGACATAAACAGAATACAGCTATGATATAGATCTTCCAATTTGGTTATTTATTATTATGTTAGATTTATTTATGGATATATCGGTAATAAGAGTTGATGAACAATGTATATCGTCGTTTAGTTACTAACAAACCGGTTGTGTTGTGTGTGCTTACGCTCTAACAAGCATGTGTTTGTGATTTTGTTTTTATTATCACGTCTGACAGAGGTGCAGACAGTACCAATACTGTTGTGTGTTATTATAATTTATGCTGGAATATGGGCTTCGTATTCATATCCTAGAAATTCCATTCGACATTGTATTCTAGCTTCATTTTTCGAATATTAAAGACTGACAAGAACTCTCATATTGTCTTCTGCTTTTGTAATCTCTCTCACATACTTCATTTATTTCTCTCGAGTTATACGAAAAAATGATAAATGTAAAAGTATTTTTATTCATTGTGATATATTTTGTTGGAGAATGATAATGTGTGTTTCCGAAAAGCAATAACATTGTGATAAGTGGTAATGAGCATTGTATGTAAAACTGAATAGATTCTGAATAATGTAGAATGAATTTTGTCAATTATATTATTGTGTGCGCTGGATGGGCGAGCTCACAGTCTATAGAGATATGCTTTGAATAATTTATGATAGCAATAAATTTGACGAAAGCAATAGACCATCTGTGGTCATATAGCCTTATACTCCATATTAAATATAATAGAAGTAACTCTAGTTAAGAATTATAAATGTTGTGTTTGCCTAGATATTGTGAGCTCAGGTCGTCCAGTAGCAAATGTTTGATACCGATAAGCTCGTCTGATGTCAAATTTCAAATAGTTTAATTATAAGCAGAATTACTTAGTCTGCTAATAAATTTCTTCTTAAAGACGTACTCATAGTAATTGCTTTACATCAGTAAAGAAATAATTTCCAATATAGAAAGCTTGATGGACCATTTGTTGTTGTTGTTGTCAAATTACATAACTACGTAATTATAGTAAGTTTCAGCATAAATTATCCGTTTGAGATTGTTTAATATGGACATGTGGCCGGAATACTCATTGTGAAACATTAGTTATTGTTGTATAGATGATAAATAATGTGACTTACGCAGGGATGGATACTTAAATTATTAAAGTTTTAACTGATATATTGGCTATGTAGTGTGTAGAATATTTTTTTACAAATAAATTATAGCAGCTATTATTTCGTTTTACTTTTTAAATGGTAGGTAACCCCATTTTACTTTTTTATAAACAGACCGTATATAAGACGGTACGGTGGCGCCACAGAAATAGGAAATGAGGAGAAGTGGTACGGGGGCGTAACCGCGCCACCCCGCCATGCACAATCTGGGCCATCCGAAAAAAATGGCCGTTTTTAACATCAGTTGAGATTCGATCGCAAACTTTGTTAAATAAATTATAAATGATCCACACTAGCTGAACGGCGACTTTGCGCGCTCATTCCGAGTGACTACCGGGGACACGGAACGGAACGGTGGATCCATACACGTGCCGCCGCCGTGTATACGCAGCACTGCACCCAGAAGGCTTCGGGGGATCTTTTACAAATCCCTAGGAAGAACCTCGGGAGGCGTTCTCTTGACAGTCGCCTCCTCTCTGCTAGATGGTGTGCCTGTTTAGTCAGCCCTTCCAAGGTATGCCTGAAGGCGTGGCAATCACAGGCGGCTCCGAAATGTTCGTCCTCGAGAACTTGGAGCCACTATCTGTGCCAAAGATGACCGCCCAGGTGGTTTTAGACGGTAAGAGACATTTCGCCCCTCTCCCCTCTCCTCATTGGCATTGAATGACGCATATGAGCATTTTCTAGGTGGAGAAAAAACCGTTGAACTCGCGTGGAACTAAATAACAGGACTTCTAAATTTAATTTAATTCTAATTCTCAACAGTTCCTGAACCTCTTTGACCGCGCGATCTGTTTGTTGTACAGTATACTCGGTAGCCTTGAGCTGCAAGAGTAATTAATGCAGTATTCTTTTATGGTTTATCCAACTGCTATAGTAATGTAATTGGTTTGTAAATACGACAACAGGAAGACGTATCTCCAAAAAACTACGTAACAGCTAAACAGCTACTATCTTTGGCTTTACCGCCTCTCGTGCACGGCGTCGCATGTTCCCCGAACGTCTATGTGATGGCTTTTAGGAACAACTACTGGAAACATTATCCTAGCCGAGTAAAATACATATCGTTAGTTCATGACGTTTATTGTAAGCACTACGTAACAGTGACTATAGGTCGTTTGACCGCTTGTCGGGCGCGGCGTCGCTTGTCGCGCTTGCGGTTCTCAGTAAACGCCTCTCGGAACAACTGCTCGCTGTCGGCTGCCTCGGCCTCGCGATGTAACCATTGTAGCGCATGCACGTTGTAGCCCACCATGTCCTGGAATTCAAATAAATTATTATTTTGTATATTATTCAAATGATACTGTCGAATATCGTTTGAATAATATTATTTTTCTGGCCGGGGCTAGATTGAAACGTTAGAATGTACATATAACTGTAGACCGACCTGAGTATTTTGATTAAGAAATTCAATATATTTCTAGAGTGAGCCAGAAAGATTCTGACTCACCGGCGACACACAAAATGTTACGGCTAAAACGTTGCACAAAATTGGCCTAGAAATTGTACTCTCATCGCGCCCAAAGACGTTTCACTTCAATTGTTAAGAAAAGAAGCGTTTCTAATATTTAAAGTTTTAGTTGATATTTATATTTGAGTACTCCTTCAGCCACCACCAATCGAACAGTGTAATTGTAGCCTTGTGCGGAGACTCTATCCAATTCGCGTAAACGTAGGTACAATAGTCTAGACTGTTATGTACGTGGGCTCTTAGTCCTCCAATGGGCCAGTTAGCGGCTGATATTACTATTCGTCAAAACTATACAAATTAACAGCCAGTTATCGATGTGATAGTTTCAACACCCGTATTGAAAAACTCACCCGTAACTCATTCAGTCGCATGCTCGCCTTCGCTTGTATCTGAATCATGTGCTTCAACAGCGCCTGGTTAGCGACTAGCGGCGCGTGGTGGATCTTCAATAGGAATATCGCGAGACGACAGAATAACTCCGTGTTATCGCCGCGGTCGAGTAACTTGGGTAACATCTTCACAATGTCGCACGCCACGCTGAACGGGATGAGGAGGAGTGCTTCTTCTAGGTCACTAGAATTGGAGATAATAATGAAAGCAATATAAAAAAATCTGATAGTGATATAACTAATTATCAGGTCTAGTGTGATTTTGGATATGATGAAGAGTCTCCATGAGTGACCTAAGCACCCTGGGCAGACCGTTACCAGCCTTGATGACTGGCAACAAATCTTTTCACTGTGGTATGAGCTATTTCCATGTGAAATGGCTCCGTGCCAACACAAGAGAAGAAGTGACAACTAAGAATAATAGAATAAAATGGAGCTGTTACCACTCGTTAAATAACCAATTTGTAGTGACCTTGATTTATTGAGATCAAAGCAATATTACGATTTAATGCAATCTCATTATGCCGCGTAATCCCTAAGAGACAGATGTCGCAGAACGTCTACTTCGAGAGACGTCGTGTGACGTCGTCAGACATCTTATGACGTGGCCAGACTAATGTTCGCGGATCTTTTGCATACATTTAGATGTTGTCATATTTGTCTTATATTGAGACACGTGTCCCACGATATTTGTTTCCATAGAATGGGCAGCTTTCGACATAAACTTAGAAGGATCTGTACACATACCTGGAACGTATTCTCTTGACAGTTTCGACTAGGAAGTGTTCGGGCGTCGTGCAGTTGTAGGCGGCCATCAGAAGCGGCGGTTGAACAAATTGGCCGCGCGCTTCTGTCAGCTCACGTTTGTATTCCGCTCCCACTGACAGACATTCCATTATGGCGTCTGCCTATAAAATATCTTAGCCTACATCACTGATCTAGTGTTAGCATCGCAGTAACCGAGCGGGAGGTCCAGACTGGTCAGTGTAATCGAGTTATTCTAGGGAATTAAAATTAGCAGCACATGTAATTAATTCCAAACCCAGGTCATCTGACTGATAAAGCTCTAACGATCGATAATATCATCACATTAGACGAAGGTCATCCGCTGCTGAACAAAGGCCTCCCCCATAGATTTCCACAACGGTCGGTTAGATGACGCTCACGACCTTCCTAAGGTCGTCTGTCCATCTCGTTAGAGGCCGTCTCACCCCAGAACCTTTCCTCGACAGCCATTAGTTCTACGAGCTATGTGCCCCGCCCATCACCACGTCAGCTTACTAATTCTTTTCATCATCATTTCGGCCAAATAAAGTCGACTGCTGGACACATGCCTCCCCCAAAGATCACTATGATCCGATACTGATATGGGTGTGTTGTGTGCTCATTGGGGGGTTTTGCTATAATCGCCACGCTTGGCAGGCGGGTTGGCGATCGCAGTTGAGTCGTTAATGTACTCGAAGGACGTTGCTGCGCATTCTCCGGCTAATCCCATAGTGGCCTTTTACGACATCCAAGGGATGAGATGGGTTGGTGCTATTCGTAGCCGGCACCACACAGCGTTCTTTTAGCTGTCAGTATATTTAGTTCTTCTATTCGGATGAAATACGTATCGTAACTGTCGCAAAAATACTAGCTCTATCTACCTCTGTAGTAGAGGCGTATAACCAGCAGAGGACTGAGATTCTAAATAGAAATACCCGTGAATATCTATACAAATAAATAAAATTGAAGTGTATGTTTGTAATATCAAAATAACAGCTTTTTACTAAATGCATATGAAAGTATATACGGTACCTATAACAAAAAAACAATTCTTAAATTTTTTGTCTGTCTGTCTGTTTGTTCCGGGTAATCTCCGAAACGGCTGGGCCAATTTTGACGGGACGTTATAAGGAATAACTTAGGCTACTTTGATTTTAGAAAAATAATTAGGGTTCCGCGCGAAAACAATAAAACCCTTGAAATCCAACATATATATTCTATGTCGAGTGTCTATGTCGAAGTACTCTAAATTTCTTTTAAATTAAATGCGGGTGAAACCGCAGGTCCCAGCTAGTTATCTAATAAACGAAGTATCGTTATCGGAGTGAACGGCGATCTCCACGTTGGGAACTGCTAACCATAATTTGTTCTGTTACTGTTTGTGTTAGTCTGTCACTTACGAGCGGAAATTCCCGTGTTCTGCGAATTAGTTTCAAACACAAAAATCTATTATAAGCTTTAAGTTATCTTATATCTAAAAACGATATAATTCATCAATTTTAGATAAAACCCCATACGTTTACATGGGTGTACCTGGCTCCGGTTAACATTAGTTTAGTTTTGTGTATCTTACATTTTCCAACGTTTCATACTACTCAAACAGATTTCACAAACAGTTCACTTACAGCTTTCTCTGCTCCGATTGTTTTCTTCGTGGGCATGGTAAGACCAGGTAGACCAGGTACGGGTGCCTGTAAATAAGTTAGGAAAATGAGGACGCTATACATAAAAATAACAAGTCATTATCATGAGGCGTCTTTAGTCTTCCAGCAGTGAATATCAACAGATTGGAGATAATCATCATTATATAGCCAATGGACGTCCACTGCTGAACAAGGGCCGCCCCCCATAGATTTCCACAATGACTGCTTATAAGCCGTGATTCATAATTGGGGGGGGATTTGCCAATACTAACCACGCTTGGCCGGTGAGCGCAGAATGACCTTGTTTTACAGAAGGGACGCTGCTGCCCATCCCCTTGGTTTGAGTCCCTTAGTCGCCTTTTACGACATCCACGGGAAGAGATGGAGTGTTGCATTATTCATAATCCGATTGAAGATAATACTGCGTGTCAAATTGCATTTTTATAAAGCGACAAGAGTTTCGAGCGATTTACGAGCCTTGCTGAGTAGTTCAGTCGTTACTAAGATAGGTTGGATGCGAGACACTAGGCTGACGGGTCTGCTCAATATCTGATATCTTCAACTGACTACAACAACTTGCCCGGTCAGCGTCAATCATAAAAATATGCTAAAAGTGTTTTGTAAGTGGCGAGTGCTCTACAATCAGTTTTAGTGGTAGGTCTCTTATTGCAATAACAAAAGGTTAGACTTACGAGTGAAGATGTACCTAATAAGTATAGAATTGTGTGCAATAAATAAAAAATTGTGCGGCCGGGGGCCCCCGTCAGGAACGAAGTTCCTTTGTTGCACTAATGACACAATATAAATCCCGTGTGAATTAAAACAATAACAAAAATTAGTATAAATAATATTTACACGTGTTTAGAATTGAGGTTATACAGCTGACCGCGCACAATGCTTGCTGCTCGAATATCGATAATCGCACGCACACACCCGCATACACCCGTATACAATAGAAAGAGTGAGAGGGAAAGGGAGGGAAAGATTGCCTACCGTACATAAGAGAAAGAGTAGGAAAGGTCGCCTGGAGGGGGCATAACGCTTTCTCATTACGTGACGATTTCTGCCAGTTCACTCTACTGTAAGCCACGTAAAAGAACTTCGTTCAAAAAACAAATGTTTCCACTATTAGAGCTTGGTGAGACAATCTACAAAATATGTCAAGTTGTACGTACATGTTGTTCCCCAGTAGCGAGGCCCTCGTCGAGCTCGTCGGTGTCGCCCAGCACGAGCGGCTCGTCCGAGCGCGCGTACAGGCGCAGCGCGCGGTCGGCGCCGCTGGAGGCCACGTGCAGCCCGCCCGCGCCCACGCACACGCACCAACACTCGCCCGCGTGGCCCTGACGGGGGAAATTACGTCACTACTCACATTGGTGTATTTAATTGCAATGGCGCCCTACACGTGGCGTGATATGCATTTTTCTTGCAGGCTGTATAATGAATAGTAAATAATGAGGTTTTGCTGAAAATCAGCGCTGCAGCGCGATGCGGCTTTTGGCTGAGAAACATTCATATTGATCGATACCGCGACACACACCAATATCATTATTTTATCCATTGTTATCCATGTTATTATATAGGTATTTATGACAGCTATCAACATATTGCATGTAATGTTAATCGTTTTCGACATGTTTGTTTATGGTTTATTTTGTTTTGGTTTATGTACTCTAATTTATGCCACCTGTAACGTGACGCTATCTAAAAAATAATTTTATTTCTTTCTTTTTTCTTTCTAAAGTAGATGGAAAACGTGTTGATGATCTTTTTTCTTAAGCGGCTTTAAATAGACGACATCAATACCAAGATCAACGGGTCAATTACACCTAACGTCTCTGATTTTGATTGCCTCCCGAACTATGCCACCCTAGCCCCGGGCACAGAATAGATATAGTACTACGTACAGAACCTTCACTCTTTTGATCTTAACGAAAGCTGCCTTTCTAAATACCTAGTTAATTATTACTACGCACGGAAGTCGTTATTACACACCAAGCGACCCCCGGGAAGACGGTGGCGCGCACGTGTTCACGTGCCGCCGTGTGCGCAGCACAGCGCAATGCGAGGCTTGGGAGGATCCTTTACAATCCTCCCCGAGAAGTGCCTGGGGGGCGACCTTTTTTACATTTGCCTTCCCTCCGCTAGAGGGAGTGACCGCTTTACAGTCATCCCCTCCGTGATGTGCCTAAAGGCGTGGCACCAATGGGCGGCTCTAGTGTGATCTTACGCAGACCTGGAGCCCCCCTTCGGTGCCGAAGATGACCGCTCCAGTGGTTTTAGCCGGTAGGAGTCCGGCATACCCCTTCACCCTTCCCCGGGGCGAAGGAAGTTAATGAATAATTTCCATTGGGCACCAATAAAAAATAAAAAAATAAACAAGAAAAAAAAGGTAGTTATCGAACAACCCGCATGTGCTCGTGTCAACTCTTACACCTTCATAAAATACATATACCTGCTAAAATATTGCACACCATATTAAAAACATTGCCTGACAGACCAGACAATTGAAAAGCGATTGTTGGTGGCGTTGAAAGTGTTAATGGAACCAATAGGTAACACTCACTAACTTGTATTTGACCAACGTAGCCATTATTATTTTCCTTCTTTAATTTTTTTTATTGGACCCAGTAGAAATTCTACATGAACTTCCTCCGTCCTGGCGAAGGACGTAATGGCATGCCGGGCTCCTACCGGCTAACACCACTGGGGGAGTCATCTTCGGACCTAACGGGGGCTCCGGGTCCTCGTATGATTATTATTTTCCTAAAAATTATAACCTATTTATGAAAGAAATATAAGATTAGGTTACGTACCTTTCTTAACCTTTAGGCAAATAAAAAAAATTGATACTTTAAATGACTTATACGTATTAAAAAAATCCGTACACACAACTATTAAATCCCATTATAAAAACGTTCATTTTGCGACCTACACAAATATCGCGGTGAACTGTTTTCCGTGAACCCACTACTTTTATAACTTGCAAAGTGAGGGTCAATAGCAGTGCGTCTTCGAGGTCGTCGCCATAATGACGGACGCCTGCTCCGGGCCTTACAGGCCTACCCTAAATCAACCCTTCACCAACTCAAACAAACTCCTTCCACAAAATCAAAAGAACGTTCTAAACTGGAAGTTTAACGGAAAACTTACGTTACGGTTGGCGCAGTAAGCGATTGGCTTTCTGCGCTACGCGTCGCGGGTTCGATCCCCGCAAGTAACAAGTATTTTTACAATTTACAGATGTTTGTACATGTGATATTTATGTCTGTAATTTATGTGGGTAGAAGCATCGATTTATAATATTATAAAAAGGTTTAAAATAGTATGTTTTGATCGTCAACAAAACCCATATACGTCCAGCCATCACTGCTTCCTGCTGTTAAGGTGGGAAGAGTAATGGGCGCAAAAAATCTCCACATCTCTGTCTGTCATATTCATAACACAATATTTTTATATCAGTAACTATATCTACATGTCGGTTAGCAATTACCACCACTACTTACATGTAACGTAATAATATTATCATAACTATCAGCGTCCCACTGCTTCACCTTCCCATCCTTCGACGCGGTAAAGAAGTAATGCGTGCTGGGCACAAACTGCAGTGCCGTCACAGAGTCATTGTGTGCGAATATGGATTTGTGGCAGTCGCCGAAGTCCATGCCCCATATCTTGACGTTTCGGTCAGCTGAACCAGTCGCGATGATAGTGGAATCGTAGCTGATGTCCAGGCAAAGGACGGGCAGCTTGTGACCGTAAAGGGAGAGGTAGAACTGTGGGCAAAAATGTGAATGATGAAGGTATCGGAAAGACGCAAGTCCAGTCGCTACTTTTTATTACCGGGGTTCATGTAAGATACGATTAATCTAGATTGCTTGTTTTTTTTAAGAACTTTAAATCACATGCACGATGCTTAGGGTCACATATTAATTTTAAACCTCTCCTATCATCATCTTTATGTTTTTTTTTTTTCTTTTTAAAAAACGTTGCCCCACACTAGGATTTCTCCTGTGTCGTGGGTGCGTTTACAGACACAAATTTCACACACAATACACCCAGACCCGGAACAACTACCTGCAAATCATACAAATATTTGTTCCGTGCGGGAATCGAACCCACGACCCGGAGCGCAGCAGTCGACTGTACCAGCCACTGCACCAACCGTAGTCCACTGTTGAACAAAGGCTTCCCCCATAGGTTTCCACAGCACTTGTGTCATCATCTTAGGGGGAATTTGCCAATACTCACCGTACTTGGCAGGCGGATTGGTGAGCGCAGAAAAGCCACATAAGGGACGCTGCTGCCTAGCCCTCTGGTTTAGTCTCTTAGTCGGCTTTTACGATATCCACGGGAGGAGATGGAGTGGGTCTATATTATTAACCCGGATACAACACCGAGTCTCAAGCCACCTCTAGGCTGATATAAATTAGCCGCCAGGAAAGGCTTTTTGTCATAATTATCAATAAAAATAACATTTATTGGAAAAAGCATCAAAATAGCACATAAAACTCTGATCACACTTTTCAAGACTTTTATTTGGCGAACTTTTTATCTCTACAGGCCCCACGGCAAACTAGCACAACTCCTCTTAATCCACAACGAATTTTTGGTTTCCGTAAAATCTCGTCGCCCCTTTAATATTTTACTCTTTAGGAAGAACCTGTGTTTATTTATTTTATTTACTTTAATTATAACGGTAGTACACGAGTTACCAAAATTTATGACATGTTAAGAATTATCAAGAAATAATAAAACTTAAACACTAAAACAATAATCACAAATTTTAAAGAAACATAAATATCTAATTAAAACACAATCCGATACAGATCCTCCTCGCAGAAACGCAAGCACTCCTAACAACATTTTCGGCCATTCATCCGCAAACAAGTCCCATTATAGACACCAAAGATAGGTAAGTGTTATAGACACCCAAACTTTCCTACAACGTACAAACGTTCTCACAAGTTCTTCTCTAATTGACAGTCCTCATTCCGTCCGACATAGTTTTGTATGACAATCTGAGACATCTCTATATATTGAAAAATGCAACTTAATATTTTCACGAAGTTTCATGTTTTACCTTAAATGTATCGAGGAAGAATATCTTCACAGTTGAATCCAACAAGGCTACTGCGATGAATTTGTTGTTTGGACTTATTTTCACAGCTAAAACAGACTCTTCCAGTTCTAGCGTCCTTGTATGCAGAAGTGAGAGCACCTAGAATATATAATAATAATATCAATAAACCCTCTGGGCAGTCGTCGTATCACCATGGGAGGGCAGATTGAAGCAGCTTCCGCACTTCTTTCTACCTTACGATACAAAAGTATTATAAGGAGATCTAATAAGAAGCTTACAGAACGTATGGCAGCTCGTGGCGACCTGTGAGTGGCGACACTGCTTACCCGAATGCCCCAGAGAGTCGATCAGGGGCTCACTGGAAATTCATTATTATTTTTTCTTTAAAAAAACGTTGTGCTACACTAGGATTTCTCCTGTGGCGTGGGTGCGTTTACAAACACAAATTCCACACGCAATACACCAGACGAATTGGTCGGCTGGAGTAGAACTCCATGAGTGCCCACAGGACTTTCAACTCTGGCTTGGCTTGTCGAGCCGTCAGAGCTTTATGCTCGGGGGTGGAAGTGTCTAATCGCGTAATAACGGGGAAACCCGTTCCGAATCTTCGAGAGACACGATGGTGAAACCGGTTCCGCACCTCTCGACAGCCTGAGCCGGTCACATTTTGCTTCCTATCGCTTGTTGTGGTGGCCATTTAGGGGGCACATCTTGTGAGTGGCGAGTCACCGACTGCCACAGAATTTAACTTAATATGTTGAAAGGTAGACATTGCAATAGACCTGTAATAGTAGTTTCCATCTCATACAAAAGTCTGTGAACTATCCGAGACTGCATTTAACAGTGCAGCCATGGAGAGACCCCGGTTAATGTCCCATTACATTTTAGATAAAAATTCTATAAAGGGCATCTGTGTGTTGGACCCATGTAAGTAAGCGTAAGCTTATGAAAAGACAGGGTTCTTCTTTGGAGAGGCTTTTAACCCGTGAATAGAGACATATCAATATTATGTTTAAATATTTAAAAACCTACTTCATGAGTTAATAAGTAGATACATTTATTACCTTCGCTTTGGATTCTCCCGTGGGGTCTGGTATGAGTTCAAACTGCCAGAGTTTTACAGTCTTATCGCCGCCACCGGAATAACAACCTCGCTACAAAATAACAAAATAAATAGAAGTATTGAAAACAAATATTAAATCATAACCATGCCCATCAAACTCGTTAGTTAGTGGCGTTCAGACAAGGCTATATGTTTTAGGAGGTACACTCGAGTAAACATGGGATGGACCATACCGGGTAGTGTCCAAGATTAACGTCACCTAGCAAATACAGAAAGGAGTGTGCCTATGATTTTTCACGGGGATCGATTATCGGTATTACGGATATCGGGATGAGCATGTCTTAAGAGGGGGCAGTTTTATGCCATCCAGTAAATAATAGTGAAATGTGGCGCCATCTGGTCCAGTAGCTGTACTACGTCGTGTAGTAACTTCTGGAATGTTCGTGATTGTTCTTTGTGGTACCGCTACTAGACCCCAGTCTAGTAGCGGTACCACATTGACTGGAAACTTCTAGAAAGCGAACATTCCAGAAAGTTCTACTTAGTATCGGACGGCCCATACATACTCGTATAGCGGTCGCAAAGAAAGGAGTACAGTTCAATTTTACTCTGAGATACGACACAGTGAAGAACAAGTGGAAAACCAAGTGATTATCCTGCAAGTCTAACAGTATCACTGTATGTGATATCGTAAAAAAAATTGTTTTGTGTAATTTTGATAAGATTTAATTTATCCCGAACCTCGGATCGTCAAATCATGTTCACCTGACCAAATAGCGGAAGCATTCAATAATCGTTTTATCATGCTACAAATATTGATATACAATTTTTTTTATAGTATCGCCCCGGGGAAGGACGAAGGGGCATTCCGGACTCTTACCGGCTATAACCGCTGGGGCCATGATGACCATCTTCGGCACCTAAGAGAGGCTCCAGGTCTTCGTATGATCACACCAGAACCGCCCACTGGTGCCACGTCTATAGGCACATCTCGGAGAGCGTGACTAAAGCGGTCAACCGGGAAAGCGTCAAAGCGGGAGGGATTTTAAAGGATCCCCTGAAGTGTCCCTGTGAGCTATGCTGTGCTGTGCACACGGCGGCGCGTGCCCACATGCGTGCCACCGTCTTCTCGTGGATCGCTCCATGTGTCCACGTGGATCGCTCCACGAGCAGACACGTAGATTCCCCAATCTACGCACCCGTGAACCCAGGGGCCCCCAGCTTTATAGCAATGACAGGGAGTTTCAGGCGTATAGGGATTAGGCGCCAGGGCAGGTTGTTACCCCGGCGTCGTCTCCGTCTTCTTGTAGCAGGAAAGGCTTTCTCCCGATCCCGCTTTGCGGCAAATATTGATATACCAACAGATAAAAATAACAGCAATACTTATATTAATAACATATCGCTCTGTATGTTATATAATATTGGTATATTTTAAGAATCTTGCACCACAAGCGAAATAAGATCAATAATTATATTTCTTAATAATGCTAAGACGGTTGCATATGATGACATTTTAACTCGTATCATAAAACATGCAAAATTGAATGCTATCATATGTACTAACCATGTCGGGAGTAAGCCCGACAGTAGAGCACTCGGCGGTATGCGCGGGCACTTGTTCCAGCACTCTTCCGGCCGCCACATCTATCAGTAAAAGGGAACCGTCAGTACATCCCACGAGTGCATGCCTGTCACCTGGCGCGAAGCAAATGCTGCATGGACGTCCACATGGCACCGGGATTGTACGGAGACAGGATTGTGTTGATCTGGACAGAAACCATACATACATATTTTTTTTTCCACAGAAATAGTGTGTTTACATAAAAATCTTTAGAGCTGTATCTTGCAGGTGGCATAGATAAAACTGAACTCACTCTCAAATATTACATTAACAATAAATTTTGCTTCTTTATTTGAAAGAATGATTAATAATATTAGCCTGTAATTGTCCCAGTGCAGGGCAAAGCCCTTTTCATTCAGTGAAGGAATAAGCATTCACCATCACCACACTTATTCACTGCGTGTTGGTTGGTTGGTTGGTGACTTCAGACCTTGAGATTCTGGTTTTCTCACAATGTTTCCTCATTAATGTTGGGGAATGATTGTTATAAGTATACTGAAAAAAAAAAATGGAATATGCAACTAAATTATGAATAAACCATTATAATAATACTTACCTACTCCAAAGTTTGACAGAATCTGCAGATGCTGAGATTACAGCTAAATTGTCTGAACTGATGGCCACACATCGCGGCTCCTTTTGGTGGCCCGGTTGAGTTATTTGTTTCAGACATTGTACTGCGAAAAGTTCAAATAAAGTGAACATTTTATAATGGATTGGTGCATGCTTCTGGCTCTCAACTAGGTGGTCCAGTGGAACTGACAGAGATCAACCTCCTCCGTCGGCATGGCGATCTTGTTGTGGGCACTAGTTATCCCGCCACACCACCCAATGAGTCGGACTACCATGCTTGCAGTTGGGAGCATGGTGGACGCGAAACTTGAGGCCTTCGGGAAAAAACTGCCTCCCGAGCAAGCCACCCAGGCGGTATATATATATACCACGTATACGTGGTATATTGGTGGCCGCACGAGATCGCGCAGCTGCGCACGGTCTGCCTGGCATCCCGCCGCCGGTACACACGATACCGACGCCGGCGAAATGCTACAGTCGGAGACACTGCTGCCTACTGGGCGGCCACGATGTCGTATGTCGGTTCAAAGCGCCATCCGTGAGGCGAAGATTCAGTCCTGGAGCGGGTTCCTCGACGAGGTGGACAGGGATCCGCGGGCAAGTGCGCCCGTGGGTTCCCCCGGTGATTGAAACCATGGCCCCGGATTTGCTGGAGAGTGCTTTATACGCACTTTCCAGCGGTACGGGACTGTCCCGGTCCTTCTCTACCCTCAACTTTAACGTACTGAGTCGAAGAGTTGGGGATCTCTGACAGGGAGCTGGACCGAGCCATTGGCCGCCTGAAGACCCTTAACACCGCATCGGGCCTAGATGGCAGTCCGAGGCTGCACGTGGGTGTAAGCAATGAAGTCTCTAAGAGACCGATTGAGGCGAATGTTCACCAGCAGCCTCCGTCCGAAGGGAAGGCCGTGGAGTCTTCCTCTGCATACCATCCTATTTAGCCTGCTTGACGAGTCTTCTAAGCTATTCGAGAGAATAATTTCGTGAAGGCTCGTTGAGCATCTGTCGCGAGCTGGTCCCGACCTCGCCGACAGCCAATATAGGTTCCGGCAGCGGCGGCCCACTATTGAAGCGATTCTTTGCGTCCGCTCGCTGTCAGAGCAGGCAGTGTCTAGGCGAAATGAGGTGGCGATGGCTGTCAGCCTTGGCATTATCAACGCCTTCAACTCTTCCATCCGGTGGGACGTGATTAGGTCTTGTCTGGGACTAGTCCATCATTGGTGCCCCTCGTACCTGCAAGGCATCGTCGAAGCCTTTCTGCGCGATAAGGACATTCACTACATGGGCAGGAACTGTGGCGAAACGCGGAGGAAGATACGTGCAGGGCTTCACAGGGGTCAGTTCTCGGCCCCCAGTTATGAAACCTCGCCAATGAAGCGGTCCTGCGTGTAGATCTCCCCGCTAGCGACTCATGCTGCCGAAGTATAAGCATAAAAGCACGTCACTGAGGCCGTCTAACCACACCTCGGAGCTTGGCTCCAAAGGAGCGAATGTGTCAAATTCCACCTGATACAGGTTTTCACTGGTCACGGTTGTTCAGGTGCGTAACTGCACAGGATAGGACGCGAGGTTACGGCACAGTGCCACTACTGTGGACAAGATCAGGATACCGCACAGCACAGGCTCGGAGTTTCCTGCGTGGGCTACCGAGCGGGCGATCCTGGTCGATCGGACCGGGCATGATCTTTTTCTGCCAGCAGTAGTCTCTATGCTGGCAGAGCAAAGGAATTGGAGTGCTGTGGTCTCCTGTGAGAGCTTCACACCAGAAGCAGACCGCAAAGCGGAATCGGAAGAAGAGGTTTTGATTTCCTGGAGACCCGTCCGGTGCCGAAGATGACCACCCTGGTGGGTTTAGCCGGTAGTAGTCCGGCATGCTCCTCCAACAGTGGCGTGTATGATAATGAGATTGTTATTTTCACGAAACACTGATTACCTTCATTTCCTTCGCCAATCTTCAAGCTATGTAGTTCAACGGTATTGTTAGCTAGTGTAACACCAACACGCAACTCTCCGGTGGTTCCCAGAAGCAGGGTAGTGGACTTTAGTTTGCTATCCAACTTAATTGATGACAGACGCTTCACTTCGTCAGTTAATGTCAGTATCTCAGGCACCTCAGTCACTTCAGTGTCTACTTCACCGGTTTCTTTAAGTTTTCTGTAATGATTAATATTTAACTGCAGTAAAATCATAAGATTAATAAATTATATTATTCTTAAGGTAAAACCTCCACATCCATACATCTCTTAAGAAACGTTTGGTCAGCATGTGCCATGTTAGTACCTCACATAGGTATTTCAATGCTACTAGAACTATAAAATTATTTGTATCCCCTTAATACTATGAATAGCACCAACCCATCTCATCCCGTGGGTATCGTAAATGTCGACTTATGGGGCTAGCCGGAGGACGGGCAGCAGCGTCCTTCGAGTACACTAACAACTCAACTGCGATCGGAAACTCGCCTGCCAAACATGGCGATTATGACACATCCCCCCACTGAGCACACAACATACCTAGACCGATTGTTGTAGCGTTCTTTAAGGGAAGCTTGTGTCCAGTAGTGGACTTTGTTCGGCTGAAATGATGATAATGATGACACCCCCTTAATCCATGGAACAATATGGTTGTGGTCTACAAAGTTTGTACCACAATAATAGCTGCACATTCATCTCCATTTCTGAACCTCCTAGCATGACGATCAAGAGAATAGTTTCTAATATGTCTTGACATACTTACGCCATTTTTTTCCTTTGCTTCTTTATTCGTTTGTCCATCCTCATTTTAGCTTCATCGTCAGAGCAAAACGAGAACAGTTCCAACAAAGCATCAGTGCCATGACACGCTAACACACTCTGTCCCGGGTCTGTAGCGAGGCCTACTACGCGACCTCTGCCACCTCTCACTAGTGTGCCCACTTGATGACATTGTAATACCTGCAAGCATTAGTAGCATAAATATCAACCTGTAACAGTCCCACTAGCAAAGGTCCATTCTGATTTAGAGCAGGATGAGCATTGATGTCAGAGGAGTCTTAAACTAACTATTAAAGTACATATTATAATATTGAATAAGTCATACTAGTACCCCAAACTCCAGTGTTTAAAGAGCGAGTCCACTCGGCCACGAGACGTTAGTACGATGAATGTATAGTATAACATTATTTTAAAGAAAATACGATGTAGAATGAATAATTTTAAAACCCTTATGTCCACCATTCACAGTCGCACAAACCCGCGTGTGAATGGTATGGTTCGCGGCTCGGCTTGCGGCTCGCTGACAAGTCCGCCGCTCGCAAGCGCCGGGCGAGGGGCTCGCTCGCCGCGCCGTACAAATCCGTGCGTGTGCGGGTGGTGTCAACTGGGTGCGGACGGATTTGTCGGTTACCGCTACGAAGCGGAAGCAAATGAAGCAATCAGCTCGTTTTAGGGTTCCGTACGTCCAACACCGACGTGTAACGTAAATAAATGATTTTTGAATATGAGGGTCACTCAAGTGGGGCAAATATGATTTTTTCTAAAAAGTTATGCTATCTGTACTGTGTAATGTATCAAATGAAATTGATTGTGTAAGAGTCTCCATTTTTGAAAACAATTAAAATGTTTTATATTATTTAAGAAATAGATGAAAATTTACCATTCCCGCCTTATCTCCGAAACTAGTGAGCCTAAATGTTTGAAGTAAATACAGAAAATAGTGATTTACTTATAGATTACAGGAAAATCCTGTAAGAAGTATATGGTCTTAAAATAATATGGTAAATCTTTCAATATTGTGCATACCTAGAAACTTACATTTGGAATGTATGGGAGCACATGTTATTACTTCAATGTTCAGTTTGTTCTTGAGATCAAGTATTTATTGGTTTGGTATTACTCGTTCGTCTTAACTAGACAAGGTATATTTTCATCGTACGGAACCCTATCCACGCAAGTTCAACTCGCACTTGACCGGTTTTCTTTATTTCGTCTTGCTTAGAGGGAGGAATAATAATACTCGATTATCAAAATGAGTTTTGGCGAGAATTGATCCTGCTTTTAACGCTTTATATTAGCTTGACTTGTAGGTATGTATGTACGTAACTATTTATGAATGTAATGGAATCTTGCAATTCACCCACTTCTAGATGTCTAATTGGCTTGAAATTTTCAGACATATCAAGAATCAATGACACTACAATAATTTCACATGGATATGACCTAGTGCTATCACTAGGATCATCAGCTCAGTATAAAAAAATATTTTAAAGACACTTGGCAATCAAATAGATTTGAATCTGTAAGTTTATGGGTTTTTGGGGTGACATGGTGTAGTGTGAACTGCGATACTAGCAGGGGTCGCCAAAGTGCACAAGCGACTGCACAGCAATCGAGGGTTCGTGTTGTGTGCAGGCTGACGGATTTTGCCATAGATTAGTACGGCGCGGCGCTCGGGTCACAGCTCGCGAAGTGAATGCCTATACAGTATTGTTCTGTAATATGTATTTAAGTTTAAGCTAGTATAACACACATTCCAATAAACACAGAACCCGAGTTGCCATTACTACCTTAGTTATTAAAACTTTATATTATAGTTGCTTTAAGCTTGACATATATATCCTTACAGAGGACTCCTCAATGTTGTCAGTCTCTTCAAGCTTGACTATTTCAAGTTGCCGTGAAAGCTTTTCTTCATCCTTAATATCAGCAGTCCAGTTTAGTTTCCATACACGCAACTCTTGATCCACACTGCCAGTCACTAGATACCTCTCCTCTTTCAGAAGTACTGCTGACCATACCTTAAATAAATTTGATTATCAGGTCTTTAGCGATCGCGGGTGTATCAATTGAATGTCCATGTAATCTACCAAATATATATACATCAGAATATCAGCCAAAGGACACCCCCATAGATTTCATGTGTGGTAATTTTGGGGGCAATTTACCACCACCCATCACGCTTGGCAGGTGAGTTGGTGAGCGCAGTAAAGCTATTGTTTCACCAAAGGGGTGCTGCTGCCCATCCCTCTAGTTTCATGTCCGGAGACGCCTTTTAAGACATCCATGGAGGGGGAGGGAGTAGTGCTATATTCTTAATCCAGACACCAAATGGAATATATATCTTAACCAAATAGTTAAGATATATATTCTACTAGGGTTAAATATTGACACTTATTTAAACTGGAAATCTCAAATACAATATTTATGTGGAAAATTATCTAGATTTACATATGCATTATGCCAGCTAAAAATATCGACAGATATAAAATCAGCCACTATTGCATATTAAGCCTAAGCACATTCTTGGCTTAGATATGGCATAGTATTATGGGGAAACAGTAAAGACAATGAAGTGCTTTTTAAATTACAAAAAAAATGTATACGAATTCTTGCTAATGTAGGAGGAATGGATAGTTGCAGGCCATACTTTCGTAATTTAGGCATCCTTACTCTAACATCACTGTACATTCTCGAAATCTGTTTATTTGTCAAAAAACACAAACATCTGTACTCCCAAAGAAAAGATCAATATTCACAATCACGTAATTTAAGACATCAAAATAATCTGTCCCTTCCCATCTCAAGTCTAACAATATTCCACTCTGGCCCGTATTCAATGTCTATAATAAAATACCCCAGGAAATAAAAGATACGTTAAATTACAAGTCTTTAAACTAAAATTAAATAAATACTTAAAGCAAAAATCCTATTACACTTTGCAAGAGTTTTTTGAAGACAAGACAAAATTTGTATCATGTGATTAAACAAATTCTATACGTACTAAGTAAATAATATTAATATAATATAATAAGAATGATCAGATTTCGCTTTATTAATAATATAATATTAAAATCTACAAGATGTATCAAAAATTTATAATTAATATAAATAACCGCTTAATAATCGCCATAACCTTTAATAAGTATGTATTAATCTCTTCCTTTTAATATTTTAAGCAAGCAAATATACCATTGTTATTGTATAGTAAAATTGCTGCGCCCTAACAGGGTTTCATATTGATACGCATCTAATTTTCTGTTAACTTATGAACATATGAATGCAATAAAGATTTGAGTTTGAGTTTGAGTTTTCTTCCAGGCCAGACAAGAAACTTATGATGAAAGTAATAATAAGAGAAAATCTCCCTGCACCACTTGACTGATATATGGCCAAAATTAATAATCAATCGAATCCAAAATCTTTAACGCTTTTGACAGCATGGATGGCGCAGTGGCTAAGCACGGTTTAAATATTTGTATGATCTAACAGATAGTTATTTCAGGTCTGAGTGGTTGTGCATGTGAGATTTCTGTCTGTAAACCATACCCACAACTAAGGAGAAAACCTTGAGTGGGAACATTTTTATAAAAAAGAAGCTAATTGTCTAAAGAATGACAAAACTGACTTTCTGACTGAAAAGACTGAGGTTATGGTCATTGTATCAACAAGACACAACACTCCCTTTCCAAGAGCATGGACACATACAGCATGAAGTTGTTCAGAATTTGTGTATTCAAGTATTCCCTTTGATCAATACAATACAAAATCCTATGTGGTATGCAATGTGGCAAAAATGCTGCTTATGAACAATTTATTAAATATTTACAGTTAGCACATTTTAGAAATAGTAGTAAATTTTATATTTCATACTTGTTTACCCAAAATAAGTTGCGTAGGTACTTACTTCCATTTGATGACCTCCTAAAGTCTTGAAGCAATGCTTTGTCTCTATGTCCCAAAACTTAACAAATGTGTCTTTGGATGAACTTACAACACAGTTCTTGCCATTAATGAACATTACGCTTGTTATGGCTCCTTTGTGACCACTGAAGCGAGCCTTACCAGTTTCTGATACTACATCCCACAGAATTACCTCTGTGTCCTGAGAAATTAGAATTGCATCAATCATATTATTAATACAGAATATAGCTATTAAAAAATTCTTCTTGCCCATGTGGTCTAAATATAGCACCACTCCATCTCGTCCCATAGATGTCGTAAAAGGCGAGGGCTAAGGGACTCTAAACCAAAGGGATGGGCTGCAGCGTCCCTTCTGTGGAACAGTAGCCATTCTGCATGCACCAACCCTTCTGCCAAGTGTGGTAGGTACTGGCAAATTCCCCCCATTATGATGAATTTCACAATTGTGGAAATCTAAGGGGGAGGCCTTTGTTCAGTAGTGGATGTTGTATGGCCGAAATGATTCTTGATGATGAAAATTCTTAAGTATCTATTTTAACAAAGTATTTTAAATGATGTTGACCAACCATGAATTGGAGATGGCTCTTCTTTAATTAAGATGACAATGAATTTGGATTCAAAGTTAAAAGTCAAATAATTTTTAGTACAAATACTGGCACTTATGAAACGTCAGAATTTAAGTTGAATTATCCTAAGGACCTGATCTATGTAGTAACAACATAAAGTGCAATGGCAAATTAAAGCCCTAATGGCCTTTGAAGCAGATAAGCTCAAGAGTGGAAAAAATTGCATATTGATAAATGGACCCACACACTATACATATGTCCAAAAGTGGACCGACTAAATTGATTGATTGAGCAATAACCTAAAATATTTATTGATTTACGTAAATATATATAACATACGAACCTTAGCACCTGACACCAAGCGATGGCCCTGTTCATCATAGTGCAGGCATGTGACAGCAGATTTATGTCCAGCAAACACACATACAATATCGTTATTGGTTAGTTCAAATACATTTATGTTCCCATCTACATAGCCAACTGCTATATGGTTACCGTTAGGACTGGCTGCTATTTGTGATACTACTACATTTTCTCCTGGTAGTACTTGCGCCTGAAAAACAAAACATTGTAAACCTGCTCCGGCTACCTCCGATGAAACTTACCACATTAATTAAATTCTTTGTTTATATATTGATAATTATAATGTTAACTCGATTTTATAGGTCTGCTTCTCTCACCTTTTCGCCAAGCCTCATATCCCAGATCACAACATGTTCGCAAGCTCCAACAGCCATGTAACGGCCGCTTACTCCTTTTAACGCAACATGAGCATTATTACAGTCTGCACTTGCTATTACGTTAAACGTACCACTTGGAGCGTAACGTAAATATTGCTTCGTCAGTCCCATTTTAGTTTATACAATGATTAATCTAACCAACATAACCTATAAAATCAAACAAAACACATTAGTTTGTTATGAGTTATGACACGGTTTTTTTTTTTGTAATATTTTAACGGCCCTGGATACTAGTCCTTTAGAGCCTGTTATGACACGGTTATGGCCAGTATTGCCACCTCATAAAAATTAAATTCACTAGATCAACACACAAAAGTCACCCCGGATTGGGCTAAATTCGAAGCGAAAGTCACCAGAAATCCCAAAAAAAGACTTTATTTGAAACAATATTGTAATGCCATCTATCAAAGTATCTATAGTACTCCGGACAGACTACTCAAGTGACAGTACATGTTCAAATTGCCGTGTAGCTCCGGTCACGGTTAGGGCTATCCCATCTCATGCCGTGGGTGTCGAAGAAGATGACTGAGGGAGTTTGGAACCCAGTGTATACTATTATTATTAGGCACTTTGAATTGCCCGCAGGTGACGAATAAACAACAAACTACTAGTACCATACCCAACGAGGGTTAGTGTCAAGAGGCGGTCGACTGTAAAACCCTTTTGCAATATAAATAGCACTAATTTCGGCAATCCCAAGTAATTTGGGACCAGGGCAGGAACAAGAAAAATCATTGTTCAAATATTGTTACGTAAAAACAATAAACGCTGTGACCCAATACCACTTTTTATTGTGTACCAAACATTAAAATGTGTCAAAAATTAGATTTGTTTATTACATCAAACAATTCTAAGTATGGAAGACAACCGTAATTGTAAAAATAGATAACATAGTTTGGTTGTAATAATTATATTGTAACGTCAAAACAAGAATATAAATAATAATTTCTATAAAAACAAAAGATCGCTAAACGGTAAAAAGTCACCAGATCTAGTGACAAAATCGCTAAGGTGGCCACACTGGGTATATTCATCTATGGAAGTATCTCTCTTTGGTCTCCCTAGTCTGTGGACCAGCCCATAGAATATACCCTGTGGAAGAAAAGTCTAACTAGAAGTGGGTAATAAAGGTTTTTGCGTGAACCGAACCGGAACTATGTATTGGTAACGTAAATTGTTTTGATTTGATATTTCTTCTTCCTGTCCTGGTCCCAAATTACTTGGGGTTGGCGAAATTAATGTTATTTATATTGCAAAAAGGTTTTACAGTCGACCGCCTGCCTAACACTAACCCTCGTTAGGTATGATAGTAGTAGTCGGTTGTTTATCCGTCACCTGTGGGCAACTCAAAGTGCCTAATAATAATGGTACACACTGGGTTCCAAACTCCCTTAGTCGTCTTCTGAGACACGGACTACGGCATGAGATGGGGAAGCCGTGACCGGAGCTAAACGGCAACATGTTTATGTACTGCCGCTTGGGTAGTCTGTCCAGTACTATCAATACATACGCATATAGATGGCATTACAATATTGTTTCTACTAAAATATATTTTTGGTGATTTCTGGTGACTTTCGCTTCGAATTTAACCCAATCTGGTGACTTTTGTGTGTTGATCTAGTGACATTCGTTTTTATGAGGTGGCAACACTGAGTATAATTCATAATACTTCGTGTCTATGGGCCTAGGTAATTGGTAAATGCCGTAGTTTTTTAGAAGAAAAAAGGGCGGGAAAGTCGAATTAAAAGGCGCTCTTTTTGAAACTAAATAAATTTAATTTGTTTTGACCTATAAATAATCAGTTTTTAGCCCTTTTTCAAGTCCATGAGTGAATTTAGTGGTGGGCTCATGGAGCCCTTGGCTTTCGATGCCACTTTAAAGCGGAAGAGCACAACTTGTATCCGCGAAGATGAACCGGTTCCCAAGATGTTACCCAAGTTCATAAATACTAAAAGGGGTTTATTCAAAGATATCCTTCCAATTTATGAAGAACAGAACCGAAAGGATTATCCCGTTTTACTTTTTCAGGAAAACAAGGAAAAAATTGATCCCTTTAAAATTAATAAAATTCTTAAGGACTTGGTGCCACCTAACACGTATGTTAAGCCCATTGGTCATTACTTTATCAAGATCTTTTTTCCAACAAAAAAAGAAGCAAACTCTTTCATTATGAATAAGCCCATTCATAGCAAACATAACTGGTCAGTCAAGATACCTTTTGATCAAATTGAAAGCCAGGGAGTAATAAAGGTCCCTACTGAAATTGATGATTCTGAACTTCTATCGTCTTTGAAGTCACCTGGGTGTGAAGTTTTAGGTATCAAGAGGTTTAAGAAGAAGCTTCCCGATGGCTCACTTACTAGTCTCCCAACAGTATTGGTAACTTTTTTGAATATTAACAGACCCAGTCATGTTACTTATGAACATTTATGGCTAGAAGTAAGAGAATATTTTAAACCTTTAGTTCAATGCTTTAACTGTTTCAAATTCAACCACACTAGTGGTTCTTGCAAAAATGCCCAAGTTTGTTCCATCTGTGCAGGTAACCATTTCTATAAAGAATGTTTACAAAAAGATAAAATTAAATGTAATAACTGCCAAGGACCTCACGTAGCGGTCGCCTATGAGTGCCCCCTTAAGGCTTCGAAAGTTGCTGAAATTAAAAACAGAATTTTGGGTGGTACATCATATGCTTCAGCTATTAAAGGCTCCAAATCAGTCTTACATACATCTAATGACAAAACCTCAAAAAATATATCTTTGAATTCTAATGTAAATACTAAAGCCACATCACCGCAGAAAAGATTCATTATAAGCGACATATTGAACTGTGATTCAACATTAAATGGTATTATAAAAACAGTTGTAGATTTGATTTCCAAGAAAGATGGAGCACCAATTACATCCAGGATAATAAAAGAATTGTTAATACACAATTTAAGCAATATATAATATTATATGGATAAAGTTATTAAAGTATATTAATGTAATGGAACTAAATTTCACACTGGAATCCTAGATATATTTCCCCCAAAATTGATGTTTTTAAAAAAATTTATTGATAATAGTATTGATAGCATCAACTTTATTTTAATTAATAAATGGAACCTGACTTTGTTTTAATAAAAAAATAAGCATATGGGTTATATTTGCAAGGGGCTCTGATCAACCTCTCAGAGCCATTGCTATTAAATTTATATTTTAAATTCACTATTATTGATATAAGATTACAATTTTCAAAATATTCTATGTCAAATTGAATTAGTTTCTTGTATTTTCTCTATTATTTTGTGTGTATATTGTCCTTCTCCACCTAATGGTAAATTTTATATTAATATTCTGAAAGAAACATTTAATAAAATAAAAACATAATTGCATACTTTAATTTAATGCTCTTCTTCTGTTTTTGGGGCGCTAAAATGAATAATTTTAGAGGCAATTTCATGATTGATAAAAACTGCATTCGTTTTAATGATCTTAATATTGTAATTTAGCCCCTATAGACAATAGGAGTAAATGTTAGATTTAGTTTTTGTTTCTCAATCTTTCAGTTCCAGTAGTCATAGGTTAAGATTTGGACATTGTAAAACATCTTGTCATTTGTATAGATTAAAACTCTCCGGATAATAAATGTTAAATATATTGTAAATAGGAAAGCTATTGCTAATTGTTCTTTGCAAAGTGTAAAATAACAATTTTTATGATGTTCTTTGATTGTAAGTAGTTTTCGGTGCAGCGCAACATAATACACAGATTAATTTACTTTTGGGCTAATAGGGAATTGTATATATTTAAATAATGTACATTGTTGATAACGTAGTCGAAATAAAACCTCTGATTATTGATTTTATAAACCTACTCGGTGACTGTGATTGATTTAGCAATGTCAATTCATCAATTGTCAATTTGTCAACCTATGCCAACACATACTGGCGAAATGTGACATACCTAAAAATTTGTTTTGTTTTATTTTGATATGTAAGGAAAAATATTTGCGATTTATTAAAATTTTCAATTTTATATTCATCCTAAGTTCTGTTAGATCTATATGAATTAGTTATAAGACTATACTATGTACTAGGGATGCAAACCAGTAAAATTACCCGGCTGAAATACGATATTATATATAGATATTAGTTTTGTCATATATATTATATAGATAATGTTAAGTATAACTTTGACATAAAAGATTTTAAGATAACATGTAAAAATAATCCGAATTGTTAATTTTTTGTTGGGTTGATGGTAAGACCAATCATCATCATCATCATATCAGCCACAGGACGTCCACTGCTGAACAAAGGCCTCCCCCTTAGATTTCCACAACGAGCGGTCACATGCCGCTCTCATCCAACGACTCCCAGCGACCTTCACCAGGTCGTCTGTCCACCTCGTTGGAGGTCGTCCCACGCTGCGTTTTCCGGTGCGCGGTCTCCATTCGAGAACCTTTGTGCCCCAACGGCCATCAGTTCTACGAGCAATGTGCCCTGCCCATTGCCACTTCAGTTTACTAATCCTTTCAGCTATGTCGACAACTTTAGTTCTTCTACGGATCTCCTCATTTCTGATTCGATCTCGTAGAGAAATACCAAGCATAGCTCTCTCCATAGCTCGCTGAGTGACCTTGAGCTTTCTTATGAGGCCCATTGTGAGTGACCACGTCTCTGTTCCATATGTCATCACTGGTAACACACACTGGTTAAAGACTTGCGTCTTGAGGCATTGCGGTATTGTTGACGAAAAGACGTTGCGAAGTTTCCCGAACGCTGCCCAGCCGAGTCGGATTCGACGATTGACCTCTTTCTCGAAGTTGGACCTACCTAACTGGACAGTTTGTCCTAGGTAGACATACTCGTCAACAACTTCGAGAACAGAGCTCCCAACGGATATTGGGATGGGCACGACATGGGCATTTGACATGACTTTTGTCTTGCCCATGTTCATCTTAAGGCCCACCTGTTGGGAAACTCTGTTGAGATCATCGAGCATTGTGCTGAGCTCTTGCAGCGATTCTGCCATGACTACGATGTCATCGGCAAATCGAAGGTGAGTGATATACTCGCCATTGATGTTAATGCCGAATCCTTTCCACTCCAGTAGCTTGAAGGCATCCTCCATTGCAGCGGTGAACAGTTTCGGGGAAATGACGTCCCCCTGTCTCACACCTCTCTGCAATGGAATTGCCCCCGTGCTCTGTTCATGTACTCGGACCGACATGGTGGCGTTTCTGTATAAGCACTTCAACACTTCAATGTACCGATAGTCAATCTGGCACCGCTGCAGAGACTGCAGCACTGCCCAGGTTTCGATCGAATCGAAGGCTTTCTCATAGTCCACAAACGCCAAGCATAGTGGCAGATTATACTCCTCGGTCTTCTGTATAACCTGCCGCAGCGTATGGATGTGGTCTATGGTACTGAAACCTTTTCGGAAACCGGCTTGTTCGGGAGGCTGGAAGTCATCAAACCTGCGCTCGAGACGATTTGTGATGACCCTTGAAAACAGCTTATAAACATGGCTCAGAAGTGAGATGGGTCTATAATTCTTCAATAGGGTGTTATCACCCTTTTTGAAGAAGAGCACCACCTCACCTCTGTTCCACGCTTCCGGCGTTGTGCCCTCGAGTAAGACGGAATTGAATAGCTTCTGAAGGACTTTAAGTACCGGTGTGCCACCCGCTTTCAGAAGCTCTGTCGTAATTCCGTCTTCACCCGGCGCCTTGTTATTTTTAAGCTGTTTCAAGGCCATCCTAATCTCGTACAGGCTGATGTCCGGGATATCCTCGGTATAGTGTCGGGTTAGTTTGGCTCGCGGGTCTTTGTCAGAGCCAATGGTAGGTATACTTACCGAGGTGTATAACTGCCGGTAGAACTTCTCAATCTCTCTCAAAACCTCTGACTTAGTCGACGCTACACTGCCGTCCTCGGTCTTCAGCTTCATAATACGACTTTGCCCAATAGACTTGTCTCTTGCGAACACTTTGGAGCCTTGATTCCGCTCAATCGCCTCTTTAACACCGTTGGTGTTAAAGGTGCGGATATCGTGACGCAAGGACTTCCATATCCGTCTATTGAGCAGTCGGTATGCTTCAGCATCACCGGAGGACTGCAGCGTCATGGCGCGTCTTTCTGCCATGAGGTCGAGAGTGTGATCGGAGAACTTTTTTGGTCTACCTTTACGGTGGGCCTTAAAGAACTTAGACCCAACCGTTTGGACAGTTTCTACAAACCTACCATTTAAATCGTCCACAGATACGCAATGTTCTAGGCACTCGAAGCGGTTTTGGAGTTCGAGTTGAAAGCTCTCGGGGTTTTGGATATGAGCACTAGAGGGCCGGAGCGTAGACCTCATCAGACGAGACCTCTCAACTTTGAGATTAATATTCAATGTGCCTCTTACCATTCGGTGATCACTACCGGTTTTCACCCTGTGGATCACAGAGACATCATTGAATATTTGCCTCCTATTGGTCATGATGAAGTCAATCTCATTCCTCGTGGAACCATCGGGACTCATCCAGGTCCATTTCCTGTGAGGCGGCTTTTGGAAAAAGGAGTTCATCACGAAGAGTCCCTCCTTTTCCAAAAAGTCGGCCAGCCTCTGTCCCCTGGGGTTCCGTTGCCCATATCCAAATTGCCCCACTCTCAACTCACCATCGCATCGAGTGCCCAGCTTCGCGTTGAAGTCCCCCATCACAACAGTGAAGTGTGTCTTCGAGGTATGTATGGCCCTACTTACGTCCTCATACATACTCTCTACTTCATCATCTGGGTGTGTCGAGGTCGGTGCGTAGACCTGTATGACCTTCAACGAATACCTCTTGGATATTCTGAGTATAAGGTACGCTACCCTGCTCGACACACTTTCGATGGCCACTATGCTGTTAATGAGGGACCTGCGGACGAGAAACCCGACACCACCTTGAGACAGATGTTCGCCTTCCCGGTAGTAGAATAAGTTGCCAGATTTCAGGGTTATCGTGTCCTCGCCCTCTCTTCGGACTTCTGATAGACCCATGATATCCCAGTGCAACTTATCTATTTCTTCTTCCAGCTCAACAATCTTTTCGTCTGCCCTCAGTGTGCGTGTGTTATACGTTACCAGGGCCAGTTTTCGTTTGGGGTGGTAGCCGGATCCCGTCCGGTGATTCTTAGCACCCCCTGCCCCGCCGTTACCGTGGCCGCTACCATGACCAGGAATAGCGGGGCTGCCGGGAACTGGGGGCCGGTGCATTAGTCGTGTCGTCATTTTGGGGGGAATTTGCCGATACTCACCACGCTTGGCAGGCGTGTTGGTGAGCGCAGTAATGCTTCTGTTCAGCAAAGGGACGCTGCTGCCCATCCCTTTGGTTAAGAGTCCCTTAGTCGACTTTTACGACCTCCACGGGAGGAGACGGAGTGGTGCTATATTCTTAATCCGGACACCACACGGAAGACCAATGCCCGTAATAAATGAAAAAAAAAAAAAAAAAAAATTGGTAAATGCCAAAGACTACATGTTATATGGTAAATGCACAGAGTACATAACCACTCCGTTTTAGTAAATGGTAATTTCTTGGTACATATTTCGCTGATTTCGTTCGTATTTCGGTAGATCAATTTTCTTAAGAAGTAGTGCCACTCCATTAAATTCTACGTATATATTATTGATAAAAAAGTGTGTTTTCTGCAGGAAAGTTATTAATTTTATTTCTGCGGTACAGAACACAAGACTGCCATCAGGTTATTATGTTACTCAACAAAAGCAGGTTTATTGTTTTTCTTGTTGACCCAACGTGACGTCCCTTTCCTAATTATATTTACATGTGGTGGTCGTCCGACCGACGAATAAGAAAACGTGCATTTTTTTTTGCAGACTGGTGGGTTTCAATAATAGAACTCGCAAGAGCAATATGGAGGGTAACTCTACGTCAGACATAGTGATATTGAGTGGCAACTCACACCCTGAACTAGCCGAATTAATCGCCCAGTAAGTTTCTGTTTTCAGCCTTCAGTTTTGTACAAGTTTCAAATATTGACCTAGCAGAGGTTAAGTAGTTTGACCTCCTTTAAATATTGTGTGTATTGGTTTGTGCATAAATTGAATAAGTGCTAGTTTTATTTTACGTCTATGCAGCATTGATAACAGTTATGTTTCCTTACAGCCGTCTTGGTGTAAGAAAAGGAGGATGTTCAGTTTACCATAAAACGAACAGGGAAACTATTGTTGAAATTGCAGATTCTATTCGTAGCAAGAATATTTATATAGTTCAGACTGGAACTAAGTAAGTATTGCTACATGGATTTATTATTAATCACAATTATAAAACACTTCTGTGTTATTAGAAATTATTGTGGTACTGTTTATGCATGCATAGTTTTATGCATAAAAGTAGGATTATCAGTATCAATAGACATAATTATTTATTCTGCCAGTCAGCTGTTATCAGAAGAGCTGGTCTGTGTAATTATTTAAGTGAGCAGACATGTCAAAATTCATGCTATATATGCTAATAAGTCTGCGGTTATGAATATGAATACGTTCCCAGTATTCAGGTTTAATGTAACAGCTTATTGTACATTGCTAACTGTCCATTAACAAACACTTTGGCCTGCGAGAGTATTATGAGTTATCATTTTAATAATGATGCACTTGTTTTATTATGCTAAACAAACACTTTGGTCGAGAGTCATTCTATACAAAAACAATTACTGAATAGAAACAACTGATATACCCGAGATTTTATAATATATTATATGTATGAATTTTTTTTTTATAGTTATATATTTTTAACATTAAAAGTACAGAAAAAAATATTATTTAGTACATTATACTAAAATCCCAATATTCATTACAAAGATTTGGTAACTATAACTAAGTAATAATTAGAGCTTGCAATAAAATTACCATGAATATTCTTACAGAGATGTAAACAACAACATAATGGAATTATTGATAATGGCTTATGCTTGTAAGACTTCCTCAGCAAAGTCCATTGTAGGGGTTATTCCTTACTTACCATACAGCAAACAATGCAAAATGAGGAAGCGTGGCTGCATAGTAACAAAACTCCTTGCCAAAATGATGTGCAAATCTGGCTTAACACATATTATCACAATGGATCTGCATCAAAAGGAAATTCAAGGCTTTTATGAGTGTCCCGTTGATAACTTAAGGGCATCTCCTTTCTTATTGCAGTATATTCAAGAAAGTGTAAGTTATTCATTTCAAGTATTTAGATTAAATGCATTTGACATAATATAGTTTTCGATTGTTTTTTAATATGGTGTTTCATTGTTGGCAAAGCACAAGCAACATTTAAATTACAGACTGATACTCATTGTAAATATCTTTAATGTATTCTGTGGCTGTGATCCAAATTCACCTCGAGTATAGGATGGTTGTCTATTTATATACAAAATTAGCAAACTTATAGTGGTACTAATCCACCCAGATTGTTTCTTAAGTAATAAAATAATCCCAATTTAGATTCCAGACTATCGTAACTCAGTTATAGTGGCCCGTAACCCAGGGTCTGCTAAGAAGGCCACCTCATATGCTGAGCGTTTACGGTTGGCCATAGCAGTGATTCATGGGGAACAGAAGGAAGCTGAAAGTGATGAAGTTGATGGACGCTACTCTCCACCATGCTTACCAAAGTAAATATTTTGATTTTTGAACTTACAGGATTTTAAGTTAATATTGATGATCCTGGGACGCGATATTAACTTAAAATCGTGTATTCAATTCGCTAAAGTTTAAGAATTACTGAAACATATATGATACTTGAGTTCCTGAAAAAATAGAGGTAGTTGTAGATACACCCAAAATCTTAGCAAGAACTGGGACCCTTTGCAGCTGTGATTATTTAATTATGTTAGGCTTTTAATTTCTGCTGCCTTTACTAATATAACTAACTTTTACTATGATACTCTACTATTGTACAAGTGTAGTATGCCGAAAAAATAATTTACAGCTAATATTTACACATCTTGCCCTGATAACATTAAAATGTTCCAAGTTAATCTGCCATGCAACTAGACTGTCTATATAGTACAGACTTTTGGAGTTAACAGTCAACCATATTATATGTTTGCTGAAAGCTGACTACAAAACCATAGAACAACACAGCACTAGACTAGTAAAACAGAAAAATTGTAATACTGTCAGTCAATAATTATTATGGACAAAGCACAACACAATACTTGATTCCCGTGATTCTTTATAATAAATACCCATTAAGAAACATGCCAGTGGGAAAGCTCTAGGTCACTCAGTGAGCTATGGCGAGAGCTACGCTAGGTATTTTTCTATGTGATCAAATCAGAAATAAGGATATCCATAGAAGAACTAAAGTTGCCATAGCGGCAAAAAGGTTCTCGAGTGGAAACCGCGTACCGGAAAACATAGCGTGGGACGACCTTCAATCAGGTGGACAGACGACCTGGTGAATGTCGCTGGGAGTCGTTGGATGTGGGAGGCATGTAACCGCTTGTGGTTAAAATCTAAGGGGCAGGCCTTTGTTCAGCAGTGGACATCCCGTGGCTGATATGATGATGAAGAAACATGCAGTACTTCAACTCTAAAAGTAAAAAAATCAGGATTACATGATACTAGACCTAAATTATGTATGATCTATCATTGTACCATTGTTTATTTATGGTTACAAATGTCTGTTTAAAGATAACATTGTAAAAAATGTCTGTAGACAATCGTGCGCCTCTTTCGCTAACAAATAGTTTGCTGAATTTTGTATTTATTTTTACTGTGTGTGGGTTGAAGTCATGTATTTATAAGGTTTGTATTTCTACAGTAGGTCGCGCACTATGGATGTGTCTGTGGGTGTTCCCGTGCATCCGGCGAAGGAGAAGCCCCCAATAAACGTGGTTGGCGATGTCGGTGGTAGAATAGCTATTATGGTGGTCAGTACCTCAACTTTCCTAAGTATAAAATAAGCATTGGTGTTAATGTAGCCTGAAGAAAGTAGTAGTTATTCATTTTAACAACTGAAATGTAACCAGATGTTTTCTGACCTTTGAGGCGACATAATTGCCTTTGATTTTGTTGGGAAAATTTCTGTGAAACATGTTATAATTATGTGCATTTTTCTATAAAATTCGAAGTAATTCAATACTGAAAACCTGCACCAATTCGTCATTTGCAACTATTTGTATCTTATTACAACGAGCTTGACGCTATTGCAGTGCGTTTCTCGAAAAGAGTAGGTTACCCCACCTACTACGCAGCCGTGGCGCATGCATGGGCAGTGGATGTCGTTAAAGTAAGGTCTGTCCAGACGATAAGCAGCAGCATCCTTTAGACTGCTAAAACACTATACTGCAGCTATTTATTATAGATCTCATTGTCATTGGTAAGCCTACGTGTGGCAGTGACGTTTATGGTTGTAAGGGTGAGACGCCATTATTTCACCTACGTCGTTATTGTCATGTGTCGACCTGCAGGCCTAGCACGCGCTATTAAGATTTTGGCGAGTCTTGTGTAGTATAAATATTTCGTGTAATGTGTTCGAGCCAACAAAGTGAAAGAATGCTATTATGATGACAGCTTAGCTACAAAAAGAAAACACAAACTTCAAATGGACATTTTGCTGAGTCTGGCCTGAGATAATATCTTGCTTGACCATGCTAACCCTGTAGCACCTGTCAGCTCATTACTGATGTACAGGTATCACGTTCACAACAAAATGGCTGTAAGCAGGGCATTTGTTTTCTGATCAACCTACCTCAGTCCACAGCTTGTATTACAACATAACACTTATATTATTTCAGGATGATATGATAGACGATGTGCAATCATTTGTGGCTGCTGCAGAAGTGCTAAAGGAATGCGGAGCGTACAAAATATACGTGCTCGCAACTCACGGATTACTTTCATCAGACGCCCCGCGGCTCATTGAGGACTCTCCGATCGACGAGGTAGTCGTCACAAACACGGTGCCGCACGAATTACAGAAGATGCAGTGCAATAAGATCAAGACAATCGACATATCAGTCCTCCTTAGTGAGGCAATCAGGCGCATTCATAACAAAGAGTCAATGTCGTATCTGTTCAAAAACGTCACCCTCGAAGATTAATATGTATGATGTTGCTTTCCATGTTTTAATGTTAAGTATTGATTAAGTATTATGTTCCTGTTGGAGTTTTATAATCATTAAATATCTTTTCTATGAAATAATGTTGATGATCAGTGTATCAAATTTTCTGAAAAAAGTATACTTATTAAGAATAATAATATTTTTCTTTGTGATGATTATAAAAGTTTAATATAGAATGGTTAAATAATTCCTTGTTTTGTGTATCTTATTTCTTTAGGTTAATTGTATAATTATTATCTTTATTATAATTAAAATCATAACTTGAAAATTAGTATACTGGACAAGTTTAACACATAATGTATATATTGACATCCATAACTTAATTAAAATTTGGAGTATATTTGGTTAACTGCATTTTTATCACATTATTTTTCTAAATATTTTTTTTCTCTGCATTTCTTCATTTTTGTTTTTATTGTTGCATTTTTTATCCATATACTTGAATTTGTAAATTATTTAATTAGTTTAACATACCCAAACAGCTACTTTCCTTATGGGACACAAGGGCACATTTATAAAAAAGATATGTTAAATGTCTTAAGATAGGTAGTTTTGTTATGTGGAGATAATTTGTTTTTAGTCATGCTAAGTATTAAATAGGTTCATGATGAATCTGAAGTGAACACATTTTTTTACAAAGCTTGATCATCTTCACCAGTAATCTACGTCCTTCCTCACATTGTGATAAATGCCTCAAAAGGAATTAAGGATGATATAAAATCGAATTTAACTGACATTATCAACATTGTATTACATGTATACTTTAGATATGTAATATTTATTCCCTATTACTAAGTAAAGCTATTTTTGTATTTTCCATCTTTTCTGAAACATTATTTATGATATGACCAGGCTTAATGGAATAATTAAAAACGAAATATCAGAAATATTTTATCCATTTAAAGATATATTCCTTGCCATCTCGTAGACCGATAAGATCACCCATGTGATTATCTTTTTATGTTTTTAACAGAATATATAAAAATAGGTGCCTGGTAGGAAATTCTTGTTGATTTTGCAGTGTTTATATTGTAAGACACTCTCCTCCGATCTTTATATAGAAAGAGTTTTATATAGTGTGAGTATATATTTTCTAAACTTTTCGTTAGTAAGTAGTCATCGCTTTTGTGAATGGTAATTAGGTTGTATTATGTAACAGATTACCCACCTCGAAAGCGGGACTGTAAAGTGGGCAAGTCCACGCCAGCCGTTATCAGCCGGTATGAACAGGCTCATCACAAGACCCAGTAGGTGCTTAAGCGTATGTTAAGGTTGCAGGTGCGTCCACACTAAGTCGATAATATTAATGCATACCGTAGCTATTCCGTCTCTGAAGTCGTTACGGAGCATATTGTACGCTGCGCTCACTATGCACCTGTTAACATGACGCTTGGTGTAATGGTGTAAAAAATAAGGTATAACATTATTAGCTTTGGGACCTTTGAGGTGACTACTCATTATAACGAACAAATTTTACTATGAAAGCAACCATCAATCAAAAAGTCATCGATTTCGCTCGACAAAATGTATGGAACAGCTGTTTTATTTTCGCGATTTATGGGTTGCTCCCATAGTTACAAGTTGTTCGTTATGATGAGTACATTCGCCCCTAAAAAGTCCACGGCTAATAATTTTATACGGTATACACCTAACGCTTCATTATTTGGATACATTTTTATGTACAAAGTGAAACGTTGCAAGAATTAAAGTAATACCTACATAAAATAATTGTGTAGGTAAATAGAAAACCGTGAAATATGTATTACTAAATATAGACTATTATATAAATAAATAAAATTTTGACATCTTTTTTATATCCTCCTAAGTAGTATGAAGAATTTTGAAGTGAAAGTGTGTCTTCTACCACATAAATTGTTTATAAATATTATTCGGCCGTGGATATCAAAACCAGGCATGAGTTCGGATCGTGTAATAATAGCATTCTGAAGGATGCTGGCTATTATTACGACCCGAGCTGAGTCCATATTTGTATAATTTTGGTGTATCGTACCTCAATTGCGTGTCATCGACGTGTATCGTGATCGCTAGTTTGGACGAGGAATGATACGCGATCGTATCATTTCTCGTGTTGAGCTACAGCAAGGCACTTTTGATGCGACGCGATACAGAATCGCATCGATTACTGATATCGTTCAGGATATCGCATTAACGTGTGGCAAAGAAAATGTATGGACAATCGCAAATGTTTCTTAACAAAATCATACGGCTTGATGATATCGCTCACAGATCTGCTCGATATCGAATTGCGTCTACATGCTAATGACCTTTTTTTGTATTGGTGTCCAGTGGGATTTCTGCATGAACTTCTTTCGCCCCGGGGAAGGGCGAAGGCCATGCCGAACTTCTACCGGCTATAACCATTGGAGCGGTCATCTTCGGCACCGAAGGGGGGGCTCCAGGTCCTCTTAAGATCACACTAGAGCCGCCTATTGGTAACGCGCCTTTAGGCACATCTCACAGGGGATGAATGAAAAGCGGTCACCCCTTCTAGCGGAGGGCAGGCTGCTGTAAAAAGGCCGCCCCCAGGCACTTCTCGGGGAGGATTGTATAGGATCCCCCCAAGCCTCGCTGACTCCCCAATATGCGCGCCCGCGACCCCGAGTCCGCACACCATGTAATGGCGGCACCCCGGTTCGGGCGTGTTGGACCTGGGCGCCGAGACGGTTGTTACCCCGGCTCGGGCGTGTTGGACCTGGGCGCCGGGGCGGTTGTTACCACGGCGCCGTCTCGTCCTTCTCCGTGCGGGATCGGCTAATGACTTTTTTATTTGTGCCCATAGGTGATGGAAATTCTTCATGAACTTCTTTCGCCCCGGGGAAGAGCTCAGATCTCCTTTTTTTAATTTTTTTGTTCGCTATTATTACACTTCTAGTATAGTAATGTTACTCTGGTGTCTCATTTTAGATTTCACACATACAAAATCAAGGACAACGCCCTTTCTGTTTCTACGTTTGACTGGAAAAGGTAATTATTAAACTTTTGTGGAAAGTATTCGATATTGTAAATATCGATGTTTTCAAACGATATATTATAGCTCATTGGAATCTTCGACCAATGTAAAATGAATCGAAGATTGGAATTCGACTGTAGTGGAATATGAAAATATCGATGTTCCGATAATATTCTCATAAAATCGATGTCTTGATGTATTAGAGGACGTAACATTGCTGTAATCTGTATAAACATCAATGTTTTTCAGCTTAACATCGATGTTATTGAGCACCATTCATATCGTTCATACATGGTATACACAGAGTAGGTTTATATATAGAGAATGGTATACTCTCAAAGAGGTATCAACCTACATATAATACGAAGTATCTTACTACCTAGTCTGTGTACATATATCTCCCTAGGTCGAAAAATTTTAGAAATTAAAAATACCAAGAAAGTATATCGGATTGTCAATCAAATGCTAGGACCAAAGAGTATAATAACTATTTATAGCTAGGACGTGTAACGTTATCAATTGATACAGCGATTCTAAAAGCGTTTGAAGCACAGGGTCTCACCACTAAGAGAGTTGCCGATAACTTTGCGACCGAATTTGACCGCGCCGTAAAAGATATAATTCCAGACTGTAGTACTAAAATATTGGACCCCAGTACATATTGTAAATCATTAGATTCTACTTTATACTTTAAAAAAGCTTCAGGTGAAAAAATACATACAATAATAAGCAATCTAAACTCTGATAAGGCACCCGGACCAGATATTATAAAAATATCTGATATTAAAATTAAAATAAACCTGATTAATTGCAGTGTGACATCCGGTTTGTACCCTGACGAATTGAAAATAGGATATGTTCGACCAGTTTATAAAAAAGGCAAACGAGATGAGTACGCTAATTATCGCCCTATTACATTACTTTCTTCTATTATTAAAATTATAGAAAAAATTGTTTGTGAACAAATACATGCACTTTACAGGAAACACAAAGTAATCTACCCCAACCAATTTGGTTTTCAAACCGGTAAAGGTACATCGGATCTATTATCAAAATTTACTGACGAAGTCAACGAGCACCTTAACCAGAGAAAACCTGTATTTGCATTGTTTATTGATTTTTCACGTGCCTTTGATACATTAGATCACAGGCAATTAAACTATAAGCTGGGGTGCAATTCCTTAAGCTCAAACATCCATACAACCTTGAATACAGAATCGAAATAATGGTGTAAAATCAATTCGGTATTCACTAAGACATGATTGAAGCTATTCAGGGACACGTTGCAAAAGGTAAGCCATGACGACCAGTCTTAGCGAATACTAAATTCGGCTATCACCGTTATTTAAATTATGTATTCAAGGATGTATGGATGTTTGAGCTTAGAGAATTGCACCCCAGAACCTTTGTGGGATACGTGGGCCTTTGCTTAGTTGGTGCAAAAACTACCTTCAAAACCGTAACAAAAGGTTGCTGTGAAAATTGATAATTCATTGAGCGAAGCGATTGAAGTCACAGAGGGCACGGCTCAGGGTTCAGTTTTAGGGCCCCTTCATTTTCTGTCCTATGTAAATGACATGAGCGGCTGTATCAAACACTGCACGTGATATCAGTTTGCAGATGATACATGCCTAGTAATAGCTGATAAGGACCCCCGAAAAGCTGTTGATCTTTTGCAGTCTGATCTGAACTCTTTATTGAGATGGTGCCAGGACGCTGGTTTGGTGCTCAATGCTACTAAAACTAAACTACTTGTAATAAAATCACCATACTTAAAATGCTTTCCTGCTAAAAATATTGTTGCACACAACCATAGCTGCTTACATGACTCGTATAATGGGAAATGTAGCTGCCCCCATATAGATGTAGTAAATTCTCAAAAATACCTCGGTTTAGAAATTGATAACAAATTTAACTGGAGCTATCATATCGAATACGTTTGTAATAAGTTGAGACAGTTTCTAGCTAATATTATAATTCTCAAGAACCGCATACCATTTAAAGTAATGGCTGAATCATATATTCAATACGGACTAAGTAGTTATGGTCGTACATTTAAATCTTATCTCAATCAAATATATAAACTTTAACTAAAGATTCTTAACAATATAGTATCTAGCAAAATTAAAGACCAATTCCAAAACAACGAACTTCGACTATTTAATCACTGTAAAATATTACCTGTTCATATACAATTTAAATATGCACTCCTAAAAGAACAGTTATTTAACAAGAATTTAAATAAAGAAATTCAACATGTTGTATACACGAGAGCCGTCGCTCTAAACCAGCTTTGCACGATCCGCGCAAACAATGCGTACGGCGAACGCACATCTTTATATCTTGTTCCTAGGATGATTAATAATTTACCTTCTAATTTGCGTAGTGAACTAATAGTGTATAATCTATGGAACTAATATTAAATTTAAACTTAAGTCTTACTTCTTGGAGCACATGAAATGCTAATTGCTTGGAAATGCACTCACCAACTTTCAATTTACTTTAGTTTACTATTTTATTTATTTTATTAGTTATATATTAGATTACTTGTAGCATTAATTACAAACCTTTGTGGTTTACGAATGCTGTATCATAATGCTATATTTATTCTGTACTTTTTTGAATGATAAACAATAAAAAAAAAAGGTAGCACAGAGTAGAGAGTACTGACTGGGTAGTGAGAACTACTCTAGTTAGTTTGTTGTTATTTGTTAATTTTGTTATCGCTAATTGCATCATTTCGTTTCTGATTTTGTGCTGTGTGAGAATCTGGGCTGGTATTATAAGTAAAATAAAATGCCGAAGTATTATACTTATAAAGGATTTCAGAATCTATTTTATCCAGTTTAAGTTGTTATTTAGAACATACAATAATTATAATCGTTATGTAAGCTGGGGATTCGGTGCTTCTTCTGTGAATACTTCGAATAGTAATAAAATACTTAATTCAAGAAGAAAGACTTTGTTTAGTGTAATATTTGGGGAAATTATTGTGTTGTTTAAACCTTAAACTACATTGACCCCAAATATTAGCGGGTAAATTTTTCTGTGTATTCGTAAGATTGAGGTTACATTACTCAGTACAGTAATTTTATACACCCAGCATCTTTGCATAACAGGAGATTGGCTAAATATTTAAATTATGAAGTTATCAAAACAATTAATAAGTGCATTCAAAACTACTTGGCTGATGTCACACAAGAGGACTTATGCTAGTAGAAATATTCTGAAGCTTAGTGAACGAGGGATGTATCAAGACATGTTTCCTAACACAGCTGGGTAAGCTTCACGTGAATCAAATTAAAAGGTTTATTTTATATAGGCTTTAATAGGCTCGGAAAAATAAACAGCTAGCGCATGGTTCAGCAAAGTCAGTTCTATGGAGAAGAGTCGGAAAAAAACGATGAATAATCTTCAAAAAGTGATATTACAATTTTGATTATTACATTGTAAGAGTTAAGTATGTGTGAACAAAGTAGACTATGTAAAATTAATACACACTAATAAAATAGATGATTGTTTCTACAACACAATAAGAAATTGAGAATTATTAATGCATAGCACTATTAAAGTTGCTGAAGTTCACACATTTATAAAATGGACTTTAGTTTTCAAAACCCAGTACATTCTTCTTACTGTTTTCCTTTTAGTTCCTTATGCATTCTTTCACAGTTTTGTTCTCATGTAAATGTCCTTATTTAACCTCATGCTGTTTTTTCTCTATAATAAAGGTACTGAAATTATGTTGTAATTTTCTACTCAATACCCCTAGGCTACTGCATATGTTATTTCAGGTCGGAAATATTGGATTTATTAAAAAAGGCTCCACAATGTGTGTATGCTGGTTTTGACCCTACAGCAAACAGTCTTCATGTTGGAAATCTACTGGTTATAATAAATCTTCTACACTGGCAGCGAGGCGGTCACTATGTAGTCGCTTTGGTAATTTTATTTATACATTTATATTGGTCTTATCAAGTCACATTTAATATTACATCTATGATTCAGTAATATGTTAAAAGTATATGTAATTTCTTACATAGATAAGTGCCTAAAATAAGAGTTAGACTTCTTCTGATGTATGAACATGGAGCAGTCATTAAATTAAGCACAATATGGAGTAAATTATTTAGTATACTAATTAATGTATATAGTTAGCACTTTGGAATTAAAAGCTGTTAAAGTCATAAGTATTTGTTACTTTCAGTAATAACTTCTTACAGTTGGGAGGAGCCACAGGATTTATTGGTGATCCAAGTGGGAGGAGCACAGATCGCATAGCTTTGCACAGGGATATTATACAAGAAAATATAGCATGTATCAAAAGTAATCTTGAGATGGTATTTGAAAACCATAGGAAGTACATCTGGTTGGAAGATGAAAGTAAACTTAAACCTATCAAGTAATTATAGAGAAAGAAAATCAATTTATATTATAAAAGTATGTATTGTTGATGGATATTTTAATTGGAGCAAGGGGCAAACTCTGCTTGAATTGATGGCCATGGGGCACAAAGGTTCTCGAGTGAAAACTTTGCACTGCACTGTGCATGGGTTGACCACCAATGATATAAGCTGATGACCTGGTGAAAGTAACCAAGGCGAAACATTTAAATAGTTATTCTCTCTTTTAACATAAATACACAATACCTGTAAAATAAAGAGTAACTTAGCAATAAAAACATGACATGTAACAGATTCATCATTTACATATAAATAAATATCCATCAACCATATTAATGGATTTATTGGTTAATGCATCTAGTATTGTGACTGCATAAAATAAGATGATAATATAGATATATAAAGAGCTTCATTTGAATTCTATGAAGCAACATATTATCTTATAGAAATATTATGTAGATTGTATGAATATAATACTTTGTTTTAAATTTTCAGATTAGTCAATAACGAAACTTGGTATAGAAATATAGATTCTATCGAATTTGTAAGTGAGATTGGAAGGAATTTTCGTATGGGGACAATGCTATTAAAGCAGAGTGTACAAGCTAGGATTAATTCTGGGATTGGAATGAGCTTTACTGAATTTGCCTACCAAATATTCCAGTCTTATGACTGGCAGCATTTACTGAAGGAGTATAATTGTAGATTTCAGGTAAATATGTCTTAACAAAATTGTGTCTTAATTATATTGTCTTTAGGGCCTGATTTTGGCTTAGAGCCATCCCTAGCCTGATTCCCTGATGTCCAGGGGAAAGATGCATGTCTACTCCTAACCCATTAACGATTTTTTGTTCCTGACAAATCTCGTCACTTCTTTAATACCCTGTGTTTCCAGGCTCTAGCCCATTTACCCTAGTTTATGTATCAGGCTTTGGTTGACATACATAGGTACTTGTTATTGTTGTAGTGCATATAATAACTGTAATAGTCTTTTTAGGTAGGCGGAAGTGATCAAATGGGAAATATAAGTGCAGGGCATGAATTAATTAGCAGAATGGCAAAGAAAAATGTTTATGGTTAGAAATGAACTTCTGTTTTAGTTTCATATATTTTTATAATGTTAATACATCTTTTGCAAGCTGAGCCAGGTTTCATTTTACAGGCTTAACACTACCTCTAGTCACAACTGAAGAAGGCGACAAATTCGGAAAATCAGCAGGGAATGCTGTCTGGCTAGATCCAAACAAAACAAGTCCATATGCCCTTTACCAGTTCTTTATAAGAACAAAAGACTCTGAAGTAGAGAAACTATTGAAATTGTTTACATTCTACAGTTTAGGTGAAATAAAAGACATCATGTTCAAACATAAAGAACACCCAGAACAAAGATATCCCCAGACATGTTTGGCTGATCAACTTACTACTCTAGTACATGGGAGTGAGTACAACTAATGATCCTCAATATTGCTCTCGTTTTATACCTGTATGATTACTGTTTCTTCGTAATCTGATTTCGGAAACCGATGTTGATTTAAAGTAACACCTTTCTCCCTTGATTGGACTTCTCTGTAAAATGAAAATAAGATTGCTAGTTTTTTTTAACCAAATGCAAATAGATTGGAAGTGTTTTAATGACATTTTTATAATTTTTTCTCAGAGGAAGGCTTAGAACGAGCACTCAAAGCAACAGAGGCTATCTACAGCAAAGACGTGAAATCTCTCGTCTCACTCAGCAGTACTGAATTAGAACAAATATTTGAGAACGCAACAGTCAGTACCCTGCTGCTGTCGCCTGGCATCACGGTGCTAGAACTTGGCATAAAGGCGCAATGCTTTGCTACTGAAAGTAAGTTATTATTACACAATAACGTCTACACAAGTCGGCTTTCTATGCCTGGCGGAAAATATCTACACGAATCGCCCCCGCACGGGCTAGGCACAGGGTACAAATATTTATTGACAATTACTGTCGCTAGCATCGCGTGTGCACACCTCTGCGCTATGCGTACCTCTGCGCTATGCGTATTTCGAGGCAGAATGAAATAAAAAATCTGTCTCACCTTGTCGCTTGAGCACAGCCGCGTATGAATTGGGCAAGCGGGGTATTCGTGCGGGGGGCGTCTGTAACCACTAAAATGTTACCTCTACGTTTACTAGTTTCGCCAATGTATGCGTCATCCAGTGTACCCTGCCGATCCACCGTGAACCAGGTGACCCTACCCTTTAGAACTGTAGCCAAATGCAGCTCACTTTATTCACTCGCTTCCAGTCTTTGGTAGAGTTTGTTTGTGTGTATGGTCACAACACTAGTAGAGAAATTAATAGCAATAAGTCTTATGTATAAATGAGTCACGCACGAGTAATAGTCGAGTATATGTGGGTTCTCACAATTTGTTTGTACCTAAAGACATGCAGTAGAGTTCAGATCAGAAACATGCGAATTGAGCTAAATATAATTTCCTATCCTTCCCACTTGTGACATTATTTTACAATCATATTTTTTCCTTTCCAGGTGACGCAATTAGAATCATACAAGCCGGCGGATTTTATATTAACCATCAAAAAATAAAAAAGATTGACGAAGTGATAACAGAGTCAGCACACATATTACCCAACTTACTTTCATTACTGAGGGTTGGCAAACGTAACTATTATATTGTGAAATGGCAGACATAATAGATATTAACTCATTGATCTTCTTTTATTTACATCATCTTCACCTTGAAATATAATACAGCTTGTAATCAAACCCAGTATAATGAGTGGCACAGTATGGACCAGTAGCCTGCTCAAATTGAAATTCTAAAGATATTTATTAATTAACCATTTACACCCGTAAATGAATAGTCACAGAGCTGTAATAATTTTAACGCTAAATCTAATTGAAACTCTGTAAACTCATTGATAATTATTTTCTACTTTTTAGTTCGGTTGTCTAAAAAAAGCGTGTTTTTTTTTCAAACGAAGTTGCATCGTCATCCGTCCTTGATAAGTGTGCGAAGTTTCAAATTAATCCGACGTTTTGAAGGGGATGAAAATCGAGTTAAAAAAATCCGTTACATAGATCCATACCAAGCTAATAAAAGCGTGTTAGCAAAAACCCCGCGCCACTATGAGATGAGTAGAGAGTAAATTATAGTTCGTTTAGCTCATAGATTATAATAAAACAATTTTAAACGGATTACATCGCGTATATTATAGATTTTTCTTTTTCCTGACGTTTCGAATAATTTGCAGCATTCGTGGTCGCAGGATGACAGGCGTCGTTACAGAAAGTTATTTTATCTACCATACAATTTTGATCATAAAATTAGTTTCGATGCCCGCAGTAATCACTTGGTGCCTTGATATTTTATAGTGCGGTATGTTGTTCAGATGTATTTGATTTCTAGGGAAGCCACATGTGCACAAAAGAACTAGGGTGTCCACGGAGCACGTACCAGTGACGTAAAGTATTGGATAGGTATGCGCAAGGCTTCAGGGAGATCTTTTACAATCCCCTCGAGATATGGCTGACTGTTGATCTAATGGGGGACTTATTACATCGGCCTCCCCTCTGCTAGAGGGGGTCAAGTTGTTACTAAAGGCGAGGCACCAATGAACGGCTCTAGCGTGATTGTATAGAGGACTGGAGCCCCTTTCGGTGCCGACGATGACCGCTCTGGTGGTTTTAGCCGGTAGGAGTCTAGCATGCTTCTCCGCCCATCCCTTAGACGATGGGAATTAAAAAGTACTTCCACCATGTTAAGTAAAAAATAAGAGATGCGCAAGAAGGCGGCTTAAATCCGATTGGGCAAAATCCTTTTATAAACTAATTTAGAACGCGTTGGGATGTGCATTAACGCAAATGCACATTATGTCTTGTCGCGAGTGTGACTTTAAGCAGCACAGCACACTCCGCGGCGTGTGACCACGTGCGCACCGCCGTCTTCCCAGGGGTCGCTGGGTATGAGCACGCAGACGCCGATCTGCGCGCCAGCAACTCGGCGCCATATATCAACAACAGGCGTGTCGGACCCTGGGCGTCTGGGCGGTTTTTACACCGGCGCCGTCTAGTCCTCCGCGATCGGCCCTCTCCCGATCACGCTCTGCGGTTTCCTTCTGCAGCATGACGCTCTCACAGAGGGAGACCACTGCATACAAATTTTCATGCTCTGCACTACTGCCGCAGAAGCCGATCTGCGCGCCAGCAACTCGGCGCCATATATCAACAACAGGCGTGTCAGACCCTGGGCGTCTGGGCGGTTTTTACACCGGCGCCGTCTAGTCCTCCGCGATCGACCCTCACCCGATCACGCTCTGCGGTTTCCTTCTGCAGCATGACGCTCTCACAGAGGGAGACCACTGCATACAAATTTTCATGCTCTGCACTACTGCCGGCAGAGATCTTGCCCGATCGGATCGACCAGGATCCGCCGCTCCGCAGCCCACGTAGGGCAGTCCTTGAGCGTGTGTTGTGCGGTATCCTGGTCCCTTCCACAGCGGTGGTACTGTGCCGTGATCTCGCGTCCTGTCCTGTGTAGGTACACACCGAAATAACCGTGACCGGTGAATACCTGCGTCAGGCGGTAGGTGACGCGTTCGCTTCTTTTGAGCCAGGTGCCAGAGCGGCGAGCCGGCCTCGACGAAGCGCTTGCGCGCGAACTGCAACATATGGCACTTGTCACTCCCCGAGTGCACGCCGCCGAGCCAGTCTTCTCAGACTATCAACACCCCTGGAGGTGCGCTTTCACCGCTCTAGCGGAGGGAGCGTGTCTGATCGTAAACCCATGCATCCGTCTCCGCTAGGATGTTCAAAGCCGGCAAGCGCGCGACGAGGGTTGCCACCTTATAAGATTCGGCACGAGTGTGACCTATGCGGCGGCTTCTTATAAGCCAAAAGGTTTGTCATAACTCATAAAGCAAATAAATAAGCATGTAATGTTTGGGCTATTTTATTAATACTTACAACAGAAGCTGGTATACTTGTAGTATATAATAATAAAATGCATATCACATAAGATTGTAAACACTACATAACATACTTATAGCTAAAATAATAGTCATTGAAACAGCATTGCGTTGATTACTAAATCTAATGCATTGACAAGTGACAAGGGTAGATTGCCATTAGACAACATTCAGTCGGTCAACCCCAGATAAATATGTAAATACCTATAATATAAATTTTATCTGAATATGAAGAAAGGTTGTTTTGGGAGCCCATTCGTCGAATAGGCGCCCCAATAGCTAATCAAGTTTTCTGGCTTCCCGAAGTTGGCCAAATGTTTGGTGGCCAATGGAAACAATCCACCACAAGTAACATAAAAATATGGCTGTTCATTACAATAACATTTGTGCATTCTCCCGCTACTGGTCATCGACCGGGAGTGGTGATTACATTTTACTAATATCACAAGTATTATTTGCAACATTCACTCATTGTATAAACTAGTTTACAACGTACCATTTTAATTAAATTAGACTGCATAAAAAAGCTACATAGACAATCTAACCGATATGTCTTTTTGGAATAACTTTCCAGGAGTCAATCGTTAGTCGTCAGACCTACGTATTACTGCAAAAGCTATAATTTCTAGTTCGGTAATAGACAATATTATTCAAATTATCACGTTATCTTATTATCAATGCTACACTTTTACAAAAATAAATACATAATACTCATTTGATGCAAAGAAAAACGTTTCTCAAATACTAATCCTTTACGCAACCGAGAGCCGGTTTTAGCATAAAATAAGAGCGAATATCAGTCTCATTGTGACTTCAAATCACGAATCGTGACACTGGAATTTGTGAAAAGACTGTCATCACAATCGATTCACACTGTTTTTGGTACCCGGTCGACGTGGCTTCATTCGGCGACCTAACGTCGTCGCTTCAATCTCGGCATAGGCACGGGGACGAATGTCGGCGGCTAAAGATCTGTACTCTCTCTATGAGGCTGGGCGACCTGGGTTGACTGAGTCACAGGTTGGGCTGGCTGGGCTGGAACCGCAGGTAAAGTCGGTTGGGCTGGAGCCACAGGCTGGGCTACGTGGGCCGGCTGGGCTGGAGCCACAGGCTGGGCTACGGGGGCTGGCGGGGCTACTGGGGCAGATTGAGCTGCCGGAGTTAGCGTGCTCGCAGAGGTGGCTACCGGTGGTGGAGGCGCTGGCACCAGGGGCCGCGGCGGTCGTGCCGGTTGCGGCCGCGGCGACGGACACTCCGTAATATCGCCCTCAGACTGCGACAGCTGCCGGCTCGCACACAAACTCCTCGGCTCTTCCAGATCTCCGTCTCGGCCGCCTGAACTGTGCGTGCGTTGCACGGTTGTGCGAGGCGATTCTTCTGCATCTTTGTCAGCTCCACCGCCTGCGGTTCCACCGACTTGGATAACAGTAGGGTGTTGCTTGTCGACGGTATATATGTGTGTGCGTTCGAGCACAGTTGGCGCGACATCCGTGGCATCGGTGAGAGAGGAGCGGGGAGCTCTGAAGCTCTGTGGGCGGAGTGTGGCGGGACGCTCGGGTACGGCGGGCTTGTGGCGCAGCTGTACGTCAGTTTCGGCCGCGTCGACTGGAGCGGGCACGAGCGTGCGCGGCGCGGCCACGGGGCGGGGCGGCGGCTGCCCCACCGGCTTGGCGCTCGTGGCACCCTGCACACGTGCAGGGGCCGCTTTTTCGACAGTAGCAACGGGCCGCTCAGCGCCAAGAGACGCGGGGCCGCTGAGAGCGTCACCGACCACTTTCATCCTCCCGACGACGCCCGTCTGTGCGGTAACATTTCTGACAACAAGTGTGGACTCTTTTCCAATATCAGGCGCTTTCAGAATGTCGAGCTTGTCCTTGTCTAGTTCGAGACTTTGACGCCTCATGTCAGCCAGGTGCTCGCGACTGCCGCTACGCGCTGCTTCCTCCTTCATCGCTTTGTTCTGTCTGTACGTTGAACGGTTGATTGTTTGCACACCGGTAATCACCTTACCAGTTTCTGATATCACGGGCCTAGGAGGCTTTGCAGGCTTGTCGTTATCTACTTTCGCTGCGATCGCCTGTTCCTTTGCAATCTCCGGTGCTTGCGGCTCTACTTTTTTAATTTTATCTGGGGTAAAATTGGGCGGCACTGGAGCTAGGGGCTTGTTTTTTCGTCTCATTATCGGCTTTGGACTTCCGTGTGGGGGACTAGATTGATCGGATAGTGAGCTGTTCGACTGGGCCTTTTTCATGTCGTTTTCTAGCAATATTAAACTAGTGTCATGACTGTTGCTCCTAGAGTGTCGCCCGGCTCCATCCGCGACTTTGTTTAGGTTTTGGTGATTATAGTCAAACATAGATTTACTCATGCTGGTGTAGTCACCATTCGCTGACTCCTGACTTAGGGCAACAGTTTGGATGTAGCCGTGGCCGAAATTAGGTGAGAAACCATACTCGCATTGATCTGGCAGTAGATCTTCTTTGGTGAATGAGATGAAAAAGTTTAATTCATCTTTGAAGAACCAGTCCGCGTGTTTGATGAGTAACTCCACGATGCAGTTCACAGCGGTTGTGATGTTCATGTCGAACGTGCTCTCGTCGGCTGCCCACAGGAGATTAGGAGCGATCACGATGGCGAGATTTGATGGCGTCATTTTGTTTGTACTTTGGTTCTGTGTCAAAGTAGACAAAAACTTAATAAGATACCTAAGATTTTGGAAATTAGCCTCGGGCAGTAAGTGTATGGCTTCCCAGAGAGCGTTTAGTCGAGCTTGTTCCGAGGGTTGCCGTGACGCGTTCACAAAGTTTTCGTAAAGGCGATACGTTAATATAGGTTCAGGCAATTCTCTTAGATAAGATTTGAGTACTGAAGCTACTACATGCATATCTCTGTAATCTCTAGGCAACGGAACATTGAACAAGCCTGCATCTAGTGACAGTTTCATTCTGCGTACTTTTGACGAACCTGAAAGAAACGTAAGATATCAGACAGACAGTACTATAAAACGCTGGCGCTAGACTCGTTTTCTAATCATAGATATTTGTTACAAGGTCGGATATAGGGGGGCACTCAGGGGCCATGCCCTCCCCCCAACTGTGGGATGCAGTTGACCTTAGAGCCAGTAGCAACAACGATCTCTGAAAATCTTGAAATGAGACCCGAGAGACATTAAGATTCTGGATCCGCCCCTGATTTGTTATAAGATCATCATGACTAATACTCAACATATAGTTTTAGGACCAAACAGCCACAACATTGGAATTTCATAACTGACGACGTGTAATATTATTTATGTTCTGAACGTATTACAAAATTATGCGTATCTTTCCTTTTTCTTGATTCTAATTTTACGCAGCATGATATAATAGGCCCGATAAATTATATGAATCAGATTGGCCTAAAGAGTATCATCGTATCAGTCAAAGGACGTCCACTGCTGAACAAAGGCCTCACCCATAGATTTCCACAATGCCCGGTTACATGCTGTGTGTCGTCATTTGCGGAGAATTTGGCAGTACTCACAACGTGCGACTCCACAGAAGGGGCGCTGCTGCCCATCCTTCTGGTCGTGTGCAACTACTATCAGTTAGACAAGTGTTGTATTTATTAGTGCATAGGGCGTACAGGGGCGCGGGGGGCACACCGCAACGAGTGGCGGGCCGAGATCTGCCGGGGGTGCGGCGAATGCGCGAACAAACCCAGCATCCCCGGCGTAACGCAGGTCGAAGGAACATCGTAAGAGTCCGCCACGCCCCTCCACCTATTCCAGGGCGAAAGAAGGCAATGAAAATACTCGCACGATAAAAAAAAAATGGCAATATAGGGATATTGCCATAATATTTTTTTTAAGGGCCCTTGACTAATGTTCAGTACTATCCAGTACATTTGTCTACTGTCTTTTCAACTAATATGTTTTTTTTGTTTTATGTATTATAAATATGATTTTTTTTATGTTACATTACCTATACACTCGATCTCAAATACTTGTTATAAACTTAAACAGCTGGTAAAATAATGAGTGAAGGACATATTCATTTGCTATACATAAATCAGCATATTTTCCTGTTACGTACCGCCTGCGATCCTAAAGAGACCCTCTTCATTGAGCGCTAGTTCGTGCAGCGTGCACACACACAGTTCTACTGGAAACGCGATGGTGCGGCCCGTCACCCTCAAGTGCTCCTCCAGAGGGTATCCGAATACCGGTTTCACGGAACTGTCGTCTGAAACAAAAGGTTTTATACAATTACTATTATTATCATTATTACCGACGAGTCTATATAGGTACAAGAGGTGTGCTAGTGTACATTTTCCTGGCAACACATGGCATTCTCGCTTCTAGTGTATTAAATTGGTGCAGAGGCAATCCCCATTCAGACAATATCTTGCTCCCAGGTTATGATGAAGAATTGTCTTCCAACTATATCACACTTTAGTCCGACCTATGAATAGAATCCACCGCCTATTTAGTGATGTTCTGCATTTTCTCTCGTTACCACTCGGCCAATGCAACCCCATAATAATATAATTACTATTATTTATTAAATTACTATTCATCTGGTATTGACTTAAGTGAATTTAAGGTACAATAAAGTTCTATTATGAATATGTATTTCTATCAATCAGTTTGTTCACGGAGCCAGACCTAGCGGCCGTCCGCAGAAGCAAACTGTAGAGACTGTTGAGAACGAGATGACAATTCATCACTAAATACATAAGATGCAGAATAACCGAACTGGAGAAGATTAGTCAAGAACGACGAGACCAGCAATAGCATCATGAATAACCAACCACGTCAGGCGGAAGGGAAACTACTAGTAAATTATGTCGCGGTAGAAAAATCTTTCTAGTTATTTTTTGTACTTTTCGCTATAGTAGGAGTGAAAAATTAAATAATAAATAGTGTCAATGCCATTTCTCAAGCCGTTTTAGACGGATTGTAATGTAATGGGTAAACATAATGAGGTAATATTAAATAAAGATTCGTGAAGTATGTCATTACTTAATTTGGGATAAAATTATTTATATTTAATGCATGTCATTTTTGTTTTGAGGACTTATGTACTAACCTACTTGCTGTCAGGGCTGCCTGACTATGTAATTTACAGAAAGTTGATATGGTGTTAATAAATCTATGAAAAGACATCGGTACATATAATCATCATCATCATCATATCAGCCGAATAAAGTGCACTGCTGGACACAGACCTCCGACAAAGATCGACACAAAGACCAATCTAGGTGTGTTGTATGCTCATTGGGGGTTTTTCCATAACCGCCAAGCGTGGTTGACGATCGCAGTTGAACAGATAATGTATACGAAGGATGCTGCTACCTATCCTCCAGGTAATACCATAGTCTTGGTTTACGATACCTAAGGGATGAGATGGGTTGGTACTTTTCGTAGCCGGTACCACACAGATTTATACATATACACATTTTACACACCGTTTAATCATATTAACAAAAATGTTTTTTTTTTAAGTTTAAAGATTTTAAATCTTCTAAATTAATTAGTAGTTTTTGGCGCCGAATCTGTTTTTATTGCTTGCTTTCTATAATCCTACAGTAGCAGTCTACTATAAGTGTAGATGCGTTTCTCGCGCTACATGATGGTTACATGAAAGCAGTGTCGCGGCTGGTCGCAACTAGACGTCATCTATACGTCTAAACAAATAAATAAAATTGAAGTGTCTGTTTGTAATGTCAAAATAACAGCTTTTTACTAAATGCATATATATGAAAGTATATACGGTACATATAACAAACTATTTTTAAATTAATGAATATACACCTTTAGTTCAGTAACTATTACTTTTGTATTGTCTTTTCAATATCCTGAAAATTTGTTGCAGGAATGTTACCAAATACAACCATATACATATACGGTCAGTTTCGCCCTAATGTATAAAAAATACAAAACGTTGGTATAACCATATTTAAAAGATCCTCTTTCCTATCAGCCAAAAGACGTCCACTGCGACAAAGGCCTCCCTCATAGACTAACGGTTCCATGCGTGTGTCGTCATTATGGGGAGAATTTAACAGTATTCGACACACTTGGCAGACTGGTTAGTTAGCGCAGAATGGCTGCTATTCCACCGAAGGGATGCTGCCCGTCCCTTAAGTTATGAATCCCTTAATCGCCTTTTAAGGCATCCACGGGAGATGGAGAGGTAGCATATTCTGACACCAGATGGATGATACATTTTTAAAAAAATATGTTTAATGCTAATCTTTCAAAACCAAACGACGCAATAAAATATAAGGATAAACAATGATATTTTACAAATAGATGCGCCATACACGAACATTATGACAATACAGAACGGCGTTAATTTTACTATACCTACTATCAGTACTGCTCTCAAACATGCCCGAAGGAACGGAGAGATAATGAAAACCACCATGCGGCATGTCGGTTGTCAGAAAGAGATGAATATACACCTTTGGTTACGTCAAGTAGCAGCTATGCGCATGCTCGTTCGACGTCGTCCTGGCGCCGGCCGCTATTAGACCGCGTAATGAAACAAAATACTGTAATTACATTTACAGTATAAATTCTACGCATGGAATGACGTTTTTTTACTCACAGTTGTACTATAATTCGTGCATAAACCTTATCTAAACACAGGAATGCATTTTTTCCGCAATACAGACACTTGACATAGAATATATATATTAGATTTCAAGGTTTATTTTGCGCACATCCTTCCTTATAACATCAGCTATCTGCCAGTGAAAATCCCGTCAAAATCGGTCCAGCCGTTTCGGAGATTACCCGGAACAAATAGACAGACAGACCGACAGACAAAAAAAATAAAAATAGTTTTTTTTGTTATATGCACCGTATATACTCTCATATGCATTTATTAAAAAGCTGTTATTTTGACATTACAAACAGACACTTCAATTTTAATTATTTGTATAGATGACGTCTAGTTGCGACCAGCTGCGACACTGGTCGGTGCGCGACTAAGTGAACTCCGGGCCATTACCTTGCTTTCATGTGACCATCATAGAGCCCGGGCAACGCATCTACACTTATAAAACCATATAAGGACAAACATACCTATTTCCCACCCGATTAAAGTTAAAGTCGCAGTCGTTTACAAGATCAAAAATTTCAAAGATTTGCCCACCACAGCAGTGTTTTATTTATTTTCAGACTTCGCATTTTTCACACTTTCTTGCACAAACTTAAGCTTCACAATACTCGTAGGACGAGATTAGCGACAGGAGAGACTAACGGCCGAAATTAATAGTCGATCTAATCCGAAATCTTTGATTACATTTTTTTTTGTGTTAAATGCGATCTTAACTCAAGTACAGATTCAAAATCTTAAATCTAAAGATTTTAGATTAGACTGAATAATAATTTCGACCGTATCATACCAATAATTATAATATCTCCAGTTTGGGAGCAGATTATTTCTAGCAGAGAACATTGATATGATTTCAACTTTGACAATCGTATAATCATATTAATCCGTAAGATTTCCACTGACGAACATGGGACATTACAACTTACAAGACACAGTCGTGTACAGTGGATCCAATGACTTGGCAACGGATCGCAGTATTTGCCGCATTTCCATTCATAAATATAATTTCCCTTGATTAGATACAACCATACCCACTAGATTCCTCTTATCCTGTCATTGACATTTATGTGCATCAAAACAAACCGGAAATATTATCAGGATCTGGCCATGGATATGGTTGATTGTCCAACAATAAAATAACAATATAATTTGATGGTGATAATTTTAGCATCAAATCTGACAGTATCACCCACAGGGGTCCTGCGATATGTAGATTGAATAAGCAATGTGCTCTTATACTAAAATTATAGCTACACTTATATAGATTGTTAAAGGTATTGGTATAGTCCATTGGCGGAAGTTTTATATTGATGTATGTTTGGTGGACGGATGTATATGAAGTGATCGAAAGGAAGCACATTTGCATAATTTATTATTGGTGACATTATGAAGATCCTCATACCTTTAAAACTCACTTCACAGTTGTGTTGCGAGTTTTAATCTGGGTGGTGGTAAAATTAGCTAAATGCTAACCAATTTCAATTTAGCTAACCATTACTAATAGACTGTGTTCTTAATTTGAAAACATAGTTTAATTTGGATACATAATATTTTATTTAAACCCAAGCTCTAAAACTATACAATAACTAACATTATAACATTACTTCAATATAATAGCTACACATCCTGCTGTAGCATATAAATAAAATGAAAATCAATTTGCTATCAGTGAACACAAGAGAGAATATTCTGCTTAACATCATGACAGGATAATTGTTAATATATCCTTTTGTATTATTATAGCATATAGGGTAATATTTATTCAATTATAAAAAAAATATACATAATCAAATGAGTATTACAAATAAAAGATAAATTATCACTTTCCTAATAACAGAGACATGAGTAAATAAACAATTCATAATATAATGATGATGTAAAGCAGATTCTTTTGAATTGTTATAAGACTAAAATAAATTAAAAAACATAAAAAATTATAAAGTCTGCATATTTTAAATGCAATATCAATATTGATAAGGAGAACCAAAAAATATTCATGTCAATTATATATATTTCAGTTAATGGTATAAATTGATCAGAGTTTATGGATTGAGCCATTAAAACATAATTAAGAGTCAAATATGTGCTTATTACCATTTAACGAATGAACTCGAACCACCATCCAAACCACATTTTAAAATACCAGTATACTTACTAATAAATCGCTCTAGCTCAGGCACTGTATCTTGTAGGGAATGTAGTGCGGACTCATGGTATGCTCTCTGAAGTTTGACATATTGAAGTAATGTGTGTGCAAGTTGAGCCTCTTTAGCAACAAGGGCAAACATGTCTGCAGCAAGAGCATCCCTTGCAGCTTCCACACGAATCCCTACATCTTCCAGCTCCTCTTTTGCAGCATTTAATTTCGTAGGGTTCTCTTCTTTTTGGCGCTCTAAATGCTGTGGTAAAATAGGAATAATTGTAGCCACAATCATGATTAATTGGATCTTACCAATTCACTTGTATTCTAATCTCACATGTAGTTTAGGTCGTAAAACAACTAAATAAATAAAAATTATTGATTAAAATTAATAAACATGATAAAAATACATTTGTAAAAAAGTTTATGTCTGAAAACTTAAAGCAGTCTTAATTAACTTTCATTTCCTCTAACATAATTAAACATGTAAGGAAAAATCCGAACAAGGATACATGTAGCCCAGATATGCAATTAATGGAATGGAATGTTTAACAGAAATTTTTTATTATCAGATGAGTGTGAGTACACAGAATGTATGATATTTAAATTGTTACATATTCTGACTTTACCTTATTACCATAAGGATTTTTAAAGGTTTTGTTTAGATGATAACCACTTGACATTGACTCTTGCCCACAGATGAAACATTTGTATCAAAAACATAGAAAGATCTGCTTTTAAAATTCAATGTATAGATAAGTATTGATAACTGAGATCACAACAAGATATAACTCACATGATAACGACTGGCAGCAGATTCTTTTTCACTCATAAGCCTGCCGAGCTGTTTCTTAGCTTTCATTATGGCTGGAAGATCTTGATCACCAATAGATGTTAATGGTGCACAAACTAACTGCTCTACCTTCAATTCATGCTCTGCAATTTCATTTGCCAGAAATTTTTCAGTTTTACCTGTGTAAGTTGATATTACTTAATTTAGTTATTTTAATGCAAATAAACTTTTCAGTCATATAAATACCCACCTCTATAACAACTTTAAACAAAAGTATAACTATCCTTAAAAATTAAAGGTAGTACTCACCACATTCATATAAAATATATTTCAAAATGCTATCATCATCATCAAAATTGCTGGCTTCACACATTGACAGTCCAAGGAGGTATTCAGGTAGTTTCTTTAATCTTTTTTCTCTAGCTGCAGGGTCCTGGCCCTGTGTGCTGCCTGCTCCTGTTGACAGCCTCTTGCTAACCAATTGCAAGGCATTTCTGAGGTGCTCCACTTTTCTATCGGCCGTCTGTAACTCATCTGTTAATCCCTCAGCTTTTCCAGATCTGAAAAAATATATTTTGTCACCAATTGTTCATATATAAAAGACGATCAACAAATACATAACATAATTTAATGTCAAATTTTTACTTCTGTCTCATGACACTAGCTTCTACATCGGTTCTGTAACTGATACAAGCAAAATTATTGTTATAACAACCAGCTAAACCCACAAAGGAGTGAATCTTATCTGATAGCCAAGATAATATAAATATGTACTTAGTATACCTTGAAAACGTTTGGTCGGCAAGTTGCTTGACCCTATAGAATTGTTTCTTCATTGTCACTAATCAATTTTGATGAAATTATTTTTAAGTTACAAGGTCATTGGACCGAATAAATAAAACGACCAAGATTTATATAGCTAAAAGGACGTAATGTCAGAACGTCAATGAGATCATCCTCATCGAAGAATGTTGCAGCAGAGTTATATGAAAATTTGCTACACGAAATATCTATTAAGGCACTACATTTCCATTATTCACAGATAAAACTTCAATGAACTTAAATTAATTGTAGTTATTCGTCAAATTCCGCAATAAACCCCGACAAATCAGAAAAATAAATTAAGCACAGACAATAAATATTAAATAGTACAACAGTTTATGGTGTACTTTACAGATAGTATTACTTTACTCTATGGTTATACCGCCATACGTAGATGGAGTATTGTAACTCAGTCTACGCCGCCATATCACTTTTCTTATATAAGGATGTACTGTAAGTAGTGGTGTCTAGAGCGATGAAATAGCACGTTATTTCCACGCTACAAATAGCGCACGCCATATTAGCTTTACTTTGACGCTTATACCGTCTCATCGCGTGAGTCTCGTAATAGGCGATTATGCTATTAGCCGCAGGATGGGTAGCAGCGTCCTTCAAGTACATTTATAACTCAACTGCAAGGGGGATCATGGGGGTCACCCCTGTCGTGCGTCGGAGCGGACACAAACACTTTCTTTTTTAAATGCTCGATTTATCTAGTCTTCTTCTTCTTTTAGATTATGGCTTCTATAGAATATCTTCCACAATTTCGCCAATCTCATGTATAAGGCAACGTTGTACGGTGTAGAATTAATCAATCTTTACATATTCATAAAATATTACTTCTTCTTCTTCTTCTCTTAGACTATGGCTTCTGTATTGGCGAAATTGTGGAAGATGCTTCTTCCACAATATTTCACCAATATCAAGTATAAGGCAACGTCGTACGGTGTTTAGATTAATAAATCTTTACATAATCATAATATATTCATCAAAAATGAATAATTTAAACAGCGCAACGTCGTACGGTTCAATTGTTTTTTTCAAAATATTACTCAAAATGAAAAAAATCTACAAAAATATGTCGGCAACATCGTACGGTTCAATTGTTTTTCAATTAATTCATTTAAACTGGTCGGTCATACAACTACAATGTTCCGCTGTGTTCTAATGTCAACAACGTCAATGTCAATGATGTCTTTTTTTTCATGGCAACAATGATATCATTTTAGACAGTGACAGATGACATTTACAACACTTCGTGTCGTGTATTTATTTACATGTAAGAAAACAATAATTATTTCTTTGCTTTATTTTCTCGCTTAGTCTTGGGTGGAGGGAGCTAAGAGTTACATGTAATATCGTTGTAAAACTACATGAAACATTCAGTTCGCTTTTATAAGGCTTTTGAGTACCGCGTTGCATACAGTATCGTATGTCGTATCGCAAGTTAGTAATTCATATTTTTTTGTTTAGTTTTGTAATTTAATAATCAGCAAAAATGAATCGGAAATTTGTAAATGTTATATTACTCGGATTTGGTTTTATGTTCGTCTTCACTGCATTTCAAACTATGGGAAATATAGAGGTGAGTTTTAATAATGTTTACAGTGATAATGTAAATTCAAATAACGATTTTGATTTTGTGTGAACTCATTTCGTATTTGACTCTTAGTCTAGATTCGCAATATTACTGGCTTTCATAATTCGTTTTATTCAGCTCGTAAACATTTGGTGCTGAATATTATCACGAAAATATAAACTGAAAACTAAAATCATAGTAAATCTGATTATTTTTGTAATAATTATTCCCTGATATTCTATACACCTCAGAAAAAAATCAAAACTAAACCAGCAAACTATTATAAAAACTGAAATAAATTTAGCTCATATGGAAACTACAATACTGATAGTTTTGGAAAAATCTTTAAACCTATAACATTATAATATGATATTGATAAGTTATATTGTGGTTTTCAATTACAAAGTACAATAACATATTATACTGTAAAAATAATTATCATGCATTTATATTTACATGTAGTTCAGTATTACTTTATATTTCCCATGCCATGGACCATGACACATGATAAGTTGAGTGATTTATACTACCTAAAAATATGTGCACTAGTGGAGAGGATTCCATGCCATAGGCAGATGTCAAATCAAATATATCAATTACTTGTTGGAATAGAAACATTCTGGGTGCATAAAAATAAATGTTTTCTTTACATTTCCTTTTTTTGTATACCATAAATATTATAATATATAATATTGCAGACAATAAAATAATTCGAACTCTGTGGCATACCACCAGAAACAAAAATTATAACCATAATCTTTTGTAAATAATGAAAAAGCAAAACTGCAGTTCAAAATATTCCATCAAATGATGGGTTTAATGTTATATTTGTGCAAGTTTGGGCTGAAAAAGCTAGAGATAAGAGCCGAAAGAGTTTTGTGTAGGTAGCCATACAGACTTCAGAACCCTACCCTGTGTGCGGACTTACACACACTTGGCTGGTGTTTAGTTTTAGTCATGCAAAATGGGTTATTACATGTACTTGTTTACCAACACTCATTTGTTCTGCATTCAACAAAAAAATAAAGTTTTGTGGACTAACATGATTTCTGTAGTTTTCTTGGTGTATGTACAATTTTACTGTCACTATATATTACAACAACTTCGAGAACAGAGCTCCCAATGGATATTGGGATGGGCACGACATGGGCATTTGACATGACTTTTGTCTTGCCCATGTTCATTTTAAGGCCCACCTGTTGGGAAACGTTTCGATCGAATCGAAGGCTTTCTCATAGTCCACAAACGCCAAGCATAGTGGCAGATTATACTCCTCGGTCTTCTGTATAACCTGCCGCAGCGTATGGATGTGGTCTATGGTACTGAAACCTTTTTGGAAACCGGCTTGTTCGGGAGGCTGGAAGTCATGAAACCTGCGCTCGAGACGATTCGTCATGACCCTTGAAAACAGCTTATAAACATGGCTCAGAAGTGAGATGGGTCTATAATTCTTCAATAGGGTGTTATCACCCTTTTTGAAGAAGATCACCACCTCACCTCTGTTCCACGCTTCCGGCGTTGCGCCCTCGAGTAAGACGGAATTGAATAGCTTCTGAAGGACTTTAAGTACCGGTATGCCACCCGCTTTCAGAAGCTCTGTCGTAATTCCGTCTCTACTTTATTTTGGCCTTGTTATTTTTAAGCTGTTTCAAGGCCATCCTAATCTCGTACAGGCTGATGTCCGGGATATCCTCGGTATAGTGTCGGGTTAGTTTGGCTCGCGGGTCTTTGTCAGAGCCAATGGTAGGTATAGTAACCGAGGTGTATAACTGCCGGTAGAAGTTCTCAATCTCTCTCAAAACCTCTGGCTTAGTCGACGCTACACTGCCGTCCTCGGTCTTCAGCTTCATAATACGACTTTGCCCAATAGACTTGTCTCTTGCGAACACTTTGGAGCCTTGATTCCGCTCAATCGCCTCTTTAACACCGTTAGTGTTAAAGGTGCGGATATCGTGACGCAAGGACTTCCATATCCGTCTATTGAGCAGTCGGTATGCTTCAGCATCACCGGAGGACTGCAGCGTAACTTTTTTACTTGTCCTAGTGGAAATTCTTCATGAACTTCCCCGCATGGGCAGGAGCATGCCGGACTCTTACCGGCTAAAACCACTGGGGTGGTCATCTCCGGCACCTAAGGCTTAAAGACACTAGAGCCACCCACTGGTGCCAAGCTTATAGGCACTGAGTGACTGTAAAGTGGTCAATTTATTCACTAATTTATCCACAACGCAGTAACAAAATTATGTGATATAAAAAGCTCCACTGTCAGAGAAGCAAACCAATCGAACTTCTACTCACTCTTTATACCGACAAACGGAATCAATTCTAAAGATAATTAAGTAGACATCTTACAACACTCGTACAACTCCTATAAATGTACACGCCACACACACACAAAGTTAAGTAACGGTGGCACAGTACGTTATAACTAACTATCTACTTACTAAGTAATCGTATCCTTGGTCCCCACGAAACAGGTTAGATCTAGTGTCAGGATCAATATCATTGTAATGTTAGCATAAAGTTCTGGTAAATAAACATTTTTTTCATATTGTATTTCATTTAAATTTAGCCCGGAAAGACCGCCATTTTGTTCTAGAATCTGTTTATACTGCCCTTTTTTCATAATTCCTTCGAATTCAAATCTCCGGTTCCGTAGCCCGAGAAAGAACCCCAAACCTTAATTGACTTGCCACTGTGCTTGACGGTTGGCACCTTACAATCTGGCATCGCCTTTTCTGTGGCACTACGTCGAACGTAAATTCTTCTTTTAAGTATTTGAAACTTCAATCCCTGTCTAAAGAACTTTTATAAAATCTTCGTCTCCCGAATCGCGATGGGTAAGGGCCCATTGCGTCTGTGTCATCGTGTTTTGATAAGAGGAGGCTACTATATATAACATTTAATTACATACGTGAATACTCAAATTTTCCCATTATACGCGGAACGGAAATACTATTATTTACTATTTTATAAACCGCTTTCTTGCTTTGCCCATATTGTGATTGGCGAATCACCGGCTGCCACAGAATTGGACTCGAAGGTTGAAGGGCAGACGTCGTTGTTCCCGTTTATTATTAAAAGTTTTCATTCCATAAAATACCCATTCCAATCTGATCGGAGACTGCATTTTTACAGTACAGCTATGGAGAGTCCCTCGATAGTGTCCCATATCATGTTAAATTAAAATTCTCTAAATGGCCTCTACGTGTGGAACTTATGTTCTCGCGTAACCCTATCTAACGACTGGGTTCCTCCTTGCAGAAGATATTAACCAGTAAAGAGAGACAAATGTATACTTAACAGTATCCTGTATCGGTGCAACTGCTTAAAACAATGACTATAAAACCACTCTTTGGCTTAAAATGAAGTGCACTACGCTCGATACACAAACGTGTCATTTCGTTTCACATTGTCATTTTCAGTTTAATAATCATTAGTTTTTTACAGTATTCGGGCTCTTTTAGCCGGCAGTGTACGTAAAATACTATCTACTACTACGGTAATACATATGTAGTTTTATTATGCTACATAAAAATTCAAAGATCTAGGCATTTCAAATTCTGTTCGTCCTGAAGGGCCATTGTCAAAAATAGCCCGCAAAGTATAACCGCCATTTTTATTTAATATATTATTATTTATTTTTCCCGTAGATTATTATAATACATTACAGTCAATAGTGTTATTATCTGTGTTTTAAATCAATAAAATGCTCAATCATGTAGTCATCCTTATAACCGTGGCAAAAAGGTAGGTACATTACAAAACATAGTAACGGATGCTCTCATGTGACACTACTATTCATAGCGGTTGTTATTTCGTAACACATTGTGTAACAGATAAAATAAAACACATTATTTCATTTTATTGACGGTCTGTAAGGGACATATGAATATCTTTGACGTAACATAAATAACCATGAAGAGTCTGACATTATCCACTTTATAAGTATGGTCGTAAGATACCTTTTATGTTCGGTTTACAAAATATTGTAAATTGAGATCATCGTCCGAGATTTGTAATGATTGTGTAAGATCCTACAGTGCGTTGTTCCCTTATATACGTATACAGTATGCAAATATGATAGAGGTCTTGGCTTATAGCAAGTGTGAATGTACCGCAATACAGAAAATAAAAGGTGCATTACATCCGACCGAAACTCATATGAAAGGATGAGTTACTTTCAAAATAATAATAAACAAGTGGTTGAAAGGCATAATATTTGTTATGTACAAATTATGATAATTTGTAGATGGTCATCCGAAATATAGATTGCCGCCCCTAACATTTAAGGGTTGGGAATTATTTCAAAACTTTTAACCAAAAGCTATGGCTACTGATGTCTCTAGAGCTGGAACATGAATCAAAAGTATCTGTGTAATTGGAAAAGCTGGCAAGTATTAACCTTTGTTTATTGTTAAAATAGACAAACTGATTTGAGAGTACCTACCAAATACGTACACACATTCATATTATCCTGGGGAATCTTTCTGCCTTCTACCACACCGCTCGATTTGGCGAAGGTCAGTAAATTAAACTACAGAGGTGTTTTAAACAAAGCAAAGCCTGCACCGCCTATTTAACCATTCTACGCTGTTTAAGTACCCGTAAGTATTCAGAGTTCCAACTAAAATTAATTGAAACTTGTGAGCTTTTCTTGAAAATGTCATAACTTCTATATTATACTTCTATATAACTTGTAATCTTTGGTATTTTCAAGAGATCAGAGGATGTCTATATGATAACAATATCGAAAAGGTGTATGAAGGATATCGATCTAAAATACTAGGTCTAGTGTTTTACTAAAAGTGAATCAACAAATTATACCGAAATTAATAATCAATCTAATCCAAAATCTTTAGATATATGATTTTGAACTTTTTGTTATCACATATAACACAATGATAGACAAATCCATAATCCCGGCTGCTTGGTGTTTCCATTAAATTATATCAACTCTGTAGTGTTTTTGTAGTTACTCAAAAACGGCGGTGGCGCAGCGTAATATAATGATATTTAATTTGTCACATTGTATATTATGTGTGACTAATATAAATAAATAACTACACTATTATTGAGTCATCGAATGCTGGAGAAAGTACGCAATCTGTAAATAATTACGTAAAAATACTTGTTACGGATATTGCACCGTTACACAGAGCCAACGATTTTCATAGTTACGCTCCAGTGAGAAATATGCAGTGAGCTGATTAATTCGAATATATAATAACCACCTATAAATTAATAGTCTGAATGATTGGAGCTAGATATTGACCTACGTTTATATTATCACTTATTGTTGTGTCTCTTGTATATTTATCAATTAATCATAAAAATGGGTCGATGTACGATGGACAGCTGTTGCGCAGTGCGCAGAACTAACTAGTAAATGAGTGAGTTATATTCTTTTATAGTAGGTTTATATTGTATTGCTCTATCTGTCGATACTTTCCTTCGCTGTCGCTATACTTTTGCTTTTATTAATTATACAAGATAGCTTACTTTCATATAGGCTGATTCGTTTATGTGTATCCTTAAACTTCTTTCATTGTTGTCTTTTATGACATAATTAATTATGGTGCGTGAGGAGTTGTAAATCAAAGCTAGTGTATATGTACTCTAAATGAGTGTATTAGTCAGAATTTCGACTAGGATTGAGTATTTTTGATGTGACTGGTATAGGGTTTTGCTTTGAGGAACCCATAGGTACTTTATTTTCACGCCCGGAGTGGGTAGAAGAAGAAGAAGAAGAGTCCTATGGTATTGATGTTACTTGAGCATTGTTCTACATACGTTGCGGTTGCGAACGGAACCGCTTAATGTTTGCACTGCAAAAAACCTTTCAACTAATTTTAAAAGGCAATCTTAAGACATCACCAAGCATTAAATTCAGTAATATTACCGTTAAAAGAAAGGAGTCAGTGTGCTACCTCGGTCTTGTATTAGAGAGAAATTTTTCATTCGTTGAACACATTAGATCTGTAGGTGAAAAAGCTAAGAGAAACTTCTATGCCCTGACAAGGATATCAACAGCTACATGGGGTCTTTCATTTTGTACTTTAAAAACTATTTACGGGGCTACTTACTTGGGTTGTATATGCCATGGTTCACCTGTATGGGCCGATAGGGCTACTATCGGCGCGGTACGACGTAAACTGCTCCAAAGCCAGCGCTTAGCGTTGATATTCTTGTGCAAGGCATATAGGACAGTAAGTACTGAAGCTCTGCCTGTGCTGGCAGGTGTTTTGCCAGTCGATCTTGAGATACAGCGACGTGCTGCCATGTACTACTCGACGCGAGAAAACATGGACGCGGAATTTCTACTACAACGCGATCGTGTTAGGATCTGCAGATTGTTTAAACCACAGGCTGGTGTTTGGGAAGAACTCTTGGCCGAATGCCAAAGCAGGTGGGACACATCTATTAAGGGCCGTCACTTATACCAGTTCTTTCCATCCGTTCGTGAGCGGCTGGCAAGTGCATGGTTGGAAGTCGATCATTGCGTGGCTCATTTTCTCACCGGTCATGGTAACTTTAAGAGTAAATTATTTAGCTTCAAGCTTGTTGTCTCACCATTCTGCAAATGTTCAACACCGGACTGTGAATATGAACAGTCTGCACATCATATTCTGTGGGAGTGTGTTCTTTGGCAAGATGAACGCAATATTATGTTTGACAGCTTGCAAGTTACATCCGGATTTGTTTACTATACAGACCTTGTTGCAACAAGGACGAATTTCCGTGCGTTCAGGCGTTTTTGCCATACCTACTATTGGAATCAGTCACAATAGCTCACAACATAGGACCCGTAATTAAATATTTATAAACATTTTTGTACCCGTGGTGCTTGGCAACTAGGCTTATCCTAGTTGTACACTCCCAATTATTGTGCCTATGGCCTATAGTATTTTCTCTGTCTCCTGCTTGCTACGGAGGGAAGTGGAACGTATATTCTTTCCTACTCCTCCATTTTCTATTCTGATTAATTTCGTTGCGGGTTTGCCGTGTGGTGCCGGCTCACAATGCCACCACCCCATTTCCTCCCATGGGTGTCGTAAAAGTCGACTAAGGGATTAGCTAGAGGATGGGCAGCAGCGTCCTTCGAGTACATTAACAACTCAACTGCGATCGCCAACCCGCCTGCCAAGCGTGGCGATTATGGCAAAACCTCCCGTTTTGCCATAATCGCCACGCTCACAACACATCCATATCGGTGGTTGTGGTGATCTTTGGGGGAGGCCTGTGTCCAGCAGTGGACTTCATTCGGCCGAAATGATGATTCCAAGACAGTTCTTCATTTCTCTGGGACACACCGACCTTCATTGGTCGGTGTTCTTTTCGGTGGTCGCCATTGTAGATCCTGGATTACAGGAGTTGCAGTGGTTGGGAACGTGTGGCGGGCTTGACCCAAAAAAGAAAAAAAATACGTTGCGTTGTTGTGGATTTTGTTCTACTTAAGGTTCTAATATTAATTCCTCTAATCATTATATACTCTTTAAATTCAATATTTGTTAAATCTCTGTTAACTTCATCTCTATACTATACATATCGAATCATAAAATTGTCAAATGTTATTTAATCTTCAATTGTCTTATAAACAAGTGTAATAAACGAGTTGCTCGAATTAATAAGGATTCGAAAGTTAATTACACCACAAATTTTAGTCCACAATCATATTCATAGTAATGTCTTAGGTTTTCGCGATTATTACTCATTATAATAAAACACTTTTAAACGGATTACATCGCGTATATCGCATTACATCGCGACTTTTGTTTTGCCAGACGTTTCGAACACTTTGCAGGGTCCGAGATCGCAGGATGACTAAGGTGACAGGCGTCGTTACAGATTTTCATAGATTCACAACACGCGCACATTTAATTGTCCGAAGGTCTTTTTGTTAAGATAAAGGAGAGAGGCAGAGAAGGATGCAGGAATATTATACACAAACATTAAATACCTAGTGCTTTTTTTACTTTTTTGAAGCGACAAGCCATGCAATTGTTAGCATAGCAAAAACGAAAAAACTAGGATTTCTCCTGTGTCGTAGGTGCGTTTACATTCATGATGAATTTCCACTGGGCACCAATAAAAAAAAATAAAAAAAAAAAAAAAAGGTGCGTTTACAAACACAAATTCCACACACAATACACCCAGACCCGGAACAACTACCTGCAGATCGTACAAATATTTGTTCCGTGCGGGAATCGAACCCACGACCCGGTGCGCAGCAGCCAACTGTATCAGCCACTGCACCAACCGTGCCGTCATGTCGTCTACGTTGGTTGACATATCTTCCCCGGCGTCACTCGCTACGAGCACGCAGATTCCCCAATCGAGTGTCCACTAATCCCGTGCCTCCCCCGCCACCTAACAACAGCAGGTCGCTCAGGCGTGTTGGAGAAAATAAGGTTGTTACCCCGGTGCTCTCTCCTCCTTTTCCGAGTGGGACGGCTCTCTTCCGATCCCTTTCTACTGCACCACAGTACACCTCTTGTCACTGTACTCCAAATTTCATGCTCTGCTATCATAGCCGACACTACCGCCGACACAGAGAGATCTTGCCCGATCCGATCGACCAGGATCCGCCACTCGGTAGCCCTATGCAAGACACTTTTCGATTATGTACTGTGCGGTATCCTGGTCGCCTTCACAATATTGACACTCAGCCGTGACCACGCGTTCTATCCTGTGCAGATACGCACCGAAACATCAAACAATCCTATCCGGTGAATATTTGCGCCAAGCGGAATATGATGCGCTCTGCAATAAGAGATCTGCCACCAGTAAAACCATTCTTAAATACTCGATATTTCGATTCAATCTGATGTCACACATAACACAAATCCTCGTAGACATCTAACACATAATTAAAAAAAAAATACTGTAGCCATCTTTATTCAAGAAGGTTTGACGTTCGACATGTCTTGCCCAAAGACAAATGGCTGACAGGACGCAAAACATAGATGTTACATATATACATATATATAATAAAATATAACTGAGACAAAAAAAATAAGGAAAAATATTGAAAACCGTACGACGTTGCCCCCATGTTTTATAGATTTTTTTCATTATTGAGAAATGTTTTATGAATATTTAAAGATTCATTATTCTAAACACCGTACGACGTTGCCTTATACTCGACATGGCAAAATTGTGGAAGACACTCCACAGAAGCCATTATCTAAGAGAAGAAAAAATAAATAAATAGGGAAAACAAACAATTGAACCGTACGACGTTGCCGTCATATTTTTCATTTTTTTTTCATTTTTGAGAAATATTTTATGAATATGTAAAGATTTATTAATCTAAATACCATACCATAATATATAATAATATGCTTGACATTGGCGAAATTCTGGAAGATACTCTACAGAAGCCATAATCTAAGAGAAGAAGAAGAACAAAATAAATAGACGATTAAAGACCTGCAGACCCATAATATTTTATTTTCTGAATTGCTCTATTAGTTTATTAAGTAGATACTATAATCTCCTTAGATTCCAAAGGTTATCCAGTTCAACAGAAAAAAACAACGTGCGAAATAATGTTATTAAATTTGTAGTGGCATTTGAATTACCAGCATATATAAGTGGATACTTATCATTGTTTGTCTATATCCGATAAAATCAAGGATGCATTTGTATTTAATTCAGGTCAGATAGATTGACTGGTGAGATATTTATTTCCAAGGGTCTTTTCAATGATGTAGGTATCGCTTTCAGATAATTGGGGAGGTCAAAAGTGATGTACCAGCAAGATTTCGATCGATAGATAGCTGTTAACCTTCATTTCGGGAAATGTAGGTTTGCATTAGATGACTACCATTGAGGTACATAAGTGAAGCATCTAAACATAGTTTTTGTTAGTTGAAAAAGAAAGTGTCGAGAATCAATCTTCAACAGATAAATTGAAAACGTGTCGAGTGAAATATAGATTTCCACAATTGTGTCATCATTCTCGGGAGGAATTTGCCGATACTCACCATGCTTGACGGTCGGGTTGGTGAGCGCCGTAACTGTATGGCTACTGTTCCACAGCAGGGTGCTGTTGCCCCTCTGTCTAGTTTAGTCCTTAAGTCGCCTTTTACGACATCAGCGGGAGGAAATGGAACGGTGGTACTGGTAGGTACTTCTTATTCCGGACACCACACATAAACTTCTTCTGTTGAGTACCTACTCTATCGATATATATATATATATATACGCAAGAAGATAACCAAGTTTTTCGGGACGAAACTGTGGTTCCAAAAACTGTGTTCCAAGGAATCCTGTTGCATTCTGGGGCACAAAACCGTTACAATGGAAAGATTATTAAAATTTCAACGCTGGATTCTTTTAGGGCTTTCCAATGTTCAATAAATATACTCGAATCTGCTTGGATTTCCATTTACTTGCATTAATCGGATATGTACGTTACGGCAATAAACGTTGCATTTTGTGGCAAATTTATTGCAAAAACTTACCATATTTTCTTCATGCATGATAATAAACAAAAGATAAGTTTTTGCATGCAGTTATGTAGGTCCATAAATTGAACTAAAATGTAGGTAATTCAATTCTACTGATCATAATCATAATAATATAAAGAGAAAGTTTTGTTTACTTTTGGGATTCAAAAGCAATATTTCTGTTTGGCATAAAACTTTCGTTATAAATACTTATTATGATAATTTTAATGTACAGTATCCAATTTGCTATAATAGTTATTGAGAAATGGAAGACTCATTTGTCCAGATGCTTTCGTGAAGAATGCAAAAGCATTAACAGGTACACTGAAACTATAGGTAAGTTTAATTTCCCGCACGCCTACCAATTACATTTTCACTTATAAAACATCTCAGACACCTTAGCATGGTGTGGCAAAAACTAGTCAAAAGATCGAATGAAAAGTCCAAGATGGCGGCAGAATTTCAATTGTTTATAATATGCCACAGTAATTGTATAGAAATTTAAAATGGAATAATTAGTATTTTCTATAATTAGGTACGTACATAATTTGGATCTGTAAACAAACTAGGCAGATTTTTTTAAGTTTCGTACGATGTATAATGTATAACGCACGGACAAGAAGCGGGGGCACTCTTGGCGTAGATATTATCAGAAAATTATTTATAAAAAAAAATTGAATACAATAACCTTTTTGCAAACAATTTAATCGCAACCGTACGTAATTGGGGCAGTTTGCTTGTAAATATATATTATATATTACAGTGTGTAATGTTATGCTTGCGTCTTTACAGCAGGTGTCAATGTTTTATGTTTTCGAAATTGTCAACAAAATCGCATTCACTCCAATATAAAGATGGTGTTGCCAATATTTATGAATATCCTTGTATATCCAAATATAGATAACTATTGCATTTATTTATGACTACTTAAAAAGAAAGATTGCGAAATTATTATCGCCAGTCAATGCGTTTCGACATTTACTTCTTTATCGCATTGATATATGCATAAAGAAGTTAATGGTCCGTCCTGTCATGTTATTTTTAAGTTGCATCAATACAGTTTCAATATAGTTTTAGTGAACATCCCACACATTCTGGTTTCGAAAGCAGATCCGACATACCTAGAAGGTTGCAAACATTTAGGAGCAGCAAGGTTATAAACATAAAATAACAAAACTATGTGCATTGCTTAGAAAAGTTTAAAAAAGAGAGTGCCGTGATGGTTGAATGAATATTAAGAATTAAAATGACAGTAACTAACGTTGTTCTCACATGAATTTAAAACGAAACCTGTCTAGTGTAGTTGACTAATTAATTATAGTACAACTTGAATGAAGAGTTTTATCACAGCAAGCAGCAATTAAAATGCGCGTGTGACATTTTACAATGTCAAGTACCGCCACGTTCGTTCTTGATCTTTTGGCTATGCAAAACTGTTTCAAGGCCTGTGATAAGTCTTCGTTACAATTTACAACTATGTTAGTATATCGAGTACTTATTAATAATTTTAGAATTATAAGTGTCATGATAATTTGACAGCCCCTTTGCATGCCATTTTCTGAATTTGTATAATTTAAAGTATTGTATCACTGTTGAACAAAGCCCCCCTACAGATTTTCACAATTGTGTCGTTATTTTGGGGGGAAGTCGCTAGTACCTACTCACCATGCCTTAGCAGGCGGGTTGGTGAGAGCGGTAGGGGTTTTGTCCCACAGAAGTCCGTTGGGGCCGAATACTGAAACGCCACTTAATATTAAGTCCCGCTTTAACTATTCGAGAAACCCATTTTCGGTAGGAAACCGGGCGGCTCAAATAGTTAAAGATGACGGCACGGTTGGTGCAGTGGCTGATACAGTCGGCTGCTGCGCCGGGTCGTGGGTTCGATTCCCACACGGACCAAATATTTGTATGATCTGCAGGTAGTTGTTCCGGGTCTGGGTGTATTTTGTGTGGAATTTATGTCTGTAAAAGCACCCACAACACAGGAGAAATCCTAGTGTGGCGCTACGAATTTTTTTTAAAGAAAAGAAAAGAAGGAAGTACATAGAAAATCGGGCCTTATTATAAAGTGAGGTTTCAGTATTCAATACCGTATCGTAGAGTACAGTATCGAATACTTTTCTTTTTACTTCTTTCTTCTACGACATTCACGAGTGGTGCTATATTCTTAATGTAGGCATTAACTTTTTTTTAAACTGGTGTCCAATGCAAGTTTCTTCGTGAACTTCCTTGGCCCCGGGGTAGGGTAAAGGGGCATGCCGGACTGCTTTTTTTTAATTTTTTTATTGATGTCCAGTGGAAATTCTACATGGAACTTCCTTCACCCCGGGGAAGGGTGAAGGGGTATGCCGGACTCCTACTGGCCAAAACCCAACACCCTACGAATCATATAATTTATAATTAAATATATTACAATTAGATGCACGACTACAAACTCAAAACTCAAACTCAAATCTTTATTGCGTTCATATGTTCATAAGTTGACAGAAAGTTTGATGCGTATCAATATGAAATCCTGTTAGCGCGCAGCAGTTTTACTATACGATGACAATAGTATTTTTGTTTGCTTAAAACGTAAAAAGGAAGAAAATTAATACATACTTATTAAAGGTTATGGCGATTTCTTAAGCGGTTATTTATATTAATTATTAATTTTTGATACATCTTGTAGATTTTAATATTATATTATTATTAAAGCGAAATCTGATCATTCTGATTATATTATATTAATATAAATATTATTTACTTAGGTGGTATAGAATTTGTTTAATCACATGTTACAAATTTTGTCTTGTCATCAAAAAAACTGATGAAATGTTTATTGTCCACAGAAAACAGTGTTAGACAGCATATCACATGATGATGCGTCGTTCACGGGCGATGGCTACACATCCCTGGCCATCATCTACGCCACGCTGGGCATTTGCAACTGGATGGCGCCATCAATCATCACGATTACTGGGCCAAGAGGAGCGATGTTTATTGGCGGACTTACATATTTGTAAGTAGCAGTTTATAATAAATCCGAAATCTAAAGACCTACCAATTAAAAACTGGTCCAGTCCTGGTCTCTGACAGCTATATTTTGCAAACTTCGGACTCTGAGGTAGGGAATATCGTAGAGTCACAAGAAGGTACCCTGTAAATAAGAACGTCAGAAAGTTGTCAGGTGACAAGTTGTGTATAGGCAGTTGATTACAAACTGCAAGTGTTCATTTCTTAATAACACTACCCTTCATTAATACCGGAAATCAATACAATGTCTGGTAAGTATATAACTATTCGTTTCCGTGGAGTCTCCACTAGACTTCAACATAATAAAACTCACTGATTCCAGGGTCCTACAAAAATTATGACTTTATTTTAAGGGGGTAATCCGTGAGCTACAGGGTTCGAGCGTTCACGGCGTTTATTAAAAAAGTTATCAATTTCCTTTTTATTTTTGTATCTAGCTGGGACACGCAGTTGCACCCGCTGTTTAATTTAAAAGAAATTAGATTATTTATAAACAATTTAGAGTACTTACAGCATAGACACTTGAAATAGAGTACATATATTGGATTTAATGGGTTTTAAATTGATTGCGCGAAGCCCTAATTATTTTTCTCGAATAAAAGTAGCCAAAGTTATTCCTTATAACATATGCTAGTGAAAGTCCCGTAGAAATCGGTCCAGCCGTTTCGGAGAATAGCGGGAACAAACAGACCGACAGACAGATAAAAAATATTTTTTTTTGTTGTATATACTTTCTTATGCATTTAGTAAAAAGCTATAATTTTGACATTACAAACACTTCAATTTTACTTATTTGTATAGATGTGTAGATCATTAATAAATAATATTGCTATTCCAGCACAAAATAATATTTTTCATCTCTTTATTAGGAAAACGCTCGCTTATACAAAACATGCGTTAAAACGTACAATAGGGTGAAAAAGGCTTTTTTTGTGTGCTCGCAGTAACTTTAAAGTCACGGCAAAGTTGCCGTAGTGGCTAAGCGATTAGCTTCCTGCGCTCCGTGTCGCGAGATAATCCCCGCACGAAACAAACATTTGTTTGATTTTTAGATAGTTGTTTCGGGTCTGGGTGTTTATGCATAAAAGTAAATTAAAACTTGTTTTTTTTTAAATAAAAGCGATCCCTATACTAACTATTATTGTAGCATGTTTTATAACTTTTATTCCAGTTTTCTGGAATAACGAGCAATAATGATAATAATGTAGTAGGTCTGATAAGTAGATAGTCGTGTGTGCCGTTAGGGGCGAGGCGAAGCAGAACATTTGACTGGAGTAGTATACAACAGGCAGATACGTGGAAACTGGTTCTCTGTATCGCAAATTGCAAGCTGTCCATGCTCCATTTGTATAAAAAATTACTAATGACAGTTGACTGACCTGATATAAGGCCCCGGGGTGTGCCTATAGAAACTGTTAGTTAATATTTCAAACGATAAGGTTAGCTACATAGCTCCCCGCAAAAGAATGCTTTTATACGCAATTTATCTAAAGGATTACGTAAATGGTGTTAGTGTATGCGAATGTGATATTATACAACTTGTTTTTGTGTTAACTGCGAAGTGTTAATAATTAAAGTCTATAATGTAAATAATCTGCCAATTTGTAGGCCGCGGACACGATATTAGGGTTTGTGGATCATCGAGAAATGTATAGTTTTGTTTATTATTACTTCAGAGTATACATAGAATAACGTCATTCTTTTGTCACTGATGAAAGTGAGATTATGTTAAGTAGTTACCCAACTCATTCTTTAAGAGATATTTTTGAATGTCTATAAAATGATGTACGGCACTGTGAAAATTGCAATTACTATACAATTCTTTTTATTTTATTTATACTTAGGTAATTTACAATAGTGTACAAAGGTGATACATGATATACCTTTGGGTGATACAGTGAACAACAAGGTAGATGCACAAACAAAATATGAAAGAAAGGTAGGATGCGAAGGCATATTTTGCAAATATATAAACGTACACAAACATTACAAGTACATAAAATTTATATATACAAATATACACATGCATACATATTATATAACAAGCTGGGACCCGCGGTTTCACCCGCGTTTAATTTAAAAGAAATTTAGATTACTTCGACATAGACACTTGACATAGAATATATATATTAGATTTTAAGGGTTTTACGCGGAACCCTAATTCGTTTCTAAAATAAAAGTAACCTAAGTGATTCCTTATAATATCTGCTATCTGCCAGTGAAAGTCCCGTCAAAATCGGTCCAGCCGTTTCGGAGATTACCCGGAACAAACAGACAGACAGACAGACGAAAAAAAAAAGTTGGTATGTGCCGTATATACTTTCATATGCATTTAGTAAAAAGCTGTTATTTTGACTTTACAAACAGACACTTCAATTTTATTTATTTGTATAGATAAATATATACAGACAAGAAGAAACAATAAAAATCAAAGCTGAAATGAATTAGCTGACGTCTTGTCAAAAAGGTATTTTCGTAATCTAATTTTCGGTTATAGGCATATATTTAATTAATTAGGTATCGGTTTTGAAAAATAAAATCAATTAGCAAAACATATTTAACAAAACAGTTGTAAACAACACTTGACATCATTCATTTCAATGTCCTTAAGTAGGTACTACTTAAGTATGTCAGAGGTTAAATAATGTTAAATGTCAGATACATTGAAGTTACTTTTGTTGCTAACATATCTACTTTTTTGAATGACTATCGTGTCTATCTGCAGACTGCAACAGACTCTAAGAACCACTGATACGATTCCGCTTATGTATGTTTATGTTAATGTTGTTGTGACAGTTTCATTTATTAAAATTGGATAGTCTATATAGCGAGGGAAAAGCAGTGACCACGCCAGAATAATTAAAACAAAATAATAAACCTCAAATATAACGCATACAATAAAAAAAATGTAAAAACAACAGAAATATGCAAACGAACTTTCACCGTCCATTTGTTTGTAAGTTTGCATCGTGTATCCATTATTATCACACTTGTGCGAACATCTTGGGTTTGCGCGGCAAACGCATCACTCACTGGCTGTACAATTTCTCTGTCGAGTTGCGTAAACCTGTGTAGTTTGACTGTTTGAGTAAAATACTGGAAGATGTATCATTAATATTATGTAGGTAGTACGTGACTTTAAATGGTACAAGCATTTGCCATGCTAACACTGCTTTAGATGTCTTAGGATTTCGCGATTATTACTTATTATATAACACTTTTAAGCGGATTAAATCGCATATATTATAGATTCTTGTTCTACCTGATGTTTCGAAAAAAAAAATGTACTGCAGCTTTCGTGGTTAGTCTTTTTGTATGAATTGGTGTCCAGTGGAAATTCTACATGAACTTCCTGTGCCCCCGGGAAGGGCAAAGGGAAATGCCGGACTCCTACCAGCTAAAACCACTGGTGCGGTCATCTTCGGCACCGAAGGGGGGCTCTGGTCCTCCTAAGATCACACTAGAGCCGCCCACTGGTGCCATGCCTATAGGCACATCTCTGAGAGGGTGACGGTAAAGCGGTCACCCCCCGGGGTGGTTAGTCATCCTGCAACCATGAATGTTGCAGTGTTCGAAACGTCAGGAAGAAAAAAACAGAAATCTATATTAGACGCGATGTAATCCGTTTAAAAGTGTTTTATTTTTTTAAGTGAACATGTTTCGGTAGCTACTTGCCATTTAGAAATGGAGAGTCTATAGACCTATTTGTGGAAATCATTAACCCTAGTATACAGGGCTACATATCAAGCTATATATAACCAGTTTACGCTGATCTCTCATCGTACCGAAAGCCAACACAGACCAGCTTAAACTGGAATCGTGTAGCTTGATATGTAGACGCGTGTACTAGTTTCTTTTTTTACAATCTAGACGTAATAGTAACCTACACGTTTACAATATGTTTACATATTGTAATATCGATTGATGTCTTAGATTTTCGCGATTATTACACATTATAATAAAACACTTTTAAACGTATTCTAAAATCTAAAATCTAAAATATACGCGATAGAATTCGTTTAAAAGTGTTTTATTATATCAATTGATATCAACTAAAGCGTCATAGAACCTATATTGATAGTGAAAGATGTCATTTAAAGTCTCCATCCAAACTTTGTTTATGATTGTCGATCTACGTCAATCGTACAGGTGCCGAAAATAGTATAGAACAGTCTTTCCCAACGTGGGCGATAACGCCCCCTTGTGGGCGCTGCAGGCCTAAAGGGGGGCGGTAAGAGACCCAGAAAAAAAGGGGGCATTGTGTAGGGCTTTGGGGTCGATTTATAATTTCATCTACCTAGCTAGGAAGACTCTTAGACACCGACTGAGCTCTCGACTCTCGACTACATCTTGTGAACATCAACTAATATTAATTAAGATATAGCTCAAACTCGGTTCGATATAAAAGACCGCGGGCAATCATGTTTTAACAAGTTTTTGTTAAATAATCCGAATTGTACATTCCTATACCAATCGGCTGGTTCTATAATACTTGTTCTTGCTTGTCGAGTACGATTGGGCGTCGAATGAGATAAACGAGTTTGTGCACGTTTGTCTTATTCCTGTTGGTGCGTGCTGCTTATGCAATCCTATATAAACGACGTAAATTTATTTTATTTTCATTTGCGGTTTCGCGCATTATAGATAAGTAGTACTTGATTTCAACACTTACGTATTTCTTAAAACAAAACAATGTCGGAAGTAAAAAAGAAGAGACGGCAATACTCTGCGGAATATATTAAATTCGGATTTATTAAAAATCCCACAAACCCGTCGTCGCCTTTGTGTCTTCTGTGTCTAAAAACATTTTCGAACGAAGCAATGAAGCCTTCAAGACTGCAAGATCATTTGAATAAAATGCATCCAGATAAGACAGAAAAGAATGTAGCATATTTTCAAGACCTAGAGAAGAAGCATAATACTCAGCTAAGTGTATCAAAACTATTTTCGGCGGCTGCTAAGCAAGATGACGGCGGACTTCGAGCTTCGTACAATATCTCTTTGTTAATTGCTCAAAAAGGCAAACCACACAACATCGGAGAAGAGTTAATTTTGCCAGCAATAAAGGAAGTAATAACTACTGTGCTTCATAAACCGGCCGCAGATATTATCCGAAAAATTCCTTTGAGTAATAATTCTGTGCAAAGACGAATTGATGAAATGGCTGAAAACATTGAAGAATCATTGTGCAATCATCTGAGGACTAGTCAATTCTCAATTCAGCTCGATGAGTCCACTTTACCAACTAATGAAGCGTTGTTGCTATCTTACGTGAGGTTTATTGAAGATGAGAAAATACGTGAAGAACTATTGTTTGCCAGAAATTTGGAGACAGATACAAAAGGCGAAACCATATTCAATACATTGGAAAAGTTTTGTGAAGAGAAAGAGATTCCTTTGAAAAATATTATATCAGTTGCTACGGATGGCGCTCCGGCTATGACAGGGCGCCATAAAGGCTTCATAGCATACTTAAAGAATAAAATTCCAGATGTCCTTGCTATACATTGCGTTATTCATAGACAACATTTGGTTGCTAGAAACTTAAGTGAACGACTATTTCAATCACTGCAATATGTCATCAAAGCAGTCAATAAAATCCGTAGCAGCTCTTTGAATGATAGATTATTTCATCAGCTTTGTGTTACTAATGACGAAGATTTCAACCGTTTGTTGCTTCATACTGAAGTTCGTTGGCTGTCAAGAGGCAATTGTCTGATTCGATTTTACAACCTGTTTGACTCTATGATAGAGTTCTTGGAAACTAAAGATACAGAACTGCGCAACAAGCTCATAACATCAAAGAATGATATAGCTTACATGACAGACCTGTATAAAATGTTCAACGACATGAACCTCCAAGTCGTTGCTGCTTTCGCAGCCAAACTGCTTCTGCACAAAAAGAATATGGGCAGACGTGAGTTTCACAATTTTTCGAATTTATCAGTATACTGCAGTAACGACGACTTGTTTGCCTACTGCCAACATTTGGAAAACCTCCACATTGACTTCACCGAACGATACCAGGACATTTTAAACTTGGAAATACCAGACTGGGAGTTGGATCCGTTTTCAAATGTCAACACAGCAATGTCACCTCAGCTGGAAGAAGAACTTATAGAATTGACATCAAACGAAGAAATAAAAATCAAGTTCAAAAATGGATATCAAGAATTTTGGCTACAAAAACCGATCCCGCAATTGTACCCTGGATTGTGGTCAATTGTTCAACGATTTTTGATAGCATTCCCACCGTCATATTTGTGTGAACGTGGATTTAGTGCTGTGGCAACGCTGCTTACTAAAAAGAGAAATCGTTTGCGTGTTACCGAACGTGGCGACTTGCGGCTGTTTTTGAGTAAATTGGAACCTGATATCAACAAACTTATTGAACAGCATCAGATTCAACCTTCACATTAGTTTTTATATAAGAATTGATTATGTTTGTTTTATTTTCAATAAAAGATACTCTGTCCGAATACTATAAATTTGCGTTTCAATAATCAGTTATAAGTACTTAGCGGTTTTCAAGTATGTTTAAAAAGGGGGGCGTTAAAAAATAATTTATTCTTAAAGTGGGCAGTAGACAAAAAAAGGTTGGGAACCCCTGGTATAGAACGATCGTAGACAACAAGGTATTTTAATAAACGTCTGATAGTGCTATACCGTTTACGGATAAAAGTTTTTTTAAAGAGAAAATCTTGTTTTAAGTAGGCTAAAGATTTCCCATAGTAAAAGTTGTATCTACTATATTTTTTTTTTTTTTTAACTTTGCCCCACACTTGGGTTTCTCCTGTCGTGGGTGCGTTTACATACATGAATTCCACACACAATACACCCAGACCCGGAACAACTACCTGCACATCGTACAACCTGCACTGCACCAACCATGTCATAGCTTCGAAGTGTTCAGTTGCTATAGAATGTACCCAGTGCGAACCGTTATGTCGGAGCATTGTTATGCATTTTAAGTAACACTATTCTGTGTTTGGTTTAGTGCTCGCGATCTAATTATCACCATTTTCGAACTTGTATTGCGGTCGCTGCGGCTTTTGATGCAAGTCTTTCTCAGTATGAATTTTGGATTTTAAGAGAAAAGATTTATTCCGGTTTTTCTTTTTCTGGATTGATGAAGGGATTCTAAACCAGTGGAATCACATCCGAGCAGCTTCCCTTTCTGTGGAACTGTAGCTATACTGCGCTCACCAACCCACCTGCCAAGCGTATTGAGTACGAACGAATTCCCCCGAATCCTGGAAATCTATAGGGGAGGACTTTGTTCAGTGGACGTGCTGTGGTTGATATGACGATGATGAACTTTTTCTGAGGTAGTTAGTAAATAAAAGATCACCTCTTGACATACCTTGATGTTGATAGGTTGCCTATTTTAGAAGGTATTGAATTCAAATATGAAATATAGTAAAAATATTCCTTGAACTTAGTAATACTTGATGTATTATTTGACGTGTGAGTGAGGTCTTCTGTCGACTGTCATTTTATCGATCTTCTATTTTATCACTTGATTTTGTTATAGAGTTAGCTTGGTTTCTGTTGGTAGTTAGTAAGTAAATAAAAGATCACATCTTTCATAGGTTAGCTGCCTACTTTGGATGGTAAAGAATCCAAATAAAAAATAGTACATATACACTATCCTGGAACTTAGTCAAAATTGATCTATTACGTGAGGTCTTCTGTCGACTGTCGTCTCATCGATCTTCTATTTCGTCACTCGATTTTATTATGGAATTAACTTAATTTCTGTCGGCATCAAAACAAAGCTATACCTACTGGTTATTTATAAAATGTTTTGGTTTTACACTTATGTCAGTACCGTTTTTATTCAAACACACTCAATTCTTGAAATTTAGATTCAAATAGCGATAAGGCATTCGTGAGGAACTTTACGTTAATATACTTAATAATTTAATAAAGTTGGGCTCCAGGTCTCAAGGGGGTGGCTCCGGGTCACATAATCATACCTAGTATAAAAACATTAAGTAAACTGTGCTAAAACGCCCCCTCTTTTTCTTTATTTTCGTCGTGGGGAAATCTTCATGGACTTCCTCCGCCTTGGGTAGGGCGGAGGGGCATGCCGGACTCTTACCGGCTAAAACCCCACGATGTCTTTTTACTTACCTCTAAATGGATGGGGGTGAGGTCCACGCTTTGGCAACATTGGACTTCACCCACGGCTAGGGCAGCCCTAAAGACGAAGATGGGTCATATTTGTCTGTCACACTTACAACCCAATAAAGGACAGAGAAGAGAGACAATAAACTAGAGTACAAGCATACAATATGATAGCCGATGTCGTTTGTATTACTTCTGTTATACACGTATAAAATAATAAACAATGTTCTTTTTGACGTGCTGGCAAACGTCTAACACTTGTCGCTGGTATTCATTGATAGGCCAGTCTATGCTATCGCCATAAATAACCTCTACGAGCATAGTTCGTATCTAGTGTATTATAGTATCTGTGGTATGAGCTTTATTAATTTCTATTCGGATCTCGGTTCTGGGAATTAGATGTGTCCACGGCAACGCATGCATTGAAACTGGGGCATTTACCTAAGTATCTATAATCTTTATTGTTGCTTAAGTTGTTTGTTTATATGAAGTAGGTTATCTCGAGAAGTATTGCGTCGATTTTGAAAATGATTTCATCATTGGGAATCACTGTATTACGCCCCATGTATGCCTACGTAGGACGTGTATCGAGTGCGCCAAGCGAGGGCGGGATGCTAGTTGTGTACTTAACAGTTTAATAGGTGGTTTCCAATCAGGATCGCATAGTCACACGGTTTTTAGTTGGCATATTATATCGAAATATTTTCGCTCACAAACCTTCACTAGACTAGATCACGCCCCTTCAAGGTGAGTTGGCTTTTGTTGCATAGTTTAAACTTACCTTTCATTTTTTTAATGTGGTGTGGTTTTTTATAACGCGATGATTTTTTGTAGTCGGTCATGTTTTTATCGCTGTCTTCCTAATATAACTAATAAGCCAATTGAAATTGTTTTTTCGCAAAGGTTTAACATTTGCCTCATTGAATATGGCATTTATAGGCAAAATACCGAGCAGGATCTTAAAATATTATAGTAAGTTATGGCCGAATACTCAAACGCCATTTAACGTTAAGTCCCCGCTTTAACTATTCGAGAAACCTGTTTTTGGTACAAAACCGGGCGCCTCAAATTGCTTAAGCGGGGACTTAACATTAAATGGCGTTTGAGTATTCGGCCGTATGTCCCGTTAATATAGCTATTAGCTATAATCCCGGAAATAAGAAGAGTTCAGCAAAAATTACAAAAAAAACGTGTATTCAAGTTGCCAACGAAAGTAAACGTGTAAAGAATAGATACATAACTGTTATGCTTGTTAGAAATAATATGCGAGTCAGTTTTAATTGTATTACACAAGAAAGTTACCTTGTCTTGACTTGAAGGCCCACTGAACTAATTTCAATCAGGTTTTAACTATTTGATAACTCTATAAAATTTAACGTATTGTGTAGCTGAACACGTAACTATGTGCGTATCATAATTCAAGCTTGGCCCACGACTTCGTCCACCTTGAATTTGGATGCTCGTGAAGAAGTCATTTGAAAGGAAAGGAAAACACGTAACATACCTTCACATATGGTAGAATAAAAAAAAACGGCCATGTTTCTAGTAGTATGTGAATTTCATCTTTTTGAATTGGACCAATGTATAAAAATAATACTGCGATATTTATTTTCAAAAAACACGAACCATCCAGGAGTAAAGCAATGTATCAGGTACTTGTGACATACGAGGGCGGCACTGAAAATTTCGGGAATCAAGGAAGTGACACAACATTACTATTTAAAAATGTATTTATTGCTTTTCGAAGTACTCTCCGCGAAATTTGACACATTTCTCCATACGATGGAACCAATCATTGAAGCAACCATTCCATTCGGAAGTTGGGGTCTCCAAAATGGCCGTTTTGTAGGCGTCCACAGCTTCTTTAGGTGATGAAAATCTCTGTCCACGCAATTTATTCTTTATTTTAGGGAAAGTATAGAAATCGTTAGGGCTTAGGTCGGGGCTGTACGGCGGATAGTCTAATAATTCTATGTTTTCTTGCTCTAAAAACTCTTTTGTTCTGTGCGCGGTGTGAGAACTCGCATTGTCGTGATGGAGGATGATGCGGCGGTTGCAGTTCTCTCTACGGAGTTCAGAAGCGACCTGTGGCAAACAAATGCTAGCATACCATTCTGCATTAACCGTTCTTTGTCCCTCAAGAGGAATAGTCGTAACATGGTCGGTTTTGGAGACAAACGTGGCCACCATTTTTTTTGCAACACTCCGTGAACGAACAATTTTTGTTGGCTTTAACTCATTTTCGAACACCCAAACTCGTGACTGGTTTTTTGTTTCGGGTTCGTACGCATATATCCAGGATTCGTCAACTGATACGATGTTGTATACAGCATTTGAGGATCCTGCGTGGAATCTTTCGAGAGTTCTGACGCACCAAGTAACGCGAGCCGCTTTTTGCTCTTCACATAGCAAATGCGGTATCTATCGGGAAAACAACTTTTTTACACCTAATTGTTCATGCAAGATTATTTGTATTTGACTCATGCCAATGTCTAAAGTTGCCTGAATTTCGCGGTATGTCACATGTCGATCTTCCTCAATCAGCTTACGCACAGCATCAACGTTTTCTTGGGTGACTGCAGTTTTTGGACGACCTTGACGAGGATCATCACTGAGCTTGACACGTCCACGTTGAAATTCAGCAAACCAGCGATAAATTGTGGTTTTGGATGGGGCTTCATCACCAAATGCAGAAATCATCCGGTCAACACACTGTTTTTGTGTTAAACCACTTCGAAAGTCATAGTAAATCATCGCTCTTGAATTTTCTCGAGTCAATTCCATTTTCTCAACGACTAAACAAGTTTGACAAAACCTTGTGACAAGACCGTGAATCTTTTTTTAAATAAATAAATGGTATTCGATTTGTAAAACCAAGGAGTTTTCAATTAAAAAGATTTTAATATGACAGGAACAGTGGAAATATTCCATTCCCGATACTTTTAGTGCAGCCTATGTACTAGATCAAGCCTCAAAGTCCTTAGCATCAAATCCAACTGTAGGCAAATTAGAATTTGGCAAAATTGGTATTTAAAAACGTAAACGCTTGAAGCCCACAGCAAGTAATCAAGCAGCATCAGATACTTGTCAGATGCCAGCTCAAGCGTCAAAGTCAGCAACACCAAAACCGATGGTACGTACGCGTTAGATTCTGAAGAAGATATTTATGTATTGAAATCGACAGTTGATCACCGTGAATCCTCACCATCTCCGATACAAGATTATGCTCCCTTTCCTGCTATACTGACAAATGAAGCTATTGCTGAAAATGCTTGTTGTACACCTAACATCTCTACTGCGATCCGTAGGAGTAGCCTACTTATTTCCTTATACCTACATTTTCTCTTACATTATCAACACCGAGATCGGACCAATGTCCTAACTCTTGACTAGTCATAGTTGTTCCTTTACCTAACAATCTGAACAATATTTAACAAGAACAAGGAGTAACTACACCTGGAGTAGAGACCCGATTTTACCTACCTAACCTCTTGTAACCCCCCCTGCTCGTTATTCGTGCGGTATGGCATTGTGTCCCTTTGAACTTAAAAAATGTTATTTTGTTATAATTACCTTATATAAGGTCTTATTTTAATAGTCCACGATTTTTTGCATGGCGCCTTAATGAACGTTAAAGATAATGTGGATATCACTAAAAAAATTGTAGTGATATATTTGTTTTTATTTTTGTCACATTTTATTTTATAAATCAATAATTTCATTACTTACTTATTCCCGTAGTAGTAATAATATCCACATGCATCTAGTAAGAAAATAGCAGACACGGCCGGTTGACCGAATTAGGCAGTCGGCAACGTCTAACGGAACAGGCGGCGGCAGAAAGAACCGAATTTATACCATCAGATTAATTTATTTGTGGGAGATACATAATCTTTAGCATTTACTAAGGCAGCATGCAAAATATCGAATTTTGATTCGATTTCCCCAAAGATTTCCACAACTATGTCGTCATTTTGGGGGTGTATTTGCCATTACTCACCACACTTGGCGGGCGGGTTGGGGAGCGCAGTATAGGCACTGTTCCACAGAAGGCACGTGGCTACCCGTTCCTTAGGTTTAGGATCCCTTAGTCGGCTTTTACGACATCCAACGGGAGGAGATGGAGAAGTACTGTATTCTTAATCCAGACACCACACGGACCAAACCTGTAATTGGCTTTTATTTTCATCCTTCTGTAATGTGATAATTCCTAGTTCCTATATCGATGAGTAGTTAATTAAAAGTGCATTCCGTCATCACACACATAGGTAACTACTCAGTTAGTTGGTAACGTGTGTTAACGGGTAAGTTGTGAACACTCTCGACAGTCGTAATTTCCCGAAGGTCATGTCTGGAGACTGTAATGTATTAATTGTCTATTGTTACTAAACATGCATACCTACTTGTACAGTGCGGTGGTGTACCTACCTCATATCGGACATCTATTTAGACTATCAATTTTTCCAGTGGCTAGGTGCTTCTAAAAGTGATCATATATCAATCGTGAAAGTTTTCTCGGCCTATAGTAGATATAAATTCTTTTAACTGGAGGATGGGCAGCAGCGTCCTTCGAGTACATTAACAACTCAACTGGGATCGCCAACCCGTCTGCCAAGCGTGGCGAATATGGCAAGACTCCCCAATGAGCACACAAAACACCCATATCGGTCGTTGTGCCTGTATCTGTGTCCAGCAGTGGACTCCATTCGGCCAAAATGAAGATACGCAAAGAAAAACACGTCATAATCATGTTAATGTATTGCAATCAATGATATTATATATTAAAAAGAAGTAGATATGTTACATGCTTGCCAAAAGTAAGAACCAAAACTCCCCCAATTGTAGCACCTCGCAATCGGTTCGCCTAGATAGCTATCTCTTTTACTCTTGTTGTTTTTGTATCTTCTTTCTCAGGACATGGTTGTGCAAGCGAGACTGTATTTTGCGCGCCATTTAATATGGACGTAACATAACTATGGTATAATATCATTGATTGCAATCAATAAAAGAGGTGATGCCCAGAATGTCAAAAAGAAAAGGCTATAGTTACCGTCACCCCAAAGTTAACAAGTTGACCGCGCGGTTGGCGTTGTGGCTCAGCGATTGACTTTCTCCGCTACGTAAAGTGCGTATTATTATGCCTACGGGTAGTTATTCCGGGTCTAAGTGTTTGTGCATGTGAGGTTTATGTCTGTAAACTAACCTCACAATAGTGTGACGCAATGTTTCCTCATAAAAAGACGTTGAAATCCTAAAATGTCGAGATACGAATAATAATATTATTCTGAGAGCAATATAATGTTTAATGCCAAAGAACGGAAAGGAAGTAAAATAAGACGCCGGAAAATCGGTGCACTGCTCTTCTAAATAGTGCCGTGAACGTAAACTTAAACTGCGCTTTAATCAAACATTGACAAATTCGATTTATCTAGGTACCTAACGTAGCTAGGCTAGGCTTGTGGTTGGTTGTATATACTAAGTCATTTAGCAGGTTGCGTAACACAGATACTTGTTTTATCTCCGTCTATAGCGGACACGACTGGGCATAACGTACAGTCGTAATCAACACTACGCTTACGTAACAAACAACATTGCATTTACATGTTTGTGTGTCAGTGGCTCAGTGGACAGCCTCACTTTTAAAGTTCACAGTCGTAGTTGGATGGCATCGTGCTAGAGTTCAAGTTTCGTACCGAAATCGTTCATCTCGTTTCTCTTTTTTTGTTCGTTTATTTCGTAATACTCGTGAAATTGGATTAGCCAAGCTTACGTCTGCTGCTGAACAATGAAATCGAGCAGCCGTTCTCAGAATATTTTGGAATTTACAATCTATTAGGAGACAATTTTTTCTTATTGCGTCATGAGGAATGTAACTTCAGACCCATCCTCACTCTTTTATCTTGAGTGTATTAAAGTTGGCGCTTATTATAGTGCTAATCAGCAAAAATACGTAAAAGTATTTTTCCATGTATCTACTTGTCTCTCTTTTCACGGGTTTATATCCCCTGTAAGGGGGAACCCGGTCTTTTGACAGGCCTACGCGGGGACATGGGTCCAACACGCAGAGGCCCTTTAGAGAATTTTAATCTAAAATGTAATGGGACACCAACCGGGGACTCTCCATAGCTGCACTATAAAATGAAGTCATGGATTGTCCCCGGTGGTGTAAGGCTATTGTATGAGATGGAAACTATAACGATAAGGTCTATTGCAATGGGTGCTAAATGGATTATATACTTTTTAAAAAACGGCGTCTGCCTTTCAACGTTTATAGTGAAATTCTGTGGCAGACGGTGACTCGCCACTTACAAGATGGGCCCCCTAAATGGCCACCACTACAGGCGACAAGGAACAACACCGATGTGAGCGGCTAGGGGTGTAGAGACGTGCGGCACCGGTTTCACCATCGCGCGTCTCGAAGAGTCTGAGCGGGTTTCCCCGTTATTACGCCATTAGACACTTCCACCCCCGAGCATATAGCTCTGGCGGCCCCCCTCTGATCGGCCAATTAAGGCAAGCCAGAGTTGAAAATCCTACGGGCACTCATGGGGTACCACTCCAACCAACCAATAACATAATAATATAATATGTTAATTTGGCCCAAGTTAACATTCTGATATAGAATCATACAGTATAATGCTATGTCGTCTAATGGCCAAAATCAATTAACCTAATCGAAAATCTTTAGATTTAAGGTTTTGAACGTGATCTGTTTTTATATTAAGATCACACTAACACATTAACAGACAAATCCTCAATCTCAAATCCTAAGATTTTGGATTATATTGATAATTATTAATTTAGACAGTAAAACTACTATAGATAGATACGCCTAAAAAGTCTGTAATCTGGCTTACTTTGTGAATATTAATATTTTAAATTAATTTAGTTATCCTAAAATTGATTGGGATTCACACAAAACCGTATTACTAATATTACTTTGAATCAGGACTCCCGCATGCTTGCTGCATTTAATATATTTCTTTCGCGGCTTTGGTATATCAATGACGAAAAACGAGGTAGGTCTATAATGATGACTTACCTGTGTATGGTTATTGACCGCATTTATTGCCGGTAAATACAAAGTCCAGTACCGACTGTCGGTAACTAAACGTTCTGTTGCAGGTTCTTCATAGTAACTTTCTTGTTCCCTCGCACGTGGCTATTGTACGTGGCGAGCGTGCTGATCGGCGCGGGAGCAGCTGCTATATGGACCGGTCAAGGCAACTACCTGACGCTCAACAGCGATGCCGACACTATATCCCGGAATTCCGGTATCTTCTGGGCTATGTTGCAGTGCAGGTATGTAAAGACTTTTTCCTTCCTTCCACGAATAATTTATTTGTTTTGTTGTAAATTGTATGAATGTAATTAGGATGTGCTAACAATGGTTTTATCGCATAATTGAAGGAAATATAATCGCTGATAACTATATTACTCCCAAAACTATTATTTTATTTTTAAATGCTAGTAAACGCTCTTAGTTATTACGAGTAATGGACGTCGCTGCGTCAAGAACTTATGAATAAGGACTCTGGTTGGATCCTAAACTAGTCGGGAATCCACGAAAAAAGAGCCGCACACAATTGTGAATATTATTATCACACCCAAGACTTATTGTAGATATAACTAGCTGGGACCCGCGGTTTCACCCGCCGTTTAATTAAGAAGAAAGTGGACTATTTATACATAATTTAGAGTACTTCGGCATAGACACTTGATATTGAGTATGTATATACATATATTGGATTTCAAGGGGTTTTTTTTGCACGGAACCCTATTTTTCGAAAATAAATGTAGCCTAAGTTATTCCTTATAACATCAGCTATCTTTCCGTGAAAGTCCCGTAGAAATCGTTCCAGCCGTTTCGGAGATTAGCGGGAAAAAACAGACAGACAGACAGACGGACAAAAAAATTACAAATAGCTTTTTGGTTGTAGGTACCGTATATACTTTTATATGCATTTAGTGAAAAGCTGTTATTTTGACATTGCAAACAGATACTTCAATTTTATTTATTTGTATAGATATAGACTCTTAAGTTATACGTTGCATTTATTTTTAGCAATGATATGCTGGTATAATAACACCAGAATCTTTGACCATTTATGAAGTCTTGTTACTATTAGCATATAATTGACCAATTAACACATATAATATAGATAGCACATACTTTATTTTAGAAAAAAACATCTAATCATATGTGCATTGATTGTTTTCTCTTTGCAGCATGTTTTTCGGAAATCTTTTCGTATTCATAAAGTTCCAAGGCAAGACTCAAATAGATGTGGAAACACGAAATGTGGTCTTCGGTGCACTGACGGGTGTGTGTGTTGTTGGCTTAGTATTCCTCATGATCCTTCGGCCAGCTAAGCGCATGCCTTCCATCGAAGATGCCAAGGTAAACTGCACTTTCTCGCATTGACATACTTTATACTTTACAATTAAACCACGGCCGACTAGGCCTTAAATAGATTTTATTGTTACCTCTACCTCTATAATTTTAGGCGCGATCGACTCCCTCACCGGGCATGTACAGTCCGTCGTGGACGAGTGTTCACGGCGAGTTCCTGCGATGGAAGACCATCGCATGAAACTCCCTGACGATGTACGTGCACTGATGACGGAGAAGAACGCAGCCCTTAGAGCGTACTCATCTTTTCCCAGCGAACCCAATCGCCTCTTTATGCGCCACCTGCAGCGTGCTGTCAAGGAACGTATCAAGGAGTGCCGAGAGGCTAACTGGGATAAGATGTTGGGCGACTTAGAGCCAACCCACCTTGCGTTCTGGCATCTGCAACGGAAACTCAAATCCGAAACATCCAATGCTGTCCCCCCCCTCAACCGTCCCAACCAAAGGCCGGCCTTTGATGACGACGAAAAATCCGAATGCCTAGCTGACAGTCTAGAAGCGCAATGTTCCCCAAGCACTCTACCTGTAGACCAAGCTCACCTCAAAAAGGTTGACGCTGAAGTCGAACGTAGAGCAGCTATTCCGCCTGCCGAGGACCCTGACGACCCCCTCCCTCCGGTCACGGCAGACGAGGTCAGAAATCTCGTGAAAAAGATTCACCCTCGCAAAGCCCCCGGCTCTGACGGTATCACCAACAAGGTGATTAAACTCTTCCCCGAACGTCTTATCGCCTTAATGACCGTCATCTTCAATGCGGCATTAAACAATAATCTATTTCCGCATACGTGGAAACAGGCCACCGTTATCGGTATTCCCAAACCCGGTAAGCCCAAGTGCGAGCCTTCCAGCTATCGCCCCATAAGCCTTCTCAATTCTCTTGCGAAGATTTATGAGCGGATTATCTATTCCCGATTAAAGGATTATGCCGATTCCAAGAAACTCATTCCCGACGAACAGTTTGGTTTTAGAACCAAACACTCGTGTGTACAACAAGTCCACCGACTAGTTGAACACATCACGTTCGGATTCTCACGCGGCCTGATGACGGGAGTCCTCTTTTTCGATGTTGCGAAAGCATTTGACAAAGTCTGGCACAATGGCTTATTATATAAGTTGTACCAACTCGGAGTGCCTGACCGTCTCGTTCTCATCATACGAGACTTCTTGTCAAATCGCAGTTTCCGATATCGAATCACGGGCGCTCTCTCTTCCCCCCACCCCATTAGAGCCGGAGTCCCACAAGGATCCGTGCTAGCCCCATTATTGTTCACACTGTACACCAGTGACCTCCCCAAAAGACCTGCTAATACGACCCAATTAGCACTGTTCGCAGATGACACGGCCATATTCTACTCTGGTAGCAGTCCCGATAGTATAACTAAGATCCTCCAAACCACAGCCAACGTCTACGGTAAATGGTTTAGGAAATGGCGGATCGAAGTTAACCCTATCAAAAGTAAAGCCGTCCTATTTTGCAAATTAGGCGACGACCACCCACGCTTCAGGGAGATCTCGATGCTGGGCCAATCGGTTCCTTGGGAACCGCACGCCAAGTATCTTGGAGTCACCCTAGACAAAAAACTGACCTTCATTCCCCACACAAAGATGGTGCGTGCCCGCGCTGCCTTTGTGCTCGGTCGCCTTCACTATATTCTGAACGCTCGTAGTAAATTATCCCTTAGAAATAAGGTGAGAATTTACACCACATGCATTCGACCCATCATGACCTATGCCAGCCCAGTGTTCGCACACGCCGAATCATACCCACTCCGTAGATTAGAAACCCTCCAAACCCGTTTCATGCGCAAGGCCACCGGAGCGCCTCTGTACATGCGAAACGACCAACTCCATTTCGACCTTAACTTGCCGACCATCAGGCAATTTATGAAACAAGCGTCCAAACGCTATCTCGATTCTGCCCTGTCCCACCCAAATCCCCTTGTGGTATCAGCCGCCGACTACGAACCCTCCCGTATCAGTAGAGTACGCCGCCCGAGGCACGTTCTGGTCGATCCAGACGATAAAATCACGTTAGATCACATGAAGAGACTCGCGTTGTCTCGTTCACTAAACACCCGACCGTTGTACCGCCCTCGCCGCCGAGGATGCCCGCCTCACCGACGTCGCGGAGGCCTATCGCCGCGTCACCTTCCCGTTCAAGTTAGCACTTCTCCCTCCCGTCTCTTGCTCGCGCCGGCCCGTGCCGAGCCAGTAGCTTTAAATGTCCCCTAATACAATTTAAATAATACCGATCCAGCTGTCCCCAAAAACAATAGCTTGATATCCCCAGCAACGCCCTAAGCCGAGGTCCGTGTCCCGCAGGGGGCGCCCTTAGCGAAAGTTGCTTAGTTTTTAATATTTAATTTAAGCCTGGCTGGAGGCCTCTTTTGGCTTCGCCAGCAAATGACCGGTTAAGCAACCACATTTCCCAGAAATGTAAGCGAGAAGCTTAACAAAAAAAAAAAAAAAAAAAAAAAAAAAAAAAAAACCTCTATAATTTGTTGATGTTTTTGGTATGGATAGGACATTAATTCAAATATTAATATCTATCTATTATTATCGTAAGAAAATGGTGACATCAACAAGTTGTTGAATTCCCTTGATCGTGTTTTTACTATTTTGCATAGCAAGATTTTTATGAAGTAGTTTTATTTAGGGCAAATGGGAAGCTACGCGGTGCATAAGACCGATGGTCACCGTGTTAAATAGTGCTTAAGCTTAGTCAAACAAAGTCAAAAATCAGATTCTTTACTCTTCAAGGACGGGTCCAGGATTTCAATCTGGGTGGTCATGGACCCTGATGGATCCGCCCTTATTACGCTTACTTGTTCGGTTCTTATTGCCCTTCACACATATGATGTCAGAAGCTAACAGTTTTATTTTTAGTACGTTGGATGAACACTCATTACTTCTGTTTTCAGGGAGAAATGGTGGCGCAGGAGGTACAGGAGAGTCCCATGGAAGCTTTCAAAGGTGCCCTAAAATTGTTCTGCACTAGGGACATGTTGCTACTGAGCGTAACCTTCATTTATACAGGTAAGTCTACTAAACCCATAACTTAAAAGTTATAAACCGATCCCCGAAGATTAGGAAGTCTTGCACGTAGTCCAGGGACGATTCCGACGGCCGATCGACCCGATGTGAGTGTGTGAGGAATCCCAACAATTTTTTTATCGAACTCGCGGCTCTAAGCGCTTATATCCAATCGCCTAGCCACTGCGGTAACCGTGCTGTCAGGATTGACCGTAGTAGTAGTGACGTGGTGTTCAAGCTGGTGTTGCCAGATGGTCGGAATTTGTCTGCACATTCCCGGCATTTCATATGATGTCCAGAGCTCCAGACTTGAAAAATATAATATAAATAGGTTTTATGCGCACTTATAAGTAAAATGTAAATTTCAAGTCTTTTCTTAATACCTGCTTTTAAACGATTCAAATCGGTAGACTCTGTGAAACCAAATGCAAATACATTGTGGCGATATATAACTTAAATTTTTAGAGTGAATTTATTCATGTTGGCTACATTTAAAAAGGATAAATGTTGTTTCATAATATATCTTTCTCCACATAACAATGCTAAAAAGTGATTAATATTTCATATTTCCAAAACGATAGGTACCTACTCCTAGCTTATGCAAATAAACCGAGCTGGAGGCATTAAAAAGTAAGAATGAATACAGGAACAATACACACGACTTTGATCACCAGAATTATTTATTTATTTATATAGTCTTTATTGTACACCAAAAAAATATTCACAGAAGTTTTGAATTAAGTAAAATACAAGGCCGCCTGCCTTAGGTATCACTATCCGCGATCTGTTCCAGGCAACCTTAGTATGGAAAATAGAAGTAGTTATGAGGCAGAGGTGTAACTATATATTCTAAGTAAATGTATTGTTTGGCTACGTGAACAATAACACCAGTTTTAGTAATTAAAATCGATTATACAATAGTATGATCAAGTGGCATAAATAGTTGTATTATAATATGTTTATTTTCATAAACAACATGGGCGTATAGTAAAATGGCTCCTTGGATGGGTATTCCAAGAATCTGAGATCATTGACTGCCTCATATCCTTCCTGCATACTAATGAAATTTGCTGTACTTTAGATGTCTATGGTGAAGCTAAAGTAGGTAGATTTGTTGCGTTTGTTACAGTAAATATAACTCACCATTGTTAAAAAAAAAGGTTTCGATGATACTTCTTTCACCTCAACCCAAAAACGTCCATTACTGGACAGAAGCCTCCTCCAAAGATTGCCAAAACCACCCGTATGGTTTTGTGTTGTGGGCCCATTGGTTGGTTTTGCCATAATCGCCACACTTGGTAGACGGGTTGTCGATCGCAGTTGTGTTATAAACGTACTCGAAGGACGCTGTAGTCCATCCTCCGGCTAATCCCATAGTCGCCTTTTACGACACGCACGATATGAGATGGGGTGGTGGTATTCTTAGCCGGCACAACACGACAAATGATACTTTTTTGGTGAGAGTAAGATTCTAAGGTCCAGTGTGTGCAATATTTTAAGTGTAACGTTGTGTGTGCCTATGCGTGGGCATAAAAGATGTGGGCAAAGTTCACTTAGCTCACTTCGCGTCGTTCGTTAGTCACGTGTGCTGTGATGGATGCGATGTTTTTTTATGAGATTTGAAAGTCAAAGGTCACAAAATTGCAATGAATCTACATTTTTCAATCAAGGATGAATATGTGATGTTGTTGTTAATAGTGTCATGAGCCTATTTGTCATGAAGTGACATCATTTTTTAGGGCTCCGTACATCAATTGCTATTCGAACTCTTATTATAAAATCACTTTGTACTCAATGTCTGTCTGTTAAGACCACTTTTTCTCAGAAACGGGTAGAGGTATCAAGATAAATTTATCTCAAACTAGCTGTGCCCCGCGGTTTCACCCGTCGTTTAATTTAAAAGAAATCTAGGTCTAGACTCCAGACTAAGGTCTAAATTATTTATTATTAATCCGCTTATTTATTAGGTATAGAGTATATATATTGGATTTCAGGATGAAAGGTCTTTATAACTGGACATTTCTTCAACTTAATAGGCTCTATCTTTGTACGTAGGTAATACTGTATGTTTGATTGGTATATATACTTATGTCTACGATTCCATGACGGTGTAAATAAAAATAGTTTTCTAATCAATGCAATGCAATCAAAAGATACGGCCATTTATGTCACATATTTTGATACTCGCAAATTCACTCATCAAAATCTTTAGGCTACTTCCCGTTGACTTAGTTTTTTTTTATTTGTGTTATAATACACCGCAAAATATTTTTTTGTCACTTGAACACGTAACATACTTGGGATGATTTCGAATACGAAATCCTCGCAGGGAGAGAGAGCTTCTCGCACTTGACCGTCGATAATATTACTCAATTAAGGGTTTCATGAAAGTATTTATACCAAATATTTCACTTTGAATTGAAAATGGTTTGTTACCGTCAAATATATTGGAATAAAGGAGCTATTCCATATAGTTCAAAATTTCTGCGAGCCTAGTATATCCAGTTTGCCCTACAATTCTTCATAAAAACACACTAATGCACACAGTTACAAGTTATCATCCAATGAACTGAATAAACACAACATTATAATTGGCTACTCGTGTAAAAACTACAAAAACACACCCACGACTATGTAGATAGCCATTCATGCCGAGCGTACAGACTGCATCAGAGTAGCCGTACTACGCAACGCGTAAGTTTATTGGGAGTACCATTCGCTGTTCTATTCACTGCGTTTGTTATTCACCTATTGCTAGTTAAAAGTGGTAGATATAGATGTCGTTCTGCTCCATCAATCCAAATGTAATATAATAAAGAAATCAATAATTTTTTATTTATTAAATTTATAGACAAATACAAGAAAATTCTTTCATTTGCATGTGGTATATGATTCCTGCCTTGATAAAGTTATTGTTTTCGCTTCGGTTTTTGCATATTATCCCCGAACAACACGACACTTTAACAAAGTTTTTAACTTTTTAACTTTTAGATTCGATCGCGTATCTCAACTGATGTTGAGTCATCAAACGGTCATTTTTTCGGAATGGCCTTCCTGGATTCTGCATGTCGCGGTGGCGCGATTACGCCCCGTACCACTTCTCCTTATTTCCTATTTCTGTGGTTACCCTATTTTAGTTTTTCAAAGCATGTAATATCGACACTGCAGATAACAGAACTGAAATATACCAGGAAAATATTATCATTGCCAAGGTCATATAATTAATCAGTTAAAAAATTTGTAAGATTATAAGTTACATAAATATATTTCCTTGTTAAACTAAAAGTAAACAATGAACATAGCATAATGCTAGATGTTCTTTCTACTCACGTCAATAATTTCCTATTGATGTGTGTTCGAGGTGGAGATATGTATAAAATGAAAAGTACTCTGTTTTTTTTTCTTTTTTGGTCTTTTCGCTGTCACTTCCTAGAAGTGTAGCTGCTCAACTGGACATTTCTGTCCAAGCCAAAAGAGGCCTCCAGCCAGGCTTAAAATTAATATTAAAGTCTAAGCAACTTGCGCTAAGGGGCCTGCGGGACACGGACCTCGGCTTAGGGCGTTGCTGGGGATAAAAAGCTATTGTTTTGGGGACATCTGGATAGGTATTATTTAATTTGTATTAGGGGACATTTATAACTATAGGCTCGGCACGGGCCGGCGCGAGCAAGAGACGGGAGGGAGAAGTGCTAACTTGAACGGGAAGGTGACGCGGCGATAGGCCTCCGCGACGTCGGTGAGGCGGGCATCCTCGGCGGCGAGGGCGGTAAAACGGTCGGGTGTTGAGTGAACCTTATGTGATCTAACGTGATTTTATCGTCTGGATCGACCAGAACGTGCCTCGGGTGGCGTACTCTACTGATACGGGAGGGTTGGTAATCGGCGGCTGATACCACAAGGGGATTTGGGTGGGACAGGGCAGAATCGAGATAGCGTTTAGACGCTTGTTTCATAAATTGCCTGATGGTCGGCAAGTTAAGATCTAAATGGAGTTGATCATTTCGCATGTACCGAGGCGCTCCGGTGGCCTTGCGCATGAAACGGGTTTGGAGGATTTCGAATCTACGGAGTGGGCGTGATTCAGCGTGTGCGAACACTGGCCTGGCATAGGTCATGATGGGTCGAATGCAAGTGGTGTAAATTCTCACCTTATTTCTAAGGGATAATTTACTACGAGCGTTCAGGATATAGTGGAGGCGACCGAGCACAAAGGCGGCGTGGGCGCGCACCGTCTTTGTGTGGGGTATGAAGGTCAGTTTTTTGTCTAGGGTGACTCCAAGATACTTAGCGTGCGGTTCCCAAGGAACCGATTGGCCTAGCATCGAGATTTCCCTGAAGCGTGGGTGGTCGTCGCCTAATTTGCAAAAGAGGAAGGCTTTACTTTTGATGGGGTTAACTTCGATTCGCCATTTCCTGAACCATTTCCCGTAGGCGTTGGCTGTGGCTTGGAGGATCTTAGTTATACTATCGGGAACGTAACCAGAGTAGAAAATGGCCGTGTCGTCGGCGAAGAGTGCTAAATGGGTCGTATTAGCAGGTCTTTTGGGGAGGTCACTGGTGTACAGTGTGAACAATAGTGGGGCTAGCACGGATCCTTGTGGGACTCCGGCTCTAATGGGGTGGGGGGAAGAGAGAGCGCCCGTGATTCGATATCGGAAACTGCGATTTTACAAGAAGTCTCGTATGATGAGAACGAGACGGTCGGGCACTCCGAGTTGATACAACTTATATAATAAGTCATTGTGCCAGACTTTGTCAAATGCTTTCGCAACATCGAAAAAGAGGACTCCCGTCATCATGCCGCGTGAGAATCCGAACGTGATGTGTTCAACTAGTCGGTGGACTTGTTGTACACACGAGTGTTTGGTTCTAAAACCAAACTGGTCGTCGGGAATGAGTTTCTTGGATTCGGCAAAATCCTTTAATCGGGAATAAATAATCCGCTCATAAATCTTCGCATGGGAATTGAGAAGGCTTATGGGGCGATAGCTAGAGTGCGAGCCCACTTGAGCTTACCGGGTTTGTGTATACCGATAACTGTGGCCTGTTTCCACATATGTGGAAAGAGGTTGTTGTTTAGATCCAATTTTCATTGGAGCGATTCTATTTAAATTTACGAAAGGCCCCATCCCTACGTCTCATAGCTATTCGAACTCCTTTCGTCATCCAAGGAGCAGGTGGACGCCTAAGTTTCACTTTCTTAACGGGATCATGGATATCATACTTTTTTTAAACTAATGGTTACAGTGTTTACCACCTTCTTTCACTCTTATATGGAAACAAAATAACACTATATGACGGTTTGGCATATATGGGCGCTGTCTTGTGATAAACGTTCAAAAATAAATATTTGTATTACATTTTGCATAAACGATGTTTATTTCTTTTTTACAATTGGAGTAGGGAAGGTTACTTTTCGTACCCACTATGAATAACTTAGTCATGAGATGGCAAGTTAAATATACAGTGCGAACTGCGGGTGACATAAAGGTGACCTTTGTAAATGTCGGCTTCAAGAGGCAGCATTTTATATAGGTATAGGTGTGACCTGACCGGGGAGCTTGTTTAAATAAGTAAATGTTCCGTGTTGTTCCCGGCAATTATTAGACCACCCCTGTCCGACGACTAAGGGTTGATATCAAGAGGATGGGCAGCAGCATCCTCCTGTGTGCTAATAACGCATACTCCGATCATTGATCCGCTTGTCAAGCGTAGTGATTATGGCAATATGACACTTATGACCGGTCATTGTAGTGATCATAGGGAGGCCTATGTACAGCAGTGGACGTTTATGGGGTGATGTGTGTGTGCATAATTGAATTAATAATGCATTCGTTTAAAGCATTATATTATATGATTATAGGCCTCTTAAGTCAGGCAACATCGAATTTACCTTTTGGTATGAATAAATGTTTGACGGCACAGTTGGTACAGTTGCTGATACAGTTGCTGCTGTGCTCCGAGTGGCGGGTTCGATTGTCGCACGGAACAAATATTTGTATGATCTGCAGGTAGTTGTTCCGGGTCTGGGTGTGTTGTGTGTAGAACTTATGTCTGTAAACGCACGGGCACTACACAGGAGAATTCCTAGTGTAGGGCAGTTTAAAAAAAAGATTGAAATAAAAAAATAACATGTTTTCAGGTGTGGAGTTGTCATTCTTCAGCGGCGTATACAGTCCTAGCATCGGTTTCACGTTGTCTATGGGGGAGAATGCTAAGCAGCTGGTGGGCTTGTCTGGCGTCTTCATTGGTTTGGGAGAGGTGCTCGGTGAGTTTATGAAGTCATATGTGGTATGGTGACTTACCTGCTAGTCAAGTTTGTAGGTTACATATTAGTGTGTTTCATTGGTCAAATATTACACAAGAATGTGGGACGTGTATTGGTTAATATATAGGGCCTAACAAAACTAGTGTACTTAATTTTTAAGAGACAATCAGTGGGTAATTCGCATTTATAAAACAATAAAAAAAGCACTATTTTATATAGGTACCCGAAGCTATTCTTTAGACACCAAAGATCAATTATAACACCATTCCAAATTCCATAAAATTCAGTTTTCTTTTTTTCGAAAATCATGTAGTTTTGTTTAGTTGAGTGGGTAAAGAGCTTAGCTCACTTTTAACATAATATTTAATCTGATCACTGTAGGTACAGTTGCTATCATCAATTTAACTTGATATTAAACTTCTAGTGGTAATTGTTATTGATTATTGGTTTATAAATATTTGTATTGAGCAATTAAATCAAATAGATAACAAGATCACTTAAAAGTGAGGTAAACCTCATGTATGGAGTAAGAAGATACCTAAATGTTTGCTTGACACCAATACGAACAGTAATTAAATTTTTATGTTAAAGGTAATAAGTTTTAGTATGTGTAGTTATAAAATATTAAAATTGTAGAGGAAAATTCCTTGTCTTGTACCAATAACTTATCCCAAGAACAAACTTAACATTGTAGTTGACAGACATGCTCTTCCATACATTTCAACTGCAAACGTAAGTTTGTACGCACAATATTGAAAGCTTTACCATGTTATTTTAAGACCATAGACTCTTTATAGGTTTTCTTGTAATCTACGGGTAAAGAGCAACTCTATTTTTTTTTTCTTTGAATATTTAGATTGTGAATGGTCAACTCTCGTCTATTTTCTTAAATAAATTTAAAACTATATATTTTAAAATTATAAAATAAACACATTTTAGACCCATTAGAACAAGCCATTTCATATGTTAGACGGTACAGTTTGCAAAACTTTATTCTTTAATTTTCACACGAGTGATACTATAAGGGTTCCGCCGTACTTTCCTTCGGACGTTCGGAACCCTAAAATATTAAATTGTTATAATAAGTACATAAAACAATTTAATAATTTTTATGTCACGCATCAGTGCCATCTCCTGTTGTGATTGCTCAGCTTAAGCTCACCAATTCCAACTGAACTGATGAACGAGTGTTCATGAGTAACGCATGCATTAGCATCGCTCAGCTCGATATGTTGTAGGGAGACCCAGCGACCCGGTATATGAAGACACCGTCAGCAGGACTTCTGAGTGAGCATGTATACTTAAATAACCCTTATACATTTACAGGAGGCGCGTTATTCGGTATCCTAGGAACAAAAACAACCCGTTGGGGCCGCGACCCGATCGTAATCATGGGTTACTTCATACACCTTGGCAGTTTCTTCCTCATCTTCATCAATCTACCAAATGTTGCGCCCTTCGGAGATACTCAGGAGATCTCTTACATCACGCCATCACCCCAACTGGCGATGTTCTGTAGCTTCCTGCTCGGGTTCGGGGATGCCTGCTTCAACACTCAGATATATTCAATACTAGGAGGAAATTACTCAGATAATAGTACTTCGGCATTCGCGCTGTTTAAGTTTACTCAGGTGAGGTTATTTGAGTCCTATTATGTCAAGACGTTACGATCATAGTAGTGTTGATAATTCATGTAAAATATACAGCTGGCATACAAAAACGGAAAAAGGAAGAATTATAATTTGTAACACCAGATAATTTAAAGCTATTATTTTTGGATCGAAACTCCATGTTTGAATTCATAAGGTTGCTTGTACTTGCCTGGTGATTTCGGCTCCGTGTGGTACCCGACAATAATAGCACCACCCCATCTCTTCCCGTGGGTGTCGTAAAAGCCGACTACGGGATTAGCCGGAGGATGGGCAGCAGCATCCTTTGAGTATATTTTCAACTCAACTACGATCGCTAACCCGCCTGCCAAGTCTGGTGATTATGGAAAATCCCCTAATGAGCACACAACATAAACCCAGACTGGTAGCTGTCGCTATCTTTAGTGGAGGGTTATGTCCAGCGGTGGACGGTTTTCGGCTAACATGATGATGATGGTTTTGGCATAATTCCTCACGACCGTTCATCGTCGACGGCACAGTTGCCAACTATTTGCCTTTCTGCGTTACAGGTCGTAGGTTGGAATCCCGCACGGAACTAAAATTTCTGTTCTTCTTTCTTTTCTTTCTTCTTTCTAAAAGTCTACAAGTACACAACTACCTAGGTCTGGGTTTTGCGTATGTTGTGAAATTTATGTCTGTACCCACAACACAGGAGGAATTGCAGTGTGTGGCACCTTTATTTTAATAAAATAATTATAATTTGACGGCATGGTTGGTGCAGAGGCTGATACAGTCGACTGCTACGCTCCGGGTCACGGGTTCGATTCCCGCACGGAACAAATATTTGTGTGATCTGCAGGTAGTTGTTACGGCTCTGGATGTATTGTGTGTGTAATGACAATGATATAACACTGGGACGATACTCTCGAGGAGGTACGCGACAGTCCCAGTCGCCTGCGACTTTTATTCGCCGTCATGTTGGTCTTATACGCAGATTGCGGGCAATCGCGCTGTATGCTCACTTGTAGTACACTGTCTGTGGGACGCGAGGATGGTAGCTGCAAGCGCACTCGCGAAATGTATCTTGATATTATAAAAGTATTGTGTAATACACGACTTAAAGCTCTAATTTAAATGATAATATGAGCGGTGTGGTTATAGTGAGTGATTGGACTGTAAATACACCCACGACACAGGAGAAATTCTAGTATGGGGCAACGCTAAAAGATGTATTTTACTAGGACCATGTTTAGTAATGGCCGTTTATGCGTTGATATGAGGAACCGTCACCTGTGCTCAGTATAAAGCTTATCGTTGGTACTAGGAAACAATCTGTGTTAAAGTGGTAAATTATTTTTACAGTCCCTGGCGGCGGCGTCTTGCTTCTTCTACTCGTCCAAGGCTCTCCTGTCGGTGCAACTGATAATTCTAGCCGTGCTGGCGTCGCTGGGCACGGCGTGTTTCTGCCGCGTGGAGTGGGCCGCGCGGGCCCGTGCGCGTGCTCTCGCAGCCGACGTGGGTGACAAGGCCGAGCCCGCCACTCATGCGCTCGCCGATAATGCGCTACACTATGATTGAACGGCCTGATAGTGCAGGCCGAGATTTTAGTGGTTTTATAGCTGGCTTCTAAACAAGTAATTAACTTTGTTCATTGTGTCATGGCATCTCGCAGAGCTCGGGAATACCGTTATATTCAGTACTGTTTCGATTGAACTGGTCCGTTCCGCGATGATGTTCTGCGCAACCTGTAATTAGCAGGGATTGGACAGCTACAAGAGAAAATTTCGGTCCATACGGAAATTTGATTGTAATTTTAGGTGTGTACACCGTCTCTTTTGTAAATCTTAACTTATAAATTACTCATTATATAAGTATGAACTTGACCCTGTCAAGCGTGCTGGGTTTAAAGCCATTAAAATCTCAGCGAGTACAATATGATGCGCTGGCAACCCTTGGCGGCCTTTGCTCCTTATTAAAGATGTATTTGTAAATAAGAGCAATGCTAACTTTAAGAGATTGTCAGACTGAATGGGCAACTTTGCTACGGGCGAGTGAAAAAATCGGCTAAAATATGGCGCTGCTACGGGCGAGTGCAAAAATCAGCTAATATATTGCGCTCTGTCGCGCCGCCGCTTTGTATTCTACACCAAGAACGACGAGCGACAATGCGCTGGTATCCTTTCAGACTTTAGTCATAAAAATGTATACCGTAATACCAACCATCATAAACTATAAATGTTATTTCGTATTTTTTTACAATATAAAAATAGTTTAAAAAAGCCGGTCATCCATAAAATATGCATATTGCTAAATTAAGTAGAACATTAGTAACCTGGAGAAATACTATTTGAACCCAAATAATATCAAAGAATGTTATGACATTTATTTGTATTTCATTTGTACTGGCAATTCACTCCATTGGCTGGCCCCATAAGAAATGTTAGCATTAAAATAATGTTAACTCTGAGAACTTAATTTGAATAATGAGTGGTTAGAAATGGTCGTCGTTGCTATTGATTTTACTGTTAATGTTTGTTTTATTTGTATATAAGATTAGCTAACTTGTTTGTGTCTCTAAGTTATGAATAACGCATTTAGTAAGTGCATCAAAGTTTGTTATCTGTCACACATACATAGGCCGAATATGTAAAAAGAGTTTTTAATTAATTGGTAAGTATTGCTAAGGAATGTATAATTGTTAATATTACTTATTTGAATCACATTCCTAGAAAAATATTGAAAGTATTATTATGTTTTATTAATGGTTATAAAATGAATTTCTTCGCAAAATTCAGCTAAATATGATTTTTTAGGCGGGGCCTCTAGCGCATGTATTCCCATACAACGTACACAAAAACTTCGAAGCATTACACAAAACCTTATTTCACTACACATTTTTGTTCACATCAACAATGTTTGAGTAAAACATCTATACAAATCCAGTGCGTCTGTCTGCACAACATGAGACAATGTTTTATGTAATGTTTTAAAAAAACATTCGCTAGGGACCCGGCTTTATATTGATACTAGCGGGCCTGGCGGCCGTTGTTCCATTGTTCTACACTTTCCGGGAGGGACGGGAGTTGATGAGGGGATTTAGTGGTTTTAATTTTTGGCATTAAACCAACATACCTTGTGAATACGAGTCATTTTGGTCTTGACTTTAGTGTATAGCATAGCTATGAACAATCGTCTTGACAAAAAACATATGTATAGTGTAACTATGAACAATAGGTCAAGTCGTTCAGAAGTTACACGATCCGTTCAGACGATATATATAAAGGTATATTGTAGGACAAATATATGCTAAGTATTATATTAATTTGTATACAAAATTATAGCACTAACATATAATGAAATATCAATTAATGCAACAGGAAATAACAATAATTGTTGTATTAACAAAAATACTGCAAATAGTCAATTTAGGTATGTTTTAAATTCTTCAATTATTATGTGATTAGAATTGATATACTGATCTATTGAACGGCGAAGTGTGGTGCTCTACTCATTGCGGTGAGTGTAATAATATTTTTGTATAGAAAGTTATCTTAATATAGGTATATATACATATATAGGGTTCACGAAAACATTGCACCTTAAACTGTTGGCTTACGAGCCTGTTAGGAGCCTATAATATGAAATAAAATCTTTGAATATGAATTTTACTGACTTTTATACCAAGGGAATAATCAGGAGGTTATGAAGATGGCTTTAAAGAAAAAATAATGGCGCATGGTCTATGTTTGTGTTCGTTTTCGTAATAAAATGGTTTCTTTCATTTTGTTAATAGACAACCTTGTATCAGAGTTGTTCAAGCCACCCAAAGGCTTTGACTTGGCTTAACGACTGCCATCTAAAGACTACAACCGGCGGGCTGATTACCTAAGTAGCAGATGCATTGCAACAGGCGTAAATTGCTCCAACGCCGCTGTCAAACGTCAATTTAGTATTGCCTATTTGCCAATAGCGATTAAGCAGGCGAAGGTCTCTGACGCGCCTCTGTCTGTCGGACAATCAATGAATGAATTAAAAACGTTCATTCTCTTTAGTTCCACTGGTGGCTACTGGCGCTAGTAACTATGCGTCTTCCACAATAGCGATAGGCGGGCGATGCTTTACGTAATACCAATTTTTTTGACGCTTTGCCACCGATGGATCCTTGGCTGCGCGATAGCTGCTGTCGCGTCTGCTGACAGAGGCGCTCAGTTCTAATACTCTGTGCGGTAGATTGACCGCATCGAGCGTTGCTTAACCTCACCAATGGTTTACCGATTAGTTAGCGCAACTAGCTATATTATATGCGCCCAAAAAATGCCTAGTAAAAAGATTTAAAAAAGAGTATTTTGAGTGCTTTAATAGCAACTGTTTTTTTTATTTTATTTCAAGAAAAGTATTTTAATAACTACCTGCTTTTTAACCGACGTCAAAAAGAAGGCTCTTTGTTGTATCCCGGTATGTTTGTATGTGCGCCACTTTTTCAAAAACTACACGACTGATTTTAATTATATTTTAACTGGGGGTAATCTATATACTTACTCATAGGAAGGTTCTATCTAGTATATAAAAAACTAAGGTGCCATTCTTATGTACAGACTTATACATAAATAATTGTTTATTTCAAGTCGGCATTTTTTAAATTATTATTCGCGATCCTACAACCTACCGATTCCCCTTGAAATGAGAGTCATTATTTTTGAAGGACGTCATAATATCTTACTTCCATAATCAATGTGAAAGTTTCTGTTTTGAGTCTCCATAACCCTCTAACAGCTGAATAGATTCTACTGATGGCGCAGAGGTATATTGTGTTAAGGAGTAAAATAAAATATTGTACTTTGTATTTCAATTAAATTTATTTAATAAATATGAATTAACAAATTTATTTCCGCCCAGCTATAAAGGGTGGGTACGGCTAGTAAGCGTAAAAGTTTGTATGTTTGAGATCTTATTACACTCAAAAAGCTGAACAGATTAAAGTAAAATTTGGCAGAGAGGTAGATAATGACATGGAATAGGATATAGGCTGTTTAATATAACAGAAACTAGACCAATTAACAGACGTAACGAACGCATTCCCTCGGCAGCCGCACTTTACTAAATATATAAGATCCTAGAAGAATAGGGAACTTTATTTCAAGGGGAAACCAGTAGGTTATAGGGATCGCGTTTATTAAAAACAAGTTACAATATCCAAATTCTTTTTACAATAATTGACATGTAAAGTCGCTATTGAAGTACCTACTTTAAAGTAAACTTGTTACATGTATATGTTGCAGCCGTGCTTTTTCTTCATCTCTGCGTTTTGGTAATAAAACTAAAAAAGTCCTTAAATAGCAGGTGTATTCATAAATTATCAAATATAAAGTATTTTTTTGGCTTTTTATATACGCGAGTAATTCTTAATTTTTCGCGAGTTAAATGCATGAATTTTATTTAATATTGAGTTTATTATGTCACAAGTGACCACGGTCAATGCAAGTTGATCGAAACATCGAGGTTAGTCAAATTAATATTTTGATATTAATCTGTGAGCCAATAGACCCGATACTGGCTTAAAATCATTTAATTTACCTTATCCATTATGATTAATCCCCGATATTTTTTAGACGACACACTTGGCGCAGTGGCTAAGCAATTGGCTTTCTGCGCAACGTGTCGCGGGTTCGATCCCCTCACGGAACAAATATTTGTATGATCTACAGATAGTTCTTTCGGGTCTGCGTGTTTGTGCATGTGAAATGTGTCTGTAAACTGTATCCACGACATAGGAGGAGGATCATAGGAGAAATCCTAGTGTGGGGCAACATTTTGCTAAAACAATAAATCAAAAAGTTTGGACCGTTAAAATGTATGTCCCGATTTTTAGGACCCTATATACAGAGTTTTATAAAATAGGGAACTTTATTTCAAGGGGACAATCAGTACACTCCTATAGGGGTTTCATCTATTAAAAACAAATTCCAATTTCCATATCTTTTTTTGCAATAATGAATAAATAATTTGCTTTCATACACATAAAATAAACAAAATGTTATCACGAAAACCACACATATCAAGAACTTGCACTGCTGTAATCAAATGATGCAGGTTTTTGTTGTTTTAACTCTTACTTTAGTCATTAATTTGTTGCAATAAAATGGAATTTTCATCATACTCTTAATAAACCAAACTATAACAAGCTGATTGTCCCTCTGAAATAATGTTACCATTTTTGTGTGACATTATACATAGATCTATAAATAAACTGTATAGAAAGTATAAGAAATATGACTTCTAGTCATAAAACTGGAGGTTTATAAATGAAGCAATTGTCTGAAAATTAAATTACTTATTACATTATTAAAATAAGATAAACTTATGTAAGCAGTATTTTTATTATCATGCTATTAATTTAACATTTTGTAATGTCCCAACGCTTATTGACAATTTAGTAATACAGCAGAATTTTCTATCTAGCTAGTCTTTATTTTCCTATTTTAAAATAACAATACAACAATAAAATATTTTAATAACAAATTTACAGTTTTTTTTATAGTTATTAATTTTATTTTTATTTCAGACAGACTATAAATAACAATTACAAATTCCTTATACTATTTACTTGGCCTCTCACGTTCCTGTTCATGGAGTTTAAAGTCCATGGGTTTATCATAGCCCATTAGTTTAGCATAATGCTGAGGATCTGCAAAGTGCCTAGCTTCTATGAAGAGAGGCTTGCCTTTGGCTTTCAACGTAGTAAACATTCCAGGAATATCAGGAACCTCTACATCATCAACATTAAAGTAAAGCTGAAAAAAATGGTTTTCTGGTTTTAAATTAATCTAACCAATTTGCTTTTTCTGATACAGAAACTATTAGTTTATTTTGGTATTTTATAATACATGTAATAAATTAACATACCTTCTTTTTCACTAAAAAGAAACTAATTGTAGTGGCTCTGTATGTTGATGTTTCAGGATCATAATGCATTTCTGTCACATATTTCTTAGTTATCATATGAAGTAATAGGGGCGTTACGAATGTAAAGAGGCCGACTACTGAACAAATTGCTACGAGAATCGGTGTGCTTCCTATAGTGGCTGCTTCTCTGATGATTATAGGTTGTGCTAGCATGCCGGCCAAACTTGAGCTTAGTGAGAAAATCTTTACACCTTTTATTTGCGGAGTCAGAGGACCGTAATATATGCGCTCCATCCGGCTATCTTCTTCTTTTAATTTAACTGCATAATGCCTGTGTATAATATTGTGGATACTGCTGAGAGATTCCAATTTAGAGGTTATCCGTTTGTGTTCAAGAGGTTGAAGTAATATTCTGTTTTGTTTGACAATACTTTGTGCACAGAAACGCAGCATATTGACAAATAATTTACTTTACTTAAAAAATAAATATCAAATCGAAACTAGATTTGCGCTAAGAACTACGAGAAAGACCGAAGCGGAATTTTTTAAATTTTTAATAACAAAAATATGTCCAAACCAGCTGACAGTGACAGAGTAAAGGTCATAGATTATACACTAATATTGAAAATATTAGTGTTTATTCTATGACCATCACACTGTCACTTAAATTGTGATGGTTGAATGTAGTGGTGTTCAAAAACGCTATATGGCAATAGCGCGCTACAGACTATTTGCTATACTAAATAGCGGGCTATTTTATACGGTACAATTATAACGAACGGCGTATGTGAATGACGCGATAAAAGTGTGGTGATTATTCTCGAATCACGCTAAATGTCGTTGGACAGATAGCGCGGTGTGTTAAAGCAGCGGGTTGTTTCGGTTATATTCTTAATATTGAATACTTTATAGTATATTCGATACGTAAAATAATATCTATCAAAATAAAATGGAGCAGTAAAGAAAAGTTAATAAACTTTTCCTCATACTTTCCACGCTTGGGATAATAAATTTGTATGTATTAAGTTAACATAGGATAGGGTTATATTTCTTTTATTAAGAGTTTCTTATAGCTGTTCTCATGGAACGGAATTGTTTAATGTTGTGCATGCCTATTATTGACGTCATCAAACTGTGTTATTTTACAACAACTGTTATTACGTTATGTATGTTATATATACTCATTTAAAAAAAAAATGTACGTACATTGTTAGCGTATCTAAAATAAGAAAATATTTTAATCAACGCGTTAGGTTACGACAGATAGCGCGCGAATTCTCGTCTGCCACCCGGCTCGCCACGCCCGTGCTATGCGTTTGCTCGCGCTATTATCCTCACTACCTATTCGTTGTTTTTAATGGCGCTATTTTTATAGCGTCAAGTTGGAGCCGGCGTAGCGTGTGCTATACGTTGCGTGAATATAGCGCGCTATTTAATCATGCTAGACGCTATATTATCCACCACTAGTTGAATGCCGTATGAATGTAGAGATGGCAATAACGGCTACATTTCATTAATGACTTACACTGCTGTGTTATTTTACAACAACTGTTATTACTGCTGTCAGTTATCCTGTTATCCAGCTGTTGAGTCGTTTTGCTGTTTTGCAACATAATGAATTATGGATTATGTGTATAGCTTGTAATATCGTTAAGATTAAATAACTTCCCTTCATTCTTTGTACAGGCTTAGGACTGTCAGAATTAATGTTTTAATTAATGATAAGCTAACTATTTGCCGTGTGGTGCCGGCTTTGCCGTGTGGTGCCGGCTCAGAATGCCACCACCCCATCTCCTCCTATGGGTGTCGTAAAAGTCGACTAAGGGATTAGCCGGAGGATGGGCAGCAGCGTCCTTCGAGTACCTACATTAACAACTCAACTGCGATCGCCAACCCGCCTGCCAAGCGTGGCGATTATGGCAAAACCCCCCAATGAGCCCACAACATATCCATATCGTTCGTTGTGGTGATCTTTGGGGGAGGCCTGTGTCCAGCAGTGGACTTCTTTCGGCCGAAATGATGATGATGAATGATAACTATTTGTGCAAAACAAATAAAGTAAAATGTTAGTTTTTCGTATTTCGAAGTTCATTGATCTATACTATTGATTTATTTTACTCTTTGAATTCTAACTCTATGTTTACATATTAACATAACTATATTCGTGTACAAAAATATTATTTGTATGATTTTTGACGATGTTAATCTTGATCGTCTATCTGAGATTATATACCCGGCTTTGAAATATTCCCTTTCGCACGGCACTGATGTTATCATTCCGTTGCAATGTTGAATAAATAGTGGAAATAGGGATAGGTAAATATGTTTGTGTTCTGACCACCATTGCAACAGGCACGCGCTCCTGCTTAATACAGTTTCCTTACATTTCCACCTCTTCTATCGCTTTTGTCTCGGCAGATTTAGGGGTTTGAACAGATTTCACTTTTTTTTCAAATTTCATCCAAATTAGTTTTTCCAAATTAGTAGAGTATGTCTATAGCGGGATTTTCCGTAGCCACAGCCACATCATCATCGTTTAATAATGAAGCAACTTTATCAATAATTACACATTTTAGTGTTGCTAATGCATCTCGTTCCGTAACAGCATGTTCTTTAAAACTGGGTCCAAGTATGTGCATAGACCTACAGTTTCATTGGATTCTGGTCTACAAATCGCGAAGTTATTCCTATTTTCAGACATTTCACGAACTACGCTTTAACTGGAAGAAAATAGTCTTTTCTAATGAGCTGTTCGTGTATCCCTGTTAAGCCCTGCGTTATTACTACAGCTTTACTTATCGTGAAATATTTTTCGGCGCTCATAATAATTGTTATTTCGTAAAAAGATTTCAGTACTTCAATCAGCTGGTCAATACACTGCCGCTCTTCCATCGGTATTACCGGTAGATCAGCATGTAGATTCGGAGTTGTGGCTCTAAGGGCTTCTTGCAATTTAGAAAAGCGTTGCAATATTAAATAAGTTGAATTCCATCTGGCATACTTAGAAGGAGACCCTTTGCACAATCAGTTGTGATATTCTGTGCATTCACCTGATATTTTAAAAGTTTTTTGTTTTGCTTGAGATCTTCTTTTAAAGTGAGCAACAGTGTTTTGCAGTTGTTTTTTGCACGGTAACAGCGTTTTTAAATTAAGTGCCTCTTGGACTATTAAATTTAACTTCTGAACATAGCAGCCAAAGTGATCCCAGCCCAATAATTGTGCAGCAGTAACCATGTTTGTTGCATTGTTCGTTACAAAGAAATTTATCTTGTCAGTTATTATCCACTCGTCTGCAATTTTTTTTAGCTCTTTGGCTATTTTGACCCCGGTGTGAGAGCCCTAAAAGGCACTGCAAATTAATTAAAGTAGATATGTGCACAAATATATCAGTATGTATGAAATGCCTAATTATTGCAATATATGGCACGAGATCGAGAGGCCCAGCAATCCGCAGTTTAACAGATTGAGTTGCAAAGTTATTTGCCAGTTTTTTGGTCGACTGAAGAGATTCGTACTCTGCAGGTAATAATTTATTTGATATTGTTTTTCTGTGTGGTAATTCATAATTAGGATTCAGGGCATGCGTGAACTCCTTGAACCCTTCATTTTCAACCACACTGAACGGTTGTAAATCGGTGGTGATTAATTTAAGTAGACATTTGTCGATTTGGACCTTATCGTTAAGTCCTAACTTTCTAGGTATGTATGACGACACCAGTCTCTGTGTCTGTCAGTTTGTGTGTGACTCTCTGTTTTGTAGTTCGAAATTTAACATTATATATACAAGTAGAAGTCGATGGTACTGCTCCAGATTCTGTGACTGTTACAGAGGAGGAGGTTGTGGGCACAGGCATATTATCTATACGAGTAGCACTGTTAGTACGTTCACCAAGCAGAACTCCGATACAATCACCAGAATTTACTTCTCCGCTACCACAACCGATAAGGCCATCATGCAACATTTGAGTATTTACATTACAAGTATTCTTCGTAAGATTTGTGGATTCCGTCCGGCAATATTTTTCGTAGACGCCAATATGTTTTTTATTTAAATGTAATTTTAGATTTGTAATCGTACTTTTGTAGGAGAAAGTGTTTTTGCAATATTTACAAATAGCTTTCTTGTTAGCAACATCACTAATTTCGAAATAATTCCAAATAAGAGCGGTTGTTGTCTGTACTTTCGGCATTTTAAATGTTTATAATAAACATTTATCACTATGTAACCACTTTTCACTTATTTACACATTACATAATGATATCCAAAAAGAAAAAGCAATATTTACAGTTTATATACAGTACATGACTTATTATTTACAATAATCTAAAACACTGACTCTATACTATACTAAAATGATTTAATAATTACAATAATCTAACATGGGATTGATTAGGCAAATGGATACACCAATTAAACAAGTAAATAAGTTAAATGATAAAGTAGTCTGGGGTGAAAGAAATGTAGATCAAATAGAGTATTACCATAAGTTATGCATGGAAAAATTAAGAGACATTGACTTTCCCTCGGAGCTGGGTCAATGTAGTGATAACTTCTGTTCAAATAATAAGCATAGAATACACATAGAAAATTTGTATAAAAATATTGTAACTACGCTTAGAGACGCGGCTGAAGGTAGCTCCAGGGCCGGAGAAGGGACAAAGAAGGGGCGTACAGTAATTGGGTGGAATAAGCATGTCAAGGAAGCTCACGGGAGCGCCAGGCAGGCTTTTCTTAAATGGCATGGAAAACCCAATGCTGGGCAACTCTTTATGGTAATGAAAGAAACCAGAAAAATATTCAAACAGAAGTTAAAATTTTGTCAAAACCATAAAGAGCAGATTCAGATGGATATATTGGCTGCTGAACGTAAGAATAAGCAATTTCAGAAATTTTTGAAAACTACTCAGAGAATGAGTCCTAGACCTGTAGCTCCTGTGAGCGTCAATGGCGTGACCGACCCGGGGGCAATCGCGGACATGTTTAGAAGGCATTTTCAGGTTACCTCAAGGCTTCAGTCTGATAAGCGGGGGGGTGAAGCCGGGGGTTTAAGGGGTGAGCCGATTAACATTACATCTAGGGAAGTGCGAAACATTATTAAGACTATGACGAAAGGAAAATCACCGGGATGTGATTGTCTGAGCATAGAACACTTTCAGCATGCTGGCCCGCATCTACCGAGGGTTCTATCGATGTTGTACAACCTTTGTATGAGACACTCATATCTGCCTGGTGATTTGATAAAATCTATAGTTGTACCTATAGTAAAAAATAAGACGGGTGATATTTCGGATAAAGAGAATTATAGGCCGATTTCTTTGGCGACAATAACAGCTAAGGTTCTTGATGGTGTGCTTGAGCGACGTATCAATAAACAGATTAAACTAAACGTTGCGCAATTCGGTTTTAGATCGGGGCTATCAACGGAAATGGCCGTACTGGCGCTTAAGCACACGGTCAGGTACTACACTGACCGAAACACACCTGTGTATGCTGCGTTTCTGGACCTCTCCAAAGCGTTTGACCTGGTTAATTATAATATTCTGTGGTCAAAAATGCGCAAGCAAGGCTTACCTGACGAGATGGTAAGACTTTTTGAATACTGGTACGATCACCAAATTAACCAGGTCAGATGGGAGGGGGCATTTTCTGAGGGGTATGGGTTGGACTGTGGGGTGAGGCAGGGAGGCCTGACCTCACCTGCACTGTTCAACTTGTACGTTAATCAGTTGATCGAGGAGCTCAGTAGCACTAGAATCGGATGCTCCATTGTCTCTAAAAATATAAATAGTATAAGTTATGCGGATGATATGGTGCTGCTGAGCCCCTCGGTTAGTGCACTCCGACAGCTGCTTGGGGTGTGTGAAAGGCACGCAAAGGCTCATGGTCTCGTTTACAATGAGAAGAAAAGTGAGCTCATGGTGTTTAGAGTGGGTCCTAGGAAGCCTGAAGCCGTTCCGCCTGTATACCTTAATGATGTGAATTTAAACAGGGTCACACATTTTAAATATCTCGGTCACATAATTACCGAAGATTTAAAAGATGATGGGGATATAGAGAGAGAGCGGAGAGCGTTGTCGATCCGATGTAATATGCTGACCCGCAGGTTTTACCGATGTTCACAGGAAGTAAAGATCACGCTTTTCAAAGCGTTTTGCCAATCTTTGTATACGTGCAGCCTGTGGGTTAGGTATACGCAAAGGGCCTACAACATTCTCCGTATACAATATAATAATGCTTTGAGGGTGCTGATGGGGCTCCCGCGGTTCCGCATTAGAAAGCGAATTGCATCCTTGATGCGTCGGTTACGTGGGAGCACCAACAGCATACTGAGAGTGATTGCAGATAGGCTTGACTGTCCGTTCCTGTGGCACTGGACCCGTATGCATATGTACGGATCTAGTGCACCAGGAAGTGCGCACAGGTTCATGAACTAGCCTATTTTAATTTTTGTTAGTTTTGTATGTGTTAATTAAGTTTCGTTTTAGTTTTCATTTTATTTGTACCACTAACATAGTCTATAGGTCTTTGTATTACTAACTTATATAGACCAATGTCCGAAATAAACGTTTTATTTATTATTATTATTATTGTCTTACTGTTGTCAAATTTTCGTCATCCGTTGTTTAGTTATTGCCTCAGTTAAATATTAAAATCGACAATGTTCCAATTGAATAATGCATAAAATCGTAAAATAAAACATGTAACTCACGACATTAAGGTAACAGACAACGATAAAAATAAAAGTGAACTTTATATCTTGCAATTAACGACTATAATCGTATGATTTGAAATTCTTTAGCAATCTGAAGTAAGTCGTATTTGAATAGCACCACGCTTTCTTATTCACCACGTAGCCGTGCGACGTTAGCTGCGAGTGTGCGCACACTGCCTCGCTGTTGCCGATAACAATAACGAAAAAACGACAGCAGGGTAATACGTTGTTCAATAATTTGTTATCATTATCCGTTATTGAAACACTGACCACCTCTAGTTGAATGTAGGGATAGGCGTGTTCATACCGGTTATATATTGATAACGCGTTATAAAGATGTGCTTTTTATCAAACGCCTATTAGTAGCTTTTCGCGATAATTACTCATAACAAAAGACTTTTTGTTTTTCCTGACGTTTGGGACACTGGACGGTTCGTGGTCGCAGGATGACTGTTATGTGAGTGTATTCGTACAGTAAAATCCATAACGTTAATAAAGCACCTTCCGAACCTACTGCAGAATGAGAACAGTGTGATGCCAGATGAATTTCTAAAGAAACAGTAGAAAATCAGGTAGATCTCTCTAGTTGTCGCTTTAATTTTTTTGTTATATTACAGTAATTACTAAGGTTTAGTCATCATATTGGATCCCGTATGAACCTGGAATACTATAAATTACCAATTTCTAAATACTGGGTAGCGACAAGACTTGTTAATATTCTCAATATCTGTGCCATTTGTAGGCGGGCTGGCATAGTCGCGAAGCGATTAGCTTGCTGCACTATGTGTCGCGAGTTCGGTACCCGCACGGATCAAATTTTGTATGATTTACAGGCATTTTCATCCCTCTTAAAATATCTGCCCCAGTTGTCGTGCCGTGAATACTATCAATATCAAAAAGTTATTCATACACTTCATAGCTTTTATCTACTCCGCGAATAAAAATCATCACCTGAGCAGTATCTGACACATCCGTTGACTCATCCAAGGCTAGAGGAAACCACTCATGTCAATTTTTGTCAGACAGTTGAGATGATATATTTCTGCGTCGTCTTGCAGCCTCCGAGCCACGGTGTTTGCTGACAAACCGACACTTTTAAATAAATTTACCTTTTCGGGGCATATTTCTTCGGCTGCTGCAATCAAGCATTCTTTTATCATTTCTCCATCGGTGAATGGTTTTCCACGTTTTCCGATTTCAAGAACCACATTAAAGCTGGCGCGAGTTGCAGACTCTTGTTTAGTATTCGCTTTGGTAACCAAAGATTGCAGCGATTTCAGTGCGCGCTTCAAAGCTTCAAATTTTTCCGTCCGCAACCCAATGATATTTTACAAATACATACACGAACATTATGACACTACAGAATGGCGTAAATTTTACTATACCTACTACCAAAGCCTACTACCAGTACAGCTCTCAAACATGCGCGAAGGAACGGAGAGAAAATGAAAACCACCATGCGGCATACCGGTTGTTAGAAAGAGATGAATAAACACCTTTAGTTACGTCAGGTAGGCAGCTATGCGCATGCTCGTTCGATGTCGTCCTGGCGCCGGCCGCCATAAGACCGCGTAATAAAACAATATACTGTAGTTTTATTCACAGTATAGATTCTACGCATGGAATGACGTTTTTTTCACACAGTTGTCTATAATTCATGTATAAACCTTATATAAACACAGGAATGCATTTTTTCCACAATATGTTTGTTTAATTACGTATAAAAATTACGTCTAGTTGTGACCAGCCGCGACCCTGGTCGGTGCGCGACTAAGTGAACTCTGGGTCATTTACCTTGCTTTCATGTGACATGCATGTGACCATCATAGAGCGCACCTATTTTAATAGAAACATTTAGCCGCTAACTTCCTGTATATTTGGAGTAATTTTGAAGATGTTTCGATTCATAGTGTCCTTTAACGTTCTTTGAGCTATGGTTTCATAACAAATTAAACATAGCACCTTATTACTGGACTCAATCACAAAATACTGAAAGATCTATTTATCTTTGAACGTTCTGCATTCACTATTTTTAGCTTCTTTTCCATACTAATAAATCACGCATAAAAACAATAAGTCAAATCAAAATACTGCTATGCACGGGTGTTATTATTTTTCACTACAGAGAGTTTCGCTTCCTTCGCCTTTCCTACGCAGAACAGACTTTCTCGAACCAACGTTATACAGAAAACAGAGGAGTATACTCTAGCACTATTCATAGCGTTTGTGGACTATAAGAATGCCTTCGATTTGATCGAAGCTTAAGGCTTGCAATCTCTGAAGCGGTGCTGTACATTGACTATCTGTGTGACATTCGGCATTAGATTCGGCATTAATATCAATGGCGAGTTGTATTACTCAGGATGTTTGGATCTAAGGGGGAGGCCTTTGGTCAGCAGTGGACATTCTGTGGCTGATATGATATCACTCACCTTTGATTTTCCGACGACATCGTAGTTATGGCAGAATCGCTGCAAGAGCTTAGCACAATGCTCGACGAACTCAGCAGAGTTAGCCCAACAGATGGGCCTTATAATTAACATGGGCAAGATGAAAGTCACATCAAACGCCTATCCTAATATCCGTTGAGAAATTAACTCTGATCTCGAAGTTGTTGACGAGTATATCTACCTGGGACAAACTGACTAGTTACGTAGGTCCAGTTTCGAGACATGGAAAAATCGTCGAGTCCGACTCGGAAACTCCACAACGTTTTTTCGTTAACTATATACCGCAGTGCCTCAAGATGAAAACTTTAACCAGTGTATGTTATGAGCGATGATAATAGATCTTTACTTATGAGGTTGCCGTGCTGTAGTAATGGCCATTTAAAATAACCAAAACATTTATATATAAATAGTATGTGGGTACATCTATACAAATAAGTAAAATTGAAGTGTCTGTTTTTAATGTCAGAATAACAGTTTTTTACTGAATGCATATGAAATTATATACGGTACATATAACAAAAAACAATATTTAGATGTTTTGTCTGTCTGTCCGAAACGGCTGGACCGATTTTGACGGGACTTTTGCTGGCAGATAGCTGATGTTATAAGGAATAACATAGGCTACTTTAATTTTAGAAAAATAATTGGGTGAATCAACTTTTTTTTGTCAATACGTGTCCTCAACGCTATAAAATTTTAAAATCTTACTCTCTCAATATTAGGGCTTTAATTTTGATTTGGTTATAAAATCAGATCTTTTGTAGTTATTCTTGAATTAATATTTGGTTGCAGTTATACTTTAAAAAGAAAAGAAACTCGTGACCCAACAGACAAAACAGTGTTCCCCTACAAATTCTTGCTGTCCCCATGGTGTGTCGGCCTAGTATTCAGCGATTAGTTTTCGGTACAATAATCAAAATTATAGTTTATGTCCCCACTATAGCCGTAAAACACGCGTCTCCTGGGTAACACACGTAAAGCATTCCTAAGTGCAAGAGAGATAGCAATTAAATGGCTTAGCCAACAGGAAATATATCAGCACATCGTAAGATCCTGTCTACTTGTGTTATAACCTTGATTTGGCTCGGCCATTTTGTCCGTAACTCCAAGAGGCGCAGCGTGTGTTTATTGTGCTTCCACTGGATGACGCCGAAATTTTATTAAGGTAATTATTTAATACGTAAATTTGATACTAAATTATTTTAGTTTCAGGTCTCAAAGTCCTCTAAAATATTTTACCAACTACTTATTCAATACGTGTTTAAGAAAAACGTGAAAATGTCGTATATTTTCTCCTGGGTCACAGTTCCACTGAGTCACAAACATTGTGACCCAAGAGATGGTTTTGGTGACCCGAAAGACATATAAGTCTTCTTATTCAATATTTACGTGTTGTTCTAATGTTTAACATACCTAGCCCACTTGTTCTGTCAAGAATTGAATTCATTTTTGTGAATTTTATTGTTCCTAGATGAACTTTTGATAATTATTAGGTTTGTTTTGTTTTTATGTGTTATTGTTTTTTTTTTACAGTTAACATGCCTCTGACACCCGCGGAATGGCAAAGGTGATACAAAGAAAAACTTAAACTGAATTATGAAAAGTACTAAGAATATAAAAGAAAAAAACGGGTGAATTATCACACGAAAAAGAGACTCAGCAAAGACCTAACACCGAAAGAGAAGTATAATGCAAAAACAATTTGGGGGCTAAGAAAGAAAAGTCTCTTAAGCCACTAAGTTCGTCTCCTGGCCCGCACTGTCCCCAAATTTTGCGACACATATGTCGTCATATAAATAGAATCAAATACATAAGGCGCATTTTATTATTAGATTATGTTTGGTGAATAAGCGATAGTAAGTACAATATTAGATTTGTTTACGTATGTTATGTAGAAAACGATTAGTAATAAAAGTTGGTCTTCTTTTTTTTCACCAGTGACCCAAGAGACACAAGAGACTTTATTATTTTAAGAATAAGACTGATTAGTTTACTTTCTAAGTCCTCTAATGATTCCTTTAGACATTTACATATATTTAAATATACTGATTTACTATTATGTTTTGTTTTACTTACGAAATTTCGCAATTCCCAGCCGTGACCCAAAAGACTTTATTAGTAGTCGGTTCTAACATGCTTGCTTAAAAACTATGGTAATATTTTAAAAAGTCCGATGCACTGCATAGGACCATAAAATTAAATGGTTAGGTCATCTATATTTAAAGTTAAATTAATAAAAAGAACATGTTTATATTTGCACACAGAAAGTTGATTCGGGACAGAAAATAGTTGATTCACCCAATTACGGTTCCGCGCAAATAAATTAAAACCCTTGAAATCCGATATATATATTCTATGTCTATGTCGAAGTATTCTAAATTTGTTTTAAATTAAACGCGGTTGAAACCGCGTGTCCCAGCTAGTATAAAATAAAAATAAACACAGAGATGGATGTACGACATTACAGAGAATGTTAGTGTTCTTTTAACGGTCTTTATAGGGAGCCACTTGAGCTTAATACGATACATGATCATATTTGCGTAAACCAAATATAAATCACCGAGCATTGTGCTAAGCTCTTGCAGCGATTCTGCTATGACTACGATGTCGTCGGAAAATCAAAGGTGAGTGATATCATATCAGCCACAGAATGTCCACTGCTGAACAAAGGCCTCCACCTTAGATCCAACCATCCTGAGTAATATAACTCGCCATTGATATTAATGCTGATCGCCAACCCGCCTGCCAAGCGTGGCGATTATGGCAAAACCCCCCAATGAGCACACAACACACCAATATCGGTCGATGTAGTGATCTCTGGGGGAGGCCTGTGTCCAGCAGTGGACTTTATTTGGCCGAAATGATGAAATATAAATCTTATACAGAATATGGAGTCGCTTAAGTTTATCAAGTTGTTCTTCCGTGAGATCCAGATAGCTGGTGTCAGCATAGTCAAGAATTGGAAGAAGAAGCGATTGTGCAAGCGCAGCTTTGGTGGCAATTGGCAGGAAGTTACGTAGTCTTCGTAAAGACCCCGCAGATGCGAATAGTTTACGACTGACTTCCTGAATTTGAGGTCCCCAAGACAAGGATTTGTCTATGTATATGCCTAGGTTCTTAACTTTGTCAGTTACAGGAATCATAGTGCCATCAAAAAGAACCGGGGGTAGTTGAGTCCAGTCAACTATTGAAATCGTTCTAGAGCCACCAATAACAATGACTTGGGTCTTCGATGGATTCACCATAAGTCCATAAGCCTTACTCTATTGGCTAGTTTGTTTCAGATCATAGTTGATATTGTCCACTGCTTCCGACAACTTATTTGGCGATGCTTGGGAATAAATTTGGAAATCATCTGCATATAGGTGGTAAGATGAAAGAAGACTTTTAGAGATAGTATTTATAAATACGGCGAAGAGTAATTGATATAAAACGCCACCCTGAGGCACGCCAGCAGACGTATTGCACCAGGAAGAAAAGGTTTCTTCAATGCGGACACGCTGACGACGGCCAAACAGGTAACTACGGAACCAATCAATCGCCGTTGGAGATATGTTAAGAGAGCACAATATTCCAAGCAAGCTTGACAGCTTGAAGCAGATTTTGACAAATCTACCGTAAGAGCATTATTGAAACCAAGAAGAGAGAGCAGCGTTAGATTGCCGTCCTGTATGGCTGATCTCATGTCATCCGTAATATTAATCAGAGCTGTGACGGTACTATGTCCAGGATTCGTCTTGTTATAAATATACTCGATGGACGCTGCTGCCCATCCTCCAGCTAATCCCATAGTCGCCTTTTATTTCATACAAAAGGGCAATTTTACGGTCACTTATTATGGCCTCAGAAACTTAAGAGTACTCAGTGAGCTATGCATATGCGATATCGAATCAGAAATCAGAAGATCCGTTGAAAAACTAAAATTGCCGACATGGTTAAAAGGATTAGTAAGCTGAAGCGGCAATGGGCGGGGCACATTGTAAGTAGAACCGTCGGAGAATAAAGGTTCTCGAGTGGAGATCGTGTACCAGATAACGCAGCGTGGCACGGCTGGTGAGATGAACAAACGACCCGATGAAGGTCGCTGGGAGTAGATGCATGCGAACAGCATATAACCGGCCGTTCTGGAAATATAAATGCTTTTGTTCAGCAGTGGACGCCCACTGCTGAACAAAAGATCTGTGAAGATCGTGTTTCGGTCGGACACTAATAATAAGTTATTGTAGGCGTGAAGAAAAGGACGCCTCTGATCTTTGAATACTACGAGTCAAAATACTAATATTTTGCCTCATAAAAAATAACATATTTTATCCAATAACAGTACCTTTAAATTCTTCATGAACTTCCTTCGCCCCGGGGAAGGGCGAAGGGGTATGCCGGACTCCTACCGGCTAAAACCACTGGAGCTGTCATCTTCAACACCTAAGGGAGCGGCTCCAGGTCCTCGTATGATCACACTAGAGCTCAAAAACTGTACCTAGATGTCAATAAAAATAAATAAAAAAACGTTGGTATCTACCTTCGGTTCGATGATCTTGAACTACGAGTAATATGGATAATGGAGGTAGACATATCGGGTGGAAACGATATTATGTCCAGACGATTTATATCGTTAAAAAAAATAAAAAGCTTTATGTAAACTAAAGTGAAAAAGGTAAAAACAAAAACTTTAATACTTATTGATTTATATATATTATTGATATTTTATATTAATTTAATTTTCTGGCAGCACTGAAAAACCACACCATAATTATCTAGGCCAAACATTATAACAACAAAAATAAAAATACCATATTTTTGGGTGTTCAATAATTATTGAACTGCGGGCGCATAACGGGCACAGGTTCGCGGCGTGTTCATAAAAAATCTTGTTATTTTTCGGCACGCTTGTGGTGTAGGTCTGAGAATCCTGGACATAATCAAAGCTAAATCTGTTCGTCTTAAGCCCACGCATGCCTGGTGTTTAATAGTAATAGTACTACTAGGTACTATAGTTGATATGCGTGAAAGTGAATAATGTAGGAACGGAATGAGCTGCAGAATGGACACTTATATTCCTGCTTAACGAAGACTTTTCGAATTTTTTGTTATAGTTATACTTCTTGAACATAAAATCCTTTTGCAATTGGTACATACATTTTCCACACATTTTAATTCATATAGCATGTTTCGTTGGACAGTTGTCTACATCATAGCAGAAGCCAGTTTCCGTGTCTAGAACCATAGACTCAGGGCAGTCGCATCTGGAAAATCCGCAGACGGTTCCAACTAGCATCTGCTCCGGATGCTCGCAAGTTCTTTGAGCATTCCAAAATGTTTGCGAGCAGTTGCTTCTTTTTTCAACCATCCATTCTGGGCAATCCTCTACACCTAAAATCATTTTTATTTTGTATAACATACGACATTTATTTTTAAATAGTAACATACCGTTAAATCTTTCCAACATATTTATCATTAGTTAGGTATACTAATAATTGTAAAATATCAACATTGTAAAATAAACCTGGATCATACCTAGTGTAGTAGTACCCACCCATATTTAGTGTCTAGATCTTTATTTATTTAAAAAGTAAGTTTACGTGTGCAAATTTAGGAACCTACACATCGCACATTACAATACTGACAACACAGACAGGACCGGTCAGTGGTAACGAAATAAAATGTGTAAACATCAGAGTATTCTAATGATCGTCTTACACTAATCGTTCGCTGAAGCATTTATCTAACAGACAAGTATAAATATGGCACTTAATGAAAGTACATTTTAGATTGTTAAGTGTCTTAATACTGGGGCATGCTGTACTCACACGTATTATTGTGCCACAGGCAATTAGTCACCGTCCACATTTCGTAAGTCGAAACGACACTTAAGCCAAACATCAGGAACGTCCACTCGATCATTATGGCTAGATCAAAAAATAGACTAGATCCAACGAGTCATACCCCCTTTATATAAATGGCTCCACTAGCTACATCATTGTTACCGAATATGTTTATAACAGTGACAAATGGAACAATGCTAGTCGATAGTTCTACAATAGACCTTTGTCTATTTTGCATCTTTTAAACAATGTATGAATTAGACCGGGAATTCCATATGGAAAGTTTTATCGGGGAATTACCTATTATGATAGTAAAAAGTAGGTACCATTTGACTGTGACTTCATCGCTGGTATAATATACCTATTATATTTTTGCGTCGAAGTTAAGATAAGGGGTTGATTCATCGGCCTAAACAAGCACAAGTGAATGGTGACAATGCAGCTATCTATCGACCGAGCAAACACTGCCTATTGATTTTAGTTTATCTGTTCGCAAACAACGAGCTCGCGCCCTCAACCACGGACAACATGACGTGAACAATAGAGAAATCACAAAACCCGCTGTATGACCAAATCTCTAGTTAAATGTTATATGTGTACTATATTCTAGAAAATCATATTCCGCGCTTATCTTACGACAAACACGCTAAAAGCGTGATTTTGGAAACCGATAACGATCTTCTTAATAACTCAAATTAATTTGGTTTAAAGTCTAATAAAAACGCACTATTTAGCTATTAGTAGTATTTCGATGTGCAAGATCCAAACCCATAAAAAAATTAAAGGATTTGCCAACTCATGACCATGAAAAGGGCAGGTAGTGAGTAACTAATTACTACTTCGAAAATATTACATAATTTATATAATTAAATCAAATATTTTAAGGTTATTGCTACATTCTGTTTGGAACTACCTACCTGTGATGTGCACCTGTATATGATTTATAGCACTTATTTCCGACTGCTTAAAATAAGTATATAAGTCCATACTAAAATATTATCCCGTCATTTTATAATTAGGCTCGAGCTACTAATTAATTATTTAAACCTTAATTAGATATTTCTTGTGGTTGGTGTGGCCGGCTACGAATAGCACCAACCCATCTCATCCCGTGGGTGTCGTTAAAGGCGACTAACATCTCAACTGCGATCACCAACCCGCCTGCCAAGCGTGGCGATTATGGCAAAACCCCCCAATGAGCACACAACGCACCGATGTCGGTCGTTGTGGTGATCTCTGAGGGAGGCCTGTGTCCAGCAGTGGACTTTATTCGACCGAATTGATTGATGAATTAGATATAATTTTTTTCCGACTATAATCGGGGATAATCATAACTTAAAAATAGATAATGAAGACCGTTTAAAATCGTCATTTATAATCGTTGTAAAAAAAAAAAACAGGACTTAACGCTCATGGATAATAACTAATTTCAAATGCCAATTGAAGATTAATTAATCTGACCAATACTAGATCCAAATCGGTAAAGAAAGTAAAGTTACTTTAAAAATGTATGTTACACCAAAAGAACTGGTAAAGTGGTAAAGCTTAGGATAAGGCTTTCCCGCCAATTCTTAAAGCTCTCTGTAAAAGCTTTTAATATTTGGCACAGATCTCTAACTTAACAAGAAGACGTAAGGTCAGAATTCGAATAACGATGGTATGTTGACGGAGACAGAAATATATTCGTATCTCTATCTGCCAAAGTGTTGTTATTTCCATCTCTGTTACCCGTCCCTATACATCAGCGTCACATAAATTCTGTCTCTATCGCTACTTTAGTCGAGTTTCTGAGTTGGTGAAGTATTGTTGCTAGTTGTGTTCGCGGCGCAAGTTTGTTTACTGTTGTAAAAGAACTGAATAAACTATGGAACTGACATAAAAGGATTGTTTTGTAGTGATGTGATTGGAGCAGTGATACTTCTTGCTATTCTTTTAAACATTTGTCGTTACAATGGTTACAAGGCAATTACTTTGGACTATATTTTTGGGAGTTTTGTGCAGAGCGGAGGCGGGGTTGATGGGCGATCAGTGCGACTGGACTGGCAGGTATGATGATGTCGAAAGCTCTATTGTGTGACTGTGACATTCTTTTTATTGATAAACTTCCTTAAATAATAAATGTAGTAATCAGGCATAGGTACTTACTTAATTGCTTAATGTTTATTGTATATTTAGTAATTATAGCTTGTATTTTTTTCCAACTTTATTATTTAATAAGTAGGTAGGTACTTACCATTAGATAATCCCTACAATAACAAAAAGTACTGTAAAAGAAAACTTTAGGCACTTTACAGGTGCCTATGTTATTAGAAATTGGTTGCGCGGTTTTATTTGCACCTCATTTACAATCGCAGTTACCTAGATATGTAAATAGCTTGATAGCTTGTTACAGTGTACATAGGTACGACAGTAATCATACCTAATTGCTGTCCAGTGATCAAGATAGATCCCTTCCCCACCTAGGAGATTTTTAAGTAGGAACAGTGTTTTGTTATGGCTAGGTAGAATACCTACGTGACTCAACCAAACATTTTTTATTGGATTATTTAGAAAACTGGTTGTCGGTTGATAATAGAGACGAAATCTATATTTGTTTTAAAATCTTAATTTGTTTGGCAAAATTGTTCGAAAACCCTGGTAAACCCCAATAGGTACGGTCTACCGAAATCCCGGTATTGAAAAAAGAGGCCGTTTTGCGACCCCTGCGTCGAATGTATAGGTAGGTACGTTACGTGTTGTTAAACACATACACACATCACACCTAACATAAAGTAAATTATAACAAGTCTATTTTGTCATAAGTACCTAGGTACTACCTACTTCTCCAGTGTGATCTTACGAGGACCTGGAGCCCCCCTTCGGTGCCGAAGATGACCGCTCCAGTGGTTTTAGCCGGTAGGAGTCCCGCATACCCCTTCGCCGGAGCGAAGGAAGTTCCATGTAGATTTTCCACTGGAAACCAATAAAAAAAAAAGGACTACCTACTTAGTCCTACCCGTTCTATCCATGTGGTGTCCGGATTAAGAATATAGCACCTCTATCTCTTCCCATGGATATCGTAAAAGGTGAGTTATGGGACTAAACCCTCTCGATGGGCAGCAGCTTCCCTTCTGTGCAGCAGTAGCCATATTGTGCTCACCAACCCGCCTGCCAAGCGTGGTGAATACTGGCAATTTCAATCGTATAATTATGAGAATCCTTACGTGCCTTCCATCCGCGGGTGTTCACGGCCAATATTGACTATCTTTACCTATCTTTACATTTACCATTAGCTATCTTTAGGCGTATCAATGTCGAAACACAACACAGATAGAAGCGTTTACTGTAGCCGAAATCCGTGGGAGGAGTTATATAATTATGATAAGTTCTTTATATAATGTTTTGTCAGATTTTTCACAAATTTTTGTACAATTAAAGAATATCAAAATAATTACTTTTCTCTAGATGAAACTTATATATAAGTACACGAATATACACGAAACAAAAATAAACAAAATATTTATGCCTTAAATAACTACCAATAAATATAAATAAAACTGTAAAAAGGAAGCATTTAGGTGTCAAAGTAGTCCTCCTCATCGCTGTGATCTGGCAATGTTCCTAGAAGACTGGCAGCATTGCCTCGAAGAATGGTAATGCTTATTCTTTGGCCAAAGAAAAGGCTGGTCACGTGAAGTGTCGACCAACCGTTTGGCAATATCTTTGAAAAGGATACGTGCACTCGGACTCCATGACCCAAGACTTTCGACCCCAATAGTTTCAAAACTTTAATTTCCGATGAGATTATTATATTTGCGCCGTTTGAGGTTTTCCGCTGCAGAAACGGCGCACATCCAGTTACCCTGAAATTGCTTTCTGCAAATTTTAATTTCCTCATTAGCCATAAGATTATATCCTAGATTTACTTAGACCTATAATTGAGTTGGTATGGAGCGTCAGAGAGCAGACAGAATTTCTAAAAAACAGTCGCAGTGTGTATCCACACAAACTTTTTGCGGTGGTTCAGTTGCGATACAGTCGCTTACCGGCTACTTAGCTAGGCTACTATCGTGATGCAGTCGCGCATGTTTCACACACCCGCGTTTGCACATCGCTGCAAAAACGCGCCGTTTCTAACCGCCTGGAGACCAACTGAATAATACAGACTCACGGCCGAAATTAATAATCAATCTAATCCAACATTTGCAGATTTTAGATTTTGAAATTCATCAGCCCAAAACAGACATATCCGTAATCCGAAATCCAAAGATTATGAATTAGATCGATTATTAACTTCCGCCGTTAGTCCGCATAACTCTAAAATATGGCCTGCACAATATGTTATAAAATCACAAACACAGTACATGTCTATTTATTTTTAAATAGAATAAAATAAAAATATTATAATAAGGTAAAACACTAGGTATAAGTATTTAAATTACTAATTAATTTATGAAATAACCGTAACATTTGCAACAAAAGACACATGATTAAAAGGTGTGCAATGAGCTGAATATCAACTTCACTTCGTTTTATTCATATGTTTATTCTGTTTCCACCGTGGTATGGATATTTCGCGCAGATTCAATCTCAATCAGAATTTAACAATTCCGCCCTAAGGCGAAACGTCTTTGGACGAGGCAATTTGCTACTAAAGCCAAACGTATTTCCATAACATTACGCATACGTGTTTTATGTTATTAACAACTTTTTTGTTAGTCTAATGATTCTTTTTACGAATTCCATTATTTTAACTACCTACCTACATTGTTTAATATTGCCCATAACTATCTTTTATGTAAGGTATCTATAAAGACAATATATTTATTTGGGTTTTGGTGTAGGTACTAAAGTACTACGCTACTAACTAGTAGAGGAAGGATTTATTTAGTTGTAATATGTAACTTTTAAAATTTAATTTTTTTTAGGCGCCTATGGGTATTTTGTGCCTACGTAGACATAATCATAATAACATTGCGTAGGTAAAAACTATTATACTAAAACACTTCTTGAAACTATGAATGATCAGTCACAAACCTATCGACAAAACAACACGAGATCATTAAGTCGTTCCCCACTCCCCACTCATAAAGTCCCATTGCTAATCGATGTTCCGATGTCAACACGTACCAGCATTAAAACAAAATAATTGTTATTGTGAATGTTAATGGGGCCCGGAAATGTTGTCAAAGAGGGCTTGATTACGGAACAAAAATCAACAAGTGGGGTTTCCCTGTAGGGGTGGCGTGGGAAACCGAAGTGGAAACTGTTCTCGTCAGTCCCACAGACCACCCTATATGACCCTTCCGGCTAAAAGGGTGGCTCGCCCTTTACGTAATAATGTGAATTATTGATTTAGAGAAATAGAATATCCGATAGTGTTAAACTCTATAGTTTTGCATTTAGTTTGCTATCTAATACTTCAGATATTTTTATAATTAATGTAGTTAGACCAGAATAAACTGAACAAGGATAGGTTAAGTTGATCTCATGATTAGTAAAACTATGAAGTAGCTCTAATAATCATAGCATATAATTATATTTTGTTTATACATGTGCATGTTTACCATACACCGTTTACCATAAAATATTATGTTAAAAGTTCGTTATTATAAGAAAATTTGTTACACCATGATCTCATTAGTTGGTGAAGTTCCCATCCGATAATGTTTATTTTCTAAACAATAAACAAGCTAACGATACTCTTTAACAGATGAATGGATTTCCAAACTTTATAAAAAAACAAGACTTTATTTAAAACCTTTACAGATATTAAAAAGTGTGGTTTAGCGACACGGCTTTCACGTTTAAAAATAGACGCAATAATATCAAGTCCGTGAAAGTACCTTTGCACAAATTACAAAGAACTCGCGAAGGTACATATCAATTTAGAGGCCGCAAAAAGTAGATTGAGTTTCAATGTACCAGCATCACTGAACATTGCGGAGCATTCAAGTTCATACATTAATATTTATTAGGGAGGCAGGAGTGAACGGAGGGGAACGGGATCTGTTTATTATAATATCCTCCTATTATAAAGCGTTCGCACGATATGCTCCAATCCTGCTGATTGGTAAATGCTCGACGCCGATTGTTGTTCAAACCTTCCGTATCAATCTAAATATAAGTACTTAGTATATTTATTTAATGCAAGTTAGATAGTAGGGATCAATATAAAATATTGAATTACCTACCGTCTGGCTTCGGTACGCTATCAATTTTATAAAAGTTTTTCGTGTCGGATATCTTATGGTTTTTTCAGCAGTATTTTTAATACATACTGAAATAATTAGCTTAATTAAAATCCAAGTCAAAGTTTTTTGGCACTTAAACTGAAACGTCAGAATCTAAGTTGCACGGTTCCAAATAGTTGATCTGGTGGAGAAGAGCTGGCAAAAAACTCCAGAGCCGGAAGGAAGCTCCATTAAATAGATATGGTGTTCTTTTTCAGCCGCAAATAATAAATGGGCGAACCATTTGAGGTTTATCAGAACTTTAACTGGAATTAAACGGATTGACCCCCGTACTAACGTCATAATATGCTGCATTGAATTATAATTGACTAATTAAATTGCCCCACGCAAGTGCATCTTAGCAACGGATGTGCGTTATGATTATGACTGTGACAAGTGCACGTCACGAAAAAAAGCTGTAATACGCGCAAAATGAACACACCAACACCAAAAGTTACACCATTTGTCAAAGTCGAATAAAATAATTCGCTAAAACCATGCTAAAACTACTGCAGATGCTGGAGTAGCTACTTCAATTATAAAATTCTAGCAGCAAGTTACTTATTTAAAAAACCTGTATTATCATCTCAGCCAAAGGTCCACTGCTGAACAAAGACCGGGAGGCCATAGATTTCCTCGACGAGTGGTTACATGCCACCCGCATCTAACGACTCCCAGCAACCTTCACCAGGTTGTCTGTCCACCTTGTTGGAGGTTGTCCCACACTGAGCTTTCCAGTGCGCGGTCTCCACTTGAGAACCAAACGACCACCTTTTTACCCCAGCGGCCATCAGTTCTACGAGCAATGTGCTCCGCCCATTGGCACTTCACTCTACTAATCCTTTCAGCTAGGTCGGCAACTTTAGTTCTTAAAAACTTGTTTACTAAATATTATTATCAGGTCCTGTAAGAATGGAAAAAATTACAATGTGATGGTGTTAAGAGGTAAATGCCACTAAAATATTTATTATCCATTTGGCGCCTTTCAACACAATGAGTATCTGACTTAAATTCCAACAATGGCCACTGCCTCTAAACAGGTAAGTGGCATACAAATAGTGCTTCTAGATTCCTTTTATTTGGTAATGTCCTCGCAACCATTCAACCGCTTATTGAGGATATAACATAAATGCGTCATTAAACACAAGATTTAGTAGCTCTTAAATGGCGTTGTTATATAATTAGGTACGTACTTATAGGAGATTAAATATAATTTAGCGGTGAATTAAAACTATTCTTAGACACATCATAAATGTAGACATCTAGCCAGCAAATGTGCGGCGATGTGTGAGAACGTTTACTAATGACATAAGGAAAAACGAGACAAAATGCCATTTGAGGTTTTTTGGGATACATTAAGAGTTAATTAGGGACTTAAAGCCTTTCATAACAGTTTGATACAACATTATGAACGTGTCTTTTCTTTCTTCCTTTTGAAGGTCCGCTCATAGCCAGTTGCACTCACTGATCGGTAAACGATCGGCGAGGTTAAGCAATGCTTGGCGCGGTCAGTCTGTGGATGGGTGACTGCATTGTGGTATTTCAATTGAGTGTCCCTATGCTTCGAAGGGCATGTTAAATCGTCGAAGAAATAAACTGTGTATCGCTAGTAATATGAAACTTTGCTCAACAACAACGAACAGCAGAGGAAATACAAGTTTATGATTATTATTGAGAATTGTAAAATTATAACAGTAATAGCCAATCACAGTCATTATTGTTGCGGTCTCACCACAAAACATACATTGTTTTTTACGCGAAAATTATGTTTGCGGTTTTATTTCCTGAACATGACCCATATATTGAACGTAGCCAACCGCTAAATGCGGATGTCACTATCTCAATATTTGTGTAATGGTCACCGACGATAAAACATCAGATGGTGTATGGTGGATTGCGATGCCGCAGGCTCTCACGCTCTCCATATGGTGAGGCTACGAACGTTACGCCGTTTTACGATTCCGCCTGTTCCTGGAAGAAGTTCCCGTTCCATATTCCACAGAGGTTCATTATCATTAGTGATTCACAGCCGCGATTCCAAGCTGGGACCGTCCAACCAGGACATTTCACATGAGATGGCCATGGGAACTTGTGGGAATATGTTCGTTACACCGAAAGAAAACAAGCATCACATGTTGCTGGATGAAATCACGGTTATTTTTAAGCGACGATTGTTTTTATTCGCTCGCCAATTGAGGGCAATCAGCGACACGTGTTCCATTCGAGACGCTCGCCTTAGGCATCTATTGAGCTCGTTGATACCACGTCTAGTCAAATAAATGATTGTAGACTGGCCGAGTGTGCCTATCTCAGTTGAGCACAAAATGATTTTTGTGAATAACTAGCTGGGACCCGCGGTTTCACCCGCGTTTAATTTAAAAGAAATTTAGAGTACTTCGACATAGACACTTGACATAGATTAGATATATTGGATTTCAAGGGTTTTATTTTTTTGCGCGGAACCCTAATTATTAGTAGCCTAAGTTATTCCTTATAACATCAGCTATCTGCCAGTGAAAGTCCCGTCAAAATCCGTCCAGCCGTTTCGGAGATTACCCGGAACAAACAGACAGACAGACAGACATAAAGTTTAAAAATTGCCTTTTTGTTATAGGTAACGTATATACTTTCATATGCATTTAGTAAAAAGCTGTTATTTTGACATTACAAACAGACACTTCAATTTTATTTATTTGTAATAGATTAATATTATGAATATTCTCTGAAGTATCAAGTAATGTAGACAAACTGATCAACTAGATCAGGATAAGCAGTTAAGGTTACATGTAATTATCTCGTTTGTTCCCAAGATACTTGAACGCGTCCCATTACTATCATCTTTAGTCTCATATCTGTACGTAACCCTACTCACAGAGAATTTTTATTACGCTCTTCAGCTCAAATCACAAAGATAATGCACCCATTACGTTACTTCTTCGCTGAAGGGTAATCGAATATTTGTGCCGTATGTATGTCCACATATATTTTTATCGTAAAGTTCGAGAACATCGTGATTGTTGAATAATACTCAACGTTCGAAAGTTTTTTGGCGTTGATTGATGTAATTATTGTGACCTAGCAGATACGCCCGAGTACTTGACTACTTTATTATTTATTTAAGTTGGTATCTTTACAACTGTACAATTTTCCTCCTTTGAGCAGCGTCTTCTATACAAATAAATAAAATTGAAGTGTCTGTTTGTAATGTCAAAATAACAGCTTTTTACTAAATGCATATGAAAGTATATACGGAACATATAACAAAAAATGCATTTTTTTTTGTCTGTCTGTTTGTTCCGGGTAATCTCCGAAACGGCTGGACCGATTTTGACGGAACTTTAACTGGCAGATAGCTGATGTTATAAGGAATAACTTAGGCTACTTTTATTTTAGAAAAATAATTAGCGTTCCGCGCAAAAATAAAAAAAACCCTTGAAATTCAATATAAATATTCAATGTCAAGTGCCTATGTCGAAGTACTCTAAATGTATTTTAAATTAAACGCGGGTGAAACCGCGGGTCCCAGCTAGTTATCAAATAAGAACATTGGGAACATCTAATAAGATGGTAGTTCCCCAGTATAAAGACTAATTGTTTCGTTTCCATCGAACACGGTGTTCTTTGAATGGAGCAGCACTAATTAACGCCGATTGTAGGTCGGTATTGTGTTGGCGGGTCAGATGAAGCCTCTCTTTGTGTCGCTACTGTTTATTTTTTCAATTCGTTCTCGGAGTTGTTCTGTTTCTACGCTAAATATACAGGTGATAACTGTAATGTAAGCTGAGATATCGCGGTTACGTTTGATTAGTATCTTTTTTATGACGCTCAATATAGTCACCTAGGTGCCATGTATCTTATAAATACTATAGTGAATATTGCGTTAGCTTAATATATGATTTGTGTGAAAAAAGTAGACAGGTTTTTTTCATACCTACCACCTTCGTAGAACAAAAAATCACCTTAATTTTGCGAAAATATTTGGAATTCGGGATCCACAGGACCTTTTGAATAATGCATTAGACGCGTCTGGTCCATTATTAGTGTAGGTGCGCGGGCGCAGGGCCCTTGCCGCACGAGCTGCATATTAATGCTGTACAATTTTGTAGGCTGCTGTCAAATTATAATATTTAACTTGAATGTATTTCCGAAAGCTATTCCTATTATATCAGTATTATATATGCTTACCTTATCACAGCACGCTTAGAATAAATATATTCTAAGCTGATGGGTATGTGTTTAAGGATCTGCAAAAGAAGTTGTATACACTTAATGCAATAAACACTACAGTATCATTCTGATCTGTGTATTCCTTCAATTACAGGAGGCCACATTATTCAAAATTTTGAAGTAAACAATGAAATGTACTAAATAATAATTCAACAGTTCATAGAAAGAAAAGTCTCATTAAACTTACAATAGAAATAAATAGTTTGTGATAAATTACTAAATAATGTTACACTTATTATAAAAAAAGTTGTGAAAGGTACAATCAAAATCACAGATAACAAAACATTATTTACTTAATACACTTTCTGTATTCGGGTAGTGTCGCTTATTTCTATCACGCTGGTTTTCGAAAGCAATAATTTTTCGAAAACTAGCGAGACAGAACCAATCTATATATGCTACCTACAAAGTCTTCGCACAGCAGCGTAGTGTCCGAGATTCGTCATTGAGTAAGAGATAAATACCGTGCAAGGGTTTTTCCTAAAAGAAAGAAAGAAAATATTTATTTCGGTTTAGCAAAACAAAATAAATTAGCAAATAAATAAGAAAATCAACCGTTGTACAAGGTAAACATTGCTTTCCGAATTCAAAAATGGGCCCTACACATGCCCACCGACGCTCGAGACTTTTAAATAATTATTCCATTAAATTAATGTTATTTAAAATTAAATCTTAATTAATTTATAATTTCACTTAAAATAATTCATTAATTACACAAATAGGTATGCTAGTTGTGATATTTATTTGAAGGGTACTTAACACTTCGCTGCAGTATATAATTCCATTACATAGTATAAGTAGGATGCTGTCTGCATCTGTCATCTTTCTACGGTCCCGCGACTCGGAGCGCAGAAGCCGTAGCCGTACCAACCGTGCCGTCAACATCATAATGCGGATTCCAAATAACAGAATTTTAGTCAAAAATCGGGCAAACTAAGGTGTTTATGAATCTGATTACAGTGTATGGATTCTTAAACTCTTAAATAGCGTGATACGAACGAAACCTAGCAGTTTTGAAACTTTATGAAGTAATATTTAAGATGTGCGAATCAGATCAGAATTAAATATTAATCTAATAATATTGCCTAGTTACCGAATTTTGTTAACGTTTTTGATTTCAGCTCCGTCGTTGTAATGTTTACTTAGTTAAGTAGTTTTATTACGTGTAAATTGTATATAGTGTCATTCATCATTTCGGCCGAATGAAGTCCACTGCTGGACACAGGCCTCCCCAAAGATGTCCACAACGACCGATATGGATGTGTTGTGGGCTCATTGGGGGGTTTTGCCATAATCACCACGCTTGGCAGACGGGTTGGCGATCGCAGTTGAGTTGTTAATGTACTTGAAGAACGCTGCTGCCCATCCTCCGGCTGATCCCTTAGTCGACTTTTACGACACCCATGGGAGGAGATGGGGTGGTGGCATTCTGAGCCGGCACCACATTGTAGTGTCATTGCTTATGTCAAAAACAAATTATTATCCTGACACCAGTTTGCAACCTATCAACGTTACGTTATAATATATCCCTGAATTGGCATAATTAATTTTAAATCCTCTGCAGAAAGATTTCATTTAAGATTTTGAATGATATGTCGTTAATAAATGTTAAAAAGAATATGGCCTAAATGAGATCCCTGTGGGATTCCTGAAGTTGCCATATAATATGTGACCGAATGATAGCCGTTTACCGGTACTTTAGAGGAACTGTTTCTTAAGTGGGATTCAAACCATTTGATTAGTTAACATCTATAACTATTTGAAATAATGTATTTATTAGCAATTTAGCAAAGCATGATCCACTTTGTATGTGTGGTGCCCGGATTAAGAATATAGCACCACTCCATCTCCTCCCATGAATGATGTAAAAGGCGACTAAGGGCCTCTGAATCAGAGGGATAGGCAGCAGCGTCCCTTCTGTGGAACATTAGCCATACTTCGCTCTCCAACCCGCCTTCCAAGCGTGGTGAGTATTGGCAAAGTCCCCCAAAATTATGACACAGTTGTGGAAATCTATGAAGGAGACCTTTGTTCATTAGTGGACGTCTTTTGGCTGATAAGATGATGATGATCGTCCACTTTATCGAATGCTGAAGTTGTCTTGCTGAAGTTTGTGTTAGTTGCGTCTACCGGAGGACAATTATTTAGGCAGTAAGCTAAGTAAGGCAGATATAAAACGCATGGTTAGTAGCTGTAGATCTGAATTTTATGAAACCGTGTTGATAATCACCAATTCGCTGTTTTAAATGCCATGTCATATTTTCACTCACAAGTGACTAGTATAATATCGCTCTGAATTTGTGGATAGGAATGAGAACCACAAGAGCCTCCATCCAAAGGTCTGGAAAAATGCGCGATTTCACTTCGACATAGACACTTGACATAGAATATATATGTTGGATTTCAAGGGTTTTTTTTACGCGGAACCCTAATTATTTTTCTAAATTAAAAGTAGCCTAAGTTTTTCCTTATAACATCAGCTATCTGCCAGTGAAAGTCCCGTCAAAATCGGTCCAGCCGTTTCGGAGATTACCGGGTAATCTAACAGATAGACAGACAAAAAATTTAAAAATAGTTTTTTTGTTATAGGTACCGTATATACTTTCATATGCATTTAGTAAAAAGCTGTTATTTTGACATTACAAACAGACACTTCAAGAACTAGAACGCAACGTTTTAAATTATACACGGTACAGAGAGTTATTGCATGTTTTTGATTTTACGTATTACTTGTTTATGTTTAAGTAAATGTTAGGTTCACGTGAAAACCATTGTGGATGTTTCTTTCTAGTTATTCATGGAATTCGTTTAAAGTAAGGCCAACGAGAAGCGATACGACAGATTAATCACCAAAAACACGTCTATGGATACTTATTGTATTAATTCAGATCGTTGAACATAGTTTAACACAGAGTGCAAGTTCGAAGCATCTTCTGTAAAGAACCCGGTAACTCCGCTTAGGTTAAAACTCCTATGGTTAAAGTTTACTCATATTTATCAATATTTTTTGAGTATTTGTAGTACATAAATAGCTCCAGTGCATCGCTATGTAATGGCGACTTAAGGTAAGCCTTCTTTGTCGTAGGGAAATCCTCATCGACCTCCTCCGTCTTGGAAGGGGCGGAAGGCCATGTCGGACTCTTACCGGCTAAAATCCCGCAGTGTTCCTTCCACTTACCTATGGCTGGGGTGAGAACACCCCTGGCAGGTATCGACCCGTCACTTGGTATGACGGGCCCCGTCTTTGTGCAACCTGGCAAATCCCTTCCTGACTACCTCATGAAGGCCGGAGACCGTTCAGAGCCTACGACCGCGACCGGTGCGTTTTCTACGGAGGGGATAAGAGGTGGTCTCATACCGTCCCCGTTCTGCTGCCACATTTGCTTGTATCACGTCCTCGCAAAAGGAGGCGGATGATGCACTGAACCACGGCCAGAAGGAAGGTCACATTCTTCAACCGCCGCGACGAGATCACAGCGCTTCGTTGCACAAGCTGGTCACTCCTCCAACGTGTGCTGCGCCGTGTCCTCCGGGCAGTGATGACAACCGGGCGTCTCTTCTCGGCCTCCCATGCACGCTCGCTCCGGACGATGGACTGAACTACGGCCGGAAGCGAGAGGTCACATTCTTCGACCGCCGTGATGAAATCGCGACGCTGTGTTGCTCAAGCTGGGCACTCTTCCAGCGTGTGCTGCGCCGTGTCTTCCGGGCAGTCTCCGCAGTGATGACATACGGGCGTCTCTTCTCGGCCTATGTGACATAGATATATACGTCCCGAAACACCCATGGTCCAAGAATACCTGCGTCAGCCGAAAGGTGAGGGCGCAATGCCGCCTCTCCAGCCATTACTCCATGACGGGTCATAAGTAGAAAGGAAAATGTGAATAGACAGCCTACGTGTGTTAGGAGACAAAATCGTATATTAATATTTTATTTAAGTTATGTATGCAAAATAATTTACATTAAATACCCTAGTTGACGACGTACGGCCGATACGGGTCAGTTTTGACGTAATTTGATTCTCATCATACGGATACGAGACGATGAGCCTCCAGACGCAGACGACACTCACGACAACTATTCCTGTCATCGGTCTATCTATGAAACACGTGTTGTATGTGTACGAAGTAGAACATACTACCCAGAGTAAGGAAGCTAACAGCAATGATTCGACACAAAGTTATACTTCAAAGAAAATTGAATAATTTCTGTATCGGACAACACACCGGTAGATTTCGGCATCGAATAATGTCGTGTTTACGCGTTTTTGCATCCCATTCGGGTTCATCACCGGTTCTGAGTCAACAGAAGACTAGTGAGCCAACCGATTATAATGTAAAAAGAGGTTCGCGGTCGTTCCATAACTGATTGCAAATGGCAACTGCCGCAGGCCCTGCTGCGCCATTTATAGCTCTTCGCAATCTCGACTGCAAAAAAACCATGAAACAATTTTCTTCGATGGATCGCTCCGTAGCTATCGACCGTTCTGAGCTTATAATTAAATGAGATAAGTTGCCAAAAGACAATGAAAATTCGGTGTCACAAAAACAACTAAACGTCGCGGCCCCTCTTCAAAATGCCTTTGCGTAACATGCGATGGTGTTTTCTGTTTTTACTGAATCTTTACTATATTAAAAGGGTTGCCCCTTTACTATAATTATGGTTCGTCTGGTAATCAAAATGTATTCAGATGCTTTACTATATCTGCCTACTGTCGTTTTATTACTGTTCTGAGGACATAACGAAGAGGCATGAGGAATTACGACCTGGCCTACGAAGCCGCGTTTTAAATCGAGACTGGAATGCCATAAAGTGAGCCTCAGCTCTCTCATATAATAACTCGTTTTGTTTACACAACGACTTGAGGCCCATAGTCGAGGCGACACAACAATGGCCGGTCTCTGAGATTCTGCCGCGTTTGTAAAGATTTCGTTCGATAATGGACTAAATTGGCTTCAGTTCGCTTAATAAGGTGTATTAACTTTATATAGGTGACAATCGTGTGCCAACGTTTGCGGTGCCTACAGCTGAACTGTTTGCGGCGTGATGAAAAGATTCTCTTTAATATTTTCTTGCAGTTTATGCTTATGCTGTCTGTTATATGAACTTTTTTATTAAACCTCTCGTATCCGTAAAGATGCCTTCACTTCCTTTTATGATTTCATGTTAACTCACTTAATTCTACCCGACTGCGCTTAGGCTACGCTTGAAGAGTACGTGTAACTTAATACGTGAACACGCAAAAAGACATACGATACTATGAACGGGACGGCATGATGCGACGATTTTGACACGTTATTTATAAATGTGTTCTGAAAGTTATGAAGTACTTTATATAAACTTAAAAAACATATTCGTCATACTCCTCGTTAGCATAAAATATGCGTATTGAATGTGGTTATTTATTATGATGAATGCAACGACATTGGCTTAGGCTTTAGGCTCTTATCAAATCGAGCATGATAGCGGCAAATACATGTGTACAGAGACAAGCACTTGGATTTATGGGACAGGTCCGGTGAGCGGCTTAGTAGCTACCACAATAAGAACGCCACGATCACCGGGGCTTTTCACACCTCCTTGTTTGGGCCGCGTGTTAGCGTTCACGCCTTGTGTGTGTCTACCCCTAAAGCTCGCGCCTTACCTTTACATATCATGTAGTCATTATGTAAAAGCATTTTTATTTTTATTTGTGGTGGTCATCGCTGCCCTTTACACTTTAAGAATTCTGGCGACGGGATAATCTTGTACGGTGTGTAAAATATACCATAAACTTCAAGGATGGAGAGAATTTAGAAATAATTTACAATAGGTATTTTTTAGTGTAGCGAAAGTAGACTAACACGGTCTTAAACGGAACCCAATTAACTTTTACTGTGCTTCTTTGGATTGTCCGAGTAAGTACGGTTATTGCGACTGAACAACGAGTTTTACCTGAGTTACGTGCGTGTGTCAGTAAAAATACCTGGTAATCGGTCTATTAAGTTATTATTTTCTAATATACACGGAAATCTTGGAAAACTGATATTTCAATATGTTAAAGCTCCAGGCTTGCTTTATAAGGATTTTGGGATAGCAAACAGGTGTACCTTCTTTTTATTATTTTCGTCTAGTTAGTGGCCAACCTTGTGTCAGTTGTTCAAGCCGCCCATAGGCCTCCGACTTGGTTTAACGACGGCTGTCTAATGACAACGACCGGGACCGACGATTTAACGTGCCCTCCGAAGCATGCAGACGCTCAGTTGAAATACCACTATGCGGTCACCCATCCACAGACTGACGATGTCGAGCGTTGCTTCACCTCGCCGATCGTTTACCGATCAGTGAGTGCAACTGGCTATGAGTGCTTCAAGGGTTACCAATAGTTCTGCTTTGGAAGGTTGCATCGCTTTTACGACGAGGCATAACATCTCGGCAAGTAGATGTGGGTTAAATAGAGAGATCGATGTGTACGAGAGTGACCTTTCACCGCCTTAGTCTTTAGTCATCAATCAGACGCTGATGTGGTATCACAATGAGTGTCGAAGCTGCGTCCTGCGTGACTCGGGATCGTGATAATCGTGAGCGGCCGCTATTGTTCAAGTGAAAGTTGACGTTACGCTCTTACGAGCCTCTCGCATGTTACCAAAACATTATACGAGATGACAATAATTTGTACTTTTCCATTCAAATAATGTCTGGAATCGGATACTTCCGATTGATAAATGGTGAATTAGAAATCTCTGAATATCTCTATCTGAATGCAGTACCATGATTGGTTTGTCCAGCGTGTCACTGCATGTATCGTCTTCTACAAGGGTCACGGTAAAAGTGTTCATAAAATCGGAAACGGAATCATGTAGGAACCTGTTAATGTATTTATTGATTTTCGGAGTAGTCTCCGTTCTTTTCTAAGCACCGTCGCACGCGATGGAACCGTTGACTGAAGCAGTGAGCCTACTCTTCTTTAGGAATCTCTTCCACGTTTTTTTTTTCGAACACAGCAATTGCGTCTTCGGATCTCATAAAGCGAATTCCTCTGAGTTTATCTTTTATTTTAAATACCAGTCGCAAGGTGCCAGGTTGGGACTGTAAGGAGGATGACTTACTAATTCCACACCACCCATAGACAAATATTCGATTGTCCGTCTGGTGGAGTGAGCTGGAGCGTTGTCGTGATGAAGGATTATCCTGCTCCTTGGGCGCTGCTGTCCAACATTTTCCACGACAACCGGTAAACAATTCATTTATGCAGCAACAGTCCGTTGTGAAATGACCGTCCGTCTAAATCTAAAGAATGAGCAATCATCTATTTCCCTTGACTTCTGCCCTTCTTTACTTTGTTGGCAAATCTTTGACAGAAAACATCCATTGGGCAGATTGTCTTTTGGTTTCAGGCTTGTTCAAAGTCAAAAGTAAAAGTCAAATATTTTTATTTCAAATAAACCATTACTATGCCGTGTGGTGCCGGCTCAGAATACTACACCCATAGGATGAGATGGGGTCGATGGGCAGTAGCGTCCTTCGAGTACATTAACAACTCAACTGCGATCGCCAACCCGTCTGCCAAGCGTGGCGATTATGGCAAAACCCCCCAATGAGCACACAACACGCCCATATCGGTCGTTGTGGTGATCTTTGGGGGAGGCCTTTGTTCAGCAGTGGACTTCATTCGGCCGAAATGATGAATTACTAGCACTTATGAAACGTCAGTATTTAAGATGCAGTTTCATAGTTGATCCTATGGAGAAGAGCCGGCAGGAAATTCCATGGATACTCTATAAAATGCTTGAGATTACAATATTGTACAAGATATTAATAACATACACCAATGTGTTTAAAACTTTATCAATACATTGATTAAGAATAGATATAGCAGCTATACAGTACAAATAGCACTCCAGATATGTTTGGTTACCAGGAAAGCCACATGTGCAGAACAGAGTTAACGCCATGTCCCTATCGTCAACATAGTCTTTAATCCTAATCCTGTATTAGGCTTTTTAGGAGAATTATTTTAACGTGAGCTGTAAACTTCCCGTAACCTTCCCGTGTATGAGATCAGTAATCTCTTTAGGTATCTTGTTGTAAAATCGAATACAGTTACAGTACACCACCCTAGCAATATATCTAGCTTTCATCACCTGTGACGATGTCAAACACAACATTCGAGTCACCAACGTTATACTTTTCAAGCATTTCGCGGCACCAATCCATACAACGGCGTTATTGATCTTCCGTCAAATTATGAGGTATCCTTCTGGTGCAAAGCTTTCTGACGTCTAAATATTCGTGTAAGACTTTTTGCAATTGACTAATTTATGACCATTGCCTAAACTTACCCGAAACTATATGTCACTCTTTTATCTTTAGCCGCACAGCACTTCACGTTATCCTTAGTGGTCGCCGTAGAAGGACGTTATTATAAACGTTATTTCACGCTGAAGCTCCATCTCGTGCCACTGTTTATAACTGGTTTAATGAGTTTAAGACCGCAACGAAAGTCATAATAAATCATGAAGTGACAATTTTGATGACGCACGACAAGCACATTTCAATTTCCGCCAATTTATAAAAACAAATTACATATTGAATTTAATGTACATACGGCGATGAGTTCTTTATTCGAAATTTAGATACATTTTTCATCGGCACCTTTATTTTCCGGCCAATTCTGCAGTGTGACCCTCTTATAGAGAAGAGGTAAAGGAAGATAATGCAGTAGTACAGTCAGACATAAGACGCTGAACAATTAAAACATTTAATGCCGTTAATTTTCTTTATTTTAGAAACGTTGGTGTACATTCTCATAACCAGATAATAGCAACATATTTAAATAATGACTTGATTAAGAAAAAATATGGATATGATGCAAAACAAAGCATCGGTGCAAGCGATTTAAAAAATCTTGACAACATAATCAAAATGAGGGATTTTATGACCGTAGTACATTTTACATGCCCAGTGTACCAGTCTTGTTAACTGACACAGTTATTATAATAAAGGTCCTTTATAATATTAACGACAAGTAATGTCTCCATTATTGTCGATGTAATTGTGAAGGTTTTGCTGTCGAGGTAATCAAAATTGCATTACGTGTTGTTTCGTCACGGGTCCTCGCCGACAATCGGGGACAAAAAGCCGCATTCATTTGACATGCCCGAGTATCGCTAGTGCGATTCTTCATGATTGATGGCACGATTTATTGAGACTAAAGGCGATGATGGGTTGTATGCATTTTTTGTCACTCGTCGCAATGAATTTATAAACTGTTGTCTTTATGCATAAAAAACTACTTTAATAAAAAAATGCATCATCTAAACCTGTATCTCCTTTAGATATGACAATCGCCAAGAAACAAACTGTGATGCCAAAATAATTTTCGGTGGGTTATTAACGTAATTAGTTATAGAAAGTTCATGTAATCCGTTAGTAAAAAGGTTTCATCCGCGTTTCTATTCCATTGCGATCGTCGGTTGTCACCATATCTAAGGTGGCTGGGACGCTATTAAATTGGAAGCACATAATGAAATAGTTGTAAAAGTTGTCAATTTTAAACAATTTAAAGACCTTTAGAACTTAAATAAAAACATAAACTGAGTATAAAATTCTTCTAGACGCGAAGCTGCTTTAGTTTTAAGTTCCTAGAACAATAAAAGTATCTCGCGGGAGCTAGTGCTGGTGATAGGATATTCATATTATAATGAAGTTAGCGGCAAAGTGCACCTGCGTGTCATCACAATGGTGCATTATCGAGTGTTTACTGTTAATATTTAGATATATCCAATGGTTCGGACGTGGGCGGTACGGGTTGGCGTCTAACGAGTTATGTAAACACGCCACGAGAGGTGACCACTGAACCACATGAGCTATATGCGCAGACGCCGACAAAATGACTCCAAGTAGCCATGTACTGTTGTCAAGGTGAGGTGTCATTTCTAAGGTGTTTAAAAAGTGACTACATAGTAAGGTTATATACTAAAGAATGGCGTAATTATCGGAAGAATATCCTGCATAATATTGGAAATATTTACAATATGCAGAAATAGGAAATTTTATTGACATCGCTTTATCGCCATATGTGTATTGTAAATAATAAATAAGATACATTATTTGTAGAAAAAAACGGCATTTTAAATAGATAAAAAAGCAGTTCAGGAATGTTTGCGTAGGACGTGGACGGTCGAGGTGGCTCGATGGCGCGCGGTCAAAATATTTTATTTGCACGAGCACCCCTGACAAACGGCACAAAGGCCCGTTTGCGGCCCACCATTGTCTCGGGGTTTAGTGGTTCCTACACAATTCTGCGTACGTGCCAGTGCACAAAACCAAATGTTTCACCATACAAATAATATGTGGCTAATACCGCTCAAACTTGATCTTACGACCATTATTTATATAACCGTCCTAAACAATTTTTTTAATTTTTTATAGCTATTACATAACTAATTAACTTGTTAGTACCTACCGTTAGCAATTTAAATATCATGGACAGCGATAAAATTATTATTACGGAACGTAGGTACCATTTAATATTCTTAATTTGTATCGCGATTGTTTGTACCGTGTGGTGCGGGCTCAGAATGCCACCACCCCATTACATCCCGTGGGTGTCGTAAAAGTCGACTAAGGGATTAGCCGGAGGATGGGCAGCAGCGTCCTTCGAGTACATTAACAACTCAACTGCGATCGCCAACCCGTCTGCCAAGCGTGGCGATTATGGCAAGACCCCCCAATGAGCCCACAGCACACCCATATGGGTCGTTGTGGTGATCTGTGGGGGAGGCCTGTGTCCAGCAGCGGACTTCCTTCGGCCGAAATGATGATGATGATGATGATCGCGATGCAACTTTTATCTCAATTTTTATCTCTATAAACATAAAAATTCTGTTAAACGCATTATTACTAAGTTCCATAAACTTCGTTCAAAGTATTGTTGAATCAGAACTGTATGAAATAAGATATTGTTTGCTGAACTCTCCGAGACCACCGCCATCGCGCCACTACAACGGCTTTACGTTTAAATCATAATATTTTCTTTCCGAGCCGATTCCAATAAAGTTACCATTGTAATTGCACCATCTAAGGTGTACGGATACGGTACCGTATTTTTTAACAAGAAAATCCAGTCATAAACGCAAGCTTGATTCAATGCTCTTATGAAAATAAATTTCGATCGAATAATTGTAAGCTCTTATTCAAATACCGGTAAAGTCAGTGAGGATGATAGGGATAAATAAATTACTTCTTATTAGATAGAAAAAACATGCGTTACAAATTGAAAGCAGACATTTCTGATATAGGTACTTAGTATACTAAATCACAAATGAAAAAGGACATACGATAATGTATGGCTGTAAGAAAAGGATACGAATACCAGTAGTTCCGTTAGCAGTCATCTTGCTTAATTTGCGAAGTCTTCCTTTAGTATCTCACTAATTGTGGTCCTAGTTCTGACTAAGCGGACAGTCTGTTTCAATGTAACTCATTTGCATACCTACTACTATCGGCTTAGAATAGACCACATACATACATATTTAAAAGCTGTATATTCTACAGACAAACGTTTTTCGGCTAATCAATTTTTTATGGTTTTATAACCGCTTAGTGTTACCTGCGCTTTGGGTTTATTGTACGTAAACTTTTAGGATCGCTTTCAAGCATTTGTTGGACAAATTAAGTAAATGAAAATGTTCGGCATCATATATTCGGGTAGATGTCCAAATTATCTCCTTATTTATAGCTATCAATTAATTCGAGTGAGACAGCGGCGAGCGAGTCATTAGTAGTTATTATAAGTAAAGGCAAATAACAGAAATATGACACCGAATGTAGTACCACTACATCTTACAAAGTTTAATACTCAATGTCCAGAGTGCTTTTTAGATTGCGCCAGTAATTTATGTCCTCGATTTCCAGACATTGTAATACTTTGTAGCGTGGATGTTGCGACAACAACGTGAATTTAAATAAATGGTCTCCAATCTATTCAGGTTACGATAGTGTCCCTTTCCCTTCTCCGTGTTCCGACTAGCTGTCGATATTATCTTAGGTCCGATTTTGTAGATATCTGACACCTACTCTATAATGTGGTGGGTGTACTTAGAATTGTTAGAAACGTAGACGTATTTTAATGAGGTCGGTAAATCAAATGGAATAATACGAGTGGCGAAGCGGTGCGGCGCGTGCCACAAGGCCGGTCAACTGAAGGAGTCGGGTATCCTGGCGGCTGCTCTCGCTCGCGCGCGTACCGGCCGCCGTTGCGCGCTCTATAAGGCCTGCCAAGTATTATGATTACTCTTTAATGGAGATTTGACCTGTTTGGCAAGCGGTACGCGTTCGTCACTGCTGTCGTTACACCATATCGAAACACGTGGCTTTGTAAGGCATTGCATACGACACCGGACACCGCTATGACTTTATTCAAATCAACGCAAGATAAAAAATATCCACGCCATATTAATGTTAAGTGGCGGCGCAATTTGAATGACTTATTTGGTGAATTGTCAGAACTTGGTGTTCATTTACCTACATACGGCTGTACACATCTCGGTGGTATTTGGGCTAATTAAAATGAGGCAGTCTTGAGCAGTCCATAATTAAAAACATCCTTTTAAATTGGTTTTTCTTGAATTATAAAACAATTCTTACCTATTAAATGAGCAGAAGTGTGCCGCATTCGAATTCTTAGTCATAAAATAATACTTACAAGTTTAGCAGGATCTCATTGGCAATAGCCGGGGGCGTCCTGTCTTGGCTCGAGTCCACCGTTAAATAATAACTAGCATGTACGTAGTTCCACTGGGCTATAAATTGCTTGCTGCCGGCGGGCACGGGGCACGCAATGCCAATGCGGAAAATATTATGGTGTTCTGTATAGCTAGAGCGGCTCTACGAGATTGCCAGCGGCTATGTAAAGCCTACTATTGTTGCTGCTCCGTAGTTGTCAAGCCGGTCGCTTGAACGGTTACGTAGTGGAATACTTATGTTGAGCCGAGGCATTGTGCCTTAGTTTATGCACTAAGCTTAGAACAATAAGTACTTGTGCTACAATAACATATGACTTAGCAGAAAATAACAACACAGCAACAACGCCTGTCGATTTTGTGCTTCCTCGGATTGCAGTTTGAGTAATATCTGTGTAACATGTCTTATGAATTCAATATGCATACTCAAATCCGGCCCTCTACTTAACCAAAGGGTGATTAGAAAAAAGTAAATTCTACAAAAAGGCTTCATTAATGAAGTGAAGCTTCCCTTCCAGGCGGTCGAGCATTGGCGCATTCCGTTGCATTGTCGCCCTGACCACGGAACGCGCCCGACCACACCGCATTACATAGCACTTATTGAAAACGAAACACTTTGGACACGGGACAACGTTTTTGTTCTCGACCACAGCTTGGTGATCTATGAGTCTTGAAACAAGTTCAGTCGTTCAAACTAACTCGGAAGGGTCCACTTTTCTTTTATTACTAGCTGCCGCGTATCTTCTAATAGCGGCCACTTTTTGTCTCCAGCTATGTTTAGACTAGAACTTTCTTTATGCACTTGACCACTAGCTTTTTTTCCTAATATCCATATAAGTAGAAGGACTGAGATGAAATAGATATACCCTACAGTCCCTAAATATGTTTGATGAATTAAATTACATAAAAAGCTTCGTGTCGAGAACTGAAACAAAAGTCGTTGATGTCTTTAGTATGGGCTGAACATTTTAATTTTCTTTTTCTTTTCTTTCAGCATATATTTTACAATAAATACGCAATTCTACAAAAAAAAAAAACGGTTTAAAATTATATAAACATGGATTTTGTGTATCTATAATTACACAGTGATTGCGGTATTCAAAAAAACAAGCAAATGTTACGCATTCGTACAAATTGCGACGTGTGAAAGCTAAAAGAGAGTTCTATTACGTAACTAATCCTCGAGTCCTTAATAGTAAAGCTTAAAATCGTAGTTGAATGTTAAAACCATAGAAAGTGCAACGAAATAAATAAATGGGGCAATGAAATTGTAAGTGACTAAGTTAGTATTCAGTTCGCAAACCGCACGAATCTTTCACACGCCTCTTTGCGTATTCCACTGTCGTTCGCACGTGAGAATCCTGGCCAAAAACATGCGGGCTAGTTTCGTAATCTATTAAAATAAGCATGGAATTGCACATCGCTATTGCACATATTATACTATTTTATATAACTTCACTGATCGGTCGGAATTAGGAACGCTGGTCATCCTAGGAGACAGACAGATCGTCGCTTCTCTCTCATTGTGGAATCGACGCTATTATTACAATTTAGAACTGCCTGGTGCGATCAATCTCTGCTATAGATACCTAATATCGGCTTTCGGGATCTACCTTTTTTGGTTTTTACCTATCTCCGACAATACCACCAACTGACTTTCAAATTAGCAGTATTGCAGTTACCGGTTTAATTATCGCATTTGCATTAAAAACTTGCTAATTAAGAAAACATCTCATAAGACCGTTAGTCAGTTATTAGGGGCAAATATAGATAAAATGACTTAGTTTATAGGTCTACAATCTGAACTGTTAGTAATTTATAGATTTGCTTTGATAGCTTTGCAATAACTGGACCAGAAGTGTTCGCGCATAAATATGGAGCTTTCCAATATTTACATAAAAGCAAGTTTACCATCTTTTCTAAATATTTCATAATCGAGGTTCTGTTTCTAACATTACTCGTTACATTTATTTTATTACTTGATAATACTCAATATGACAACACCAATCGAAATAACGAAAGATGTTTTTAAAACTGTACACCTTATCTCTATAGTAAAGACTTTATGTAAGTAATTATGGATAATATATTACCTAATCTATCAGAAGTATTACAATCTTTGTTGTGATTCAATTGGTATCATTTAAAATAAGTGGTCAAGGGCGAGGAGAACTCGTTCGCCAAAAGTTAACTAAAACAACTTTTGTTTTGTGATATTTAAATACATGGCTACTATTTTAGTAGGTAAACATATACTTCTCTAATTATAATACGTAAAGCAAAGAGTATTAAAGTTATGATGTGTATTTATGGACATATAAAAACATATAATCCTGAACACAACGTAACACATAAGACTATAAATTATGACCGCTTAACTCGAAGTAATCGGATGAGACAAACATATGGATGACACACACCGATGCTTTGTTGTACCCTTTGCTACTACTCACTATAAATCTCTGACGAAATTTAAAATTTGAGTAATAAACAACGATGACATTTATTTAACATTGGCAATGCCGCTTATGTACCTATATACATTAAACTCATGTTATCAAGACCGTCATCCTCGAAGTGGTAGGCATTTTTTTTACTATAAACCTACCTATATATTTTAACTAATGGCAAATATTAATCATATACATCGTTGTTGAACAATGCCTTTTTGCCACAGCCAGTTTTCATTTATTAAGTGCTGATTACTATACTTATATGCAGAAAATCCCTGTCTGAGATTTATTTGACTTCATTTTAATCTTGAGAAAATGATAAATGATACTTTCTCGTGATTTATGGCGTCAAATAATTGACAGTGTGACACCTATGTGTTGACTGACCATTCGATATGACGCTGTGACAACTGTCACAGCTGTCAGTTAAAGTTGTCAGATAAAGTCGTGTGAACTGTGCTTATCTGCGCAAACGACTATTCACGCGCGAGATTGAATCTTCACCACCTTGTGGGAATGATTTAGAATCAGGTGAATTTGAATCGTAGGCTTCTCGTCAAATAAGATGCCAAATAAGTGATTGAGGGGAAGAAACAGTTTGCATAGTTGCATACGGGCGGTATAACAGACCCATAAAAAACACTTCTGGGCAGGTCAAGGGGGAAGGTCAGCTGTCAGCGCGCAAGATCGGTTCCGGCTACTATACATCACATAAGATCGGCCAACCGCTACGGGCTTCATAATATAAGAATTAGAATTCGAATAAGAATATCCAATTTATGTAAGTTCCTAACAAAGAAACAAATCTTTTCTTTTTACCACATTGAAATGTTTTCAGGCTTAATCTAAAAAACGGACGAGTTGAACTGGCATAGAGACGGTTCCGTACGATAAATATATTTTCTACCATGTTTTTTAAAATGTAATCCATATTTGTTTGTGGTAACTAATGTATAGGTAGTACCGGATTGTAGAGAGAAAATTTCTAAATACATATTATATTGAATTATTATGTTGAATTCTGTCTTGTACCAATAATTTATCCCGATAACAAATTTGACATTGTTGTTAAAATTGTTCTTCCATACATTCCAACTGCAAATTTAAGTTTGTACGCACAATATCGAAATTGCCAGGAGTAAATTGCCTGTGACAGACGGACAGACAGCAACACGAGTGATCCTATAAGGGTTCCGGCGGTTTTTAATTGGGACACACAGAGCCCTAAAAAGTTGTAAGTCGGCTAGCAATGACACGCAGAGTGTATGTGTGTGTATCCCACCATTATTTACAATTCACAGGTAATCAATCCTTATCAGATTTTTTACGGCGAGCTATTTATAATGTCGGGATAGTTTATATAGATCATCGCCAATCAATTCCCACGATTCGCACGCTCATGTGAAAGTATTTTGATATCATGTTGGGAATGCCTATCATCTTATCGATATGTTTTCCCATGCCAGCTATTCTTTGCAACACCTTTTTTGCGTTTATTTGCATACAATATTATCTGTCAATCGATTTATGTTGTGTTAGATATTATGTGTTTGTACAATATTGGGGACGCAAGTTCCTCAACTTAACGGCACGGTTGGCGCAGTGATTGGCTTCCTGCGCTACGGACCGCGGGTTCGATCCCCGCACGGAACACATATTTGTATGATTTACGGATAGTTGGTCTGTTGTGTATGTTAGATTGATATCTATAAATTGCATGTACCGTTAAAAAAACCTTACCACCACAAATCGTGAGGGATCATAGATTTAACAAACATTTAAAAGTGAATTATTAGTATTTCTCAAAAAAAAATGCGAAATACACACGAATACCAAAGTTTTGCAAAGGCTGTGTAAATTATCCAATTGCATAATCATTATCATCACCATATCAGACAAAAGATGACCACTGCTGAATAAAGCCCTCCCCATAAACGATCAGTTACATGCCTTGCGTCTTCATTTTGGGGGAATTTGCCAGTAACCACCACGCTTGGCAGGCGGGTTGGTGAGCGCACAATTACTGCTGTTCTACAGTAGGTACGGATGCTGCTACTCATCCCTCCGACTAAGAGTATCCTTACTCGCCTTTACGACATCCACGGAAGGAAATTGACGGATACTTACTATATTCTTAATACGCACACCACACGGACGGAGTCATTCCATACAGATTTTGTAAAAAAAAAAAATATTTTATTACTGCATTATATATATTATTATTTTATGTTCTAAATAAATACTGTATATTTGAAAATATATTAAAACTTCCATCATGTGGTGGCTGCGAATAAAATCAACCCATCTCATCCCGTGGGTGTAGTAAAAGGCGACTATGGGATTAGCCGAAGGATGGGCAGCAACGTCCTTCGAGTACATTAACAACACTTCTCCAAGCGTTGCGATTATGGCAAAACTCCCCAATTAGCACACAACTCGCTTAGACCGGTTGTTGTGGCGATCTTTGAGGGAGGCCTGTGCCCAGCAATTTACTTTATTTGACTGAAATTATGATGATAGTTAAAAGTGTATTAAATCTTAGTTCAAAGGCTTCTATAAATCGCTAAAAATAAAGACATTAAACGATTTTTACACATCAATATCTTATGCCAAAAAATATTCATGAAGCCGTAAAGGCAGATGGAGCCGTGTTCAATCAAATTTGATAAAATATCCCGACGACACGAAGGTTTTAAAATATGTAATGTATTTATTTAAATGAGCGCTATAAGTCCATTATCTACAGACACGCACAAAGAATGAGAAATGTCGCCCCTCAGGGTCCGCATAATTGCGTGCTTTCCAAATTACATGTAATTGGAGCTGTGTTTTACCGAGCTCGCGTGTTTTGTCTCTTAAATTACACATTCTGTTGTTTTATTTGCCTAGTTATAAAATTACACTGCGTCTTTATTATAATTAACACCAAGTATAAAGTGAAGGAATTTGTGATTTAATTACTTAGATGTTTAGACTAGCAGATGCACTACGTTGATGAATGGTAACAATTTATGTTTAGCAGAGGTCAGCATGTTTTGAATAAAACAGATTATTTACAACGTTTGTCAGCATGTGTGCACATGTGCTGCGCGGGCGCCGGCGAAGATGGTGACGTCGGTGGCGCCGCCCGCACATGCGCACTCAGCCCAATTCATGGCCAAACCTCAACAAAAACTAAAGTATTATAGAAAAAATGATTTTTAATGCTGGGACAAGGGTCAATAAATCTTGAAATTTATTGACCCTTGTCCTAATATGATTTGGAACGGATACCAAATGTTATCTAATGATTGCCAAGTTTCTTGCGACTGCTCCTAAATCGGAGATTTTTTTTTGTTGCATCTCTTGTTGCATAACGTAATTTACATGTAGAATGATTCTACACGTTTAAAAATCTAATCTTTAGTAGAACCTGTAAAGGAAAAGTCCACATATGCTTCATGATTATAAAACGATTTCATAAGATCAATGAAGTGCCAGAAAATATTTTTGTTGGTACTAAGCTAGATACTATTTTCTTCTAGTGTGATTGTATCGAGGACCTGGACCCCTCTACAGTGCCGAAGATGGTCGGTCCGGTGGTATTAGCCGGTACGAGTCCGGCATTCCCCTCCACCCTTCCCCGGGTTGGAGGAGGCGGAAATACAGGATACATTTCCGCCGTATTCTGTAATAAAAAAGCATGTTATAGGCGTCACTAAAAATGCAGTAAGGTACAAAGGTATTTCATGACTGCCAATGTGCATAATTTATACATACTCATGTCATACTAATCATACTAATATTATAAATGTGAATGTAAGTTTGTTTGTTACGCTTGCACGCGAAAACTACTTAACCGATCATCATGAAACTTTGTACACATATTCTTGGAGGTATTAGAAGTATACATAGGATACGTTTTATTGAAAAAAAAAATACGGGTTGCACTCCGGGAGTGCCGACAGAAGTGAAAACATATTTTTTTTATTTATCTAGACGCGTTCGCGGTCTACTATATGTACACACTACAGCTGCGTCTCGTAACGGTGTCGCGAGTCCAGAGATTTTATCTCGTCTCGTAACGGTGTCGCGAGTTCAGATATTTTATCTCATCTAAAAATATGCGTACCGCGCTAAAAGAAGTTTTCACTCCAAAAAAAAGATAAAAAATTTACTTATTTAATGGCTTCAATGCGAGCGAAGCCGCGGGTAAAAGCTAGTAGTACATAACCGATATACCATAACACCGCGTGCGCGCAGTGCGAGCTTAGTAACGAGTAGTCACGCTTCCATGTAACACTATGTATGTAGTACCTACTATATATAACATGCCATATGTCGTGTCATGCCTGTTTATAGAGCCAGTTAGAGCTAATGATTGGACAAGATGACTTTACACCTAGTATGGCGGTAGAAATGTTTGCTAATGTATGTAATGACTTGTGGGCAAATGAAGTAGCTCGTGGTGCACTACGAAGACGTCACTTTACGTTTTCCAATTGAGTATTCTTTTTTTTACAATGCAATTGCGCGAGCGCCTTTCTTTAGAAGTAGAAGAGAAGGTGTACTTGTTGTCTCTGATCTACTTAGATTTTGTTTTTAGGGTGCCGAGCGACCGAATGAAAAAACGGCAGATCCCTTATAGGATCACTCGTGTGTGTCTGTCTGTCCGTCTGTCACAGCCAATATTCTCTTTGGTACACTTATAAATTTCTGCGACCCAAATACGGACTAATTGCGCATTTTGAATATAGAGGCTCACTTTTGGGAGGGAAATTAGAAAATTAATGAATAAAGTAACACATAAAATGGAAGGGCTTGTTGGGGGTCTAAATATTTTTTAATATACTTATTTAACATGAATAGTTTTGAAGTTATTTAAGAAAATAGATGAAAATTCCCCTGGATTTCGGGTTTAGGGGTCACAGCTACTGAGCCTATTAATTTGAAAAAATATTTCTTTAATAAATGAATTAGTCTTTACTTATATATTACTGGAAAACCTATAAGAAGTCTATGGTTTTAAAATAACATGGTAAATCTTTCAATATTGTGCGTAAAAATTTACATTTGCAGTTAGAATTTAGGGAGAATATGTTGCTCAAATTTTTTGTTACAGTACGTTTATGCCATAATGTATAAAAATAAATAAAATTGAAGTGTCTGTTTATAATGTCAATATAACAGCTTATTACTAAATGCATATGAAAGTATATACGTTACCTATAACAAAAAAGCAATTTTTAAATTTTTTGTCTGTCTGTTTGTTCCGTGTAATCTCCGAAACGACTGGATGGATTTTGACGGGACTTTCACTGGCAGATAGCTAATGTTATAAGGAATAACTTAGGCTACTTTTATTTTAGAAAAATAATTAGGGATCCTCGCAAAAAAATAAAACCCTTGAAATCCAATATATGTATTCTATGTCAAGTGTCTATGTCGAAGTACTCTAAATTTCTTTTAAATTAAACGCGGGTGAAACCGCAGGTCCCAGCTAGTATACAACAATTTTTTGCTACACTGTTTAGTTTCTTCTTAGATAAAATTATTGGTACTACTCGTTCGACTTAACTAGACCCAGGCATCCGACACTCCTCGTACCTAAAGATGACATATTTATCGTACGGAATCCTCTCCAAGCGAGTTCAACATGTTCGGGTTTTTTAATTTTTATTATGTCTCACACGCTTTCATAACTAGGAAAATAGCTGTTAATCTATTCCTTTGGAAGGGATACTTCTGGACTACATGCAATATTTCACTAATCGTTCTTGCACGCAAAGTCACAATCTTTTTCAATTTTGTTTATAGCCATCAATTGGTTTACAAGGTGCAGAATAGCAATTACCTCCGCATTTCTTAGCCGCTGACAGAGGGGCGCCCACGCGTCCCGCACGAGTCTGCTCTATTATACAATCAGGACGAATCAGCACATGGGCTAGTGCGGTTTACTTACCTTACCACGCACGGCCAGCTGCTGAGATCAATCTCACTGTGCAATCCAAGGCTAGCTTAATACGGATCTAAAGACGCTATTATAAAACCCAACCAACAACCTAAAGAGTACGATCTTTTTGATCAATGTTTAAAACTAGTAGATTCGTTATTCCACATCGGACAATTTCCTAGGCTTGCCTATGTCAATTACACTATTTGACACAAGATCGTGACTGGCACGCCATTACTGTGATTGTTTCCTAGCAATTCTCGCTGTAAGTGTATAGATGTCAGAACTATAATTTATTTAAGAGAAATTGTAAAAACAATGTAAGTATCAAAAATACAGTTTGCACAAAAGAAGTGATAAAGTACCTACAAACTCCATATTTTTTCAATTGATTCCATGATATTGTGAATGATTGTCGCGGGCTGGACATTAATGTTGTGTTCTCATTTTGATCGTGCGTAGCCGAAGGCGAGGCGAGTTTCTCTCGATGATCTGTAGAGTTGATCGTTGGGCATTGTATAGAATATATCGCCGGGCTCGTATCGATATGAATACAATAGCACGCACGTGCTGCGTCGTCGCCCACGGTGTCCGCCCTACCATTGTCCAGCGAGCCATTGTTTCACGGAAATCCTCCGTACATGTCTTGACACTCACAGTAATATCCTATTTTGATAATATTAACATGTGTGATTAGTCATCGCAGGTAATAAAGTACGGTGACACAGGATAACATGTTGGAGAGGAAACGATAATAAAATCGATTGTTGCAACAGGTGATCAGTGCGACAAATACATTATGAAAATAGTTTGTTCATTTGTATTCCGACCGTAAAACACTTGATCGATGATCATAATAATATATTTATATCTGAATTTCGTCCGTGTGGTGTCCGCATTAAGAATATAGCACCACTCCATCTCCTCCCATGGTTGTCGTAAAAGGCGACTAAGGGACGCTAAGCCAGAGGGATGGGCAGCAGCGTCCCTCCTGTGGAACAGTAACCATACTGTGCTAACCAACCCGCCTGCCAAGCGTGGTGAGTATTGGCAAATGACCCCCAAAATTACGACACAGTTGTGGAGGTCTATGAGGGAGGCCGTTGTTCAGCAGTGGACATATAAGTGGCTGATATAATGATCTAAATATATAAAATGTATTTATTACTTTACACACAGTGTCTACATTTCTTCTTTTTCAAACGTTCCTGTCGCAGGTCTGCTGGAAGATTTCTTTAGAAATCAGCAGTATCTTTGTAATTTACTTTTTATTTCATTGTTGTGTCTTATTTTCTATATGTGCAAAAATAGTTAAAAAAAACTCTTCGTGGGTTACCATACCAAACTTGTGATAAGAAAGTCCTAAACATTTACCTATTCTTTATTCTTTATATGTTTTTCCTGACTTAACATTAATTTGTTGAGAAACAAGCAGGAAACCTGAACCTAATTCTATAATGCTTTCATTTCATCATGAACTTAAGTTTTTATTATCCTTGTTTCAAATACATTTGAATACAATAACGAGCCAACATGCCCACTATCGATTAGGCAAGTCACAATGCGGTTAGACAACTAGATCACGGAACTGCTTTGCTTATTTAGCTGTTCCTACAATCGCCGTTCGCTCGACTTTGACCTACAAACGAAAAAACCTACGAAGTACTTCCTACCCAGGCCTTTGTGAGCGAGAGCATTCAATTCTTACAAGATTTGAACTTTCCGTGTGTGGGTGCGCTTAAAAAGCTTATAAATCTTTGTCGTTGTAAAGGCGTGCATGTGTGCGTGAGGACTTGACAAGAGCAACTCGATAGCGACACAATGCCTGAATATTACCATATTTTAAGAGCCGGCAGTAAAACTTGTTTTATGCCCGTGCAACGAATACAGTGCTATTAGCTATTGCATTTTTATTATGTCTCTATGTAATTGGTGCAAATATTTTTATAATTGAATCTCTTATAAGTCTATTTATGGTATCTTTCGCCTTTCGTAGCTTAGTTTTACCATTTCTTTTAGATGATTATTGTTGTTAACTATTGCTACATGGAATCTTATATGATACCATTATGTTACACTAGTATAATAACGGAATTTACGTTTCATATAAAATTTGTATCAACACGGACAACAATACTCGGCGCGGGGGCAGCGTAGGCTGCACAGGCAGGGTCCACGCCGCTCAGGGCTGCTTACAACTAAACGAAACACTAACAAATGCTCAGGATATTTGCTGATGTAATATTTCCATTTCAATGGAAACGCTAAACCTGCTTTTGTAGAGTGGACTTCTGTGGCCGCGACTCTACTGTATAATACATTCAGATTAGCAATCTAATTAATAGAAACATAGTGGTTATATACAGCAAGTGTAAAACTTTATTGTATTATAATATGCATTATGTTTAAATACTAATAATAACACGGAAACATGACCAAGTACAGCCCTACAACCACAAGTCCGGAGGTGGAGGTTGAACGCACGCGACATTGTTATCTCGTGCCACGTTTGGGCGAGAATAAATAAAGCTCTTCGTAGAAAAACATACATTTATTTTATTATTTCGTCGAGGCTGTTGTAATGTCGCGATAACGCTTTATGGGACCTGTTATCGTGCCCTAACGAACTTTCTACAAAGCCACATATAAGATGTAACTTTGAGGATCACAAAAGTAGTAAAGAGAACTTAATTTGGGATTTTGTACCGTTATGCAAATTAAATGCCAATGCGTATAACATTGGGAAAAAGACAATATCTGTGGATATTTTATATACCTAGCCATAAACTTTCGATTTACATAACCTGTTTGATTGTTAAGTTTTTTCTAATTGGGAATCCTAATAGAATGATAATTCTTAACGTATATTCTAGTTGAATTGGCATATTAAACGGATACGTTAAAATTTGAAATTTATTGATTGGTAATAATCTTTTACACAGAAAATAATAAAATGCCTTTTTTAGGATTGAACATAACTTTTATTAAAGTTTTAAATCATTGCTAATAATAGCAACCAGCAATCATCTTCATAAGCCGAAAATAAGAGATGGTTAAAGTTCGAGATACCGGTTCTGCGTCCATCAAATTATGATGTATCTACATACATATAAATATCAATAATAATTTTAATTGATATACAAATCAAATTTAATTGTCCGAAAGCCATAACAACTGTTTCTAAATTTGATTAAATATTCATATTGCAAGGCCCACATATAGTCGTGACTTTATGTCGTTGAATAAAATAATTTTAACACTAATTGGACAGCGCGCGTGACTCCGTTTTAGCCGTAATGCTTTTGATTTTTATAAAAGAGACAGATTGATATACAAAACATATAGTGTGACAGAGAAGTTAATGTGTGGCAGGGTGACGTTCCATTAACAGCTCTTAGGCCGGTATCGGCGCCCGCGTCTTTTGCCTTGTAATGGGCCGGGATTGCCTCAATTTGAATCTGCTGATCATCTTTTTGTTCACTTTGTTGAATAATGGATCGTGGACTCTGTACATTCTTTGTTGTTATTTGGTATATATATATATGGCACACTATTAATATTGTTCAAAATATAAATGTGTCGAATTAAATTATGTTTATACATAGCTAGAATGCCTATCCAATATGCAATGGAATTTATCGCATAATAGGGAAGTATTGTTATTCTGACGATATGTTTATCATATACTTTTTTTAAATTGTTACTGCATGCTACTGTACGGTGTAGGTGTGTTTATTCCAAACATTTGATTATGTTCAATAGTTTCAAAATATTAACCGACGAGGTCCGCCTCGTCACAGTTAGCACCCCTCGGCACGGATTTTTTTGTTAGTGTTTTGAAACAAGAAAAAATCGATGCGGTTTTTATGATGACTGTTTTTGTGTGTTTGTCTTACCGATAACGAAGGCGACAGGGCTCCAGCACTCTGTTGTTTTTACAAGTTTGTAGCCAAAGCTATATCTTGCGTAATTTATGTTATCCGCCACATTTTAGAATGCCTGCTGTTAATTGTTACTTGCGTAAGTTACTGTTGCCTAGATAAACTTAAGTAATAAAATACCCAAATGTTTACATAAATCAGTTTTTGGGCGACATTAATTGTAGTTCCTAAAATAAACTCATATTTACTTAGATTTCGTATGTACAGCTTTGTACAAATTAATGTTAATATTATTGTACTTGGACAGTATAATAGGCACAAGAAATGAATGTAAAAAGGTACAAGTAAAATTATTGTTAAATAAGAACCTAATTACGCCGCCTAGTCAAAATCCTGGTCTAGATTGAAATGTCAAGAGATATATATAATCAATACGAAGCTATCATATCATAGTTTGAAGTTAATTGTTCAGGTAGTAACCCCTTTTGTGTTAAAGGTTGTTAACCCCTGTAGACAGGGGTAGAATACCTTCCACGTGTTCGTCGCGACGGGTAGGGCGACCACATGAGTCCCACTTGTTGCTATTAGTTAGTAATTTACAACATGATATTTTTCAACATTCGCCCATTAGGATAATCTCGCGATGACGTGAATGTAGGATATGACGCGACCGAAATTCCCTGTTGCCGTCAGTAATAAAAGAAAATCGAAGCGTTGTCAAAGGAGATCGAGCATCATTTGATTAAAGTAGTAATTGGCATAGAGACACACGGGACTTATTTATACGAAGGTTTGAATCAAGATGTTTATAGAGCAATAGCCTTTTGATATAATTAATTTACTACATAAAACTCTTAGATTAGCGTTATTATTTTAAGGTGTGCGAGAGTAATGGCACAGATTGATTGACATTATAGATGGAGTAAGACTAATTGAACTATACTGAATTTCCCCAAGTAAGAGCCTGGAAATGAGAATTGAAATTTAAAAGATATTAATGAGAACCCTCGAAAGTGTCCATATGTAGACAAATAATGCGAGACGCGCGCCACAGACAATGTAGGTAGGTACTCCAACATAAAAGCGATGCGACGCCGTGCTTTTATTGGACGGCCATGTAACATCTTTACGTGGCATCTTGTAGTGTGGTGTGTCGTATAACTCGTATATTTTAGCTTTATGGCGTGTGGTTGAGTCTCCGTGGGCCGGCGGCGTGGGCGCTACTCCAGAATCAAGGCCCACGTGCCTGATCGCAGATACAATTGTCCGCTCGCAGCTTGTTTATGGGAGCACTTCGAGATACCGACGAGAAATGACACCTTGATCGCGTGCCTTAATCTACCACTCCTTGCTATTAGCTTTTATCAAGATTTTGCTCTGATCTAATTTAATACAGCAGGTTTTAGACCGGTTTAGAGAACCGTAGTTTTGAGGAACAAGTTGTGTTCGTTTTCAATTTTACACTTTACTGAAAATTATCGGTCTGTGTGAGGCTTAACGATTATAAAGCATGATAATACGGCGGAATACCAGTGATTACCAATGTTAACGAAGGTTTGGGCGATGTCAACTATTATACAGTTCCCTGTAGCGTATAATCTTGCAAGAATAAGGGACGACGGTTGATACAGAATTAGCTCGTAAAAGCGTAGGCTGGAAGCAGTAGCAATTTGAGTGTTTTTTTTATAAATTTTTATTAACTGGTATAAATGGAGCCGGTCGGCAGTGTGGCGGTGGACACAGAATACGTAATGAGCTCTCTGTTATATTAATGACTACGGTAGCCACTTTCCAATCAAATTGCCCCAATATGTCGTCAACTTTCTGACAAAACTATAAACTTTAAATAAATTTACTTCGTAGACTAGTCGTGCAGTAAGATATATTAATCGATAATTTGCTCTAAACTTTTATTCATAAATCTCAAATTGCATCTTTTATTTAATTTATATTATAATCCTACTCTAGTTAATTATTTTACAATATATTATGTATTTTATGAATAGATAATAAATTAAACTATTTTATATAAATTAATATTTTGATGCATTGTAAATATAAGTATTACATTATTTAATTTCATTACATAATATATATTTATTCATACTAATTCCCGAGCGCCTTGCGTTCTCTAGTCGAGTACAGCACGTGGAGACACAACACCAATATACTTTTATTATATTGGTACCAGTTGAAATTCTACATGAACTTCCTCCGCCGTGGGGAAGGACGGACTCCTTCTTTTTTTTTTTATTGTTGCCAAGTGGAAATTCTTCATGAACTTCCTTCGCCCCGGGGAAGGGCGAAGGGGTATGCCGGTCTCCTACCGGCTAAAACCACTGGAGCGATCATCTTCGGCACCTAAGGGAGGCTCCAGGTCCTCGTTTGATCACACTAGAGCCGCTCACTGGTGCCACGCCTGTAGGCACATCATGGAGATTGTGACTGTAAAGTGGTCACCCCCCCGGGGAGATTGTAAAGAATTCCCCTAAAGCGTCCCACGGCAGCGCGTGACCACATGCGTGCTACCGTCTTCTCTTGGGTCGCTTGGTGTGGGCACGCAGATTCCCCAATCTACGCACCCGCGAACCCAGACGTCCCCCTCCTTATAGCGACGGTAGGGGGTTTCAGGCGTATGGGAACGCACGTACGGCACGCCTCGAGCGTGTGCTGTGCGGTGAAGGACGGACTCCTACCGGCTAAAACCACTGGGGCGGTCATCTTTGGCACCTAACCTAATCACAATAGAGCCGCCCACTGGTGCCACGCCTGTAGGCACATCTCTGAGACTGTAAAGCGGTCACCCCCCGGGGAACACCACTGTACCTAGCCGTGTACTTTAAAATATTGCACATTATTTTTCCAATAAATTTATTCTTGGAATATTATAAAACTGCTAACAAGCCGAATGAAAATTAATTAGTGTCACTAGGTAGGTAGATTTTACCTACCCATCGTTTTTCAAAGGCAAACTTTAGTTAGCGACAGTGATTTACTGCAGTGACTATAGAAACCAATAAAACTTATTTTTATTTACGTACCTATTTGTATATTTTTAACTTGCTAATTAAAATATATTGTTTTCGAATAGTATTTATTTCATGTTGTTCCGTTTGGCTCTCGGCAAAGAATAGATCACCCTCTCCACCCATGGGTGTCGTAAAAGGCGACTAAGGGTTGATATTAAGGGGATGGGTAGAAGCATCCTCCCGTGTACTAATAACAACATACTGCGAGCGCTAATCCGCCTGCCAAACGTGGTGATTATGGCAATAACCCCAATGACGCTCATTGTGAGGCCCTTGTTCTGCAGTGAACGTTTACGGGCTGATGTGTGTGTGTGTGGCACTGCATAGTATATATTTTAGTAGTAGTTCCACCCCGCGGTTTCTCCCGCTATCCCACAGGAGCTGTACGTTTTTCCGGGATAAAAAGCCAATGTCACTCTCCGGCGTAGAAACTATCTCTATGCAAAATCACGTCGATCCGTTGCTTCGTTGCTGTGTGAAAGGACAAACCAACAAACACACTTTCGCATGTATATATTAGTAGGGAATACGTTTGCTCCATCCGTATGTCACTGTAGGGGCACAGAATAAATAATATACAGGGGTCATCATCATCATATCAGCCAAAGGACGTCCACTGCTGAACAAAGGCTCCGCCATAGATTTTTGCATAGTCCGGTCACATGCCACACGAATCCAACGGCTCCCAGCGACCTTCACCAGGTCACCCGTCCATCTCGTTGGAGGTCGTCCCACGCTGCGTTTTCTGGTGCGCGGTCTCCACTCGAGAACCTTTTTGCCCCAACGGCCATCAGTTCCACGAGCAATGTGCCCTGCCCGTTGCCACTTCAGCTTACTTATCCTTTCAGCTATGTCGGCAACTTTAGTTCTTCTACGGATCTCCTCATTCTTGATTCGATCTCGTAGAGAAATACCAAGCATAGCTCTCTCCATAGCTCGCTGAGTGATCTTGAGCTTTCTTACGAGGCCCATTGTAAACAGGGGTGCCATCTGAATAACTTTGCTGGATACTTTACTTCCAGCAAATTCTGAGTTGCTAACCCTTTCGGCATGATCATGCTGAAGTTACATTGTTGTCTTGTACCTATATTATGTATATATATTTTCTTTTCATTGGTGCTATCAGTTATTTTCGTGCTGAATAAATGTGTTTTTGTCTTTTATTCTTTCTAAAAACTAATTTCACGAACTAAATAACCATTTTTTTCCAGTGGCCTTACATCATCCACCGAACGCGGCGTAACTCCTGTATATCTCCGATGTCGAGAGGGCAGCATCTCATGGGTGTATCCGCGCGGTGCACTCCGACTGCTGTTTCGACCACCTCTCCCTGCTGATGAGCGAGACTTCAGGGTCTGCGTAAGGGTGATACGTCGTCCGGATCCGCCTGACCTGTTCCATACACTACGGCTTAATGATACAGGTAACATACACTTTTCAGACTACTCCAATAGGCATCTCAAGACACATCCGAACAGGCATTTATATATTTATGTTAAGTTAGTGGCGTCAACATGCATCTTAATTTCACACACAATGTTCTGTACCGATAATAATAATCGTAGCATAACAACGTAGGATCGTTTCAAATAATATAATCGCTCGCATGGTAATAAAAAATCCAAGGCACGTATAAATTTCCAACTGTTGTAGCTGTAAGCTATATTTTTCTATCACTCTTAAGTGCTGTCGTTGCTCTTATTTAAAATGAGTCCTTCGACTTTATCACTTTTAATGAACATCACCTAAAAGAAAGCCTAAAAATACAAGAGGCAACGTATAACTGAAGTTAGGGACGATCACAGATGGTAAGCGTTCTACGTAAATTGGCGGTTCTGTGTATCCTTTCTGAATACCCGAGCGAAACTCATTCAACATAATGATTTAATTGTGGTTTCCTACTAATTAAGTAATGTTTACTCTTTACAGAAGTCGCTGAGCGGTTTCCGGCCCGCTTATTTGTGGAAGGCGCTCGCCGCTTAGTTCCGCTGTATGCGCCTAATGATGGTGACCCGCGGGAACTACGATGCTTCCGAAGCAGGAATGGTCGATCAGCTCTCTATGTTGAAGCTGAACCGGAAGATGGTCCTCAGAGAAGAGAAGCCACGTTTAAGTACGAAGCGAGGCCACTAGTTAGTAGGCACTACGACCCTACTACAGCAGACTGCAGGCCTTGCACCGAATCGGAGCTAGAGCTCGCCTTCTGTACCAGTGACCTCGGTAAGACCCTTCAAGATAATCTCATCATTCCTATAGCTGTTTTCCAACCGCAATAATGAGTCACAGAACCGGGAGCCACCAGACCTGGCACGCTGAATGTTAATAAACTCGCGCCGACGGCGACCGCACAGTAAATTGTCACCAACACAGAGATTCCTTGCGCCTCAAATTAAATTAAACGTTAATATACTTGAATATAATTTAATATTTTTTCTGTGCTTAAATACCACGAAATATTTAAGCAACGCAACAATGTCTCCACTGAACTCGTTATTTTTAAATTTTTAACAAAGTTGCATTTTTAGCAAATGGATACAACCGAAAAAGGTTTATGCATTGTTTGTCGAGCCTTTTGTATTGCCGCTAAGTGCTTGTTGGATCTTTGTAAAGATATGATTGCGTTTTATACCGGTCATGACTCACGGAAGGTTTTGCGTAAATGTAGGGAGAGAGTCGGGATGAGCTGTTTAGATTCAATTTACGTCCGTAACGACGGTGTTTGACAAGTGTATACCGGATAGACTGGTATTGGTGTACGGCACGCGACGCGGCGGGGAGCTAATGTTAATAGTATTTCTGGTTTGATAAATTGCAATAGTTGAGGAGTTATGTCACTGAAGCGTATGCGTCCCGCCGCGTCGCTCGTGCACCCACGTTATTAGCCGGCTCCAACATGTTTACCTTCGTTTGATTATTTGATATTACCATGATTCTTTGTTTAAGAGTCCATGAAAAAAAAATAACAGTTATTTTTCAACCGTAGCATGTGTCCCTACGTGTTATGGTTCTTTGTCAAATAAAAATGACAAGCTATTGTTATATTGTCCAAAAAAAAGAAATTAATATCCGATTGTTTCTGTGGGTGTATTATAAATTATAATAAATAATTTATGAATCATACGTTACTGGAAAATGGAGAATTATTTATTCAAAAAAGAAATTAATAATCATAAATTCATAGGACACGATGTTTTGAAATACATTAACGTTCGTATTTTGAACGCATAATTCGGATATTATACTTACAATTAAATTAACCGTTGTCTTGATAACATAGCATAGATAGTTATGATGGTTCGTTAGTGTACCTTCTATGTAATTATCGACTGTCGGGCATCGGGTTAGTGACCGTTTACCAAAGACTTGGACTATTCACTTATCTATTTCAAACAAAAGCTGGGCGTAGAAAAAATACGGCTCCATTTTGCGCTTACTCATGGAGCGGACAAAAACGCTGCGTTGCGAACAATGGGGACACAGTGATTAATATCTGTACAATAAATCTGTTGTCGCGACTATACCTACATTATTGAGCAAGCAGCTTTGTGCTTTAGTTTTATCACTGCTCTAACTTTACGGAGACGAAGGAGTGAAGGGACACCTATCTTGGTTTGTTTAACCCATGCTGTATTTACGATTCATATTTGAGTATACGAATAGCACCAACCCATCTCATCCCGTGGGTGTCGTAAAAGGCGACTAAGGGATTAGCCGGAGGATGGGCAGCAGCGTCCTTCGATTACATTAACAACTCAACTGCGATCGCCAACCCGCCTGCCAAGCGTGGCGATTATGGCAAAACCCCCCAATGAGCACACAACACACCGATGTCGGTCGTTGTGGTGATCTTTGAGGGACGCCTGTGTCCAGCAGTGGACTTTATTCGGCCGAAATGATGATGATGATTTGAGTATCAACTAATATCTATTAAGAAGATATTTTTGTAAAAACTTTTATTAGTCCATAACAATTGGATACGAAAGAAATCCACTATTTACGCTGTCTAAAAATCGTCCTAGACTTATTTGCTTTGGCAGCACCTTGTACAAAATACATTCAATCTGAATAAAATGTTAAAGCTAATTACTATCGAGTAAGAAGAAATTATACAAAACATGAAATAATAGTTTTCTGTGCCACGCAACAGTTTTACATTACCTACATTTTAGTAGTAGACACATATGACATAGAAGATAGTACAATACAACTCGTCGCTTACTAAATTCAATGTTCTCGAAACATGCTGTTGAGATAGCTCCGTGATTACACTTTATAACTTCTAATTTGTTTGCGCTGTAGCAATTAATATAAATTAAGAAACGCCTGTTATAAAACAAATCATTTTAAATACTTCCTATAGCTACAGCTTGCTTAATAAGTCGGTTTTACATAAAAACTAGCATTTATTACCTAATATATATTTCCATATTCAATCGATATGCCTATCTACGTAATATATTTACAGCCAATTATTACCTTGAATTTTTCCCCGAAAAGAGGTTTTATTCTTAGCGCCTAGGTATTTCGGCTAAAACCTGTTATTCTTTTAAATTTAATACTACTACATTCCATGCTAACGAATTTTAACTTAAAAAATGTGTCTTGATATATCAGTCCTTTGTAATAGGTACTTTTAAATAATACGAGCGTGGGTATTATACATAGCACTAAAAAAATCATTCCAAAAAGAAGTAGTTATGGTACGACAGTCTTCTTACATCCAAATCCATACAGTCTGGCCACTGTTTCTACAGGGCAATCAAGCGAGCCCGGTGGCCGCTGCTGGGAGAAATAGAAAACTGACGTACCTCTACATATGTTCTGTGAATTCTAGTTTATCTGCCGCAAATCAGGACCTGACACCTATAATAAAATACGTTTCATAGATATGTTACGTCCATATTAAATGGCGCGCAAAATACAGTCTCGCTTGCACAACCATGTCGTGAGAAAGAAGATACAAAAACAACAAGAGTAAAAGAGATAGCTATCTAGGCGAACCGATTGCGAGGTGCTACAATTGGGGGAGTTTTGGTTCTTACTTTTGGCACGCATGTAACACATCTACTTCTTTTTAATATATAATATCATTGCTTTAAACGGATTACATCGCGTAAATTATAGGTGTTCCCTAACGTTTCGAACACTTTGCGTAGTTCGTGGTCGCAGGAGTAATAGTAATAATCGTGAAAGCTTATGACATTACCATCTTATTTAATTCTTTTTCGTGTGGTTAGTAGTCACCTTTGTGTCAGGCTTGTTCAAACCGCGAAAAGCCCTCCAACTTGGTTTAACGACTGCCGTCTTATGACAACAACCGGGTCCGACGATTTTACGTGCCCTCCGAAGCACGGAGACGCTCAGGTCGAATACCACTATGCCGTGACCCATCTAAAGACTGATTGTGCGGAGCGTTGCTTAAGCTCACAGATCTTTGACCGGTTAGTGAGTGCAACTGACTATGAGTGCCTCAAGATATCGCCATGACATTTAGATTTGGCATCGTTTTAATTTATCAAGTGACGACCCTGTGAAATGGCAATGGCTTTCAATATAAAGGGCGATGCACATGAGTTGTTACAATTACAATGTGATAGTAATGCGCGTGTCTTGCTGTGTGGTGCCGGCTACGAATAGCACCAACCCATCTCATCCCTTGGGTGTCGTAAAAGGCGACTTTGGGATTAGCCGGAGGATGGGCAGCAGCGTCCTTCGAGTACATTAAAAACTCAACTGCGATTGCCAACCCGCCTGCCAAGCGTGTCGATTATGGCAAAACCCCCCAATCAGCACACAACACACCCATATCGGTCGTTGTAGTGATCTTTGGGGGAGGCCTATGTCCAGCAGTGGACTTTATTTGGCCGAAATGATGATGATGAGTAATGCGCGTATCTGTGCTTTGGTTTCCACGATATGTTCAGTGTGCTTCCCGGCAAAGAATAGAAACCTCCACTTATGGGTGTCGTTAAAAGCGACTAAAGGTGGATATCAAAAGAATGGGCAGCAGCGGCCTCCCCTGTTTTAATAACACCATACTGCGATCACACCAATGCGCCTGCCAAGCGTGGTGATTATAGAAATATCCTCTATGACGCTCATTGTAGTGTTAATTGAGAGGCCCATGTTCAGCATTGGTTGTTTACGGGCTGACGTGTCTGTGTAACAAGTTACAAGATATTAAAATACTTTCATCATCATCATATCAGCCAAAGGACGTCCACTGCAGAACAAAGGCCTCCCCCTAAGAATTCTACAATTTAATCATCATTGGGGGGGGGGGGGGGGGGATTTGCCAATACTCACCACACTTGGCGGGCGGGTTGGTGAGCGCAGAATGATGCTGTTCCACAGAAGGGACGCTGCTGCCCATCCCTCTGGTTTAGAGTCCCATAGTCGCGTTTTACGACATCAATGGGAGGAGATAGAGTGATGCGATATTCTTAATCCGAACACCACACGGACCATACTATACACTTACGGCCTACATTAATAATCAATCTAATCCAAAATCTTTGGATTTCGGATGACAGATATGTCTGTTTTTTGTGATAAATGTGATCGTAACACAACAACGGATGAATTTCAAAATCTTAAATCTAAAGTATTTGGATTAGATTGATTATTAATTTCGGTCGTTAATCTTTCTCAAGATTTTTAAACGGATTCATCATATCATCACCATATCGGCCATTTATACGTCCACTGCTGAACAAAGGCCTCCCCCATAGATTTCACAACAGTGTCATCATTTAGGGGGTTATTTGCCAATACTCACCAAGCTTGGCAGGCGGGTTGGTGAGCGCAGTATGGCTACCGTTTCACAGAAGGGACGCTGTTGCCCATCCCTCTGGTTTAAACGGATTACATTCCGTATATTATGGATTGTTGTTTTTCCTAACGTTCCGAACACTGTAGTGTTCGTGGTCGCAGAATAATGAAAGAAACAGGCGTCGTTACAGATTTTAAAAGTTTTTTATCTACCGTACAATTGTAATAAAAAATTGTTTAATCTATCTCATATTTTGATTAAAATTGCCGACGTTTTAACAAAGTTTACTTATTTCAGTATCTCGCGGCGTGATAGTTACGAGCGAGGCGCGTGAAGATCTGGACACAACACAGCTAACACTCCGTCTTACCAAGCTCATCCGAGCCACGTCTGGAGACGAGTCCGGGGAGAAGTCTGACCTGGCTGAAGAGGACGATTACTATAGGTAAGAGAAGAGTTTTGCTAAGCATTCGTTGACATACATTCTGTCTTGTCGTCACAGAGACAAAAGGTAGGTTAGGTCAAAAGTTTGCTAACTGGTTTTAAAGGTTTGGATTCTGTGATAGCCTCTAGTGTAAAAGACTGATTCAACTGTACTGAGAACTCATGTGTGTCAATTGACACACATAATTAATTATACGAGGCGCTTATAACCAGCTGCTGCCACTGATCGGTAACCAGTTAAACGATTGACGAGGTTAGGCGACACTCGGAGCGGTCAGTCTGTGGATGGGTGACCGCATTGTGGTATTTGAACTGAGTGTCTTCGTGCTTTGGAGGGCACCTAAAATCGCCAGTCCCCGTTGTTGTCATTATACGACAGTTGTTAAGCTAAAAGTTGTAATTAAAATAAAACTTTTTATGTTAAAAGCTCAGTGCCTCGACGAGTGTCACGATCAGATAGTATCTGGGTAGAGAGTTTTAGGAAAACAAAGCAAATAATTTTGCTGTTTGATAGTATCTAGAACGTGTTGTCCACCTTCATTGCAAGATCTTAACTGCCGAGAGTGCAGTGAACACTTTAATGGGTTTATCTACTTATGTTTATACATTTGACCATCTAATTTCGGAACTGTTAAATACAGAGGTAGTACATTCATGTAGGTATTGCCGTATGATATAAAACTTTATTGACGCCACTGAAAGAAGAAAGAAAATAAATTTATTTGACACAGACAATGTGGTACACATAAACTGTTTTTTTTTTTCAATATAAACAAGGAGAACATTTTTGTGTGCCCCACAGCTGCGCCAAACAGGCCCAGTTCAGCAAAAATGCCAGACCACTAGTGCCTGGCGCTGGTTTTCAACTGGACCTTAAGTAGTGACGTGTTACGGATGTAAATCAGTTTTTATAGAACATGGATAAATAAAAATACCTACGTATAGCAAATAACAATAGTGAAAGTAGTATGTAGGTAAGAAGTAATAAATAAAATAAATGTTTGTGTTGTTATGTACAGAAGAACTAAATGTACTAGAAATACAACCATCATAAACTAAAGCTATAATAAAACTGGGTGTACTGATATGGGTGTGTAATATACCTACAGCATCATAACAGATTATATAATATCAATTGAAATAACTTTCACATGATAAAATTTTCAAATGCTATTACACATAATAACCTTATTTCATGTGATCTAATGTTATATTTAATATAACCTTCGTTTCAAACTGTATAATGCTCTTTTTATATAACGTTCAATAGACACAATTTTCAAATTTTCCAAATACTGTATGAATCAGGAAACATAATGTTATAACCTCATCTAACCCAAATGATTTACCAACAATAGAGGGGATCTGGCTTTGGCGTTAATGGTCACTGTTCTAACCTAACCCAATTTTTTCAATAACAGTACTAGATTGTATTTGACGCTTATATATAAGGAGAAAAAGAAAACCCAGATATATTAGTTTTTCTTAATTATATTAAACGTTACTTATAGATTTTGAATATTATAGTAATTTAGGACTCTAACGTTAACCACCGTATTTATAGGATACCAAATCCAACGACTTTGGATTAGATTGATTATTAATTCCGGCCGTTAGTCGCTACGCATTGTATACAACGTATAAAATTATCAGCTGCTGACCTTTTAAGAAGTACATTCATCTGTTAAAAAGTCTTAACCCTGAAATCGCGAAAAAGCGCTGTTCCACACGTTTTGTCGAGCGACATCGATGACTTTTTGCTTGATGGTTGCTTCCATAGTAAAAGTTGTTCGTTATGATGAGTATATTCACCCCAATGCTAATAATGTTATATCTTATAAAAGTACTAGCAATTACCCGCCCGCTCTCGCTAGGCTTAAATCTATACAAATAAATAAAATTGAAGTGAATGTATGTAATGTCAAAGTAACAGCTTTTTACTAAATGCATATGAAAGCATATACGGTACTTACAACAAAATAACATTTTTTTAATTTTTTTGTCTGTCTGACTGTCCGTCCGTCTGTCTGTCTGTTTGTTTGTTCCGGGTAATCTCCGAAACGGCTGGACCGATTTTGACGGGACTTTCACTGTCAGATAGCTGATGTTATAAGGAATAACTTAGGGTAGCTTTTATTTTAGAATAATAATTAGGGTTCCCCGCAAAAATTATAAAACCCTTGAAATCCACTATATATAATCTATGTAGTGTCTATGTCGAAGTACTCTAAATTTCTTTTAAATTTAACGGGGGTGAAACCGCGGGTCCCAGCTAGTTATAAATAAAAGGTGTTTTCTATTTGTATAATTTAAATAAATATTCTCTTACCTATATCCTATTCCACGACATAATCTACATCTATGGTAATTTTATTACAATCTACGTATGTGTGAGAAAGAGACATCCAAAATTACGTTCGACCGACGAGTTAGGTACGACCTGGCTGGACCTGACGTCAGTTGTATATTATGTCCGTGTAGCTTGTAATTTGTAGCTTACGACTTGTAACATAGGTCGTATTAAATTAATCATTTGACTCTTAATTTTCATCATCTTCATATCGGCCAAAGGGCGTCCGTCGTCCACTGCAGCTGAACAAAGATCTCCCCCGTAGATTTTCACAATTGTGTCGTCATTTTGGGGAATATTACAGTGTACTTGCCACGCTTTGCTGGTGGATTGGTGAGCGAAGTATGGCCACAGAAATCACGCTACTGCCCATCTGCCCTTTGTTTTGAGTCCCTTAGTTGCTTTAAACAACATCCACGGAAGGATGGATTGGTGCTATATACTTAATCTGGACACCACACGGAATTAAATTGTAGTTTGATTATACTGACGTATTCCCAATCGTTCCAGGTATGACGTAGACAACACTCTAGAGCGCACTACACATCGTAACCACAGGCGGCGGAAAGCGCGAAGTTTACATGCGCACGTGCACGTAGCGTCCGTGTGCGGAGCAGCCGCTGGCGCCGGGGAGTTCCTCGTTATGGCAAGACGACGCCTCGGGAGGTACTCACTGGTCTGCGCTCCCAGGATAGATGACTGGACCGAACTGGTGAGGAGACGGAACGCTGATGGGACCGCGCACTGCTTGCTGCAGCATTAGAGACGAGGTCACGAGTGTGATGGGCCTGAAGGTGGCCCTACAGAAGTTGGGTTTAAGCATACGTTGTCTAATGCTTTGTTATAATCAGTTGTCATCGGCGATGACGCTGAGAATCTTCGTAGTTGAGGATTGTTCGTTAGCTATGTTCGTGGACACTTGATAACCCTCTGCACAAAATGAAATGTGCAGCTCGTTAAGTTGAGAAATCTTGGAGACGCAGTGAAACATTGCTGCTTCAAATCATATTATTTCCAACAGTTTTATATATCTATAAGTCGTATATATTATGTAATTGCTTGCCATAAAATCAGCTTGCGTTTTAATGCAATATTGTACAAATGTTCTAACCTTTATTTATATGTCAAAGTTTATATTTACCTACTGTAAATGATTATTTTGTATTTGTAGATTTTAACGAAAATGTGGTCCAGAGTGCCAAAATATGTAAGATCTTCAGTTAGACTTAAGGTTGATCTCAACTCTGTACATATTATGTTTAAGCGGGATATAGGTATTTGAAAGCCATATTAATTAAGCACCATAATTAGATATAATATAATATATTGCAGTTTAAGTGTGATTTAGTTCAGATAACTCTATTATAAATTTGTTGTCACCACCAGAAAATTTACATTAATTATAAGCATATTATAAACACATCAGAAGTGGCATAGTTGGCATTTTGAAAGGTATACAAAAAACTAGGTGGAATTGTTAAAGCTAGATAATCGAGAGATAATACGAAGAATAAAATAAAACTTTATCTATTTATATAATAAATAACTTTATCTTTATTGTACACCACATAACACAAAAAGTTATAAGTCTTCTATGTCAACTTTTGATGGCGAACTTCACATGTAAATCTATGGGTACTATCTCAATAGTCTTTTTACAATCATAAGTGTAGGGTAAACTTTGTAACTGTTATGGTGCTGCTATCACGTCGATCTTTCCCTCCGTGCTTCCATAAACAATGTTATATACTTTCTATATAAGCGCCAGAATATACCATTCAACCTATTTTGTGAATACTTAGTAATATATTTTGTACAAAATTATACCTATAGTTGTCGATATGTGATATAGTTTACAACGAGTATGTTATAAAGTGCCTATTGTATATACGAAAATATAGCTATTGACAATACATAATGTTTATTAATATACATATATTGTATAAAAGAAAAACTGTTTAATAAAATAGTTAAAATAGCTCGTCTTTAGTTTCTGCTTTTCCCAATTTTAGGTATAAGTAAGTACCTACTTTAAACCAAATAAATCAACGTTGCCAGACTGTCTATAATATGCACGGGTCTACTATAGGTATAGTAGACATAGTTGGGTACACAAAATTCATCATATTACCCAAATGATGTTCACTGCTGAACAAAGGCCTCCCCCATCGATTTCCACAACGTGCGATTACATCATCATCATCATCATAGCCTCCCTCATCCGATTCCCAGCGACCAGGGGTGCAATTCTCTAAGCACGAACATCCATACATCCTTGAGTACAGAATTAAAGTAACGATGATAACCCAATTTGGTAATCGCTAAGTCTGGTCCTCGTGGCTGTCCGTCTGCGACGTGTCCTTGAATAGCTTCAATCATGTCTTAGCGAATACTAAATTGGTTTTATACCGTTATTTCGATTCTATATTTAAGGATGTATGGATGTTTGAGCTTAAGGAATTGCACACCTGGTCGTCTGTCCACCTCGTCCTACGCTGCGTTTTCGGGTGCGCGGTCTCCACTCGAGAGCCTTTTTACCCCAACCCCAATTTGGGGGTGGTGCTAGATAGGGCACTCCGCGGTAGCGTCGGTAAGACCCGTAGGTAAGTAATGTAGTCCCTCCGTGATAAAGGCGTGGCACCAATGAGCGGCTCTAGTGTGATCTTACGATGACCTGGAGCCCCCCTTCGATGCCGAAGATGACCGCTCTAGTGGTTTTAGCCGGTAGGAGTCCGGCATACCCCTTCGCCCTTCCCCGGGCCGAAGGAAGTTCCATGTAGAATTTCCACTGGACACCAATAAAAAAAAAGATAAGTAATGGCGGAGTGACTGGAAAGACGGCATGGCGCGCTCACCTTCCTGATGACGCAGTTTCTCTCGAACCACGGGTGTTTCGGGAAGTACCTGTGTCGAATAGGCTGTGAAGAGACGCCCGGTTGTCATCACTGCCCGGAGGACACGGCGCAGCACACGTTGGAGGAGTGCCCAGCTTGGGCAACGCAGCGCTGTGATCTCGTCGCGGTGGTTAAAGAATGTGACTGCCGTGGTTCAGTGCATCATCCGAAGCAAGATCACGTGGGATGCTGTCGCCTCCTTTAGCGATAACGTGATGCAAGTAAAGGAGGCGGCAGTGTGAGGACGGGACCACCTCTGATCCCCACCGGCGTCGGCGGAGGGCGCTGAACGATCTTCGGCCCCCATGAGTAGCGGACTGCGGGCGACGAGCTAAAGCCAGTCTGACGAGTAACAGAAACAGGCCAGAGACGGCGGCGCGTGTGTTCTGCGCGCGCCTCTCTGAAGATAGGTGCGGCCAGCCAGGTCGTACAGAGAGGGGTCCCGTCAAACATTGATGGGCCGATACCTGCCGGGGGTGTGGTCTAATGCTGACAAAGCGTACACAACACCCCCAGCAAGACTGGAAGGACACCGTGGGGTTTTAGCCGGTAAGAGTCCGGCATGCCCCTCCGCTTTTCCCAAGGCGGAGGAAGTCCATGAGGATTCCTCCATGACAAAAAAAAGAAAGGGTGATTTATTTATTTATTTATTGTTAAAACATTTTGTAGACTTAACAGGTCAACCCAAAACGTCTACAAACAAGTTCAGTTAAACATACACGTACTGAAGCTACTGTTTGCATGCTATATTTATTTAGATGTTAAAATTTAATGCTTGTCTCCTAACGTGCTATGAGTGTGGAGTAAGGAAGAAGAATGTGACGTGGATCCGGGCCGCGGATATGATTTTGTTGAGTTTGTCTGAGAACAGGTCCACATCTTGTGTAGATATAAGTGAGTTAAGAAGTGCAAGAGTACGTCGCGTAGGTGCGTTCGCTGTGACGCGGGTGCGAGCACCTGCCACGGCCAGCAGGGACCGCCGTCGACGTAGACTACGGCCTCCGACACCCTGAATCGCTCGCATAGGAGCGTATAAGTTTATATCCATCAATGCTGAGGGATTGTCGATCTTATTGGCCAGCAGTTGGCAAAAGTGGATGATTGCCTGTAAGCGCCTTCGTAACTCTAACGTGTCGAGTCCGAGCATACCCGTAATGAAAAGCGATGGGGAGTTCCACCCGACCGAAGTGAATGTATCTGTCTATAAAATGAGTGTATATACCGCCCTTAAAGTTATATTACTTACTACATACGCGGACGTACTGTATAATGAACAATGGCGTTTTTTTTTTACTGAATGTATTGTCGGATGTCATGCCGCACGGTTACAAAACAGTTTGCGATGATTAATTTGAAATCTACATTTCACGGCACACTACTATACTCTTATACGGATATTCAAGCGGGAAAGGGACGAGTCACGAAATTAAACTAACCTGAGGAAAATTAACTTTATTACTCTCACGTTACAAGTAACATTATTTATATCGTTTGGTCAATATGAATAAAAAAACATAAAATATAGCAATTCATTTATTGAAAAATCACAACTGATACCACATAGAAAAACTACTCGGCACGGTTTAACTCTTAATTATATATAATATCACATAAACACTTTATAATTTGATAGACTATATACATTGACATTTATTCGTATTTGGTACACTTTGTGAAAATACCAACCACTAGGTGATGGCAGCTATAAATAGAACAAAACAAAATATTCCTTTACATTCAAATGATAAATAAAACATTGTTACATATTATAGAAACAACGAAACAATATACATATTAAATGAAATATAAATCGGGTCGATAATATCTTTAACAAATTCATTTATAATTAATATAATTTTTATTTTACACAGTCACCGAGTCGAACCGTTATAATGCTTTCCATACAACTCCCTCGTATTCAGTAATTTATGAACACATTGGTTTGTTACATGCTGTCTTATAGAAGCATATTTCAATACAAAAGCTTTATTTCATGACCTCACAGTCAGGTCGACATTAAAGGAATAAAAAAAATACTTTACATTATTTCTCTACAAGATGTTTGTCTTAACTACTGAATACTACTTCCATGTGAATTGAATTACCAGTTATGATCGACTGAATTGAAAACTGAAACAACATACAGGTACGTAGTTCACAAATGTGATATGTATTCAATGTCTACAAAATAAACATTTTTCGTCTACAGTAACTCAACTTACAAATCAAAATTAGTATTTTTTAAGAACATTGTCTATGTGTATATAATCCATACCACTAAAATAATATATCCAACAGTGGATGTAGGCAACAATATTGATCCAAACTTTCATAAGACTAGATTAACTTAGTACATTATGTATGTAAAACAATTCGTATGAAAGAACTTGTCTATATTACAACGGATTTTTGGCATTCTCTGTGAATAGATATATGTAGCAATAAAAGTGTGAATTAAGAGTATACCGCACTATATATTATAGACTAAATCACGGATAACATGATATTCTTAGCTATACATTTTTAAGAAATATACTTATGTCTTTTTTATTTTATCGTGTCATATTCTTTATCCAGTAATTTAGTCCGAAAGATCACCCGCAATTCAAAACTTCATTAAATTCGTACAAGCTAGCACACACACTTCTGTTACCGCCATTTGCCAACATAATGAGCAAATTACAATCAGCCTTCACAGTTCCAAACCATCTCAAGCCTTCACAGTTCCAAACCATCTCATATTATGTTATATTGCGCACTCGTCAATAATCATATTCATAAAAATCCGAATATTAAAATATTGGATATATCTGTCCAACAATACTTGTTGGAGAGAGTAAGAGAAAAAGCAGGAAATATCAGAAGACAAAACATAAATGATTCTATTAAGTTGGAAATTATAAAGGACATTTTTCTCTACTTTTATTCAACTTTGATGGATAGGTATCCCCATTACAGAGAACATAAGTAAAAATGTAATTAAACTGCTTATAAATACAGATAGAACACGAAAAAATGATGCGATGTGCACGCCAATTGACAATTTAACGGTGCGAAATATTGTATGTGAACGGCTGTAATGTAGTGACAAAGCCAGGAAAAGAACAGATACGAGATATAGCCGACAGAAAACAGATAAGAATGTTTATATCATTGTTAACATCTGTATAGTTAAGATCAATTCTTTAAAATACAAATTTTATAACTTTCATATTTTTGTATTTACATAATTTGATATTGCGATTACGAATAATGGGTTAAGACGGATTTATTGTCGAAAACATTGATTTGTAACGCGAGGAAGCTCGATTATGTGATAATGATAGGTGATAAAAATATTCGTAAAACATAAAGAACATATTAGGTCAAGTAGCATACGATGCCTGATATTATTATGGAACCATTTCTAAAATATAAAATTGGCGGACAAACTACGGCCTAACTAAACTTTACATTACAATGAATAAATAAATAGTACAATTAAATACAAATGTGATGAACATAAACTATTTAAATTAACAGAATATACATATTCTTAAATGCCAAGTATAATCCTTTATTCGATGCTAGTACAATAAAGTACAGGTTACATTGTGCCAAAATGTATAGTAATCAATCCATAAAGATAAATTTAATACGTAAATGAGTTACTGCCTGAACAAAAACCAGTGGCGGATTTACCAAGCTTCCGTGTAGTGGCCGGATTAAGAATATCGCACCACTCCATCTCCTCCCGTGGATGTCGTAAAAGGCGACTAAGGGAATCTAAACCAGAGGGATGGGCAGCAGCATCCCTTCTGTTAAACGGTAGCCATACTGCGCTCACCAACCCGCCTGCCAAGCCTGGTGAGTATTGGCAAATACCCCCCAGAATGATGATTGATGACACAGTTGTGAAAATCTATGGGGGAGGCCTTTGTACAGCAGTGGACGTATAAATAGCCGATATGATGAGCCTAAGGTGAACATTTTGAAGGGAGGCAAGTCATAGCCTTGTCTATAAAAAATATATATAGCACATTATTGTGTTACACATTATCCTGTGTTATATAATCGATATTATTGAATAATATAAAACTTAGAACTGACAATTGTACTCTGTAAGGGCGGCAAAAAATTAACAGTTTACGGCCGAATATTGAAACGCTCTTACTATTTAAATCCAGCTTAACTACTTGAGACTTGCGCTTTACTACAGAAAACGGAATTTTAAATACGTTTTGTGCTACTAAAATATTAGGTGGCGTTCTTGGAAAATGTGTAAATCCGCCACTGACACAAACCAATAAAAGACCGATCATTGTTAGGACTACTTGTATTTTAGTTTCAACGATTATTAATTGTTCATTCAAATCAAACAGCTTAGAACTGATGCTTGATGCATCTATCGGTCAAGGTCAAATGCTGAAATTGAAATGACCTTGAGTATGTGCATGGTCGGATATTTGTTTTTTACATGTATTAAATACAATTCGAATTTTTATTCACATTTAAAAATTAAAGTTATACGTATAGATCTTATTTTAAATGCTAATACTAAATTTGTTTTTTTTTTTTTTACCTTCACATCTTATACTAAAGGCGTAGTGTTATTTTTTATATCTAATCATTGCAAAGACGTAAATTGCTTTGTTTTTAATATTACGTATTTTGTTTACATAATATAAGATTGTTTAATTTCACAGAGTTAACCATTTTAAGTGCTCTTGACCATTTTATCTGTGCATCCAATCTGCAAATATCATCCAAATGCAAAATTAAATAACTTATTCAAATAAGGCAAGACAATTCCTTTGCACAAATAAATGTTGTCAAATTTAGTAAAATGTCTTATACTTTAAATAAATCTTTTCGGCAATATATTTTTGTTACTTTTATTGCAATGAGCATTGATATTTGTTAGATATTTACGGTGCAGTGCACACTAATAGGCTTGCCCATTGCATTCAAGTGTACCATAACGTCCATTAATCATGAATCAATAGACAACAAAGCTATTTTAAATAAATTTTCGCTATACTATAAGAAGGTTAAATGCTCTATACGACTTAGGTTTTTAAAGGTACTAAACTGACATTTTTTTTAGGATTATAGATGTATTACAGACACTCCACAATACATATTAATACTATAGAGATAATATGTTAAAAAAACAGACGGAACAGGTAGCATTAAAGAATTATGTTAAATCGATGTTTGAAGTCGCTGTAAACATACTTAATAGATTTTTTAAATAATAAAATTCATTTACCCTTTAAATACTAAAATAGCGAAAATAATATGCACGAAATATTCATAAAAAAGTCTAGCTATATACTTTAGATTTCTGTGTTATATTTTGTCCTCAAACAAATAATACAATAAGAACTGTATCCTTTGGGCGATAATACACTTCAATATTATTGATTATGTGAAGTGTAACACTGATGCCAGATTTATGATTTTCAAATAAAACTTTATAAATATGGCTCAGAACTACAAAATTCACTTTCCAATTTCAAAACCTTTCTGGCATCCAAGAAGACATCAACATGTATTTAAACGTAACCATTAATCATAAATGTTACATACGTAAATATAATTCAATCACACTTAATAACAATAGACACGAAACAGACGTACATAAATCTGTGTGGATCTCAACATCAGTTTCAAGCCACGCATAAACATAATACACATTCCATTTAACACAGATAAATTCAATTTGTACGTACAATTTCACTCGAACTGTACTGGCGTAGGTGTCATGACGTCAACGATGACGTCCTCCATGTTCGGCAGGACTAGAACCTTTTCGAACTCCTTGCTGAGTTTCTGTTCAATCCAGTTGCTGATGTGCGCGAAGCGGAGTGTCCGGGCACCTACGGCTGGGCGAGCCTTTAGCACCAGTTGTGGATTCGTGCGGAACCTGATGGCGATCAGGCGAAAAAATTATAATAAAAATTATATATAAAACATAATATTGTATCGTAAATACCTATGTATGACTTAAAATGAAACCTTTAAGTTTATTTCTTCTCAGAACACTCAGTAGGTAATGCCATCATTCATCTAAATTTAATGACAAGTGAAAGTGTTTCTTGAAACCTAATTGTTAAATAACGACCCATTTATCAGAAAAAAAATATCAGGTGCCTCTACGGTTTCTCCTGTATCATGAGTACAGTTAAAATTTTATTTAGTTTAAATTTACTCGTGGGGAACGGACCCGCAGCACAGAAAGCCAAGCAACTAGCCACTGCACCAAATGTGCCGTGATGATGCAATATTACTTTCTATTACTTACTAACTTATTTATTTAGTAATGTCTTAGGTTTTCGCGAGTATTACACATTATAATAAAACACTTTTAAACGGACTCTATCGCGTATATTTTAGATTTTTGTTTTTCCTGACGTTTCGAACAATTGCAGGGTTCGTGGTCGCAGGATGACTAAGGTGACAGGCGTCGTTATAGATTTAAAAAAACTTAACTCTTCTCGTTCCTTTTCCTTTAAATAAAACGAATTTATTTAAAGATAAAAGTACTTTGCTTGCTCACACTAAATAAAAATTCAAGCATGAAAGAAATATAGAATCGACAATTTAGTCACAACACAAAGGTTGTGGTGGCATCTAAAAGCAACATAAAATAGAAATTAGGCGTAAAGGTAAAAATAATAACGATTACGCCCAGGCGTATTTTTATTCCTATATATTTCTGATGGATTAAGCAGGGATATCATTTATCGATAATAGTGTTTGCTCTCCTGTGGTAGAAGGCGAATCTATCGACATGCACAATTTTACTCCCAACCAACCAACTGACAATCGACATAGGTGTACAAACAGAGAAAGGAAGGTTCCTATTTTACCCGCTCAACAGCCACATCCTAGGTTTCTTCGACCAGATTATTAGAATATCCTTTGACGGCCCGACGCAGTGACTAAGCAGTTGTATATCTGAGCTAGGTGTGGCAGGTTCGATCCCCGCACCGAACACGTATTTATATGATCTACAGATAGTTGTTTCGGGTCTGGGTGTTTATGTGTAGATTGTGTCTGTAAACTGTACCCGCGAGACAGGAGAAATAACATGGTGGAACACAGTAAAAACAAACATTATTGCGCCAGTTCTAAAAGTTATGAATTCGTTTCTTACCCGACCCACAGTCTGTCGTGTGGCGGCGCCGGTAGATTGAGCGCCAGTCGTCCCTCTAGTGCATGCACCTCGAGGTTAAGCTTGATGTCCGTGTTCGACAGTCCTTCCATAGCACGTTTCACGTACTTGTAGTCTGTCACCTAATGAAACATGCGAATTCTCTCAAGATTATTAAAAATATTTTGAATGCACATATTACATTTATACTCATAATTTTAGGGAGTTAGGTGAGCTGTTTGCGGTCAACGAACCCAATCGCTAATGTTATACTAATAGATATGACTGGACCACTTTGCAATTTGCAACTTCTAGATTTGATTATAGATTTTGCTATCACTGGCAATGTCTAAGAACTCACGCGACCACACGAACTGGAGTCGTCTCCGAAAAAAATAAGAATATTATACGATAACGTTAATAATTAATTTACAAGATATTAAAGTAAGTATAATTAAAGAATTTTATATAAGAACAGTAAATCGATATTTATTTCAAAGGGTATACCAATACTACGATAACGTAAGTTACGTTATAAAAAGTATAGTATAGCGAGTTGGTCCAATTAAACGAAAACTTGAGTAAATAAAAAAAAAAATGCACTCCGGGAGTGCCGACATACGTGAAAACTTATTTTGGCGCGTTAGGAGATTTTATCTCATCTAAAAATATGCGTACCGCGCTAAAATATGTTTTCACTTCAAGCGTCTCCTAACGGTGTCGCAAGTCCAGAGATTTTATCTCATCCAAAAATATGCATACCGCGCTAAAAGAAGTTTTCACTTAAAAATGATGTACATCATCATCATCATATCAGTCATAGGACGTCCACTGCTGAACAAAGGCCTCCCCCATAGATTTGAACAATTATGTCGTCTTTTCGGGGGGAATTTGCCAGTATTCACCACGCTTGACAGGCGGCTTGGTGAGCGCAGTATTGTTATTGTTCTACAGAAGGGATGCTACTGTCCATTCCTCTGGTTAAGAATCCCTTAGTCGGCTTTTACGACATCAATGGGAGGAGATGGAGTGGTGCTATATTCTTAATCCTGACATCACACATATTTAACACTAGCTTAAGACACAGTTACACAATAGTCTAGAATGATGTTTAAAACAATAATGGCGCTTGGGAGTTCGCACCAACTGACCACTGGTCTCCATCGAGTAGTAGAAGTCGAGCAGTGAATTTGTTGCCAAAGCAAACTTGTAAACCACATTACACTCGGTATTTTGTGCTAGACTGTTTTTTATACCGACTTGACTTGAACAGAAGACAAACTGTAGGATCCCGGTCCAGCCATCGATCCATGTTCCAAATGTGTGGGTGACATAATACTAACTACTTACTACACATAATGCTTAACATTCATTCAAACAGCAAACAGTATTGCCCCACATTAAAAATGACTTAAATGTTTAACTGAACACCACATACAGTAAAACATATATTAAAAAATTAGGTGCCGATGATTTTTTTGGTGGGCATTATATTTGATTCCTTAAAAAACTCAGCTCGGCTTACACCAGTGGTCGTTGCAAGCTTTCATCCTATCGGGCCTTGCTAATCACGAATCAACTTAATCACATTAAAAAGAATCAAAATTGATGCACACTCACTTGTTGGAAGTATTTGTTCGTGGCTATTTTGTCGACAATACGTAAGAATTTTTTCTTTGACGATCCTCCTTCCGCGGTAGCAACAGACCTGAAAGTATTCAGTAAAAGTGTGTTTAGGTTAGTTTGAATATGAATGTGCGAGTGGAGGGGCTGAAGTATCGGTACTTTGATGTAATAAATTGTGACTTAGTATAAGGATATTACCCGGTTTCAGAGCTCAGGGTCTCGTTGCTGTCAACAGGCTGCACGGGCGGGCTCTCGTCGTCACTGCTCGATTCCGCCGAGTCTTCCATCTCCGAATCGTATACCGCTGGTTTACGCATCTTAAACATAAATTTTAACATCTTAAATTCTCGTTGTGAATAAATATTGTTGCAAATACAATGGATATTAATTCATATAAACAGAATGCATATCGCGTATTCATCAATACGTCAGTATACGAATACTTATATTTGTATTAGTCGTAAGTACGAGACGCATTGAGAACAAAAATTTCATCATCATTATGGAAGAAAGTTGATTTTAGTCTGTAAACAGCATCAGCTGAAAAAGAGCCTCTACGATTGCAACAATAAACGATGTTACCATCAAAACGTAATAGCCATCTCTCCATCGAGGGGGGGATTGGGAGGAATTTGCCAGTACTCACCACGCTTGGCAGGCGGCTTAGTGAGCGCGGTATTGTTACTGTTCTACAGAAGGGACGCTGCTGCCCATCCCTCTGGTTTAGAGTCTCTTACGGCCGAATACTCAAACGCAATTTAACGTTAAGTCCCCGCTTAAATAATTTGAGGCGAATAGTTAAAGCGGGGACTTAACGTTAAATGGCATTTGAGTATTCGGCCGTTAGTCGCCTTTTACGACATCAATGTCCTCCCGGAACACACACACACACACACACGGATAGATGAACGCACAGTAATATTTTAACGGTGCGTCTCCGTGCTTCGGAGGGCACGTAAAATCGTCGGTCCCGGTTGTTGTCCGTAAATGACAGTTATTTTAAGCCGAGTCACGAGGCCTATGGGCGGCTTTAACAACTCGCCACTAATCAAACGAAAAAGTGTTCAGAACTGAATAAATTAGCGATCAATTCTTCCTTTTAAATATAAGCTATCCGTTAGACAGCTATTTTAATACACTATATGCCATCATACTTTTTCCTATACCGTATTGGTAAGAAGTCGGAAAAAGTACAAAGTGCCGTTTCGCTATTCCTAAAGGACTAATAGTACACACGGCTGCACATCAAGCTATAAAAATCTAGTTTAAGCTGATCACTCATCGTAAGAAAAATCTATACAATGCGAGATCAGCTTATAATGGTAGAAGTATCGCTTGGTATGCAGCACGACTGCATACCAAGCGATACTTCTACCATTATAATATAAGCGAGCCGTAATGCCGTAATGCCGTCCGTAATGTGTACACATTACCATTTAATCGAATATACGCTTAATAAGCTTCGCTTACCCGTAGGGTTTTTTCTGAGAACACGATCCCGCAGTTTGTATGCAAATCACCCTCCACCACAGAATCGGTGGACGTCATCAAATGGTCCTCCAACGTCACATCTGTCAAAGAAAATTATTCGTTTACTTTTAATCGATTTTGCTTCAATCTGACCTTATCAACATTATTTAATACGTGAACATCGAATTGTAGTGTATTAATTATAAAAGGAATGAAACTTATATAGTTCGTGCACTTAAGAAAAATGTGTGTATGTAGCCATTGGGGCAGGTAAAATAAAGATTGATTATCTTTTCAAAGCGCTTTAACCAATGAACTGAAAGAAACAGAAGCGTAGATTCTTACGCATTGTATGTAAAATCAAATTTAACAAAGCTATAAAAACATAAGTAATTGAGTTTTAATCAGTCTTGTTGTTGATGAGCCGCTTCTTGTCCTGTACCCTTCAATTATTTAGTCGTTTTTACAAATACAGTAATGAAAAGAATAAAAAAGACAGAATTCCAATTAAACAACCAGTTGAATTTCGTTACTTTACAAACGCAATTCTAATTTCAAGAACAGGCGATACTAGGTACTATAATTCAGTCCCCCGAGTCGAGAGGGTAGTGAGTGCATTACATCGGCTGCTACCCAATCTCGGGGAACCGTGTGAGGAAGTTCGCCGTCTCTACGGGAGGGTCGTGCGGTCCGTGGCCATCTCCGAGGCGCCTGTATGGTCAGCTCGACTGTCAGGCGTCCAGCGCTGCCGAGCCAAACTTCACAGTCTGCAGCGCAGAGTGGCTTATACGGATCGCACGGGGATATCGAACAGTATACTACGAGGCAGCAACTCTCCTGGCGCGCTTTCCGCCTTTCGACATCCTGGCGGAGACGGATGCGTGGGTCTATGACCGGACACGTTCCCTCCGCCAGAGTGACGAAAGCGCGCCTCCTAGGGCGTTCGACAGGCTGAGGTGGCTGGCTCGGCGGCACGCACTTGAGATGTGGCGACATCGCTTTCGGTTGCAGTTCACTATCAAACGCGTCGTCGAGGCCGTACTGCTGCTCTTCGGAGCCTGGCTCAAATGAGGTACGTCACCTACCGCCTGACGCAGGTATTCACCGAACACGTTGTTTCTTATAATATTTACGTATGTTCCATGTGGTGGTCCAAGAATATAGCGCCACTGGCATCTCCTCCCATGGACTTCGTAAAAGGCGACTAAGAGAATTTAAACCAGAGAGATGGGCAGCAGCGTCTCTTCTGTGGAACAGTAACCATACTGCGTTCACCAACCCGCCTGCCAAGTGCTGGCGAATTCCCCCCAAATTATAACATAATTGTAGAAATTTATGGGGGACTTCTATGAGTTAACGTTACTACGTTTTTTCACATGGTGACAGAACCCAATCATACTAACTTTTCTCTTTGAGCTTCATGAGGTTGATCTGCGTCAGCAGCGTTATATAGGCGCCGCCTTCGTACCGCAGGTCTGCGTCTAGCCACACGCCGCGTGCGTCCCACGCAGGCGTTAGCACGCGCTCCACCAGCGGGCACGCGCCCTTCAGCGACAGCTCCGTCACCACCAGCGGCGACATGAACGAAGGTAGCTGGTGGCAGAGAGAACGATGATATAGCAAGCGTGTCAACTGCCACGCGGGTGGCACCACTCTATCAGCGACAGCTCCGTCACCACCAGCGGCGACATGAACGAAGGTAGCTGGTGGCAGAGAGAACGATGATATAGCAAGCGTGTCAACTGCCACGCGGGTGGCACCACTCTATCAGCGACAGCTCCGTCACCACCAGCGGCGACATGAACGAAGGTAGCTGGTGGCAGAGAGAACGATAATGTAGCAAGCGTGTCAACTGCCACGCGGGTGGCATCACTCTATCAGCGACAGCTCCGTCACCACCAGCGGCGACATGAACGAAGGTAGCTGGTGGCAGAGAGAACGATGATATAGCAAGCGTGTCAACTGCCACGCGGGTGGCACCACTCTATCAGCGACAGCTCCGTCACCACCAGCGGCGACATGAACGAAGGTAGCTGGTGGCAGAGAGAACGATAATGTAGCAAGCGTGTCAACTGCCACGCGGGTGGCACCACTCTATCAGCGACAGCTCCGTCACCACCAGCGGCGACATGAACGAAGGTAGCTGGTGGCAGAGAGAACGATAATGTAGCAAGCGTGTCAACTGCCACGCGGGTGGCATCACTCTATCAGCGACAGCTCCGTCACCACCAGCGGCGACATGAACGAAGGTAGCTGGTGGCAGAGAGAACGATAATGTAGCAAGCGTGTCAACTGCCACGCGGGTGGCATCACTCTATCAGCGACAGCTCCGTCACCACCAGCGGCGACATGAACGAAGGTAGCTGGTGGCAGAGAGAACGATGATATAGCAAGCGTGTCAACTGCCACGCGGGTGGCACCACTCTATCAGCGACAGCTCCGTCACCACCAGCGGCGACATGAACGAAGGTAGCTGGTGGCAGAGAGAACGATAATGTAGCAAGCGTGTCAACTGCCACGCGGGTGGCACCACTCTATCAGCGACAGCTCCGTCACCACCAGCGGCGACATGAACGAAGGTAGCTGGTGGCAGAGAGAACGATAATGTAGCAAGCGTGTCAACTGCCACGCGGGTGGCATCACTCTATCAGCGACAGCTCCGTCACCACCAGCGGCGACATGAACGAAGGTAGCTGGTGGCAGAGAGAACGATAATGTAGCAAGCGTGTCAACTGCCACGCGGGTGGCATCACTCTATCAGCGACAGCTCCGTCACCACCAGCGGCGACATGAACGAAGGTAGCTGGTGGCAGAGAGAACGATGATATAGCAAGCGTGTCAACTGCCACGCGGGTGGCATCACTCTATCAGCGACAGCTCCGTCACCACCGGCGGCGACATGAACGAAGGTAGCTGGTGGCAGAGAGAACGATAATGTAGCAAGCGTGTCAACTGCCACGCGGGTGGCATCACTCTATCAGCGACAGCTCCGTCACCACCGGCAGCGACATGAACGAAGGTAGCTGGTGGCAGAGAGAACGATAATGTAGCAAGCGTGTCAACTGCCACGCGGGTGGCATCACTCTATCAGCGACAGCTCCGTCACCAGCGTCGACATGAACGATAGCCCTTCCTTACCTAAAGCCCGTTCAGTTTAGATGTATTCAGTTTTGCAGGCGGCTGATCATCATGGGCTTTTGCATCAGGTATTACTTTGAGGGGACTAGGCAGCGAATATAGGGAGAAAATCGTGAAAAACAGGAAAGCAATACAACTAGGACTCCACCAAAGATTTTAAAAATGAATATTATTCCCAGAAACAAAAATTCAGTCTGAAAAGAAGACTTCTGGGAATTGCCAGTGAGCCTTAAATCTTTATCCGCCTATGACTTCCTTATTTTAAAATTCGAAACTAGATCTAATGAATTTAATAGCCAACACTCGAATAATTTTTTTGTAAATAAGATAAACAATTTTTTTATTTATTACATTATCAATAAAAAATACAATCCAAGTTTGTCAAATGTATGTTTTGGTTCTTCACTAACGCCATTCGAATTCTATCCCATTTTTGCCCTATTTGCGCTGCCTAGCCCGCTTAATCTTGCTACCATACTTTATCGATATTTACACGCATTTTGTAGACATAAACCTAACTTAATAACAATAAGAGTCATTTTACCTTGAGCGTGTTAAGTTTTCTCTGTATCCTATTTTGTAATCGGCTGATCATGACGGGGTCTCTCATCAAGTCGTACATCAGTCTTGCCAACACAGTGTTTACCCACGTCACTTCCGCCGGAAGCATGCGGCACTGGCACTCCGGGGACGAACTCTTGTTCTGTTGTGAATTACAATAAGTTTTAGGTGAAATTGTAGTAGATGCAAATAAACTTTCGATTTAAGTATTTATGACAAATGTGGGAATATTATCCGTGCAATAACTTACAAAGGATTAGTTATTTACTAATAAAAATAAACGACTATAAATACCCACAAATAATTACATGCTAGTAATAACTATCATAAGACTAATTAATTATTGGTTGATTTTTAATAAAATCCTTGAGAAAAATTATAATTGTTTTTCAAAATTTGGTGAGAATCCGGCAACCTATTCCACTACCGGGAAGGCGGACATCGGTCTCAAAGTGGTGTCGGATTCGTTGTCCGCACGCAGCTCATTAACAACACAATTACCATTGAAAGTGGGCCGATCAGGGTAGAGTACATTATACTCAGAATATCCAAGAGGTATTCGTTGAAGGCCCTATAGGTCTACGCGCCGACCTCAACACACCCAGATGATGAAGTAGAGAGTATGTATGAGGACGTAAGTAGGGCCATACAAAGTTCCAAGACACGCTTCACTGTTGTAATGCGGGACTTCAACGCGAAGTTGGGCACACGATGCGATGGTGAGTTGAGAGTGGGGCAATTTGGGTAAGGACAATGGAACGCCAGAGGGCAGAGCTTAGCTGAGTTTTTGGAAAAGGAGACTTTTGATAAGTCCCGATGACAAATATTCAATGATGTCTCTGTGATCCATAGAGTGAAAACCGGTAGTGATCATCAAATGGTAAGAGGCAATCTTAAAACTGAGAGGTCTACGCTCCGGCCCTCTAGCACTCATATCCAAAACCCCGAGAGCTTTCAATTCGAACTCCAAAATCACTTCGAGTGTCTAGAACATTGGTGTATCTGTGGACGATTTAAAATGGTAGGTTTGTAGAAGCTGTCCAAACAGTTAGGTCTAAGTCCTTTAAACCCACCCTAAAGGTAGGCCAATAAAGTTCACCGATCACACGACCACATGGCAGAGAGAAGCGCCATGTCGCTCCAGTCCTCCGGTGATACTGAAGCATACCGACTGCTCAATAGACGGATATGGACGTCCTTGCGTCATGATATTCGTACCTTTAACACCAAAGGTGTTAAAGAGACAATTGAGAGGAACCAACAAGGCTACAAAGTGTTCGCAAGAGGCATGTCTATTGGGCAAAGTCGAAGGAGCCAGAGGATTATTGAGAACTTTTATCGACAGCAATACACCTCGATGACTATATCTACCATTGGCTCTGACAAAGACCTGCAAGCCAAAATAACCCGACACTATACCGAAGATATCCCGGACATCAGCCTATATGAGATTAGGATGGACTTCAAGCAGCTTAAAAGTAACACGGTAGGTTGTGACGGAATTACAACAGATCTTCTGAATACGGGTAGAACATCGGTACTTAAAGTCCTTCAGAAGCTATTTAGTTCCATCTTACTCGAGGGCACTACGCCGAAAGCATGGAACAGAGGCGAGGTGGCACTCTTCTTCAAAAACGGTAACAACACCCTGCTGAAGAATTATAGACCCATCTCGCTTCTGAGCCATGTTTATAAGCTGTTTTCAAGGGTCATCACGAATCGTCTCGAGCGCAGGTTTGATGACTTCCAGCATCCCGAACAAGTCAGTTTCCGAAAAGGTTTTAGTACCACAGACCACATTCATACGCTGCGGCAAGTTATACAGAAGACCGAGGAGTATAATCTAAGCAGCGCGCTCAGCATTTATGAACTATGAGAATAACGGTCGGTCCCGGTTTTTTTTACTAAAAGTCGGAGGAGTTGAAGGCCTTTGGGCGGTTTCTCTCGGAATGACTGCGACACAAGGTTGGTCACTAACGACACGAAAAGTAAAAGAGAGAGAACTTCTTTTTAAAACTTTGTGTCCCACTTTCGTTTTTCCTGCATAGTGGGTACAGATTATAGACAGAATTAGTAGTTATTAGTATCTAAGATGTGAACATAGAATATTGTTGACATTATCTAAAAATGAAGTTAGTTACATAAATTATATGATCATAGTACTAAAATATACCGACAAAGCTAGAAATAAACTACAAAAACACAATAAATAATTACTAAGACTAACGTCTTTTCTCTTCTTTTTGTTCTTGGATCGATCGCGGGGTGACGGCTCTATCTGACACATCACTGCTACTTCTGTCGTCTGTTTAAACGTCGTCTCGTGGCTCTGTTTCACGATTCATTGGAAATTAGGCTTTCTCCAAATATATCCAAGATCGGCCTGTAGACTGTATTTAAGCATCCTGCGCTGTTCACAAAAACGAACGCAGAACGCCTGACCGTTGCCTGTGAGCGCGTCCGGATCACTAACAAAACGCGACGCTCTTGGCGCTCCACAACATCCCCAATTTAATGTTAATTCTGGCGGACATCCCAGTGGATGTGATAAATTTCATTAATACAGAGAAAATTATATCTCACCCCAGTATTCTATATCATTTTAAAATTTGGTTTGTCTTTATTAGACAAATGTATGTTATCCCGAGTGTTCAACTAAAATTAACCTTATAACATCCATATAAAGTATGATATCACCTGTATGATCTTAATTAGGTACGGCCAGAAAGTCTTCTCGTAGTCCGATTCTGCCGGAAGAGGCTGCGATATCGACGTTAACGTCACTCCACCGCTTTCCGACAACGAGTCTGTTTTATTCTAATGGAAACAAAATTAATACTTAGTGATATCTAAAAATTAATATATTGTTAAATATTAAAATAACATTTTAGGAAATAAGAAAGAAAGATTTTATTATTGGCACACAATATACACACATTCTCATACTAGTAACAGAAAGGTTTTTTTTTTTTAGCTTTGCCCCACACTTGGATTTCTCCTGTGTCGTGGGTGCGTTTATAAACACAAATTCCACACACAATACACCCAGACCCGGAACAACTACCTGCAGATCGTACAAATATTTGTTCCGTGCGGGAATCGAACCCACAACCCGATGCGCAGCAGCCGACTGTATCAGCCACTGCACCTACCGTGCCGTCAATAATGTCCGTAATGTTGAAGTGCTGTTGCCTCGTCAATGTAATCGAAGGATGCTACTGCCCTTACTCCAGCTGAACCCATTGTCACCTTTTACGACACCCACTGGATGAGATGGGGTGGAGCTATTCTTAGCCGGGAAACAATAAACAATACTAAAAAATGTATTTATTGTTCCATTCCTCCAACTAAACCCATACACATACATAGTCAAGTCGATCACAAGATTTGATTGTTTTTAAGGCGATCACAGCCCGGACAAGTTGGCTAGCCTGGAGTATATCATATAGAAGTAAAGCAACAGATTGAGAAATGTATCTATTGGTTTGTCTGTCTGCTTGTTCATGCATCACATAAATACGACTTGACGGATTTCTGTGCGACTTTCACTGTTGTGTAAGTAATTAGTATGATTTTCATGTGATGCGCCCTTTGCGCATACATACATAATAAGCCCATTACTGTCCCACTGCTGGGCACGGCCCTTTTTTTGCGATGAGAAAGGTAAGGCCTTAGTCCACCACGCTGGCCTAGTGCGGGTTGGCGGACTACTCACACCACTGAGAGGTTTTTAAAACACTTAGGTATGTAGCTTTCCTCACAACGCAAGAGATAATCTAATTCTAATCAGCACATCGAAAACACACCAAAAAACTCAATAACACCGCTTGAGGGCAGAGACCGAACTCAGACCCTCCTGTTTGGAACGCAAGCATTCAACCACTAGGCTATCACTGCTCTATCAAAGGTACGACTAATGTCAATTGGTTGAGTAGCTGCTGCGATACAGCTTATTGTGTAGTGTTGTGGTCCAATACAAAGCAAACATTATGGTTCTCCGACAGTGCCGCAAAGTGGAAACGGAGTTGCTAGTTTATTTTTTCGAATCATACTTGCCTTAGCGAAAGCTACAGTTTCTTTCTCAGTTATCTTGTAGACTGCCATTTCGATGTTATCCTTGCTGTCTGGGGCAGCTTCGCTGCCCAGCTTGTCATCCGCTACCGAAGTCTCTAACGACGCTGGTTTAGATTCTTGTATCGCTATCGTCAGGCGACGGTACCTTGGAGGGAAGAGAATATGGCACAGGGCCTATTAACAAATGTCCATGATCAAATGTCAGATGACTATGTAGTCATCACATAAAAACGATAAACTGCATCATACAATATAATTACTGGTATTCCCTAACATTTATATATACCACCGACCATATATATATATATATATAAATGTGTGTCATAATAAGAAACGTGGGGCGACGTTTAAAATACACACTAGGGTTTCTCCTGTGTCGTGGGGTACAGTTAACAGCCAGATCCGAACTAGAGACAACTATCTGTATATCATACAAACATTTGGTCAGTGCGGGGATAGAAACCGCGACAAGTAGCGCAGGAAGCCAATCGCTTAGCAAATCTGCCAACCGCACCGATAAGTAAAATATGTAAAAAAGTTGATAAAAATAAATACGAAATAAATCAGAAATAAGGAGATCCGTAGAAGAACTAAAGTTGGTGACATAGCTGAAAGGATTAGTAAACTGAAGTGGTAATGGGCGGGGCACATTGCTCGTAGAACTGATGGCCGATGGGGCAAAAAGTTTCTTGAGTGGACATCGCGCACCGGAAAGCGCAGCGTGAGATCCAAGGAGGTGGACATACGTCCTGGTAAAGCTCGCTGGGAGTCGTTGGATACGGGCGGCATATGACCGCTTGTTGTAGAAATCTATGGAGGAGGTTAGGTTCAGCAGTGGACGTCCTTTGGCTGACATGATAATGATGAAATAAAATAAATAAAAATCTAAGCCCACGGTGTGCGCCATGCCACGTTCTCGCAAAAAACGATGCAATAGTTACACCAATCTATTCGAGCTAGTTGGGGCCGCCGCTGTCTCCGTAGCTAATTGAGTTACGATGGCTGATGTTTTAACCGACTTCAAAAAGAAAGAGGTTCTCAATTCGATGCGTATCTTGTATTTATTTATTTATATATTAGTATGCCTCAACCATGGTTCATGCAGACCAACGAGAACGAGAAGTTACATTTTATACCTGGCCCCACCCGACTTCATAAATAAAGTTTTTTCTCGTTTTCAGTGGGTTTAATATTTTGATGTCGTGTAGGGTTTTAGAAGTCGGTATTTTTTTTGTTAAAAAGCTTTATATCAGATTAAGTAATATTACCATAATAGTGTTCTGAATTTTATTTAGGTGCAAGTTTTCTCTTACTAGCCTGCATCATAAATCATCAAATATTTTGGGTGATTTCAATTTCGACAGTGTCAAATAGTTGCCAGGCTTCATAAGCACAGACATTGATGTGTGGATTTATACATTTTCAGATCAGACTTTTTTATTATGGACATTATTGAAATATTTGAAAACTTGATCACTTTGATCTGGAAGTTTATTATTTCACACAAAATATTATGTAGGCTTGGCCCAAATGGTAGCTACTATATTTAGTTATTTTTTGTAAATAACTTATACTATTTCCATTTCTTTATTTTCTCGATGACAGCTCCTGTGAAAAATTGAACGAGCGTCTTTTTTACATCATGTATGCATTATTTTATAAAAATATGACGTTTACACACGTACAAGGTTATACCAGAGTCGGAGAAACTGATAGGGATGGAGCTATATCGATAAACGTAACACGATAACAGACCCGATATTTTTTTACAAAATGTAAGAAACTAAACTACTGCCGGATACTTTTGTACTAATTTATTAACTAATATAATATTTCATTACAAGATGTTACACGTATTAATTCTTGATTGATAATGCCAGCTTCTCTAAAATTTTCGAAGCTGTTGTAAAATAGGTAGGTACTCGAAATGTATACATCGAATTAAACGAAATAATTATAACGACAGGTATAATATATTTTAACGTTTTTGTTGTATTTGTCTTTGTTCAAAATATAATAAATATATGCGATCGATATCATTACTTATTTGGTCACAACACTACAACTATCAAATTAGAACTGTCATCGAGAAAATAAAGAAATGGAAATAGTATAACATCCCCAAGCAGTATACAGTGAATCAGTATGATTTTTGGGTCGCACAGGTTCCTGATTGATATAACGCACTTTGCAGAGACATGTTGGCCCAAATTAAATGACACTAACACAAAAAGAAAAAACTTGTGATTAATCTATTGAATGATTTGGTTGGATTTTTATGTATTCGGTTAACCAAAGCGATATGGGATCTTTTAATGTCACACAGCCATCAACGTTATTATGTTCTATGACTTACCATTCGTGTTTGTCTCGACCGGTGCGTGCGAACAGGTACAAATGCGAGTGGTTGTCTTTAGAATGCTTAACGTGCACGCTCCATTCGCCTTCGCCCGTTCCATCTGCGCCTATCTCCATCTCCTAGAGGACCACAAACAAAATGGCATGCTGTAGTACACGCTGTTAAAACAGTTATATTATACAAAAGTGATATGATTTTCTGTGTGGTGCTCGGATTAAAAATATAGCACTACTTCATCATCTGTCTTGAATGTCGTAAAAGGCGAGTAAGGAACTCTTAACACCAGATGAATGGGCAACATTGTCCCTTCTGAGGAACAGTAGTAGCCATACTCAGCGCCCACCATCCCGCCTATCAAGCGTGGCGAGTACTGGCAAATTTCCGCCCAAAATGATGATGAGGAGGTCTATTTCTAGCAATGTCCGAAGGCTGATGTGATGATGTTGATGATGATTAGATTTTTTTAGTGGTGCAACGATTACGAATATTCGTATTCGCCGAATATCATGATGACATTCGTAAAAACATTTGAGTTTCTACTCAAATATTATATAATCAAACGGAGCGCACCCGGATATAGTTGATCTACCATACCGAACATATTTTGTTGACGATTTAGTTTTTTAATACGGGGATTACCCTCACACCAAATAACAAAACTGCTTCTGTCAGCAAAGGCTTTTTTCGACATTTGGCATATACAGCGAAAAGAAATCGTCTATCGTCAAAATTTGCAATGTCATGTTCGTTAAATAAAAATTTCTAGTACAGTTCGATGGTTAAAGTAGTTGAAAGTATATTTATTAGCGAGTTTTATTGCGTTTGATATTATTATTTCGTTCAGCATATTTGTATTCGTTGAATAGTAGACAGTATTCGTACTTGTACGAGTAAAAGTAGGTAGTATTCGTTGCATAGCTAGTTTTATTACGTTTTGCTACTATACGCACCTGAACAGCAAGCTGTCTTTTAAGACTGTTCATTTCTTCCCAAACAATTGTGACTTCTCCTTTATGGTAGATGACTGACGACTTTTCTTCATGCAACTTAATATTGCCAAAATTACGGTAAACATAGACTTACACAATTTGTTTATGAATTATCGTTTCGATTAGTGCTATTACAGGGAAAACACAAAATAATGTTTATCAAAATAACTAACCTTGTACCTGCACTGGCCATGTTCTCGTTTTATCAATTCAGTATCTTATTAGTTATTATGCAATTACTTTTATTTGTGTGCCGTGTGGTGCCAGCTCAGAATGCCAGCACCCCATTTCATCCCGTGGGTGTCGTAAAAGTCGACTACGGTAATAACCGGAGGATGGGCAGCAGCGTCCTTCGAGTACATTAACAACTCAACTGCGATCGCCAACCCGTCTGCCAAGCGTGGCGATTATGGCAAGACCCCCCAATGAGCACACAACACACCGATGTCGGTCGTTGTGGTGATCTTTGGAGGAGGTCTGTGTACAGCAGTGGACTTCATTCAGCCGAAATGATGCAACTTTTATTTTCGTCTTTAATGACAATATGCGACGAAGATTCTAGTACTATACTATTATAAGTGTAAGTTTGTATATTTGAATGTTAAAGGCTTGTATCACATTCAAACGGCTGAACGGATTCTAATGAAATTTGGCAAAGAGATTGTTGGGTTGCGGTCACAGTCACTCCGTCGCCCGAACAAAAGCAGGCCCGAGATGGCAGCGCGTTGTTCCGCGCGCGCCTCTCCGAAGGAATGTGCGGCCGGCCAGGTCGCAGAGACGGGGCCCGTCAGATCAAGTAACGGGCCGATACCTGCCAGGGGTGTGGTCTAATGCACGGCGAACACCTCAACCTCAGTCAGTAGGTAGTAGAAAGAACACCTTGGGGTTTTAGCGGGTAAGATTCTGGAATGCCCCTCCGCCCCTCCCAAGGCGGAGGAAGTCTATGAGGATTTCGCCACCACAAATTAAATGTTTATTCATTTAATGGTGAATAATGTAGCTGTCATTTTAAAAAGATTACAATATTGAGCAATGATATTTTGTATGTGACGAAAGGCATACTTTAACAACCTTAAGGCCGCTGAGCCATCGCGTTGCGTGTACAACGAGACAAACAATGTATCATTAAATCGTGGTAATTCTCTGCCTTATGCGATTTATATTATTGAGGGTTTTTTCTTCTTTCATAATGGAACCCAAAGTTAATTGGTACCCAACGAAATAGAATACAGTATAATTTTAATGAGATGTTGTGTTTTATTAAAAATAAAGATTTTTAAAAAATTGAATATGGGTCTCCCAGTGCTCACTACTATGAACGGTCATAGCATCATATTTGTCCCAGTAGTAATTCTTCATGAACTTCCTTCGCCCTGGAGAAGGGCAAAGGGGCATCATATCAGACTCCTACCGGCTAAAACCACTGCGGCGGTCAGGACCTCATATGATCACACTTGAGCCGCCCACTGGTGCCAAGCCTATAGGCACATCTCGGGGAGATTATAAAGGATCCCCTGAAGCCTCACTGTACGCTGTCCTGTGTCACACACAGGGGCGCGTGACCACAAGCGTGCCACCGTCTCCTCGTGGGTCGCTCGGCGTGGGTCCGCAGATCCCCAATCCACGCGCTCGCGACACCCTAGGCCCCCCACCATATAGTGACGACAGGGAGCAGGATGCTGCTTCGTATCCTCATGATATCAGCCCTTAGTCGCCTTTTACGACAGCCATGAGTGGAAGCAGGGTGGTCTATTCTTTACCGGGAACCACACGGAACAATGCTTGCGATAATATGTAGATACTCAATTTTAATTTACTCTCCAGTAATGCCGGCTACAAATAGCACCAATTCTTCTAATCACGTGGGTATCGTAATTTTTTTTATAAAAAAATTGCGTTACAGTATCAGTGATGAGCGTAAATATATTATATTATATCGTCGCCTCCGTAACTAAGATAAGAAACAAATTCAATAAGATATTATAGTTGTGGTAGCACTCGAGGTTGTAAGAGTACCTACACTTGTCGAAAGAAACATGACCACGAATTTTTCAAAGAAAATATATGAATAAATACTTATGCTAAACTATAAATTTTAAAGTGAGACTATAATTTTGTTAACATTTCACATGTTTATAGATAAATCGAATCGCGTTTGCCTAATGTCCGAGATGAAGCTGGGTGGTGACCTGGTGGGTGCTGTGAAGGTGACTGACGGATTATGCCGAGGGGATGGACAGTAGCGTCTTCTTCATCATTTCGGCCGAATGAAGTCCACAGCTGGACACAGGCCTCCCCCAAAGATCACCACAACGTCCGATATGGGTGAGTTGTGGGCTCATTGTAATCACAAAAATAACTAAAAGACAGTCGCCCAATACAATGTGCAATTATTTCTTACCGTTTCCTCCAAGAAGTCTTTAATTTTCGACAGTTCATTTTCATCGAACTCATCGTCGTTGTCATCTTTAGTGCTGGTGGCGGACTTGGAGGTGAACTCGATATCGGGTTCGTGGAATGACTCATCTAGAAATAAAGTCTTGTCCGTCTGCACTTGACTTTGGCTTTGGGTCTCCGCTGGCTCTGTAGCCGTAGATACGCTGTCTGTCTTCTTGTCTGTACCGATGGTTTTTAGGTAGTTGAAAAGAAATACGGGAAGAAAATCAGAGTTTCTTCTCAATAGATGTCGCAAGGAAGTAACAGTCCACGCGATTAGACATGAGCTTAGTGTCAGAATGAGAAGGCGCTAAAATTAGGATGGAGAACACCATGTAACATCCGCTCCAAAATACCTCATATAATGGTGCATCGCATCCTTAGGAATCAAAGTTACTTCTGGTCAAAACTCCCATTCTACGTCCATAACTATGGGGAAACCAAATGCGTGCTTGCATAAAGAAAGTAGATTATCTGCTTACAGGTTACGAGCACTTAAAGATAAGAAATTTTAACTTGCGAACTGGAAACCTGTGTTTGTGTGATTGTTTGCATTTACTAGAGCATAGACGCAATTTTCGTAATTTTTAACTATTTAACTGAACTGGTTGTTACCTACTTATCGCACCAGATAGGGTAGCTATGGTTGGTATGGTGCTGGTTTATGCAGATTTTATGGGTGTGTTCAGATAATTATCTCGATCACACAAGATAAAGCAATTAGTATATATCATTTTATATAATTACGACTCACCTCTGTGCATTTTTCTAACAAGTCTATGTCTAAGGCCTTCTTTCCCTGTTTCCCCATCGGAATGCGAAATACTGAAACAAACGTTATTATGACGTCATTATCATATAACTTGCCACAAAACAGGCCAAGAAAAATAATAAAAAAATACCATTCGCACTTTATTTTCTGGCGAGTTAGAAGATCCAAAGAAGCTCTACGAAATAAAAGAAATAAATTTTAAAATTGGTATGTGATCATAAAAAATATTTGAAATATGAACAAATACTTAGGACCTTTTCCTAATAAAATGAAACAGTGTTGTTATATACCATGGCAATCCAATGGTCATTTCTAAAATAAAAAATATAAAAATATGTATGAAACGCAACACGACTGTGAGGTCAAATATCAACCGACCGCAATTAAATTTGTCGAGATTTACGAGATGAGATATTTAAACTTTTTTTTCTCCGCATGTTGCATATTTTTCGTAAGATGTCGGAAGAAAAACCGGACAATTGCGAGTTGAACTCGCGTGGGTTCTGGAATAGCTCAATATATTGTCTATTGTTGAATTCGGTCTAATACCAATATCCTATCCCAAGAACAAACTTAACATAGTAGTTGAAAAACCTGTTTTCCCAAACCAAACGTAAGCTTGTGCGCACAATATTGAAAGATTTACCATGCTATGACCATAGACTTCTCATAGGCTGTCCTGTAATCTATAGGTAAAGAGCTATTATCATAACTTTTTCAAAATTTTAGGCTCCGTAGTTTCTGAGATAATGGGGGGGAATGGACAATTTTCGTCTGTTTTCGTAAATAACTTTAAAACTATATATTTTAAAATGATAAAATAAATACATTTGTGACCCGCACAACAAGACGTTTACGTAAAGTGAAGTGAAAATTATAATAAAATAAATATAGTGTTAAGAGTGGAGCGCCGCGACAAGTCGAGACGGCCGAGGCGGACAGAGCCGACGAGTCACGAGGCTGGTCGAATAAGAAGAACGAAATAATAGTGCTTCTGATCTTCGTCTAGGCGCACCATTAAATGTTTCACATAAACAATTAACTGAAAATAAGAAGGGCGACGTTGTTACATGGAGCGCGAAAATATTGTTGCTGGAAATTTATTGATGCTACTTTCAACAATGTGAGAAATTTCACGATCCATATCTCAGTATTTAGTCTTAATTTTATTGTTGGGTTTCTCGCAGTAATTTCCTAGAAATGTGGTTGCTTAACCGGTCGTTTCTGGCGAAGCCAAAATATCCCTCCAGTCAGGCTTAAAATTAATATTATATAGGTACTAAGCAACTTGCGCTAAGGGCGCCCCTGCGGGACACGGACCTCGGCTCGGCGTTGTTGGGGATAACAAGCTAATGTTTTGGGGATAGCTGCATCGGTATTATTTAAAATGTATTAAGGGACATTTAAACTACAGGCTCGGCACTCGGCACGGCGGGGGAGAAGTAGTTACTTGTCAGTATTTAGCGAGATCGACTACGTATTTAATGTCCACGCAAGGCTGTTGGGCGATACGAATAAATACATTCTCAATAATTATATCACACAAACGTTTATTTTAAACTACCTACTTTGTAATTTTATTGTTTATTTCTCGAGTAACCTGCATGATACTTTGTAATGAATGACAAGTAAATGCTAGACTATCCAACTCTTTATCCATAAATAACCGCGTTATTTGGCACTTGATCCCACCAAGTATATCAAAACCTTATACAATGGTTAGTCCAATTCAGTGATAGTGAAAAATAAGCATGGTGTCTGTTGAGCAGATACGAATAGCTAGACTGAAACTTTACTCAAACGTTATGATGCAGACCCTAATTATGATTTGAAATTTTTTAAAGGGTAGCAATCTGGATGAATTCATATTTTTGTTCAAAAATGATACTGTCGTACCTTTTCTCCCGTCTTCTCCACACAAACTTTTTTTTCTTTTCAGGGCTAGTATTTGTCTCCGTCTCCATCTCATGTTGTAGCTGTTCCTTTTTTCTTTCTGAGGGAGTTTCTGCTGTCTTCTTCTCCGTCTGCGAGCTTTCTTTTTCAAGCACTTGTATCTTTTCCTTATCGCTTAGTATTATGCATATCGGATATTTTTTGCTCCATTGTCTGCCAAACAAAATAATTACTTTTAAAATTACAATAATTGTATTGTAGAATACACAATACAGTACTCTTGTTAAACTACTTCTTGTTTTGACTTGCATATAGCGCGGAAAGTGATGACCAGCCGCCCGCAGCACAACGTTCAGGGCCAGATCAGTAGTGCACTTCTCTTAACTCAAACATCCATACATCATCGAATACAGAATTGAAACATCGGTGAAAAACCAATTTAGTATTCCCTAAAACATGATTAAAGCTAATTACACACATTGCGCACATTGCAGACAGCGAGCCATGAGGACGAGTCTCAGCGAACACCAAATTGGGTTGTCCACGTTATTTCAATTCTGTATTCAAGGATGTATGGATATTTGAGCCCAGGGAATTGCACTACTGAGCCTTCATTATATAACGATGGATAAAAAACAGTAATGTGTCTTCCTAAAAATACTACTTGTTTTATATACAACCGCAGAGATCACAGAGACAAATAATGCTTCCAAAACAAATGATCGAAGAGAAACATTGTTGGCCTGTGAAGTCATTGCATTTAAAAACATGATGTAAGATGTCTCCGATTATATTCCCGTAGCCAGGCAGGCAAACGCTAGGAAAATAATTAGAAATTGCTTAAAAAACAAATAAACTCAGTAAATATCCCTCATCTAATACGATCACAATCGGTCTTGACCAAACTACAGATACGCCAGTTACACATGACTTATTCACTGAGATTAGTCGCGAGTAAGTAACAGATATAATCCTTCGGAATATTTAATGCACGTAAATTCATAAGTATAAACAGTACGGCAACTTATTTTTACTGAAGGAAGTGAAAATTACGATAAAACATGTAAGACATTTTTCCAATTCAAATACGGCGCGATATTAACACACGGCTACATATCAAGCGATACATTTCCAGTTTAAGACGATCTCGTATCATATAGGCCTTCCGTAAAGTGAGCGGTCAGCTTATACTGAAAATATATAGTTTGATATGTAGCCGTGTGTACTTTAGATAAATAGATTCGCGCTTTACATCGAAGATCCATTGTATAATTATTTTACACGTACAAATTTCTACATCATCGTTTCATTATTTCGGCCGAATGAAGTCCACTGCTGGACACAGGCCTCCCCCAAAGATCACCACAACGACCGATATAGGTGTGTTGTGGGCTCGTTGGGGGGTTTTGCCATCGCCACGCTTGGCAGACGGGTTGGCGATCGCAGTTGCGTTGTTAATGTACTCGAAGGACGCTGCTGCCCATCATCCTATTAATCCCTTAGTCGACTTTTACGACACCCACGGGAGGAGATGGGGAGAATTTCTACATCACTATTATTAATTCGAAAATTAAATAATATCAGTCTCACGTAAAGTTTTGGGAGAATACCTTTGATAATATTCAGTCAATTATTCACACGTGCAAGTTGTAAGACCTATTTGATAAATTTTATTTAAAGAGTAGAGACAAAACGAATCGCCTAATGTAAATTTATCTATACCAATATAATAAAGGTGAAGAGGTTTTCTTTTTTTTTGAACGCGGTAATTCTGGAACGACCGGTCGGATTTGAAATATTCTTTTTGCAGTTGATAAGCCAATTTTTGAGGAAGGTAATAGGCTTTTAACATCACGCTACGACCCTTGGGTGCCGAGCGAAAATAAAGAAAGTCAGAAAGAGCGCTAAGTGAAAACGAAGTAACAGCGCAGGCGGGCGATGCGATGCGGTGGGTCGGAGGCCGAGGGCGACCGCCCGCCTAGTACCGAGCATTACCGAGAACAGCAGAAATGAGCATGCCTGTATCAACGAGGGAGCGATTGTCTATGCCGAAGTACTCTAAATTATTTATAAATAATTCGATTTATTTTAAATAAAACGGCGAGTAAAACCACGGGGCCCAGCCAGTGACTAATATAATAAAATGAAACCCATTGACAACATCAAGATTTATCTCGATATGAGGTATACTTGCATTTAACCTAAACACAAACCTTCAGATTAAACATGCTCACTTTCAAACAGTCAAGATGGCTGCAGTCCAGCGAACAAGTGATCTCAACGAGCCTTATGAATACTCAAGAGTATGTAAATAAACAGGGCGACATGCATTCAACTCATTTGACAATGTTAATTTCTAGTTTAATGCGTAGAGCGCATATTAGATACAATATGCAGTAAAAATAGCACTTCTTAAGACCTTGTTAATAGTCAAGACTGGTAGTAAGCATGTCAGGTTCACAAACAGAACATATATTTGATTTCTAATTTACATACCGGTTATATTAAAGGCAAACACGGGTCTTATTAGCTATTTATATAAGACTGTGGGTATTATTAGGTTATTGGATATTATTAGGTTACTGGGTATTACTAAATCGTATTAAGACGTCATAGGCATTCCGAAAATCATGTTTTCTTAGAGTAAATGGGGCTTAGAGAGCATTCTCTACCCTTAACTAATGGTTTTGGGTATCCACGTGGCCTGCATAAATGTCATGCTAATGGTATGGCGACGGATCGTTCAGCTTTCTAAAATAGGGTTGAGCTACACGATGTCTCATTCATGCTTGATGTCTGTCAGGACATTAATTCTAAAAGAGCTATAGAACTTTCTTCAATAGACCCCTCCTGACGTTGCCCTACATTTTTCTTACATAATATTGTATCGTAAATGTGTCTGTACTTTAAAACAGAAACCTTTAAGTTTCTTTCGGCATTCTTCTCGCAAGAGTGAAAGCGTTTATTCAAACCTAGTTGCTTACATCTGATCTATTTAACTCTGCAGGATAACCATGTAAATAGACTAATTCATAACTTAGTTCGCGGTCTGCATGTCATATCAGTATATGTCATAGGTAAGCTGTTATCAAAACAATATTACTATAAATAAATGTAGAAAAATAGGTAGACGGTGAACATTCCATAATTTATTTTTAGAAACTTGTTATTTACGTCTTAAACTCTTAGATTCTTTTTGTCTTGTAGTGGTATTAGAAATGGTTAAGATTGAGTTCATTTCTTTAATGTTGTATTTTATTTAATGTTCTACTCGTATAGTTGAGAAGTTGAGATACGACAAATTAATCTGATAAAATAATGTTAGCGCGGCCTCTGCGTGCACCAATTGCCAATAGGAGCGCAGAAATATACGCATTCTTATTCATCGCTCTCCAGCACTTGTAGCTGCAGCAGCAGTCTTCCCTCTTTCCCAGCGCTCGCGCTGATCCCGTTCTGCATTATATTTCAGTTTAGAATCCTCATTACCAAATAGAATGTAGATGTGAAACACATCGTAAATTGTATAAAATTGTAATAATATGTGAAATGTGTTTTCGCTCCCGGTACTCTCAAGAAGATCAATAGAATAAGGCAGAAATACTGGAAGGGTTAGTGCACTGTATTAAGAATAACAAGCATGGCTATTGTTATGCGATAGATACTCCTTCCTATACAAGCTTGAATAATGCACGTGAAGATGATCTTTGATCGGTTTTTAATCGATATATCGTTTTGACCAAACAAACCGATAATGACTATGGCGATCAGAGATTTATTTTTCAATTAAATAACCACAACGAAATGACAGGAATTGAGTAGACTTATGTGAACGTCTTCACGCATACATACGTTGCGGTAAGCTTCTTTTCAGCACATATATAATGTTTCAACAATATATCATGTACTACAGTAATTGTATCCGTTAATTTGAATATTTAATTCCACATAACATTATTATTATTTGGGAGATACCTATGTTATATCCCAATCACTGTCGATTATAAATATATGGATCGTGCAATTAGCGCTCCGTAAAGGTGCGACTCCACTAGTGGAGTTGGCATCATCATATCGGCCATTTATACGTCCACTGCTAAACAAAGGTCTCCCACATAGATTTTCACAATAGTGTTGACATTTTGGGGGGTATTTGCCAATACTCACCACGCTTGGCAGGCGGGTTGGTGAGCGCAGTTTGGTTACTGTTCCACTCAAGGGACGGTGCTGCCCATCCCTCTGGATTAGAGTCCCTTAGTCTTTTACGGCATCCAACGGGAGGAGATGGAGTGTTGCTATATTCTTAATCCGGACACCATACGGAAAGATTACTATCAAAACAATTAAAAAACCTAAAGTTCGTTTAAATTTAATTTGATAACGATTAACGTCCTTTTTTGTGATCTAAAAACATGCCATCTATAGATTGCGAAAGCAACGCGACAGCACACGGCTAGGTAATTTACTGCCGTGCCACGTTCGCAATGTAGGCAAGATGTGTTATTGAAGCGCAAACGAATTTGTAATCGTTTTTAAATTCATTTGAAAATAACTATATCACTGTGGCCTCAGAAAGGCTATTTTCAACAGCTGGCAATATACAAACAGAGAAGAAATCATCTGTCGCCAGACAACTTGCAATTTTATCTATACAAATAAATAAAATTGAAGTGTTTGTTTGTAATGTCAAAATAACAGCTTTTTACTAAATGCATATGAAAGTATATACGGTACCAATAACAATTTTTTATTTTTTGTCTTTCTGTCTGTCTGTCTGTCTGTTTGTTCTGGGTAATCTCCGAAATGGGTGGACCGATTTTGACAGGACTTTCACTGGCAGATAGCTGATGTTATAAGAAATAACTTAGGCTATTTTTATTTTAGAAAAAGATTAGGGATCCGCGCAAAAAAAAAACCTTGAAATCCAATATATATATTCTATGTCAAGTATCTATGTCGAAATACTCTAAATTTCTTTTAAATTAAAACGCGGGTGAAACCGCGGGTCCCAGCTAGTTCTTTAAATAAAAACAGTTAATTTTGATTATCAAGGAACTTCTATTCATGTTGACAAACGTGCGTATTCCTGTTCGTTGAATAGTAGAATCAGTATTTGTATACGTAAAAGTAGAATTCGTTGCTACTACACTGAACTATATATAACTTTATATCGAATCGCATTGTCAAACAAATTATTTAATTAGTCCAAATATTAGCGACGCACGCTGCGTATTGACCGTTAACCCAAATGCACTGGTGAGTATAACAAAGGTACTACGCAATTAGTATTAACTTATCTACGCTTTGTTGATGACCTTCAAAGACGTAGAACAAGTTATTAGATATGTACGTCACTACATCCCTACTAATGACTTTCATTATTATGAAGGCCAAGATGAGTACACGATTTTCTTAGCTTTTTTATTATCAAAAGTATGAGTAAGGATCCCAAAAAGATGATGCTCTTACGGCTGAAAGTAATAACCTTCTAATCCAAAAAAATAATTGTGTTTGGGATTAAAGATTTGTCTGTTTATAGCGTTAAATGTGATCTTAACACAAAAACTGAAGTTCAAAATCCTAAATATGAAGATTTTGGATTAGATTGATTATTAATTTCGGCCGTTAATGACAATGGTAAGTAACTAGGTTAGTCTATTTAACCCTATCTCTTAAGATACAGGTCCGGCCTAGTATAAATAATATCTATATAACTGTGCTTATAGTCTAATTAATGTGTAATGTGTACGCGTATGTGCTCTACTTATGGAATAAAGAAAATTTTATTATTATTATTTTACGATAGCCAGATCGCTAAACCGAAATATCTAGTCAACATTTCATGTCGGGTTTTGACGTGGTCTGGCGAAATAAATAATATGGATATTTATATACTAAACTAGCTTTTGCTCGCGGTTTCGCACGCGTGGAATTATAATAAACTGCGATTATACTAATAAATTGCAGCTTACATAAAACGTTTGTACTTTTAACATACCGCCATCTATTAGATACTTACTCAATCCAGTCAACTAATTACCTTATACCGCCATCTGTTAGAATCTAATCGAACTAACAGATAATTATGACTCTTTGTCAGATAATAAACAAATAGGTAATTCGCAATAAAATAATATTGCGATAATAAATTGAGATATAAATTATCCTATCTTTTAAGTTGGATAAAACTACACACAGTGTGCCAAATTTTATTAAAATCGGTTCAGTAGTTTAGGAGTCCATATCGGACAAACAACGTGACACGTAATGTATATCGATTAAGATAATTTCACAATTTTAGTTTATTTATTTATACTTGACAACCATCTACAATCATTAACATTCCATGTGGGAACGTAAAAATTAAGTTCATTGTGGGAGTTTATTATGTACAGTCAGCATCATATATAAAGTGGCAGCCACAGTAACCAAATATTTAGAAACATCCAAAGTGATCACTGATATCCTGTCAACCATGGTAGTCTTATTGTTCAGGTCACAAATCTTGAGCAAATATATCGGAACAACAAAAACGTCATTATATGAGGTCATTCAAACCGTCATTATTATGGTAACAAGCACAACGCCGGTAGTTTCCAAGCAGCCAAGGTATTCAAAAATATGAAACACGCTAGTGAACTGAAGTTTATCTTTACTACACAGGGTTCAATTTGCAATGATTTTAAATTAACACACCGAACCAGGTGCATATTGTAATATATGGATACCTAGGTATGTTTTGTGTAAAATCGACATGGTTTGTCTAGTCTAGAGATATCCTCACGGAGAAGGACGAGACGGCGCCGGGGCAACAACCGTCCCGGCTCCCAAGTCCAACACGCCTGAGCCCCCTGCCGTCACTTCAAGGTGGGGGCCTTGGGGGTCGCGGGTGCGCAGATTGGGGAGTCTACGTGCTCACACCGAGCGACCCCCGGGAAGACGGTGGCGCGCACGTGGTCACGTGCCGCCGTGTGCGCAGCACAGCGCAAAGCGAGGCTTGGGGTAATACTTTACAATCCTCCCCGAGAAGTGCCTGGGGGGGGCGACCTTTTTACAGTCGCCTTCCCTCCGCTAGAGGGGGTGACCGCTTTACAGTCATCCCTTCCAAGATGTGCCTAAAGGCGTGGCACCAATGGGCGGCTCTAGTGAGATCTTACGAGGACCTGGAGCCCCCCTTCGGTGCCGAAGATGACCGCTCCAGTGGTTTTAGCCGGTAGGAGTCTGGCATACCCCTTCACCCTTCCCCGGGGTGAAGGAAGTTCCATGTAGAATTTCCACTGGACATCAATAAAAAAATAAATAAAGAAACAAGGCTAGAGATATCCTGCTTGTACATAGGTACCATTATATTGAAATTAAAGTGTCTAGGATCGTAAAATAATATTGTTTACAATCCTGTTTTAGTTCACCGGGCTAGTTATAAATATTACCAAATTGCCGATTATTATAAATTCAGTTGGTGTTGTGTGAAAGGGGCTTTCGAACTATCAAACTAAAATTATTCATCATTTCGGCCGAATGAAGTTCACTGCTGGACACAGGCCTCCCACAAAGATGTCCACAACGACCGATATGGATGTGTTGTGGGCTCATTGGGGGGTTTTGCCATAATCGCCACGCTTGGCAGACGGGTTATATATTATATATTATAATAATGGAATAAAATCAATTCTATTAACTTATTTTTAATTTTATTGAAACAGCAAATTATAAACACTGCTTTTTGTCTTGCTTCTTAGCAGGAATTCTATGGTGTAAACCATTTGCATGAAGCCGTCGTCGATCTCGTATTTAATATCGATTATCTATAATTCACACAGAATAAATTAAGGAACAAACAGATAATTCATAAAATAATCTGCTTCTTTTAGATTATTGCTTCTGTGGAATATCTTCCACAATTTCGCCAGTGTCAAGTATAAGGCAACGTTGTACGGTGTTCAGATGAATGAATCTTAACATCTAAAATATTTCTCTAAAATGAACGAATTCTACAATAATGTCCAACAAGCATCGTAAAACGACATGAAATTATGCAGTTGACATGTATGAATTTAATCATCAACTATTATACATACTGATAATAAAATGAGGTTCGCTTAGCATCTAAAAATATGACGTAGACTAAAACTCGCTCGTTTTAAGAAAGAGTTTTTATTTCTCATTAAAAAAAAAACAATTGGGACTGATGGTAACAAGTCTTCATAGTCTTGCACGCATTTATTTACCAATTTGAAAATATAATCATAAAACAAAACACATGCCAATGACGTCACGCATGAAATGAAAGAGATAGGTAGTATAAGAAATATGTTTTATTCCTACAATATTGTAAAGTCCAATGTTGTGTTTAGATAAATGAGGCGCTATGAGGTTAAGATAAAGTTCATTTTACTAGAGTGTTACATATTTTTGAATACCTTGGCTGCTTAGAAACTACTGGCGTTGTGCTTGTTACCATAACAATGACGGTTTGGATGACCTCATATAATGACATTTTTGTTGTTCCGATATATTTGATCATGATTGGTGACCTGAACAATTAGGCGACCATGGTTGACAGGATATCAGTGATCACTTTGGATGTTTCTAAATATTTGGTTACTGTGGCTGCCACTTTATATATGATGCTGACTGTACACACGGCTACACATCATACCAAACCAGTTTACGCTGATCTCTCATCATACCGAAAGCCTATACGATGCGTTTTGTCCATATCTATCATGGCGACGTTTGGTGTTGAAAGATAAGGACTAAACATATTTTAATTAAAATAGGCATAGGACATTAGCCGGAGGATGGGCAGCAGCGTCCTTCGAGTACATTAACAACTCAACTGCGATCGCCAACCCGTCTGCCAAGCGTGGCGATTATGGCAAAACCCCCCAATGAGCCCACAACACATCCATATGTCGTTGTGGATATCTTTGGGGGAGGCCTGTGTCCAGCAGTGGACTTCATTCGGCCGAAATGATGAGGCATAGGAACCCTGTAGCTTACTAGGTTACATAAACACCGACTCTGTTCTCCGGCACTGTCCTAAACTAATCAATTAAATACTGCCAACTGACTGGCAGTATTTATTGTTAAAAGGTTTTGGCTGTACATTTAATAGATACAAAGTGAGGGATGATCATATTTCCCAAGGCATTCATTCTTCAAACATCGTTGCGGTAATATACAACGGCGAGCGACAAACGGATTAAATTATTCTTAAAATAACATTATGCTGATAAGAAAATACATAAATCAATAGTTTTTGGTATTTCCATATTAGTAAAATGTTGTTTTTTTCTCTCAATAAAAAGAACTGGTAAGCACCGTGGACTCGCCGCACATGCAATCTACTAGTAGATTGCATGTGCGGCTAGCGGTTAGCGACAGGAATGACAGTGCGTAAGCGAATACAAGGATCAGACTAAAAGTTTATAGAACATCAAAAACGCAATAATGTAGTAGTAGTAGTAAGTAGTCTCCGTTCCTTTCTCAGCATCGCCGCATGCGATGGAACCATTGACTGAAGCAGTGAGCCCATTCTTCTTTACTTTCACATTTTTTCGAACGCAGCTACGGCATTTTCGGGGTTCATAAAGGGAATTCCTCTCAGTTTATCTTTTATTTTGGGAAATAAATAAAAGTCGCAAGGTCAGGACTGTAAGGACGATGACTCACAATACCCTTGGTTGGTTGGTAGGGCAGGTTGTCTTTCGGTTTCGGGCTCGTAAGAATATATCATATTTCATCACCTGTGACGATCTCAAACACAGCATTCGAGTCACCTCCGTTATACACTTTTCAAGTATTTCGGGGCACCAATCCAACCGACGGCATTTTTGAACTTCCGTCAAAATAAGACGTATCCATATGGTGCAAAGCTTTTGGACGCCTAAATGTTTGTATAAGACTTTTTGCTCTTGACTCATACTAATGCCTAAAATTCCCCGGTTCTGTTAATATGTCACTCTTATCAGCTTCTATCATTAGCAGTTCCAGTAGTAGCCGTAGACGGACGTCCGTCGCGCAAATCATCAGTGAGATTCGACCAACATTTAAACTCACAAAACCAGTCAATAAACAGTGGCACGAGATGGGGCTTCATCATGAAATTCCAATCGAAGTCTATCATAACATAAATGTCTGTCATGCTCACTAAAATGTCTTGCTGACGGAAGCGTTGTGTATCGGGTCGTTTGGTTTCCTTCAATATGGTTGAGCTAAGCGATGCTGATGCATGCGTTATGGTCGTGAACGGGTGCCGTCTGTTGGGGCTGGTCAGTCGTTAACTGCCACGGCAAATAAATTATTATAATATTATTATGGTATGTTCCATCTTTAGACATTAACCTACATTTTTCTCAGTATATGTTTTACAATCATTTTTGTATCAATCAGCATCGTTATCTCAAATATTTTAAAAGAGTATCCATGGAGTTACTTGCCGGCTCTTCTCCACGAGATCGACTATTTGGAACCGTGCAACTTAGATTCTGACGTTTCTTATGTGCCAATATTTGGTTTATTTGAAATAAAAGACTTTGACTTTGAATGTTGATTAAGACCGCAACGAAAGTCGTAATAAATCATGTAGGGAAAATGTTCTCTGGTCAAATTCATTTCGATGTACTACGCACATTTTTTTAATTGCAGCCAATTTGTAAAAACATATTACATATGTATTTGTAATAATATATACATCTACAACTTCCCAAAGAGTTCTTTAATTAAAATGTAAATACATTTTTCATCAGGAACTTTTCTTACTGGCCACTTCTAAAAAAACTTAGTGTGACCATCGTATTAATTGTAGATTTTTTTCTTTATTAATCGAGGAACCCTGAAAGTATCTAATGACGGTAGGTCTCTTATTGCAAGGTTCCGACTAGGTAGGTGCCAGATCCTTTTTCTTCGGGCCGAAAGGGTGGTGGGTGCCTTGCACCGGCTACTGCCCAATCTCAGAGGACCGAGAGAAGTTCGCCTCCTCTATGGGGGGTACGTGCGGTCCGTCGCGCCTGTTTGGTCATCTGGACTCCGGGCATCCAGCGCTGCAGAATCAAGATTCACGGTCTGCAGCGAAGCGCGGTTATTCGGATTGCACGAGGATACCGAACGGTGTCCTTTGCGGCAGTAACTCGGTTGGCATTCCGCCTTTCGATGTCCTGGATGGTTAGATGGATGCCTGCGTGTATCACCAAACTCTCTCTCCGCCAGAGCAGCGAAGGTGAGCCTTCAGGGGCGCTCAGAAGTTGGAGACGGCGGGCTCAGCGGCACGCTCTCAAACTGTGGCGCGCGAAATTCATGCTGCCGAATTACGCGCAAAAGCGCGTCATTGAGGCCGTCTTGCCGCACTTCGGAGCCCAGCTTCAAAGGAGCGAGCGCATCAGATTCCACCTGACGTAGGTATTCACTGGACACGGTTGCTTGGGTGAGTACCTGCCCAGATTATGACGCGAGGTCACGGAACAGTGCCACCACTGTGGACAGGATACCGCACAGCACACGCTGGTATAGTGCCCTGCGTGGGCTGCCGAGCAGTGGTTCCTGGTTGATCGGATTAGGAAAGATCTCTCACTGCCAGCAGTGTCGGCTATGCGGGCAGTATGTCGGTAGTTACGTCGCGCCTTCTGGGAGATCCTTTACAATCCCCCCAAGATGTTCCTGGGGCGCCCCTTTACAGTCGCCTCCCCTCCGCTAGTGGGTGACCGCTTTACAGTCATCCACTCCGAGATGTGCCTAATGGCGTGGCACCAATGGGCAACTCTAGATGAAGTTTTTTGAATTCCTGGAGATGGTGATGTGGTTTTAGCCGGTAGGAGTCGGCATGCCGCCCACCCTTCCCCGAGGCCGACGAAGTAAATTGCGTATTTCCACCGGGTTTTATAATAAAAAACTAAAAAGGTAGGTGACAGATATTCTGTCGCCAAGCAGTAGCGTTAAACGTTAATGTGTTCCGGTTTGAAGGGTACTGTAGCTGGTGAAATGACTGGGCGTAAGAGGCTAAACAACTAATGTCTCGAGGTGACGAGCACAGTTTGGTGCTACGCAGGACTAGTCCTGGGCAGCGTTACAATTTTTATGACGAGGCGTGACGCCTCCTAGCGAGCGAATAACTTGCTCGTCTCGTCGCAAGGTTGGATAAAGAAATTCATATTCATCATTTAGGCCGAATGAAGTCCACTGCTGGACACAGGCCTCCCCAAAAATCACCACAACCACCGATATGGATGTGTTGTGGGCTCATTGGGGGGTTTTGCCATAATCGCCACGCTTGGCAGGCGGGTTGGCGATCGCAGTTGAGTTTTTAATGTACTCGAAGGACGCCGCTGCCCATCCTCCGGCTAATCCCTTAGTCGACTTTTACGACACCCATGGGAGGAGATGGGGTGGTGGCATTCTGAGCCGGCACCACACAAAATTCATATTACAATAATAATAATCTCGTCGTAAATATTACCTCCTTTTGACTAATCCTTTTGGTAACAATATGACTCTGGCTCCAGTCAAGTTATACAATCTATGTTGATAAAACGAAACCTTATCTATTTTCTCATCCCAAAGAGCTCTTTTCGTTATTTTCGTCGAGGTGTACGATATCCTTAGATTACATCCTACAAAACAAAGCTTGGGTTAATGACTTATGATAACGAAAGTACGACACAATTAGTGAAAGATAAGATTAAGAAGATAATTGTTCGAAAATGTTTGCCTGAGGAGATTTATGATTGTTTACAAAGAACTACCGAAAAAGCGACGGCTGACAATCGCATGACTCACCTTCAAGTTTCATAAATGCTGTCGTTGTCTTGTTGATGTGGTACGTGTAGGGATCGTAGTCCGGGAACCTGTAGTGGTTTATCCAACCCTACAAAATAAACAAAGATATGTAACGTTACCCGACTAAAGGGACCTTTTTTGGGTTGAGTTTGAAGAGTTCTGATTAAATGTCAATAAACGACCTCAACGCACTGTGAGTTTTTCATTTCACCTACAACACAAAAGTTCTGTCCTGGCGAAATCTATAAATACCAAAAACTAAATATACCAGCAAAGCAACGCGATGCAACACTTTATCAATCATATCGTCATCGGCGCGATGCATCAATTTATCTATCAGTTTATTTCAAATTTAAATCAGAATTTAGACGCACGGTTCGGAATTAAATCTAAATATCTATCCACGGTTTGATGAAAAATAAAACGAAGACACGCAGTGGTTTGTGATAAACTGATTTATTTAGTTGATTGATGAAACCATTTTCATTTTTGAGCCTGGCATAATATTAGCATATCGATTAATCTAGAAAATCATCGTCATTTTCAGCCGAACAAAGTCCACTAGTGAGGACACAGGCCTCCCCCAAAAATCGACTTAACGACCTGTCTCGGTGTGTTATGTGCTCATTGAGGGGTTTTGCCATAATCGCCACGCTTGTAGTTGAATTGTTAATGTACTTTAAGGAGGCTGCTGCCCGTCCTCCGGCTAATTCTATAGTCGCGTTTTATTACACCTCAGGGATGAGATGGGTTCCAGTACGTGATAAGGCCTGCTAGATTGCTACGTTCATCGAGTGTAATAATTGAAATCATTTTTTATATACAATTATAAAATGGCCGATATGTTTTGGCCGGGTTGCCTATTAAAATGTGCCCGCTAGTATTTTTAATTAAATTAATATTAATTAACTTTAAGAAAAATATTGAATCACTGGTTATTAAAATAAACTATACTCCACTTCACAGTCACACTTCATACTTGATGAACATAGCAATCTTGCAGCCGGATCTTAGTCTATTATTGCTATTCTTAGTCGGCATCACATGGTTGAAACATAAAGAACCAAAGAAAACATCGAGAAGTTGAAAATTTGATGGCAATGTAGTAAATAGAACTATTAGTATAAATTTCGCGAATTTCATTAATATTAGACTATGGTTTCAGGACTTTTCGCGCACAACATAAATCATAACATTTTGACTAACCTCAAGGTCAGCAGATGTCTGTACAAGTTTACCTACCTCGTACTTTTTCATCGGCCTGTGTTCCATAACAGACGGTATAGTGTAAGTAGGTGGCATGAAGCTGCTTCGTTTCAGTTGCAAGAGCGTCGAGTTTCGTCGAGGCTCCACATCGCTAAAATAGTTATCCAACAACCAGCTCTTCAAGTTGCTCGTAAAACAAAAGAACCAAAGACCAAACACGAAACCGTTCCAAACATTTGAAGAAGGAAACAAGATATAGTTTACGACAATAAGGAATGTGAGAAAGTACATGGAGAAGTTTAAGAAGTAGGTCTTTGGTTTGATGGTTTGGTGCGGGTTTTTTAAATTGCTCTTGCTCGGTGGTAGGCCAAAGTTGGTAGGCGCTTGTGGAGATGCCATAGGTTCTGTTTCTATTGGCTTATTGTTCTGACATTGCGGGTCAACGTTATGAATGTCACCGAAACCGTCTATAGTGTCTTCTAAGGCTTCGATGCCTGATTCTACTTCCATTAGGCTGCTTTCGCTAAAGAAGTCTCTTGTAACTTCAGCTGAGTCTTTGTGTACTGTTAAATAAAATATTCATCCTCAAAACACAGTCTATTTTAAAAACAAAGCTTTAACTATTATACTGATAAAATAATTATTTACATTGTTATGTTTACTTATGACATATGTAGATGAAAACGCCAAATCTGTTACGATGGTGTATCACTTAAAACTTATCTGCGCCAAAGTGATGTTTTGGCAAAGATTGTATTATAGCTTGATCTATTAATAATCATAAATTTGTATGCACATTAAGGAAACTTCTTTATGACTATTGCTAAGCTGAAGATTTAATTTCGCCATCATATAACAGCTTAGTAACTAACCCAATATTCACTCACCTAAATTCTTATGTGTATCATCACTGGAATCTGAGTGGTTCTTGTTATCAACAGGATGACTTAATTCCCGTTCAGTGGCCTTAGCCGTCAGCGGTTGCGTCATTTCCGATAAGTTCTGTATACTGCTTTCTAGTGAAGATACCTAGTAGAAAGAATGGTACGAATTGAAAAACCGAACACCGGTGGGTACCGGTCCACAAATATCCCCAATTAGCGATATGTGAAACGAAGAGAGCGTAAATCGGATTCGCGTAAACTAGAGTATTGCAGATGTGACATTCATTATCGGATAAACGCGAGCAGCAGGGGGTTTAAAAGCAAAGCCAAAGGTAAAATACTGGAACGCGCGAATTAACGCTAAATACATTAATTGAAGTGAAGAAAAGGTGTGGTGTCAGTCGAGGCAACGGATTACGGGGTATTATTTTATAAAGACGTAACTTTATCATAACATCACGAAAGTATAACAAATAAGCCTTATTACGTCATTCATAAGCACCAAATGACAAGCCACACTAGACAGCATCGTATATTTAGCGTAGCAATGTAGCATTCATATCTAGTTTCCATACCAGTAAAATGCGATGGTGCAGTGAAAAATGGATTTATTTGTATTAGCTATATGCATTACATAGACACTTCAATGCAGGTAACTTGTTCACTTTTGTCACTTACATGATCATCAGCGTCATTTGTGGGCTATAGTGGTGTCATAGAATACTTTAAAAATTACTTTGTTACTGTGTAATGAATGTGAATGAACCGACTCTACACGTCGATCGACCAACGGCTATGAGTACATATCCATTGCAGCTTTACTAGCGACGTGAGTCTGATCTATTGTATTCGAATTAAGCGACAAATGTACTTAATTCTTGGCTAGCATTGGCCGGCCAACGTGTACAGTATTATTAAGCATGGTACGACTTACCTGGTTGTCAGTATCACCTACACTCTGCTGATCCAAGTCTTTTATTGCCGAATTATCTTCCGAATCTGATGTCGAGTTTTCTCGCGGGAGTGTTTTCTCCTTTGTTTCTGGTGTAACAAAATACATAGTAAATACGTAGTAAGTGTTATCTCTAACACTACCGTGAAATTCGATCTGATCGGTATAGTTAAGAAAAGTAAACTTGGATCAACAAGATTTCAGAATTATTCGTTAAGGCATGATTTTCCAGTTTGATATCTGGCTGTTCATAATTTACTCTGGACGTAGTAAATGACTGAACAAATAGAATATAGCCCTCAATGGTTTGAATGGATGTTATACTGTTAAGGTTTTACTCCTCTACGGAATATACATAATATGAGTTTGCGTAATATATATCGACCTTAATTAGGTTTGTTGCGTTAGTTAGGGATTGTTCAGGCCCGTTCTTCGGTTTTTATAGTCACATTTTATGTCACGTCTGCCTGCAGTAGGTTTAATTTAAAGTGAAAAATATAATTCCTAAAATCCGCGTGTCGGTAACAGCGCACGAGCTAGAATGAAAGCTATTTGGATTCACTATTTCTAATTTACCACTGTCGCATTGTTTTATTACAGTACAAAATTTATAACATTTATAAAAATAATTTAAAGGCCATGTGTTTTGGTTTGGGAAACATTTCTACTGGCGCAGGGATGAAACGCTCAACCTTCTTATAACAATCAGACCTAATATGTTAACACATATTAATATGTACAAGGCAAACAATTATGTACTTATGATGGTATTATACACGTCATTGTTTTATCTCACACACAATCACACAAACTTCTTTAATGTTTACAAATGTCAGTAATGACTAATGCGTAATTGTTGTTTGAAAATATATCATGTATAGGTAACCTACTATCAACTACTAACCGTACTTGGATAAAATATATTATTTTGACCTTGTACCTATCTTTATAGAACAGATTGATATTATAATAAGTTTAATTTGTTATATATTGAGTATTTAACTTAATTGTTAAATCAGCTTGATTTTATGGCCCCATTAATGCACAGGCGACGAACTTGGCTTCATGCAATAAGGGTTGCATAGATGGTAGGCAGCGACAGCGCCGGTAAGAGCAGTGATGGAGGAGTGTCGAAAGTCGTAAAGGTGGCATAGCGCCCATACCATCAGGCTGATGCATATACTCTCTGGACCCATCTCAAGCTTCAGGGAGCTGATCCCACATTCTGAACGGGTGCGAAAGGCAGTTCCCTTGAATATGTACGGTCCGCCATGCGGACCTAGGTAGCTTACATGGAGACGTCGTTTGCACAACGACAGCCGACATAATGCTACGTCCCTTGTTTCGGGACTTGTCTAGGCCGTGAGCAGACATCGGCGGGCTGTTTACGTATGTCGCAGACGGTTTGCAATAGGCGTAAATCGAGCAGACGCCGCTGTCAAACATAATTTTGGTTATTACGTATTTGCCGATAGCGAATAGACGGGCGAAGATCGAGGCGACGCCTTTGGCACGGAAGAGGAAACCACGTGTTTCTCCTTCCGCAAAAGAAGCACTCGGCGCCGGAGTTCGCTTGCGGATCTTAGGGATGAACAATATACATTGATGCATTACAAACAATCATTGTATTGAAACGATGATCGAACTGAACTGCTACAATCTATTTATCGTTGTTTTCTCATTCAATACACTTGGACTTTTGTTAAATTTTCCTCTAGCGAAGGGGAAGCGACCGTAAAGAGGCCGCCCCCATGCACATCTCTGGGGGATAGCAAAGGATTCCCCCAAAGCCTCGCTGTGCTGTGCCGCGCACAGTCGCACGTGAGCACAGGGGTGCTGCTGTCTTTCAGTGGGGCAACTCAGACTGCACGCACTAAGCCCCACTCTATGTACCTGTGGCCCCGATGGCCCTGTCATTATTTGTTAAAGATAAATAACGTTTTTTTTCAACCATTATTTGTGTGTTCCTGAATATAATTAAGCAATTTATTTATCTCTATATATAAATGGATGTTGGTATATCTGATTGAGATAAATAAACTTTGACGCAGTTTGACCGAACACCATTAAAGTTGGTACGTACATATATGTTTTTTAATTGAGAATGTTTTTATGCTTTCTACTTTGTTGTAACTGGCTACTAGATGGCGCTGCAGCACATCATCTTCTATACCGTTCAACCAATCGCCATAAAAAGGCTGGATAACACCTTTTTTTTCGTCGTGGGGACGCTTCATGGACTTACTTCCTCCGCCTTGGGAAGGGCGGAGGGGCATGCCGGACTCTTACTGGCCCTGTCTCTGTCCGGCCTGGCTGGCCGCACATATCCTACGGAGAGGCGCGCACAAAACACGCTCGCTGCCGTTTTCGCATCACGGCGATGCTGGGTGTCCTCAGGGAGTTCGCCCACACTGGGGCCCCATAAAGGGCCATGTACCGCACGACCCCCATGTAGAGCCTCCACCAGGAGGCATTGCCACCGCCCAAATTGGACAGCAGCCGCAAAAGTGCAGTCGCGGCCGCCGTTAGTTTGGGGGCCAACCTGAAATGCGGCAAGAAGTTCCAGCGGCCCTCTCTCTCCCGATCCCGCTCTGCTCTGCTTCTGGAGCATGACGCTCTCACAGAAGGAGACCACTGCATTCTAGTTTTCGTGCTCTGCCATAATAGCCGACACTACTGCTGGCAGAGAGAGCACTTGCCCGATCCGATCGACCAGAATCCGCCGATCGGCAGCCCACGCAGAGCACGCCTGGAGATTGTGCTGTGCGGTGTCTTGGTCGCTATCACAATGGTGGCATTGTGCCGTGGCCTCACGGCCTATCCAGTGCAGGTACGCACCGAAACAACCTTGCCTGGTGAGCACCTGCGTCAGCCAGGCTACAAAGAGCGGCACGACGGCCTCCACGACGCGCTTGGTCCCAAACTCCATCCGCTGGCAGTGACGCCACTTTTCAAGAGCGCGCCGCCGAGCTAGCCGCCTCAACCTGTCCAACGCCCCTGGAGGCGCACCTTTGCCGCTCTGGCGGAGGGAGCGTGTCTGATCGTATACCCACGCATCCATCTCCGCCAGGATGTCAAAAGACGGAAAACGCGCCAGAAGAGTTACCGCCTCGTAGGACACTGTTCGGTATCCTCGTGCGATCCGGATAGCCACTCTGAGCTGCAGACCGTGAATTTTGGTTATGCAGCGCTGGGCGCCTGACAGTCGAGCTGAACATACAGGCGCCCCGTAGAGGGCCGCGAGCCCCACAACCCCCCCTTGAGACGGCGAACTTCCTCACATGGTCACCCGAGATTGGACAGTAGCTGGTGTAATGTAGCCACTACCCTCTCGACTCAGGGGACGAGGAGCTGAAAGTGCTCTTCGAAACCTCAACGACTGTCCAGGGTGAGCCCCAGGTATTTCATGTATCGGCCCACTCCGATTCGCGCATCACCAACGTATCCACGAACTGGGTGGTTCTCTGCTCCTCGGCAGTTTGTGGAACCATAGCGCTTCGGTTTTTTGAGGCGCTATCCGCGCAAACCCAGGACGTGGATTTTGGCCACGACAATTGGCACCGCTTGCTCCGCAAGCCGAATGGTTCCCTCGAAGGACTCCCCGCTGGCCAACACCAGAGTGTCGTCAGCGTAACAGACTAAGCTGACGCCAGCAGGGAGAACGACACGCAGAACCGCGTCGTAGGCAAGGTTCCATAAGAGGGGGCCGAGAACTGACCCCTGCGGAACCCCGCACGTAATCTCCCTCCAATTTACGGTACCGTCCTTGCCCACGTAGCGAATGTTCCTATCGCGCAGTTAGGCCTCTATGATACACAGCAGGTAGGGCGGACACCGATGATGGACTAGTGCCGCCCTAATAGCGCCCCACGGGATGGAGTTGAAGGCGTTGACGATGTCTAGACTGATCGCCAACGCCGCCCCACTCCGCCGAGACACTGCCTGTTCCGACAGCGAACGGACACGAAGAATCGCGTCGATGGTGGACCGCCGCTGCCGGAAGCCACACTAACTTTCGGCCAGGCCAACTCGCGACACGTGCTCAACGAGTCTTCGGGTAATTCAATGAAAAAAATTGTATTCTTTAAAATTATGAATAGATTAGCCCAAATGTATGGAAAAAATAAATTAAACAAATATGCAGTTTTTAACCTAAACTTAATTTTCTCTCTTGCTGAATAGTTAGGCATGAATTATACATAAAAAAAGCGGGATAACGTCTGTAACAATTCGTATTCTTTATTTTAATATTTATCGAATAATAAAGAATACCCTGAAATGTCACAAGCAACGCCTGTGGCGCATGCTCAGAACGCAATACATCAGTGTCTTGACAACTCTTATGGCAGGTGGACCGAACGTTATTTTTTACAAAATGAATCCAAACATGAACAGCTTTGAATGATTATGAATTAAATAGTACAGATATAACATTTACGTAAAATAAATACAGAAATAAGTTTGTAAATACATTTAAAGGAGTTTATAGTTTCGTTTTGTGTTTTAAACTTATCATAGAACTAGCTGGGACCAACGGTTTCACCCGCGTGTAATTTAAAAGAAATTTAGAGTACTTCGACACTTGACATTAAATACTTATATTATTTTTTTGCACTGAACCCTAATTATTTTTCTAAAATAAAAGTAGCCTAAGTTATTCCTTATAACATCAGCTATCTGCCACTGAAAGTCCCGTCGAAATCGGTCCAGCCATTTCGGAGTTTACCCGGAAAAGACAGACAGACAGACAAAAAATTAAAAAAAAGTTTTTTTTTTATATCGACGGTTAATTACCAAGACCTCCTAACTTACATTTTTGACAAAATGCTTTTTTTACGAATTCTCAACGTAAACATTCTATCTTACCTAATAGAAAAATCTCTTATATAGAATTCACAGTATTTCGAGTATTTTTACAATCGTAGCAATATCTACTAAATATGCGAATGCAAAACTTCAGCGTGTGCATACAATTTGTATGAACTAGAGGCGTCTTTCGCGCCCTCTCCGCTTTAAAAGTAAGTTTTATTGTTTTTTCTTACATTGTACCAATATCTTCTTGTTAGAAATATGTATTAGTATAATTCTAACGTTTTTTGTGTAATGGTGATTGTTTATTATGAATAAATTTATATATATAAACAGGATATCTGTAGATAGAAGTAATAAGTTGTAACATTTAGCACTTAGGAGTTATTATACTCTAATGTAGAGTAGGTGTTTTATTAATTTCATAATTAGTTCGCATAGATCAAGAAACTTGGTCCAGCTCTGTCTGAAGCCTGATAAACAAAATGCTGACACAGAACAAAATGAAAGCCAAAGACACAACAAGATGTACAAGATCGCAGCGCACGACCACCCACTGCTCCTCCAATTTCTATGCAGATGTGTTTTTAGACCAATACTTCTGATTCACTACAGATCTTTAGCATTGAGAGAGAATTCAGTCATCAACAGCATGTCTTTAATTGATTCTTCACAAATACACGCAGTCTTCCAAGAAATAATAGAATTTACGTTAGAGCATAGTGCTGCGGAATTTACAAAAATATCGAATGTAGATGATGAAATGCTTACCTCCCCTAAGACAAAAAGAAAGTCAGGTAGTTCAGAACCTTCTACAGAAGTCTATAGAAGTGTCCTGAGCAATTGATCAGACACTGATTCAGCCTTCAGAGTTAGGATTTAATAATATGTTTTTACAGTCAACATTGCTGCAAAGAGCCGACGACAATGTTGATATGTCGCCCAAGGAAGATAGTGAACATTTGCCTAAAGAATCTGATAGTTCGTCTTCTGAAAGTTTCCTGAGTGATGTAAAAAATACATAACCAGACATGCAAAGTAGCCGTAACTTAGAATTCGGAAATAGAGAAGATACAGAAGCAATTTATAAGAAGTTTTGTATTGATAAGAATTGTAGTCAATTTTACAGAAAAAAGTCTGACGTAGTTTTCTCCTATAAAAAAACATTGCAATACACAAATTAAAAAAAAGACGTGTAACACCTGTTTGACCTATCAGAAAGGAAACTTAAATGAAGATGATTAGCAGCAGCATATTTCGATTATGGATTGATACGAGTAAACTTGATTATAACTCTGAATGGATTGAGATTCCTCAGAGACCAAAAATACTTCCATTATGTATCCTTACATACCATGATGCTAAACTAAAATATCTTCAAGAATTGAAATCTTTACTGCCGGAAGATTATCAGCCATTATGATTCTTTACCTCGTATTTTAATTGTATTAAGCTCTAATATAACAAAATAAAACCTAGGATCTCAATTAAATAGACTAGAAATAAATAGACTTAAATAGACTGATTTTATTAGCCATACTATAGGAAAGAGTGGTATCCGGATTAAGAATATAGCACCACTCCATCTCCTCCCATGGATGTCGTAAAAGGCGATTAAGGGCGTATTCTAGCCGATACGATGACTATGGGAAGTATTAAGTAATGATTGTATTGTGATTTATCTTTCATTTTTTTTTTAAAAACTAGGATTTCTCCTGTTTCGTGGGTGCGTTTACAGACATAAATTCCACAGACAATACACCCAGACCCGGAACCCGGAACCTGCAGATCATACAAATATTTGTTCCGTGCGGGAATTGAACCCACGACCCGGAGCGCAGCAGCCGACTATCAGCTGAAATTTTAATACTTAATTAATATTATTATTTTCCAGTTCTAATATCTTTCACTAGTTGAATTATTGTAAAATCCACATCAATGTTAGGACTACTTCCTTCCAAATGAAATAACAAATACTGCTATCTAGATATTCGGTCATAAAAAAGTGTGAAAATTTCTTCTATCTTACCTACTTATTTAATTTATTGAAACAAAATAATAATTTTGTCCTAATATTGTAAATATTTATATTTTAAACCAACTATTTTTTTTTTATTATATTTGCACTCACATCAAAGGCAGAAGATTTTTTGTGGCTACTGGAAACTTTTAATATATTGAGTTAGGTCTTGATGGTTAACCGTCGATTTATACTTTCATATGCATTTAGTAAAAAGCTGTTATTTTGACATTACAAACAGACAGAATTTTATATATTTGTATAGATAAGCCTGACAATGCCTCAATATGAACATAAATGTAAAGTGAAACATGCCCAAACTGTAAAAAAAATGCTTTGTACTTACATTATTTATAAGATGTTTATTTTCACTTTTACTTTACTTTAGTAATTTTTTTTATGGTACTATGTAAAAAATGTTGAAAGCTAGGTCACCCTAACTAGTTCCATCACTGAGATCCGGTAAGTATTTACCTAATAATCATCAGACCTTCAGAATGTATTTTGTATAATATTGTAACACTTAATGCTAAATAAGATAACTGGTGAAACTCATCATTGTAACTATTTTATTATCAAAAAATGTATTATTAGGCAATAAGCAAAAATAATGACAAGGCTGCGACACATCTGTTTTTGCCTAATCTTTAGATTCTTTTGTTGTTGTATGGTTGTTTATGATTGTTTATCGGTAGTTGGTAGTAAAGTAACTAATACTAGTTTAGAGACCAAATAGTATAAAGGTAATTGGGCAATATAATGCCCTTAAGATGATTGTTGTTTCAGTAGGTATTTATCGATTATTTTGTGCATCAAAATGACTCTGTAAGATTTACAGTACACCAATGTTTTATTTAAGTGAATTGAATACAATAACTAAAGAAAATTAATACAAAATCTGATAATCAAATAATGACTTTGGTAAACATGACTTTACAACACAAAATTACGAAAAGCTGCATGTAATAACAATACCCACTTTTTATAAATTGATACCCTACAATTATAATACCTCTTACTAAGCTTCTGTTATTGAGTTTAGGCTCTGAATATGTTAAAAGCTTTATATAGATTGTTACTTACCCTCAAGGGAGCGAGTTTTCATGTCTTCAACTGCCTGAGCAATTTTGAATTTGAAGTCATGGAAAATCTTCCATGTTTCATTGCTACCCTCTTTTACATCAGGGGCCACGTCCGATGTACTCCGCTTACCCAAACGATTTAAATAGTCTTTCATAGGTGATGATGAGACCTCCTTCGGTACAACAGTAACCTTTGCTTCATCTGGTGGTTTAGACTCAGGTTTGACATCTTCAGGCTTTTCAACAAGTTTCTCGGGCCGAATTGATTTAAAATATTTGTCTATGATTGAAGATGACCTTTCTCCTTTTTTAGGACTAGCATTCTCAAGTTGTGTGCAAGGAGGAGGCTCACACTGTGGTGTAGGAGGATCATCATCACACACATGGAACAACTCCTCTAATTCTTCATTATTGGCGTTGTATCTAAAGGATAGAGACGCATTGGGCGATTTTCCTAAAAACACAAACTCTTTATACTATAACACAAAGTGGCATTTTACAAATTTATTTACCTATTCTTCTACAACCCTGTATTGTATTTTCTAATAAATACATTCTAAAAATATAACACAAGGAACGCAAAAAGCGAAGAAATACATTGAAACCCGATTGGAGCGGCAAAGTGGCAATGAATTAGCGTTCGACTGTTTGTGTGTTCGTCTTTGTTGTCAAAGAAACAGCATACAATTTTAAAAATGTATGAAATTGTACTAATAAACAACCATTCCCCTTTGGATAGAGACGTTATATATTTATTTATTAAACGAGTTTCTTATTCTACGAAGATAACCATATGCTAAAACCATGAATTAAAACTGTTGGCAAATATATTCCATACATACCTACTCCAGAGATCTCCATTTTAACAAATGACAGATAAAAAACTATTTATTGTGTAACATCTTTTTCTTCATATTAGTAATAACTAACTCTTATAACTTCAGTTCGATAATCTATTTCCCTATTTTAAGATAAAGGTAGGTAGTGGGTCCCCTCGCTAAATCAAATTTTAAGAATTGTCTTCTCGTCTGTAACTGTCACGTCAAGTTGTCAAATTTTAAATGTCATTCCTTTTTCATAATAATAATGTCGTAGTTTAGTCGATTATATCGCATCGGTTTACTAGACTACTACTACCAAAAACTAAATTATAATAATTTTGAAATAGAAAAGGTATATCAATTTATACCATTCTTTTTTCTTTCTACTATCTGGGCAATATTTATACAAAATATCATGGATGTATTACCTAGACAGGATCATGCAGTATGTTACAAAAATGAACACGAGCGAGAGCCGTCGAAACTGAGTTTGTCTCTGTCTACTAGGGTAGCCAAATAATATTAAATTTCATGAATTTTTTCATACCTAAGACTGTTATCAGAAATACGGGGATACGTAGAACTAAAGTTGCCAGCATAGTTAAAAGGATAAGTAAGCTGAAGTAGCAATCGGCGGGGCACATGGCTTGTAGTACTGAAAGCCAGTGTGGCAGGAATGTTCTGCCGCAACAGCTATCAGTACTACGAGCTATGCTAAGTGGGATCTTGCACCGGAAAACGCTGCGTGGGACGGCTTCCAATGAGATCGACTGAAGGTCACTGCGTGTGGCCGGCATGTACCCGGTCGCTGTAGAAATCTATGGGGGAGACCTTTGTCCAGCAGTGGACATTCTTTTGCTGATATGATGATGATGATGATCATCATCATGAAAATTAAAAATATTTATTACAAACTAACGGTGCTGACAATTATCCGGTGACACATCCATGGGCACCCTACTTTATCACTGCTTCAGAAATTATGTTGGCAGTCACTTGCGGAAAGGTAAGCCGCAACCAGGAAACGACTCTTTATTACAACCACATACACAGCAAAAGTTCACCATTTTGACTATCAGAAGTATTAAAAACATTCATAGATGATTCACAATAACAACTCCATCGCCATAATATCGCCATATGGTTTTTAACGTGGCAAAATCCTTGCTGCTGTTTAAAAGTGGTATAACATTTACATATATTATTTTTAATTCGTTAAGACTATTAAACATGTTAGCATTTACCATCATCATCGATAGTTAACCATATTAATATGAATTTTACATGTTTTAGGGCCGATTTTTCAATGGTCAGATAAACAAACACATAGCATTATTTCGACAGACAACAATTTTTCAATCGTCATATAGGCTTTATTTGACGAATAAGGCGACTACCTGAAGAATAAATTAATCTGTCCCTTTGACCACCAGATAGAGCGATATTAGATTAACCATTCGACATAACGATAGATGCGGGACAGATGGTGAAAACAATACATTTACTATTAGATTAGTTATTTCTTGGTTTTGCGTTTAATACTAAGTAGAAGTGTTATTTTTATGAATATTTTTCATAGCATTGATGACCCAACAATTGACGAAGAGACTCAATAAATGAATTAATTAATCCATCGGGAAGAAATATAAGAATTGTCAGGTCCAGGCCCGATCACTTTACCATGTGGGATTCAAAATAATTCTATCGTCGATTCAGACTTTTTTGACAGTATGTTATTGTATTTTTTATTATTCGTTATTTTAATATTTCCATCGCCTTTATACGTTAGCGCATCAGTTCGTTTTGCTTATTATGTGAGTTTGACTAACTGTATCTCAGCAGTATGAAAGTTCGCCGAACGTTCTCTTTTCTTCGATTCCATTAGAAGTCAAACATAATTACTGTACGTACACAATAACGGGAGCCTTAAACAAACTAAAAGTAAACATTTACTAACAACAAACATAACCACGAATTTTATATAAACAATACTCCATCTACGTTTAAGAGTGATATATTTTGTCATACATAGTGCATGGAATAGTCTGTCCTGCTCTAACATCTGTATATGCACTATGTTTGTTTCATCTCTCTGAAGACGAACGACGACTTTGAACGACGCTACGTTAGAGGCGAAATAATCGAAAGAAAATGTCCCTAAAGTCTATAGGAGTAAAAGTATATATGTAAAGGATTTAGATATGAATTTTTAAAAAAAACAGCATGTTACTGTCCCACTTCTGGGCACGGGCCTTTTCTCAGGATGAGAAAGGTTACGCCTTAATCCACCACGCCGGCCTAGTGCGGGTAGGCAGACTACACACACCATTGAGAACATTATTATATTATCTTCACGCTTTTATATAATGTACGGCCGAATACTGAAATGCCACTTAATATTAAGTCCCGCTTTAACTATTCGAGAAACCCGTTTCGGTAGGAGACCGGGTGGCTCAAATAGTTAAGGCGAGACTTATTATTAAGTGGCGTTTCAATATTCTGCCGTTAGTTAGATAATTTTATTTATGAGTTTATGACTTCCAAAAGACAGACCGTAAGTTGAATGAACTTAAAATAAATTAAGTATTAACAACCAAATGATACTATATAGCAAGAGCAGTGATGGCGTAGTAGTTAAAAGTTTCACTTTCATACTGGAGAGTCTGAGTTCGATCCCCGGCCGAACCTGATTTTTCGGATTCATGCGCGTATCAGAATTTGATTATCACTTGCGTAATCGCGATTGCGATCTGTAGCCGAGTATTCGAGTATGTAAAAGAGTGCGTCGGAACGACAAAAAGTACTACAACCTCTCGCATGCTTAGCAGCGTTCAACTTCTAATTGTTCAAGGTCCAAACAATCTAGGTTGATGCGTAGCCGTGTATACAATTTTATCAGCGCTTGTATCCAGGCGAGGAGCTTTGTATTTTTGCCTCCTAGGCGCTAGGTAACTACCATCGTGAGCGAAGCCATTTCAGGGTCGGTGCATAAATAGGGTAGCGCATTTATAAAACAAAAAAAAAAAACGTTTATTTTACTTTTGTATAAAAATAAAAATAAACATTTTATAAGATGAGACATTTATTATGAAACAGAATCAGTGACATTATATTGGTCACGGATTAGTACACTCTTCCCGACTATTTTTAGGGTTATTAATTGCAAAACACTTGAGTGTGTCTGCCTGATGGTCGTCAGCTAGAGAACAAAAAAAATCATACGCCTACGTGACATACTTGTTATTCGCGCTCTAGTATCGTAGAAGCCACCCGAGCATGGTGGCTTCTAAGGGTGAGATTCAGAAACGAGTCTAAGCTAAGTTCACGCTTCTATCTGTCAAAATTAGGGGCGTATGGGTGAGATTCAGAAACGAGTCTAAGCGTGAACTTACGCTTCCATATGTCAAAATGCACTACTTACGCCCCTAATTTTGACAGATGGAAGCATAAGTTCACCTATGAGCCTTTGTTATGAACCACCCGCCAAACAAACTTATTCTTCGAAGAGTTGCCGACAAGGCAGCACGTGCGGGTCAGCGTCGTTTGACGTAAAACTGCCTATAAATTGGTACAATAAAAATAAATATTTTACCGGCAGGTGCAGTGTCGTCAACTTAGGAAAATATGGAAGTGGAATTTTTTGTATGGTTAGTAAAAAAGATATATTTTTAATCAGAAATACAGCCTTACTGGATCGGACAGGGTTTTGTTACATGTTGTATAGTGTACCCATGTTCGCTTTCTTTGTTTTTGACTAATGCTTACAAAAGCAAGGCTATCTCCACGTCAGAATCATTTGTCACCTTTTTAAAAGTTGGCTAAAGAGACGGGGTCACCTTGAACCACGTCAAGGACCTCAGTGCGTCAGTGGGATGTCAGTTCGGCTTCAACACGCCCGCAGTGTGATATGCACGCCACGCTCACACCTGCTGAGGACCCGTCGACGTTCCATCCTGCCTGCTGTAGGATCGCCACAACTAATAGAGACTAGCTTCTTATGGCTTCGCCAGATTCACCCGGTTAAGTAGCCACATTTGCCTGAAAGGTCTGCGAGAAGCTCTACTAAAAAAACCGAGACTAAACCGTTCTTAACATATCGAGAACATTTCCATCCTGACGGCCGTGGCTCATATGAATATATCTATAAGCTGCAAACTCTGACACTAAACTTCGTAAGGAGTCAGAAATATCTATAAAATCCAACAATAATTTACGTGGGTATTATAATAGGTCACATTGCTCGTAGAACTGATGGCCGTTGGGGCACAAAGGTTCTCGAATGGAGACCGCGCACCGGAAAACGCAGCGTGGGACGACCTCCAACGAGGTGGACAGACGATCTGGTGAAGGTCGCTGGGAGTCGTTGGATGAGAGCGGCATGTGACCGCTCGTTGTGGAAATCTAAGGGGGAGGCCTTTGTTCAGCAGTGGACGTCCTGTGGCTGATATGATGATGATGATAATAATAGGGACTACTAAAGTTCTATGACAGTCAAGTATTTTACATCACAGTACATCTGTCAGCTGGCAGTTGGCACGTGTATTTATAACTCAACTGCGATCGCCAACACGTCTGCCAAGCGTGGCGATTATGGCAAAACCCCTCAATAGGTCCACTATACAATCATACCGGTGGTTGTGGCAATCTTTGGGGGAGGCTTCTGTCCAGCAGTGGATCTGTTTAAGCTGAAATGATGATGATGATTATGTGGGGAAAATTTGGGGATTTTGACATCATCGTTATTTAATATCGATAGTCCGAGTCGGAACACTTCTTCAAAATCTCCAAATACATAATTACTTTAACAAAAAGAATTAGGTTACTTATGGATAACGATCAGCTCTCCATATTTCAATACTGTTAATTGCATCACCTTTGGAGTAGGATTATTGGGGAATTTGATAACGGTCTGGCTTGTAAACGTCCATTATTGAATAACTATTCAAAAAAGTGTTATAACAATCGGTTGCAGGGGTGAACTGAACTATGATAACGCTTCTCAAACAGATTAATGATTGTAGTGAAGATTAAAGAAGGATGCTGCTGCTTATCAGCTTCTTTTATTGTTAAACTTGTGTATTTGTAGTTCTGAATAATTATAATCGACTAACTAAAGCTATACAATAATTTCGTATAATCTATGATGATGCCAATTACCAGTCGACCTTCTGTCATTCTGTCAAAAACAACATCATATCTCTTTTTTTGTACATAGTGTTTTTGTAGTTACGTTTATTACATCAAAAATAATGGAAATTACACATATGATTAAATACAAAGTGAATTAAGTTTAGTAGTACTAAGATGAAGTACTTATTTGTGATATTATTCTTATGTGGATCCCACGGCGTGTGTTCTGTTTTGGACAACAGTGGAAAGGTGAGAGTTGAGATATGCGCCGATTGCGCTGCATTTATCATTAAAATGACTATTAAATATGTAAATACAAGGGCGATACTTAGAAATTAATCAATCTGATTATTGTTGTAGGAAAGTACAGAGTTGTCGCGTGCATTTGATGACCGGCCCCTGTTGTTTGCCACGTTAGGGGGCGGCATGGTCGCTGTCGAACCTCTGGCGGGCAATATTATATGGAAATTAAAAGACGGTAATATTTTTTTATAACCTGACTATTATTATTCATTAGTGCATCTTTATTCGGGTACTCCAGTTATGAAATACTATTGAGTTTAAAATATAATTTTCATTTAATATTTATCATAATTCCCAGTATTACAGTTTGTATTTTCTTCTCTAAGTTGTTCAATGCAAGCTTACTACCTTTCCTTGCAGTTAAATGTTTTTGACAATTTGTCAAATTATTGGCTGAGTGACTCAGCTACCAGTTGATGTATGTGTACAATTATTAAACCTTTTAAAATCATAAATGTCTTTCTTATCATTCATATTGCATCAGAACTGTTTAGTAGTTATCAAAGTACACAAACAAAATTCTTCAAAGCATACTTCGCTACAAAGCGTACATAACTATTTATTACATATTTAAATTAAATTGAATGATTAAATTAATTTTCCGTGTGGTGTCCAGATTAAGAACACTGCACTACTCCACCTCCTTGTTGGATGTCGTAAAAGCCGACTAAGGGACTCTAAACCTGAGGGACGGGCAGCAGCGTCCCTTCTGTGGAACAGTACATATACTGCGCTCACCAACCTGCCTGCCAAGTGTGGTGAGTATTGGAAAATACCCCCCAAAATCACAACACAATTGTGGAAATCTTTGGGGGAGGCCTTTGTTCAGCAGTGGACATATAAATGGCTGATATGATGATTAAATACACAACTTTGTTATATAATCCTCTTTAATTAATTCATAAAAATGTATTAAGATACAAAGATATAGATTATAACAGGTACAGGTGAATTATTATCTTTATTATTTATCTCTTATTATAATTGTTACTATTTTTTTCTAATAGTTGTCATTGATATCTATTACTGGTTTGAAATGACTGTGTTGCTACCAGTTGAATAGGCAGAAAAGTCTTTCTCACTAAAGACTGTCACATACTTACTTTCAACTTCACATTACAATATTTTACAAATATTACAATTATTTCCATCATAGCCTTTAACCTTTTAAATGCCACAGTTGAAAATAGCAGACAAATGGGAACATGTTTACCACACCAACAATGGGACCCCCCATTTGGAATCTCCACTTTCTTTTTGTTAGTGTTTGCATTAAATTTGTTCATTGGCATAGAAAAGGTGCTTTCAGTTATGTTAGTCAGTCAGTTATGCCTAGAACTAAAAGCAACAACAAGTCAAAAGGTTAAATGGGCTTTAAGAAAACAATCAGTAAATATTGTGTCATAATCTTAATGCTGGATGAGATACACTGCGATTTATTTTAATATTATGGATGTAAAATTTATTTAACTGTGTATTACTTTCCTATAACATGCAGGATGTCATGCTAGGTATGTACCAAGCTGTATCTTAGATCAAGTAAGGAAATATTTTTATATTAAAAAAGTCACTGGAATATATGAACCTGCCATCAACATATACCTCACTGTAAATTATCCATATCCCTGCTTGTTAATTCTTCTTGTCAAAGTTTAGTACTCTTCTTAAAGAATAAAACAAGGATAATATAAGAATCAACAGATTCTTATAGTATTTTAGACTGTGCCAAACTTTTTAGTAACATATGTTATATTTATTCATATATATCCAAAAGGAATCTATACAAATAAAAAAATGAAGTGTCTATTTGTCATGTCGAAATAACAGTTTACTAAATGCATATGCAAGTAAATATGGTAGAATAAGAAAAAAAAAAATATCTTTTTTGTCTGTCTGGCCTACCAAATTTCCGGAACGGCTAGACCGGTTTTGACGGGACTTTCACTGGCAGATAGCTGATGTTATAAGGAGTAACTTAGGCTACTTTTATTTTAGAAAAAGAATTAGGAATCTGTGCAAAAAATTGAAACCTGTATATTATATACTCTGTGTCAACTGTCTATGCCTATGTACTTTAAATGATTTAAAAGTAATCCGATTTCTTTTAAATTAAACGGCGGGTGAAGTCGCGGGGCTCAGCTAGTATATTTCCATAATTGACTAAACTTATGGCTGAATAATATCTTAAATGCTGTGACTGTAAAAGGTGCAGCTGTAAAATTACAAACACTTTGGTAACTTGCAAGGGTGATTAACTATTGATAAGATTAAAAAGTTCAATTTGTATTAATGGGTCATAGATAAGAATTATGATCACCTTGTGTGTGCCAGACAATATATGTAGATAACTTGATTTTTATTATCAAAACATATTTTCGCTTAATTATTATCTTTTGTATGCATCCTTTTGTATCAATCCAATATGATTAGATGGAATTATCTAGTGTAAATTGTATGTCTATTTTAATCTGCTTTCAACTTGATTAGAGGTGTAATTAGTGTGTGGTTACGTTAGTTACAGTTTTTTGTGTGTTATTAATTATATGAAAATTTACTAGCAGTGTGACTTTTATAATCGTAATTTTATATTGCACTTATAACCTCTCAAATGGCTATATGTGCTGGTGGAGAGAGAATAGGTTTTTAATTGTGTCTGGCATTGAGCCCGTTAATGAGATAATCTTGTTACATGATAATATTATAACTATAGTGCTTACCTAAAAAAAACCTGGCACATTGATACTGCGTTGACAAGTAGATACATCAATGCCTTCACCTTCACGAGGTTCATCTGCAGCAGCACCATTAATGGAAGACACACATGTATTCATATTTTCTTAAATAAATTAAGAAAATATGATGTTACTCATAGTATTATAAAAATTTACAATAGGTAAGTATCTTATATCAATCAATCAATCATATCGGCCATACAACGTCTTCTGCTGAACAAAGGCTTCCTCCATAGATTTCCACAATTGTGTTATCATATTGGGTGGAATTTAATTTGGGAAAATTTCATTCTATCTGGTATCCCACACATGGTTGATACCGTGCTTCATTTTCGATATGAGTGGTAGTGTTGAGTAGGACATACAAGAGGCGGTACATTTGTCCCGTACATGACACAATATTGTAAGAGCGGCTCAACATTATAACTTGTACCACTTCAAATTTTATGTCGCGTTACTTTACTCTTCGCATGTGTACTGTAGGGTGAGAGAGAGAGAGAATGAGGCACATGCTTCAAAAGCACGTCTTTTTATTCAACGGACATTATCGTGACTGCAAGAGACAACATGATGTTTTTATTCACTCTATTACAAATGTACTAGTACAAAGTACGAGACGCGACAGTTTTAGAAAAATATGATTTCATGAATGTCTGTTAAATACCTATTTGTTTTGCTTGTTTATGACTGTGTATTAGGTATATTTTAAATCAAAATCATGTTTTACAAATAAGTCGCAATAATGCTACAGTGGCTAATAAGTAGAAACGTCGATACAATCGTCATTCGTCTAAAATCAATCGCTTTTTATTACTTTGCTTTAAGTATTACCTCAATCACACTTTGTAAGACAGGGCAGTACAAATACAGCAACAGTACATGAAATACTCGTTCTTTCAAATGTACCGCCATGCTTCATGAAGCTGCAAATGAGGCGAGGCGTCATTATGTCATGACGCCTCGCCTCATTTGAAGTGGGACATTGTACTGGCGCAGTACAAAAAAGAGGCTACTCTTACAAACTCATTTTTAAATCGTGTCCTACTCAACACTAATGAATGGCGCGGAATCCTTCTTTTTTCCTAGTCTGTGGCAATACCATAGATATGTTACGTCCATATTAAATGGCGCGCAAAATACAGTTTCGCTTGCACAACCAGGTCGCGAGGAAAAATATACAAAAACAACAAGAGTAAAAGAGATAGCTATCTAGGCGAACCGATTGCGAGGTGCTACAATTGGGGGTGTTTTGGATCTTACTTTGAGCACATGTAACATATCTACTTCTTTTAATATATAATATAATTGATTCTATGGACATTTCTGACCTGTCACTCAACGTAGGCCTGGGTCATATCGCTTTTTATGAGAATCGTATCTAAATCAGATTTCGAGATTCAATATTGGATTTTAAAACTATATATTTCAATATCCAGATATTGTGCGTATATAGATTGTTGAAATTGGATACGATATTGTGGGTAGGTATTCGATGCGAATCGGATTTCGATTCGATCGGATTTTAGATTTGTATAATCCGTCCTTATATATCTTTATGTAGCTTATGCAGATACTGTAGAGTACTCGTATATTTTTATTCAATTTGCTATAAGTGAATTTTTAAATATTTTTTTATAATGTTTTATTAATTTATGATAAGTTTATAAAAAAATTAGAAAGAAAGGTTAGGTTATATGTTAATTTACTTATGTAGGAGTTAAAGTTATGTACCTAGATTGAAACGATACGATGTTGATGATCGATCCTATAATACCTATATAAATGTTAACAATAATATCGCAAATTTACCGTCGTTCCTTACTAGCTGTATAGATCACCACAAGCACGACATCTAGCCTTTTTATCGGTGTCATTCATCATCTTGGATTTTGAACCAGCCAATATCCGATTTGTAGATATTGTATCTGATTTTGTATCTCTATACGATTTATATCGCCCACCACTATATCCCCCCTCCTAGTATTTCATTTCCATGCCACGGTCTGGATGGGTAACCATATATTTCATAGCGAGAACGCACCGTGCCTTGGCGAACACGTTAAGCCTCTGTACCCCGATTCTCGTAAAAATCAACAATGTAAATATCGTTGAGGTTTGAAAGTCGTTCGATCGCTGCTCTATCCGCAGGTGGTATTTATTTATTATTTATTTATTATTATTTGGATCTCCAACAGAGGATACACAATTACAAACTATTTAAGTAACACAGAGGACAATAACAAGTATGCTCCTCCAATTACAGAAGACCACATCATTCATATATAATCTAGGTAAAAATTAAATTTAATGAAGACAAAGTATATTCATGACATTAAAATAAGCAATAGCAAAAAACATTATGTTGAAGGTAAAATTAATATATGATACAATTAAGTGAAATTGGTTATAATCAAGGATAAATAACAATTTTTAAGATATTTTTAGGATAAACCTTAAATGAATGAATGATAATAAAAAATAAATTGATTAAATTAAAATAATCAAAATAATATCATCTGTTTAACAATATGAGTTTGAGCTCTTTTTTATATTTTGTAATTTTGCAAGTGATGTCCAAATTATTCCGTTTAGCTAGTTCATTATATTGCCTGCAAAGTCTTGGAATAGTGGCGAAATGTCCGAGATTAGTTTTGGATCGTGGCACGTTAAAAAGGTTAAAGCTAGATTTACGTGGCAAGCGAGATGGCGCATTTATCTGCAGTTTACCAAGAAGCTCGCTACAGTCAACAACCCCACCGAACAGCTTGTGTAGAAATACGAGGTCAAGTAATTTCCTTCTATCTTCCAGCGAGGACATTTTATAGTGTTCTAGTCTTAGATTGTAGCTATTGATTTTTCTTGCCAAATTATGTTTATAGCAAAGATGGTATAGAAAACGTCTCTGTACACTTTCCAGGCGCTTAATATAGACATCGTAATGGGGGTTCCATACGCCGCTGTTGTATTAAAGTACTGGGCGGACTAATGTATTGAATAATTTAATTCTAGTTGAGGGTTTAGAAAATTCTTTGCTATTACGCAAGACAAATCCGAGAACCTTAAACCCTTTAGAAGTTATATTTAATATGTGCCTATTAAATTTTAGTTGCTTGTCAAATATTATTCCCAAGTCACGGATCTCTTCTACATGATGCACGGTTTGTTGGTGTATTGTGTAATTGTTTATTTGAACATTTTTATTTCGAGAGAATTGCATATAATGACATTTGGCGACATTGAGGGACATTTTGTTTGCTGTGCACCAGTCCACCATTCGGTCCAGATCAGTTTGTAATAAAGCAGAGTCCAAGTTGGTCATTATCGGTTTCATTAATTTTACGTCATCCGCGAAAAGGTAGAAATTTGAGTGCTTGAAGCATAACGCTATATCGTTAATAAATACATTAAAAAGAATGGGGCCTAGATGTGAGCCTTGCGGGATTCCCGATGTTGCTGGAAAGGTTTCAGAGTGATAACCATTGATGACAACTTTTGAATTTCTGCCAACTAGGTATGAATGGAACCATTTAAGTAATGATCCGCCTATTCCTATTTGAGATAGTTTATTCAAGAGCAAATTATGGTCAACCTTATCAAATGCTTTACTGAAGTCTGTATATATGGTATCCACGGGGACTCGTTTATCAAGAGACTCCGATATGGCTGTGACATAACACATGAGGTTTGTAGATGTTGACCTTGAATTAATAAAACCATGTTGGTGTGTAGTAATATGCTGCTTAACATGTGCAGTTAGACGTTCAGTTACTAGTTTTTCAAGTATTTTTCCAAATATGATAAGGATAGAGATAGGCCTGTAGTTAGATACTTGTTGCTTTTCCCCTGATTTGAAAATAGGGACTACTAAAGCTTCTTTCCACCTCTCAGGAAAAATTCCCTCTGTCACAGACTTATTAAAAATAAGTTTAAGCGGTAAAGTTAAAGCCTTCGCACATCTTTTGATGAATACGGGTGGAATACCATCACTTCCAGCTCCTTTATGTTCGTCTAAAGATTTTAACGTTCGGAATATTTCCTCAGTACTAAATTCCAGTCTACATATGTCTGAAAGAACATGATAACTATCAATCTGTTTTGATACATACACCGCGGACGAGGTATTGTAGACTTGTGCAAGGTTCTCGGCGAACAAGTTACAAATATCGTACCCGTTTGATGCCGTTTTGTTCTTATGGTACATTTCAGCGGGGTATATACTACAATTTTTTTTCTTATTTTTAATGAACGTCCAGAACCTTTTTGGATCCTTTACAAGTGATTCTTCGACTCTAGCTACATAATCCCTGTAACAGACTTCTCTAAGCCTACTACATTTTGCACGCAAAGTCTCAAATGATAAGATATCTAGAGGATTTTTATACTTCTTTATTTTAATGCGATATTTATTTTTTTCTTTGAGAAGACGTATAAGATTTCGAGTGTACCATTTTTGATATTTGCTTCCCAATATCTTTTTCAACGGAACATTTTGTTTGATAACATCATGTACTATTTTGTAAAAAATATCAATTATATCGTTAGTTGTGAGGCTACCTTCCAGTTCTTTTTCCCAGTCTACGGAATTTAATGTCATCATGATATCATCGTAGTCAGCCCTGAAGAAGTCTGGTTTAAAGGTTGGTTTTACTTGAAGATGGTTTGAGTTGACGATTGCGGGAATGAATAATTCAAATGGTGGGTGCAAAGGATCCTCTGGGACAAGGTGCCAGGTGCAATGGCTCAGGTTAAGTAACAAAGTGTTACAAAGGGCTAGATCTAATGTTTTGGATTTATTATTTTGTAAGTGATTAAATTGTCCCAAGTCATTCAAAGCAGTAAAATCTAAGAAAGATTTAATCACATCATTATTATTGCTGGGATAAGGGAGTATATAACCTGTGCGCTGGTTGTCAATTTTCCAAATTATGTTACTGAGGTTAAAGTCCCCTAAAATGAGTGTGTGTTCGCTGCGATCAAGAGCACCCTGGGCAGAATCCAAGAATATTTGCATGGTATCATAGGTCACTGGTGGAGGTAAATAAACGCCGCATATATAAAACTTATGATTTTTACTACCTCGTGAGTCGGTTTCAATACTAATCCACACGTCTTCACACAAACTCTCCAGGTGTGGTTGTCGACACGATTTTAATCTCCTAGAAACAGCGACTAAAACGCCACCCCCATCCTTGCGCGCACTATATAGACTAGATTCGCGATCTCTCCTGTAAATATCGTACTTGTTGTCAAACAATTCGGCGTCATAAACGCTGCCGTTTAGCCAAGTCTCCGTTAGCACAATTATATCATAATCTTGTAAGGACATGTTATGGTAGAAAATATTCAATTTAGTTTTTAAGCGTATTCACGTGATCCTTGAACGTAGTTCAATAGGACTTAATCCGATAGGATCAAAACTTAACGATTAGTCGTTGAGTAATCGCTTAGTTGTTTGTAGACGTAAGATGTCAGATTTTTTGTATTCTATCGAGTTATGTGATCAGTTTTTTCTCTCTTAATATTGTGATTTTCGTCATATTGATTAAATAAATTAAATTAAATATGATATCAATGAATATAAACTGGAAATAGTATTTTTTTATTTTAATTAGGTACCTACCTGCTTGGCAGAAAGTTGGAATCTACGCATTAACGACTGCCGCTTAATGACACCAACTGGAACCGATGATTAACGTGCCGGAGAAACCTACTCAATGCAAATACCACCCATCCATGGACTGACCGCGCTAAATGTTGCTTAACCTTGCCGATCGTTTACCGATCAGTGAATGAAATGGTATATGCCAATACCACTATGCGGTCACCCATCCATAGACTGACCGCGCTAAACGTTGATTAACCTTGCCGATCTAATCTTAGGGTGAGATTCAGAAACGAGTCTAAGCGTGAACTTACGCTTCCATCTGTCAAAATTAGGGGCGTCAGTAGTGCATTTTGACAGATGGAAGCGTAAGTTCACGCTTAGACTCGTTTCTGAATCTCACCCTTAGTTCTTAGATAAAAAGAAAATTTAAAAAATTGTCACATAATATATATGAGATTCGTAGCAGCGCGGAAATTGCTAGTTCACACAAATCTAACTGTTCCATCAACTCCAGTACTGATAAAAACTACTTATATTATACGTCTTGTCCTTGCCTGCTCGATGTGATATCAAAGTTGAAAGTATAGGTATTTAATATGCTCAATAATACACTCGGTATTATAATAAAACAGCGCCATCTAGTAGTACCGATGCCGCTTAGTACCTAAGCGAACACATAGACGGCGTTTATAAAACCTGCCATCTGTTTAAAAAGAAAGCTTGCCAGTTCGCTAGCCAGAGTTAGGAAGGTGCCATTTCTTTGTATGGGATTGGGTATCTGTACTAGTGTATTATAATATCTGTGGTATTATAAACTAAGAATAATATTGTATGAGTATATTCGTCAGTCAAATATGAATTTATATTAATCTTTTTTCATAGAACCGGTAGTGAAGGTCCCAAACCAGCAGGCTGATCTGATGCCCCAGTTCCTGCCGGACCCTCGGCACGGATTCCTCTACATGTATGGCCCTAGAGGCGACCAGATGCTGAAGAAGTTACCCTTCACTATACCAGAGCTAGTCGCAAACGCCCCATGTCGATCAACAGATGGTATTTTGTATACAGGGAAGAAAAGTGACACGTGGTTCATGTTAGACCCATTGACTGGGTTCAGGGAACAAGTTTCAGGTATAGTATTGCTTTTTATACTCGTATTTCCTAAGGTTAGACCGGTATTCTGTCTGTCGTTATACACAAGACAGTAATTTTGTTCATCAAATTTAAAATAAAGGTGAAATGATAAATTGAGCGCCTATGGCATATACAGGCAGCTCTTGGATTTTTTAAAAGAAGCAACAATAGCGAACACTGAAGAAAAGTTAACCAAAATTGGTTTGTATCTACACAACGACACAAATCTCAAGTTCATTCATTGCGTTCGGAGAAGGAGAATGTCGCGCGCCGAAATGTCAAGATATCAAGAAACTACTACTTACTATTTTACTCGGTATCGCGCGCCGAAATGTCGAGATATCAAGAAACTACTACTTACTATTTTACTCGGTATCGCGGCTGTAGAGACTTGCATTCACATTATTATACATCGTTACGGCAACCTAAATTTTTCGTTATAATTTCTGTTGCGATCGGTAGTTTGCGATGGTGTCGTTATCTATGTCGAGACTGCAGTCTCCCAGGCCCAGGCCTTAAAACGAGTAGTAGTATTAACAGTTGTAAAACTCTCATTTTAAATAAAAATACGCATACAGTAGAAACTAACTGCACATTATTTGTAGTCTTATTATATTATTTCCTTTATTTAAACTGAATACATATAAATTACATTTTTAAATATACATCATACAAAAATATACATTTAAAAATATAAAAAACAGTAGCCCACCGGCATCGGGAACAAGGTCCAAGCTGCCGGTGGTCAGGGCTCCAGAGAGAGGAACCTCCTAACAATACGAGCCGTGCCTAGGAGTACCGCTTTCTGCATGAAGCCCTTGACCCAGCCGCCTAACGAGAGCCTCTTCAGGTGTTGGTCGAGGCTCTTGGCCATTAGGCCATTGGCCGTAACGACTATCGGCACAATGATTGCAGAGTCTACTTCCCACATGTCGACAACCTCGTGCGCCAAGTCAAGATACTTAATTTGCTTATCTTTCTCGGCCTTCACGAGATTCTCGTCATGTGGGATAGTTATATCCACAATCATTGTGCGGCGCTCTACTCGATCTATCACCACTATATCAGGCTTATTGGCTACAATAGTCCTGTCAGTGATGATAGATCGATCCCAGTACAATGTGACATGGTCATTCTCGAGAACTGGGTCGGGCACATACAGCATTGCATACAACATTGCAGCGCAAGTTGCTGGTGTATAATCCTGGCCACTTGGTTATGCCTGTGCAAGTACTCGCCATTAGCAAGACGAGAACAACCGGAAATAATGTGACGGATAGACTCACCCGGACGGTGGCATGCCCGACAGATGTCAACCGTGCCGTCCTTCACAATATATTTCCGATAGTTATTCGTCATGATAACTTCATCCATAATTGCACAGATAAAACCTTCGGTTTCCCCGAAGAGGTCACCGAAGCGTAGCCAAGACGCGGACGCTAAAAAGTTTACATAAGCCATAATTTTATTATATTTATTATTGATTTTATTTTATTATTTTTACTTTTATTACACATACTTGGACCAATTACAATAATTAAAAATAGAAGACATAGGTAAAATAGAATATAAAACTCGCATCTTTTATAAATTCCTCTCGTAATGCTTCTGAAATACTAACAATATCTTCTTCCAATCATCCGCAAACAAATCACAACTCGGATGAGAATCCAAGAGTTCATTGAGTACAGCAAGAGTGCGCTACCTTACGACATGAAGGTCAGCAAAGAGCTTGTGTTTCCTGTTGCGGCGGTAATTATCTGGAGCGAATAATCGTGATGTTATGTCGCTGTAATCGAGTTCGTTATAATATAAGGTTATTGGATTTTAATCTTACAAACAAACTTTTTCAAACATCTTATGTCCAGTTTGCATTATTCAAGTAGCACTACAGCCCAGCGATCAAATCCAGCGCTGGATCGCTACTGCAATCATTTAAACCGGCACTAGAATCCACTGGATGCAGTGGGAGAACCAGTCCAGTTACTGGAGACCGCCATCTACTTTGTACACCGGCGCGCCCATTCCAGTGTCTCTAAATTCTTGTAAACGGTGTCAACACAGCGCTGGCAGACATGTCATACAGTAAACACGTGTTGTTGTTTCTTGTGGAGATTACTTTTCGCAACAGTGTGGAAGGGTTACCCCGAAGAACAAACTTTCCAGTTTGTTACTTTATTTAGAGAAGACACAATATCGGAATGTTATAAATGCAAGCCGGGAGCCAATCTGCTTTGCAAACAATCTGCGAGGATATGCAAATTGAAGGTTTCACTGTGGAGGATGTGAAAGATAAAATAAAAAAGTATTTTTTCACATACTACCTTGCATTTTAAAAACAATTTCTCAACGGCTCTCTTCTTGAAATCTTTGTCACGGTACTGTTTACAATTCAGCAGCTTTTAAATTAATTTTAAATAGTGTAGACGATATCATCCAGTCTAGCTTGATTGATTCACTGGATTACTGGACTGAAATAATTTAGTCGTAGTAGTTTAGCCACATGTATATTTTTCATTTTCAATGTTTTGTAAGAAAGTGAATTTTTACCGTCTAACACCCCACGGTGTTCCTTATACCACCCTGTCACTAGGGGTGCGGTTCGATCGAGCACTGGAGCGCTTACCCGGCAGATACCGGCCGCTTATTGGTAGTAAAAAAAGTAACATCTTCACAGCAAAAAAATGTTAGTAATTATTTACTTTAATGCAAGTTATTCGATGTTTAGCTACTGTGGTGACTACTAAACTCTTTAGTTATAAGAACCTTTTTTTTCACCTTGTGGAAATGCATCATGTATTTCCTCCGCCCCGGGGAAGGACGACGGTGCATGACCGACTCCAACCGGTAACCAGAGCGGTCATCTTATGCACCAAAAGGGGGCTCAAGGTTCTAGATACAATCACACTACACTGCCCAGTGGTGCCACGCCTTAAGGCACATGTCGGAGGGGATGACTGTAAAGCGATCTACTCCTCTAGCAATGGGGAGGCGACTGTAAAAAGGCCGACCCTAGGCACTTCGGGGAATTGTTAAGGATTCTCCCGAAGCCTCGATTTTTCTTTAGTTTACTTAGCTTTAGTTTAGCTTATTAGCCAAATTAAACGCATATATAACAAAAAAGTTAAGTAGTCTAGCTAACAGATTTATTTTTCAGTATTGCTTCACTTATAAATGCTCCAAACATCCAATGTGCCCTCGCCAGTAATAAACAACCGTAATTTCACTGCAGAATCACATTTTAGATTAGAACAACATAATTACGTAGGTATACGCTTATCGACGTGGGCGTTATTATGGTGCGGGTAGGGGACAGCTGGTCCGTATATTCAGTTCACAGTGACGTAGGTATTATGTTGGTGTTATTTCAAAGGACGCATCGATTTTTAGTATGGAGTAAAAACTGATACACTTGAAGTTCGAAATAAGCCCAACCATAGTTTTTGCTGTGTCATCATCATATCGGCTATAAGACGTCCACCGTTGATCAAAGGTTTAAAAAAAAAAAAAAGGTTTTCCACATAAACCACCGGTTACGTACTTTTAAATTTTGTTATTATTTTATTTATTATTAGTTACCAGTTAAGCGGAATTATGTACGCACAACTGTTCATCGTAGCGGTCTAGCCCATAGACAGGAGTATGACTGCAGTACATGTTTAAAGATTATGAAGTATAATGCTAATAGCTTTATTTTAGAATTACAGAGAGTATCGTTACTTTTTGACGCAGTGGCACAGTTTTCGGAAATGAATTGACTCAGTATCAAAGTTAGTTTGATGCGGGCACTGAATAGGTAACTATTTTGCAAAATAATACGAGGGTTGGATTAGGCTAATTTAGCCCGTGATTTTTTAGTTTGATTTTTACATCCTTTCCCCACATTATTTCTCCTGTATCGCACGTACAGCTTATAATATATCTCACATGCACAAACACCCAGACCCGAACCAACTATTTGTAGAATATAGAAATATTTGTTACGTGCGGGGATCGAAGACGCGACACGTAGCGCAGAAAGACAAACGCTTAGCCACTGCGCTAGCCGTGCCGACAATTTGGTTTAGCCGATTTAGTCGATTACAATAAATAAACAGTCTGTTAGATTATATACCGCCAAAAGTGATTCAAAAATAATTTGTATATAATTTTGTACGCTGCTTTGTACTTCCTGTCCCATTGGATTTGCGTTTATGTAGTGCTATGATAGCGAGCCTTCCAATTTTTAAACCATTTATTTTTAAATACGTGGCCCATGCGGGATCAACGTTACATCAGCATGTAAATATGAGATCATATCTCGGAGAATTTAGCACAAACAATATAAAACATTGTTTTTTACCTCGTGAAGGGAAATGATTTGTTGTCAATTCCGCACATGCAACTGTAAATAATTTAAAATTAAATTTATTTTCTGACCTGACTTCTGCATGTCCGAGTGAGTGATTAAGTTCTTAATTGGATGGGTGAAAACAAGTATGTGGATCGCAAGATCCTTGTGTCCACGTGCTAGGTTGCAAAAAAAGGAACTCAATATTAGCCGCTACCTTTTTTCAAATATTAAGTATGGGGTTCCAGGCTATTGGGTTATACAATATACAAAAAAACCTCGAACGACAATAGCTCAATCTCGTGCTCGTTGACGTTTATCAATGCACCAATGGATGTGTCGACATCACTCGGTGCTCGATCAATGTTCAATCGATGGCAGATCACAACGGCGCGGCAACGCGGCCGTTGCCGCAGCTGACGGCTACGTGGCAGTTTCCTTCCATAATTGGAAAGAAAATGCCACTTCACAGGTCCATAACCATAACCATCTTTTCATACAAATGGTTCAAGGATGATACATGAACTGAGCCGCGTCGGCCGTGAGCTGCGGCGACGGCGCTGTTTATTTGCACGGTACGACGCCGGAGCCGCGCCGCCTTTATGATGTGGCCAAGACCCTAATAGCACCCAATTAATGGTCGACGTTGAACGGTCTATAATTGCTGTAGATTAATACCATCGATCTATGTCGATAGTGTGGACACCCTAAGTAGTTACAATCATAGTACAAATGTGAGATGTTGGACGCTGTACCTCCTACACATTGTGTCCCCGACGATGTTATGATGTTTCTACAGCACGTGTTAAGTACGCAGTGTGTTTTAGGTTTTGATAAATCGAAGATTTTCAAGAATTCTGACGACAATACCTGCTCGCCGGACAAAAAGAGGGGCATCTATGTGGCAAGAACTGAGTACAATATACTGATGCATGATTCTACGAACCAGAATCATAAGTGGAATGTCACATTCTTTGATTACACGTCTCTGGCTATGGGGAAAGAGATGCTGAATGATTATGGTAAGATTTGTGATATTTATAATGTTTACCAGGTAGACCTTAACTTGGTTGGAATTTGTTTTGGAGATGATTTTGTATTTGATTCTCAACATGAAAATAGTGGTAAGTAAATACCCCGTTTTTTGTCCGTGGAAAAATCCATGTATTTCTTCGATCTGGGGGAAGGCAGAGGGACTCTTACCGGGTAAAACCTCACGGCGTTCCTTCGACTATCCAATCGCCGTGGGCGCGAGCTTCGCTTGCGCGTTCGCCGCGCCCACGCCAAGTCAATATACCCCAATTTTTGTTCGGGTTTTTTGTCAAGTATATCAGTCAAGACGCACTACCGCACTTACTTGATGAATTTTAATAAGTGTCATTTGTTTTCGAGCTATATCTAAGAAACTCCCAAAATGATTGATAGTCAACAAACATACTAAACAAAAAGCCTATTATAGTACATCTACACAATGACCTCGTTAAATTTTGGTTTGATTATTTCCGACAAAATGTTAACTACCCGACAATAATCACCAACTACTATCCGATACAGGTATAATCCATTTCACGTCGACGTCAAATGGTCGAGTGATGTCTTTCGACCGCAAGACGGGTGACCTGGTGTGGTCCCACAACTTCGAGACGCCTGTTGTAGCCGCCTATCTCCTGGATAGGGAGGGGCTTATCTCAGTTCCTTTCAATTCAATTGGAGATGATACATTGGATCATATCATGGAAGATGCCACGACGTTGAGTAACGGGCAGGGCATAAAAAACTCCAATATTGAGTTGTAGTAAGTGTTCTCTATAGTGTTATTATTGATAGTAAAGTATTTTAATTTATCATCATATCAACGAAAGTCCACTGCTGAACATAGGCCTCCTCCATAAATTTCCACAATTGTGTCGTCATTTTGGGGGGAATTTACCAATTTATACTCACCACGCTTCGCAGGCGGGCTGCTACGCGTAGTATGGCTACTGTTCCACAGCAGGGACGCTGCTGCCCATCTCTCTGTTTTTGAGTCCCTTAGTCGCCTTTATGACATCCACGGGAGGAGATGGAGTGGTGCTATATTCTTAATCGGAACACCACACGGACCATTTTTATTTATAGGAAGCTAATATCTCGTTTCGAATCCGGCTCAAATAAGACCACCCTATTGTAAAGAGGTTAGGTTACATTCTGTTAAAAAATCATTTCAGTGTTTATTGATATCATTTAAAAGCCAAAGCTACCGTTTTTAAAAGGTATTAAAAATTCTATAATTTGCGACTTAATTCGTCTTAATCTGCCTAGAAACTGAGATACAACTTGATCTCTCTATAGAATGTGGTCCTGTTACGGAGCAAAGATCACGAGTGGTTGTTCGTACCGCGTGGACAAAATAATAATAATAAAAGCTAGTCTCTTCTAAGTAGGAGTGTGTTCGAGTGATTTAGGTTTGCAGTTTAAAAGGGCCTGAAACTGCGGTCAAGCGGTTTTTTTTAAAATAAAATGTTAATCGTTGCCTTACACTAGTATTTCTCCTCTGTCGTGGGTATTGTTTCCAGACATAAATCTCACATGCACAAACACCCAGACCCAGAATAACTGTCTGTGATATTTGTTCAGTTCAGAGATACATAGCTTAGGAAGCTAAGCGACTAGCCACTGTGCCAAAAAAACCTAACGTCTGCCTTCGTTATTATGGCAGCATTATACCGCCAGGGCTCTGGTGAATATTCATTCTTTTGGGGTATAAACATTATGGAAATTTAACGTATTTTCTTCAATTAATGTTTTAGAATTCATACGGGCGAATACCGAGATTTCTGCTATCCTACTGAAAACGGGTGTCACAAACAGTTGAGAGGGTCTTAATTATTTAGTGGCGTTGGGTTCCGCTATTAGTATTTATTTATTACGTAATCTCCCAGTCAAATGCATCGAAACTATAGGATGACATCGTTGGCACATGACGAACCTGGCACTGACGATAACTAACACTTATGACTATTGTTGTATTCGTTTTATTAATTACGATAACCTTTCCTTCAAAAGAATATCAGCAAAATGGGTAAGGGTATATATGTTGGCGGAAGTGATGCAGTCTTCTCAACTACGATAGAACTGCATCCGCGCACGTGGTCACGTGCCGTCGTGTGCGTAGTGTAGCGCAGTGGGCTTCGTTACAATCCCCCCAAGATGTTCCTGGGGTGCACCTTCCCTCTTTATAGTCATCCCCTCCGAGATGTGCCTAAAGGCATGGCATCAATGAGCGGCTTTAGATGGTGATTTGTCCAGTTCCTGGAGCACCCTTTCGATGCCGAAGATGACCACCCCGGTGGTTTTAACCGGTAGAAGTCCGGCATGCCCCTCCGCCTTTCCTCGGGGTGGAGGAAGTACAAGAAGTACTTCCATTGCAGTCAGCCCAACTGCGATAGAATTGCATCACAACTGCCGATTGCTCGATTGCCAGTGCGTATTCGTCTCAACTGCATTTGAACTTCAAGAGAAAATGTTGTAATGCAGTTGTGCTTGCTGCTTTCATGCAGCATCCGCAGAATATGTAGGTATTAACACAAATAAATATACAAATATATTTATCTATACAAATAAATAAAATTGAAGTGTCTGTTTGTAATGTCTATACAAATAAATAAAATTGAAGTGTCTGTTTGTAATGTCAAAATAACAGGTTTTAACTAAATGCATATGAAAGTATCTACGTTACATATAACAAAAACATTATTTTTAAATTTTTTGTCTGTCTGTCTGTCTGTTTGTTCCGGGTAATCTCCGAAACGACTGGACCGATTTTGACGGGACCTTCACTGGCAGATAGCTGATGTTATAAGGAATAACTTAGGCTAATTTTATTTTAGAAAAATAATTAGGGTTCCGCGTAAAAAAAATTAACCCTTGAAATCCAATATATATGTTCAAGTGTCTATGTCGAAGTACTCTAAATTTCTTTTAAATTAAAAGCGGGTGAAACCGCGGGTCCCAGCTAGTTTTACATAATATAGAGTAACAAATGGTCTTAAATTAAAACAGATCAGTCTATTTAGCCATAGCATGGCATGTGAAAATTGAACGTATATAGCATTATTATGTCATTGAAATTATAAAATTGCGTTATTGGAATTTAAATACCCCATCGAATATATCTGTAATACACATACCACCTGCGCATTCACACAACTTCTTGCAATACTACCTTAACAATGTACCCGTTTTCAGTAGTAAACAATTTTGACTGAAAACAATGATTGAGTCATAATTATATCCATAATTATTATAATATGACACGCACATAATAGATGATACAATGACGATGTCAACCGAATCATTGATTACCATAAAACATTTACATACACATTGGAAATAGTGATCCAGTTTCAGTATATGTTGTAAGAATTTCTGAAGTATAGTCGTGTATAATAATTAGGATTGCACTAGGCTAATTAATTAATTGCAATGACTATTAGTAACGAAAACCACATCTCTACAGAATAACATGGCCAGATAGTCTTAAGACAGGCATTTTTATAAGATGCAGTTACAAGCGATATATAATAATTCCTACGTGAGGCGCGGATTTATCGATCTACTGAAAACAGTACAATCATAAATACAAACCAAGAAAATTTGTACGCATCGATACCGGGCCAGTGGACGCGCAGCTTTACACGATGAGCAACTGAATTGATGATGAACTGACCTTGTTCCCTATGTTGACTTATGAAGCCTGCGTCACATCAATTCTAGCGTGTAAATAATTACCTCTACGAAGCACCTACATATTTCAGTATAGTACTAGTAAATACATTCACCGTTAGTGCAAGCTCAATCACGAGTACAGAGATTACAGATTAAAAGTACTTAAAACAAGCAAAGTGCGTTCAGTAATGATTACATCTGCGAATCAATTTCACATTCAACTCTGAACTAACTGTCACTACAATACGATTCAAAATCGTCAAATCGTGTGCCATTGAATAAATACCGCAATAGCCTTATTGAAACTTATATATTTCCACGCATCGTTGGCTTATATTTCCACATTAAAAAGCATTTTGTGATTCGATTCAGTGATGGTTGTATGGTAAACTTCAAAGTATGTTCGTACATCAAAGTGAAATTGCCGTTTCAATTATGTTTGAGTTCAATAATCTAACGCATAATTTCTGAGCTGTTATGTCCATCAGTAAAATATATAATACCTATATTATATATCAGAAAAAATAAAAGTATTTAATATCTATTTCAACATCTAAAGATAAAGACTGCGCGTTTGTTATATGTGCAAGTATATCCCGGAAACAGTATCTTTTTTTAAATTTATTTTTATTGGGCCCATTGGAGATTATACACGAACATCCTCCGCCCCGGAGAACGACGGAGGGGCATACCACCACTGGGGTGGTCATCTTCGGCACCTAGGGGGGCTCCAGGTCCTCGTATGATCACACTAGAGCTGCCCACTGGTGTCACGCCTATAGGCTCATCTCTGAGAGGGTGACTGTAAAGCGGACACACCCCCGGCGACAGATCACAGTTACCTATGTAAATCTTTAGGCACGAGAAATTTACTGTAAAATTATATTTCTTTTCAGTCCCACATTGTACGTTGGAGAACATAACCACGGCCTCTACGCGCTGTCATCACTAGTAGACAAAAATACAATAACAATATCAACTGGTCACGCAAAACCGTTGCTCCTAGAAGGACCGACGGAAACCGAGACCAAGTCTGAAACACCTCAATATGAACCATTCAAAAACGTGCACTACAAACTCAATGATTTGAACTTGCACGTATCGGCGCCTTACCTCTTACTGGGACACTACAAAGTACCCGAATTGACTACGACATGGATGCCGCAGTTACCGAACTCAAACTTCTTAAACGTGCATAATTCACAAAACAGTGCTATTAAACTGATTAATGGGCAAGTCCATTCTGAAGCTGAAAATGGCGTGGAAAACGAGACTAATTTGAAGTCCAATTCCATTTCGGTGTCTGTTCAAACAGAAGAGTTGTTAGAAGGGGTCAATTTTAGGCCTGATTTGTGGTACAAGCAAGCATATCTCTGGTTCCATCAGCAAGAGAATCAAGTACTAAAGGTCGCGCTCATCATTCTGGTGGGACTGGTGATCACCATGTTCTGGTATCTCCGTTATCAGGTAACTATTAGAACCATCATATCAGCCGAGAAACGTCCACTGCTAGACATAGGCCTTCCCCAAACTTCGCCACAAAGGTCGGTCTGATTTTGTGTTGTGTGCTCATTGGGGGGTTCTGCCATAATTGTCATAATTGGCAGGCGGGTTGGCGATCCCTTTCTTTTGTAGGCTTCCCGCATGCATCCAGGGATCTGCCTCACTCGCTCGTCGCTGCTTGACTGGACATTCTGGCAAAGCCGAAAATGCCTCCAGCCAGGTGAATTGTTGGCGATCGTTGTTAAGTTGTTATTAACGTAGTCTAATGATGCTGCTGCCGATCCTCCGGCTAATCTCATAGTCGCCTTTTACGACACCCACGGGATGAGATGGGGTGGTGATATTCTTAGCTGGCACCACATTGCACTACTAGAATTATCACCATCCGATAAGGCAAAGTCCTCCCCCAGTAATTTCCACACAATGGTGTCGTCATTTTGGGGGGAATTTGCAAGTACTTACTCACCACGCTTAGTAGGCGGGTTGGTGAGCGCAGAATGGCTGCTGTTCCACAGGAGGTACGCTGCTGCCCATCCCTTTGGTCTAGAGTCCCTTAGCCCTCTGACGGCATCTGTGGGATGAGATGGGTGGTGCTATATTCTTAATCCGGACACCATACTACTAGAATACTATAACGTAATACTAAAAATAAAAGAGCAGTGTTATCGCCATGCGGCCGGCTCGTTGGTGTCAACATGCCGTTGCAAACTTGATTAATATTTATGTATATGCATTTGTTTTCCTTATCATAGCTGTATGCGATTTCAATTTGACATTGGATTTTTGGTGACGTATGTTGTAAGAATGCTGGGTACTTTAACGGCCAGTATTATTATTACTATCCGCTAATAACTGATTTCTAAGATCTTTGGTGATTTAATCACCCGTTACTTGAGCTCTAAGAAGTATTCGATTAATTAAAAAATAATAAAACAATGTACTATCCTAAATTATAAACGCGTCCCTGACCAATTTTTTAGGGCGATAATGGGGTGATCCGGGCCACCCGGCCCAGAGGCCGTTATACTCTGGAATATATAAACGGCGCGTAGTCCGCTGGTCGATATCTGTAGATAAACTTAAAAGTTTTCAAAAAAATGTGTTTTTTTTAGCTTGGTTATATTACTAGCAGATTCAGCTTATGAAATGTTGCAAAAGATGAAATCCCCAGCCGGTACATGGCGATACGCCTGTAATAATTTATATCTGTGATTAATACTGATATGTAGTTTAAGGGTCAGTTCACACCGAAATGTGAAGTGACGCGACGAGGCGCGCACTTGTTAAGATAGCGATATAATATGGAACTTATTTACTATATAATAAGGTATAAATTTTATTAAGAGCGCCGGGCGAACTTGTATCCTGTCAAAGTACGCCTTGTCATGCGGCCTTGTGCCGCGGTTTCGCTGGTCATCGCAAGCACTAAGGGTGAGATTCAGAAACGAGTCTAAGCGTGAACTTACGCTTCCATCTGTCAAAATTAGGGGCGTCAGTAGTGCATTTTGACAGATGGAAGTGTAAGTTCACGCTTAGACTCGTTTCTGAATCTCGCCCTAAGACCCGACACCGTGCACAGATACTTGAGAGAATTATGCGCTAACAATGCTACACGCCGCCCAAAGCCACAAAGATGCGCTTCGCAGCGTCGCGATGCACCTCGCGGCGCCGTTTTAAGCAGCGCGGGTTCTAGTGCTTCTTCAAGCTTCTGCGCGCCTCGTCGCGTCGCGTCCTATGTCGGTGTGAACTGACCCTAGTACTCAAAAACACCTTTTAAATAAACACAAATAATATATCTATAAGTCTGTACATAAGAATTAAGCAACATTTTCTTTCAATATGACTTAGTAGTATCTATGTATTATTAGATATTGGTATATGTATGTATGTATGTATTATTATTATTGTTGTATATATTTGTATGTGACTTATTTTCTAAGTATATCTTTATTTATATACCTAATATGTTATGCATTTTAATGTACTTTTATTTTATAAATATCTTCATTCTTGTCGTACACTTCATTAGATCCTCATATTAACATTACTCTATCACTCAAAGGTTTGCTGTAAGAGAACTCAATAGTGAGTTAAGCTCGCCTATGTACATCAACTTTTCTTTAGTATTGTTTTAATCTGTAAATATTGTGTGCAATAAAGAATAAATTAAATTAAATTAAGAATGTTACCTCAACACCTTTTAAATAAACACAAATAATATATCTATAAGTCTGTACATAAGAATGGTACCTCAATATGTTATATACTAGAACCTTCCCATAGGTATATAAATTACCCCAGTGAAAGAAAAACCAAAATCGGTTGTGTTTTTTCTGAAAAAATCGCGAACAAACACGAAACGCGGGTTTTAAAAATAAAATAGTCTACGTCAAACTCCACTAGGTAGGTACTCGTCCTGACTAATTGCAGGTTACGCTAAGATATATAAAAAATACCTAAATTACAAATAAGTAATCCAATACCCAGAAAAACGCTGAATTAAAAACGATTTCATCACACCACCTTCAGACCTGTTTTCAAACTATTCACTGTATTTAAACTACATTCTCTTTATTAAACTACATTCTCTATATACATTCATGGCGTGCGGTGCATCTTCATATTCTCGATAGTACTACATATTTACATAAAACCGCATGTATGTGGTACAACATATGTTGTATGAGTTTTGTTTGAATTCATATCATTGTACTGATGAGAAAATGCAAATTTCCTCAATTTGTTTGTTCAATTGGGATGTTTGTTGACATAAACTAGAGTGTTGGTCGACGCCGTTTCCTCATACATCCCGTACCTAAAAGCTGGGCTGGGGACAATTTTTTATAAGATTGGTACCATTTTATCTGTAATTTGTTTCTTTGAAAATTTGTCTGGTAAATTTTTGGTAATTCTATATATTTTAGTAATTCATGTCATTTTTGGTAATATATATTGTGAAGATTCAAAACAAACTAGGTTACAATACCAAATTTTAATATTTTTCATAGTTCCAATATTTACATTGAATCAGATTACAACCGACTTTTATAAACGTGAAATTGATTGTGATATTCTCTAATTAAAAACAATAAAAAAAATGCACAAGCGATTGGTTTATATCTGCTCAGTAACTGTTGTTATTACTGATAGCCGTTTGTATTAGAATTATGTCTGGCTCGTTCTGGTGGTAAGCGTCAAGCCTGACCATAACAATTGTAATTCTGTCCAGGACTACTCCTGCTTGACACCAGACTGCGTTCGGCACCCCAAGACTCGGCACCATAGTTATTTAGCCTCTTATGCCCAGTAATTTAGTTTAAACAATGGTGCTTGGCGGCGAATATCTGGCACTGCGTTGGTACCTATCCAGCTGGACTCTTCCAAGGTGTGATGTATGTTATTTTTATTCAGATATTGTAATATTTGTTACAGGCTCGTGAGTTCCAACAGCTTTCACAAGGCGGTTCTCGAACCTCTAATGCTTCAACGTCATCTAACGGTGAAGTAACCGGTCAACTAGAGGAGGTTGGCAATGGAGAGGTCCGTATTGGTCGGATCGCCTTCAACACTGAGCAGGTGCTTGGAAAGGGATGCGAGGGTACTTTTGTTTATAGGTGGGTTTTGGAGTTAATCGTGGTTATGTTAGTACTGTGAAGCTTTAAAATCCTCGATTACTGGCTGCCTGGATCTTTTCAAACTTATTTAATGAAACAATTAATTAGAACATATTGTATACTCGTACAAGTTGTATTTTAAAAAGAAATGTTGAATTTAGACACTTGACCTTTGGCTCTCAGATCAACATCATCATCATATCAGCTGAATGACGTGTGCTGCTGAACAAAGGCCTCCCCATAGATTTCCACAATAGAAAGGCTGCTGTAACACAGAAGGGACGCTGCTGCCCATCTCTCTTGTTTAGAGTCCCTTAGTCGTATTTTTCGACATCCACGGGAGACGAAGTGGTGCCATATTCTTAATCCGGACACTACACGGAATCAGGCCACCAGATGGTTCTCAGGTAGCTGAAAGTATAATTCCCATTACTTGTATAATCACCTTTGTTTTGAGATTATATATCGATCCGGAGACGTAGCCACCTCAATAGCTGTAGTAAATTGTAGTTATCGATGAGAGAAAATAACAGTTATATTGCGCTTGGTATCAAACCTGGACATGGTAATTTTTGAGCTTTTTTTCACTAATATACCTGTTCATCATCATCATATCGCCACAAAGCCAAAATACTTCTACTGCTGAACAAAGGCCATCCCATAGACAATCGGCTACATGCCGCGTGTCGTCATTTTGACGAATTTTGCCAGTACTCCACACGCTTGGCAGGCGGGTTGGTGAGCGCAGAATGCTACTGCCCATTCCTCTGGTTAAGAGTCCCTTAGTCGCCTTTTATGACATCCACGGGAGGAGATGGATTGGTGCTATATTCTTAATCCCGACACCACACGGAAATTTTTGTTGACCTCGGATCAATTTATTTGTTCTAGGCACATCTCTTTCCCGTCAATAGTGAAATCAGTGGAGTTCAAACTCATCCTCTCGATTGGCAATCCTATTCCTTAGCTAACTAATAACTAGATAGAAGTGCGTTATGGTCTGGATGTCCAGTTTGATACTACCCGTTAATTACTAGAACTATAGCCGAGTGATGTTAAGGTCCGAGATGGGCTCATTAATTCGAATAGGTTTGCAGTAGTTAAAGCAGTATAATCAACCAAATTTAATATAAACTTAAGGTTTTTTTTAAGGTTGTTGTATAGTTTTAATTTCAAACAAAATTAAGTATCTTCTATTTCAGAGGCACATTCGACAAGCGTGCTGTGGCCGTGAAGCGGTTGTTACCAGAGTGCTTCACGTTCGCAGACCGCGAGGTGGCGCTGCTGCGCGAGTCGGATGCGCACGCGCACGTCGTACGTTATTATTGCACCGAGCGGGACAAGCAATTTAGGTATGTTGGAATCACTAAGAACAGCCTTGCCTACACGCGGCATATATATAATGTGGCTGACGAACGAACCTCTGATAAATGACGGATGGTAGCTTAACCTTTGTACTTTCTGGTTCAAATACGGTGGCAGCTTTATGGTGATTAACCCGTTGAAACCAGCGTGCTGGTTTGTGATCTTTTTCTCTTACGTTCCGAAAGGGATACACAGTTTAGGTACGTTTTGTATCATTTATAACGGGTATAAGTGACATCGTAACGAAAACTGATACATGATTCAGGAACTTTCAGCCTTAGAATATCGGGTCGTTCCATGAATTATCACATATTTTATCCAAATATTTTAACTTATTTCTGGATAAAATAATTGTTTTTGTCTAACACAATAAACTATTTATTTTCACATAAAACTGCAATGTAAATAAAAACTATTCGGCTGTTATTTCGCTACACGGATGAGGTCACCCTTGCAGCAGCATAATAATATCACACTATATAATAATCACGTAAAGTATTATTCGCGTTGTTTACTATACATTGCGCGCCCAAAAATAGCAATACTGTTACCTATTATTTCCCATAAAAATGGCTTCCCAATTTTCATTATACGACTAAGTGTCACCTCTTCCCAAAGATACAACCTGTATAATATTGCTATGGCTTCGATGTTGAGGCAAACGTAAAAATTTTGCGCTGAACCCTGCTCCGACCAAGGACGTGGCGGGCGGTTGCATCGTATTTACGGAATGAACGAATTTGGGGTCACCTACCTGCTCACCTGGCGTTTCAGTTTTAGCAATTACTTCTTATTTTAGGAAATGCTATGATTTCGTTGGGAAATGAAAGTGAAATTACAGTTAATCATCATTTCAACCTAAAAAAGTCCACCGCTGGACACATGCCTACCCCAAAGACCGCCACAACGAATGGTCTGGGTGTGTTGTGTGCTGTTTTGGGTATTTCCCAGAATAACCATGCTGGGCAGTCGGGTTGGCGATCGCAGTTGAGTTGTTAATGTACTCGAAGGACGCTGCTGCCCATCCTCCTCCGATAGTCGCGTTTATGACACCCGCGGCATGAGATGGGTTGGTGCTATTCGTAGCCAGCACCACATGACCAACAGTAAAAGTTACAGTGAATAGTGCAATTCAATATTATAAAGAAAACAAATCATTGGTGGCATCGTAAGAGACTAAGGTATTTTTATGAGCGAAGTCACTACTTCGTTTCACAATGTTTAGTGGTTTTGTAGAAGACCCATACAACTGACGTTTTTGGACTGATATGATAGCTACGTCTATATACAATGTATATATATCCGATCCGACTCATCATTGTGAACAACTTTTACAGTAGAGGCAATACTGAAATTGTGAAAACAACTTCAGCTGATCTGTCGAGCATCATAGATGATTTTTCTATGGATCAGTTGTTTTTTCACGATTTCAGTATTGCCTCTACTGTAAAAGTTGTCCACAATTATGAGTACAATGACTAGCTTTCAGTTTCTAAACGCCTGAAAGCTTTCATTGGTGAGAACATATCTGTAGAAATCGGTATTAAAAGCAACCAATAATAATTAATTAAATATATATACAATAATTAGTGCTATATTATAATTGGTAGTTATCATCATTATAATATTAGCCAAAAAATGTCCACTGCTGAACAAAGGCCCCGAAAGACGACCGGTTATATGCCGTATGTCGATATTTTAAGGGGGAATTTCCCAGTACTTACCACGCTTGGCAAGCGGATTGGTGAGCACAGAATGGTAATTGTTCCACAGAAGGTAGGCTGATGCCCATCTCTCTGGTTTAGAGTCCCTTAGTCGCCTTTTACGACATCCACGTGAGGAGATGGAGTAGTGCTAATGCTGTTCTTAATCCGGACACAAGGAGAATCCGGAGTCTTCCATATTAGTACTATATTGTAATTGGTTAAATAAGCATGAACAAACGACGACCGATGCGTTCTTATATTAAGGGATTAGCGAGTGAGTATGACCGACCGCCGAAGCACAAGTGGTGCGGACGTTGTTGAAGGTCTAGAACAGCTCGTAGTGATGTCAGGAACAAAGGATAATATTAGATGTTTTTCTGCAGGTACATAGCGTTAGAATTGTGTTCGGCAACATTACAAGATTACGTCGAAAAGAAATTGAACTTCGAGTGCTCGATTGATGCCGTTGAAGTACTGAGGCAGGCAACCATGGGTCTCTCACATTTACATTCCATGGACATAGGTAAGATATGAAACGGGACGGTAGGGGAAAAAAAACTGACATAATACAAAAACTACGTTACTAATGTACAACTCCATTTTGAGCGCTCATTTCCGTCTGACGTCTCTCAATCCTGAATAGCTTCTCGCAAATGGTCTCACATCACATGAGATATAGAAAGCAAGAATGTATGCATTAATAAGATTTCTTTGAAATATGGAAAAATATTTGAATGATTTGTTCAACATCCTAGTGACAAGACGAGCAAGTCTATCGCCAAGGACGGATCCATGGGGGGTGCTCAGGGGCCATGGCCCCCTCCAAAACTGTGGGATGCAGTTGATCAGAGATCTCAGAGATCATTGTTGCTACTAGGTGTCTTGATCTTGACAAGAGACCGAGGCACTCCAGATCCCCAGATTAAAATCCGCCCCTGCTATCGCCTGGTGGTGAGAGTCATATCTGCCTAGTTTGGCATAGTGATTGTAATGAATGCTATTAGGAGTCGTTCGTGCCACTATACTGCGCTCGTTACCTCGAGAGATTAGTTAGTTTCTGCCCAGTAATTTCACCAGCTACAGTTCCCTTCTAACCGGAACACAGTAATGTTTTTTAGATACTACTGCTCAGTGGTAGAATATCTGTCACTGCAGTGGGGTATTTTTTTATTGGTGTCCAGTAGAAACTCTACATGAACTTCCTTTGCTTCCGGGGAAGGGCGAAGGGGTATGCCGGACAACTTTTCTTATTTTTATTTGTTCCCATTGGAAATTCTTCATGAACTTCCTTCGGCCCAGGGAAGGGCGAAGGGGTATACCGGCCGGACTCCTACCGGCTAAAACCACTGGAGCGGTCATCTTCGGCACCGAAGGGGGGCTCTAGTTCCTTATAAGATCATACTAGAGCCAGGGGTACACCTACCTAGCCGTGCTCTTGCAATTAGAGACCTACCACCAGTAAAAAAGTATATTTCCTTTCATGTCAGTTCACAGAGACATCAAGCCCCATAACGTGTTGCTCTCAATGCCCACCGGCGCCGGTGAGGTTCGTGCTATGATCTCGGACTTTGGCCTCTCCAAGAAGTTGATCCTCGGAAGAATGAGTTTCTCGAGACGAAGTGGAGTTACCGGGACTGATGGTTGGATTGCGCCCGAAATGATCAATGGAGAGCGGACGGTATGTATATAATGAAACTAAAAGGACAGATTGTCATATATATATATCATATTTTTTACCCCTGGTAGGTATCGGCCAGTCATTTAGTTTGACCTGACCTGCCGCACATCCCTTCAGAGAGGCGCGTTCAGAAAACTAAAACTCAACGATACGACATGGGCATTTGACATGACTTTCGTCTTGCCCATGTTCATTTTAAGGCCCACCTGTTGAGATCATCGAGCATTGTGCTGGGCTCTTGTAGCGATTTTGCCATGAGTACGATGTCGTCGCCAAATCGAAGGTGAGGGATATACTCGCCATTGATGTTGATTCCGAATCCTTTCCACTCTAGTAGCTTGAGGGCATCCTGCATTGCAGCGGTGAATAGTTTCGGGGAAATAAATGTTCCCCTGTCCCACACCTGTAATGGAATCGCCCCCGTGCTCTGTTCATGTACTCGGCCCGAGTTGGTGGCGTTTCTGCATAAGCACTTTAACACTTTGACGATGTATCGACAGACAATGTGGCACCGCTCCAGAGACTGCACCCCTCACCTGGACCTCCCTGGGGGTACGAGAGTGGGGGTGAGAGGGAGCTACAATATTCCCTTGACGGTCTCTAGCTCTTTACCGCACGACGCACGTTTCACCGGCGAGTATCTAGAGTACTACATGGCACTGTTACGGTAGCAGATCGTTCGTTCAGTCCGGCAGCTATTTAGCCTTAAGCATGAGATCAGCTCTAATATCTTCTGAATTCAGTCGCAATTAATTTGCCCGTGGAGATGGTGCTTAAGAAAAGATAACTCAATCTATGTCAAGTAGCTTCAATCTTTCAAAGAAACAAGTGCACCTGTATTTCTCGATATATCAGTTCTGTTCAGCTTCAAATGTGTGTAAAAATAAGTATGTACTTAGGACTTTGATATTGTTTCAGACGACATCTGTGGATATATTCTCTTTGGGCTGCGTCTTTTACTACGTATTGTCGAAAGGCCAGCATCCTTTCGGTGACATGCTTAGAAGACAGGCAAATATTCTCACTGGAGACTATAATTTGGAACAACTTGAGTAAGTACGAGCTCAGCTTAAATATGTTCTGGTTTTGTTAAGCATGCTTGCGGAACGTATATTGCATCGATTGATGTATTCTGATCAATGTATGCATATTCGAACTATTTAGTAAAATCAAGTCAACATGACGACTTTAGTGAGTCACCGATTTCCCGAGGCAAATTGGTGACTTAAGTCGCCTCTTCACGTTAGCCAATATGTGTACCAATGGAATTGGCACTGATGTTTGCCCAGCAATTGGACTGAACCTGACAACGTGTGGACGACCAGTCCAGGTCAGTCAGTCAGTCAGTTAGTCAGGTTCAGTCCAATGTGCAGACGATGTTTTAAGTCTTTGGCAGACGCAAAGCCCTTATAGTAAAATTATAGTTTTATAAATTAATAATAACACGCTTGTAAAGGACAAGTACAAAACATTTTTTTTATGAAAAATAAATGCGTAGGGTGCTCGATATCAAATGTAAATTAATTATGAGAATATAAGTAAATAGTTTTTAAAACTATAATTTAAACTGAAAAGTTTCATCATTACTCATAGTCGCCGCTGTTATTGTTTTTTAATAATAGACGCACGTACTGACACGTCTTATCCCTAGGGAAGCACGTTGCAAACTAAATGCTCGGCCATAATTCCGCCAACGCCCTATGATCTGTGTTGAAAAACCGGCAACTTCTGGATTGCGCGCCAACATATGGGCCAACTGTACAATACCTACCAAGGTGACTAACGGCCGAAATAATCTAATTCAAAATCCACAGATTTAAGATTTAGAAATTCATCCGTTTTTGTGTTACGATCACATTTAATACAAAAAACAGACATATCCGAAATCCAAAGTTTTGGGATTAGATTGATTATTACTTTTGGCCGTAAAACACCACTCTACATGATAGCATTGGCCACAACAATTGGCACATATATTGGCCATAGAGAATTCATTATTAATTTCGTCATGCTGCTGTAAATCCCTTGCAGATAATAATATCGCCCTTTTCTTGCCTACAGTAAAGTTTTGCTTGAAGAGGAAGTGTTGGTGACGAAGATATTAATCCGTGCGATGATCTCATCTCGTCCGGGTGCGCGTCCACCTTGTGAGACCGTGCTCAAGTACCCCATGTTTTGGGGCAAGCAGAGCATACTCAATTTCCTACAGGTAATAAGTTTTCATCATTATTTCAGCTGAAGGATATGTACTGCTGAATAAAGGCCTGCCAAAAATTCCACAACGACCGTTTACATGCCGCCTGCATCCAGCGACTCCTGGCGACCTAGCCGCCTAGACCTAGCAGGTCGTCTATCCGTCTCGTTAGAGGCTGTCACATGCTATGTGGTCTCCACTCGAGATATCTTTCTGCCCCAACGCCAATCAGTTCTACGAACAATGTGTCCTGCCCTTTGCCATTTTAGCTTACTAATCAATTCAGCTATGTCGGTAACTTTAGTTTTTCTACGGATCCCAATATTTCTAGTTCGATGTTGTAGAGAAATACCAAACATGGCTCCCTCCATAGCTTGATGAGTGACCTTGAGTTTTCTTTTAAGGTGCATAGTGTGTCTGTGTGTGTAGTGTGCATAGTATCGGTGCCATTGTATCATCGCCGGTAACACACTGGTTAAATACTCGTCTTGAGGCGTTGTTGACGAAAATAACTTCTGAATTTTCCCGAACGCGGCCCAACCGAGTCGGATTTGACGATTGACCTCGTTCTTAAAGTTGGACGTACCTAACAGGATCGTCTGTCCCAGTTGTTATACACGTCAACGTAATATAATTATTATCTTATATTAAGATTTTATAATCTAGAGAATTTATCAGAATGATATAATGAATTTTCTAGTTACTAGGCGTGCATTTTTACTACTGCAATTTTTTATTATAGTTTTATAAATATTACTGTTGGTATAGTTGATCACGTGACAAGCGCATCATACATGTTTTATCCATACCTAACGGGTGATTGAAAATATTGCACAGAACGACCAACGCCTTGTCGGATTTATAGCTTTCTGTCTGTGACAACTGTTTGCTTAATAGGCGGTCACATAATATTTGTATGAGTCGTGGCCGGAGGTGCGATGGATACGGCAACGCGGCACCTTCGGCTTAGGGTAAATCGGAGGAACACCGTGGTGGCCAAACCAATATGAGTCTGGCACACATTTCCATCATCCGCAGGGCAGAAGGTGATGAGGAAAACCCCACGAAAAAATATAGAACATGTAATATAAGTACCGTAACACAAGGGTAACATATATGCGTAACCTTTTTATCGGTGTTATGTCATTGATGTCAACAGTCAATCACTGTATAAAGACGGCTTGCTTATCAATTTTTAAGAATTTATTGTATTTATTCTGCTGTACGAGTAGATACCGAATTTATCGCGGTCCGCTAATAGTTCTAGGTTAAAGTCAAATCTGCAGGGGCTTAGAATATAGGAATACCCAGAAGCCGCGTTCAATTGCATGTCCTTGCCACGCACTGTGTCCAAAAACAAAACGTACGCGCTTTAATGCTGCTAGCTCAAAAGTGGTTTACCACTTTTCGGGTAAATAACGATACCAGGTTTAAGATTATTTAAAAGCTAATGATTTGGAACCAATACATTATAATATTAAATAACAATTTATTAAAAAGCTGTTACCTACTACTATATTCTTGGTTAATGATGACATAAAATTACGTTTTTAATTATAGAATAGAAAATACATGGTTATGTTAATTAATTACACGGACTGAAATGTACATTCCGCACAATTTCTTACTCTCTGTATACTCTATTTTAATCATTAGCTTAAAAAATAAGTAATTTAATTATAATAAAAAATATTGAGTTACTCATTGACTAGTCGTATCTCACGATTGCAGTTTTACATTTAGTCTAGATTAGTAAGATAATATTAAATCTAGATATTTTTCAAAAACAGCCCATATAAGATAATTTGTATGATTTGTGACCAATACGATTTCCTTTTTCGAGCAACAGGTTAACTAAAATTCCACAGTCACTTTATTAGGAAAACGTAATAAAATATACTAAACTAAAAATGTTACAAACAAGTCGGGAAATTCTCACAAAACGGACGGAATTAAAAAATATTCTATAAAATTAAATAATATGTTATTGCGTTATGCACCAATGAAATGTGGGATCACATTTCATTGGTTCTATTCCTTCGTAAGCCCGACGGGTTTTTTTTCAAGTTGTAAGGATACACGACGGCATAATTGAATTAAATTGGATACCGGTAAAACATGTTACGCGATACGACGTTCACAGAGTAACTAATCCGCTGTGCGTCTGACTAATCCGTTTAACGAAGTTGTTGTCACTTCAGTAAAAGGCGCACACACGGCTTCTGGTTCTTTCTGTATTCTGAGTGCAGTGGCTTGTCAAGGCCCAGTAGGTACCGACTTAGTAATCCATGCGTCCCGGTGAAATGTTTTTAAGCGTCCTTTATATTTTATTATTAGATTTTTTTTTACTGTACAGGCCTGCTATTCATGCACCAGGCCACCGCTTAGTCTAAGCCAGCACAGTTAATAGTTTTCTTTGATATTTCGTATTAATATTATGTCCTAAATTTGACCACTGACTAATTACTGTTATAGTACTAGTTACACTCTTTTATCTACGCTCATGTCGTAAAATTCGAATTATAAACTTCTAAACGAGTTTATATTGACATACTTTATCAACACAGTACCGAAATAAAAAAAAACGCATGTCTTAAGTCGTTAAGAACCTTCTTTTTGTAGTCGGTTAAAAATAGAATCAAATTATAACCCTTTTTTCTACAAAATTATGTTATAATACATTTTTTATTCCATTACGATACAGGGCAAATCCATTATAAGAACAAACTGTTATATCTTAACTCTACTAACTTTAATCTTTTATTGAAAGGGGAAGGACGCTGGGAGTCGTTGGATGCGGGCGGCATATAACTGCTCGTTGTGGAAATCTATGGAGGAAGTCTTTGTTCAGCAGCAGGCGTCCTTTGGCTGATATGGTGATGATGATAATGAATCGCATTGTATGAGATTAGGTAAAGTAGTGTATGAGACTGCACATAACTAGGTATTGAAACACTTGTGTAATACTATTAAAAACCCCGCCTGTGGCTGGGAACATAAACACACATTCGTGTTTCAACGCTCCTCTTTATGCAACAGTACCGTGTGGTGCCGGCTACGAATAGCCCAACCCATCTCATCTCTTGGGTGTCGTAAAGGGCGAATGAACCGGAGGATGGGCAGCTTCTTGGATGGAATCCTTCGAGTACAGTAACAACTGAACTGCGATCGCCAACCCGCCTGCCAAGCGTGGCCATTATGCCAAATCTCCTAATAAGCACACAGAGCGGTCGTTGTGGTGATCTTTGAGGGAGGCTTGTGTCCAGCAGTGGACTTCATTCGGCTGAAATGATGATGATGATGCAACAGAATCATAAACTAGTAATATATTTTAGTTGTAGTTCCCTTATTCGGCATGCGTGTAATGAAGGCGTGTGTCGTGCAGGACGTGAGCGACCAGGTGGAGAGCGGCGGTGGCGGCTCGGAGGCGGCACTGGAGCGCGGCGCGACGCGCGTGCTGCGCGGCGACTGGCGCGCGCACGTGTGCGGGCGCGTGGCCGCCGACCTGCGCGCGCGCCGCTCGTACCGCGGAGACCGCGCCGCGCACCTCCTGCGCGCCATACGGAACAAGGTACGCTCGGGGCGGCGCTGGACCAGATACGCGTGGCCGCCGACCTGCGCGCGCGCCGCTCGTACCGCGGAGACCGCGCCGCGCACCTCCTGCGCGCCATACGGAACAAGGTACGCTCGGGGCGGCGCTGGACCAGATACGCGTGGCCGCCGACCTGCGCGCGCGCCGCTCGTACCGCGGAGACCGCGCCGCGCACCTCCTGCGCGCCATACGGAACAAGGTACGCTCGGGGCGGCGCTGGACCAGATACGCGTGGCCGCCGACCTGCGCGCGCGCCGCTCGTACCGCGGAGACCGCGCCGCGCACCTCCTGCGCGCCATACGGAACAAGGTACGCTCGGGGCGGCGCTGGACCAGATACGCGTGGCCGCCGACCTGCGCGCGCGCCGCTCGTACCGCGGAGACCGCGCCGCGCACCTCCTGCGCGCCATACGGAACAAGGTACGCTCGGGGCGGCGCTGGACCAGATACGCGTGGCCGCCGACCTGCGCGCGCGCCGCTCGTACCGCGGAGACCGCGCCGCGCACCTCCTGCGCGCCATACGGAACAAGGTACGCTCGGGGCGGCGCTGGACCAGATACGCGTGGCCGCCGACCTGCGCGCGCGCCGCTCGTACCGCGGAGACCGCGCCGCGCACCTCCTGCGCGCCATACGGAACAAGGTACGCTCGGGGCGGCGCTGGACCAGATACGCGTGGCCGCCGACCTGCGCGCGCGCCGCTCGTACCGCGGAGACCGCGCCGCGCACCTCCTGCGCGCCATACGGAACAAGGTACGCTCGGGGCGGCGCTGGACCAGATACGCGTGGCCGCCGACCTGCGCGCGCGCCGCTCGTACCGCGGAGACCGCGCCGCGCACCTCCTGCGCGCCATACGGAACAAGGTACGCTCGGGGCGGCGCTGGACCAGATACGCGTGGCCGCCGACCTGCGCGCGCGCCGCTCGTACCGCGGAGACCGCGCCGCGCACCTCCTGCGCGCCATACGGAACAAGGTACGCTCGGGGCGGCGCTGGACCAGATACGCGTGGCCGCCGACCTGCGCGCGCGCCGCTCGTACCGCGGAGACCGCGCCGCGCACCTCCTGCGCGCCATACGGAACAAGGTACGCTCGGGGCGGCGCTGGACCAGATACGCGTGGCCGCCGACCTGCGCGCGCGCCGCTCGTACCGCGGAGACCGCGCCGCGCACCTCCTGCGCGCCATACGGAACAAGGTACGCTCGGGGCGGCGCTGGACCAGATACGCGTGGCCGCCGACCTGCGCGCGCGCCGCTCGTACCGCGGAGACCGCGCCGCGCACCTCCTGCGCGCCATACGGAACAAGGTACGCTCGGGGCGGCGCTGGACCAGATACGCGTGGCCGCCGACCTGCGCGCGCGCCGCGCGTACCGCGGAGACCGCGCCGCGCACCTCCTGCGCGCCATACGGAACAAGGTACGCTCGGGGCGGCGCTGGACCAGATACGCGTGGCCGCCGACCTGCGCGCGCGCCGCTCGTACCGCGGAGACCGCGCCGCGCACCTCCTGCGCGCCATACGGAACAAGGTACGCTCGGGGCGGCGCTGGACCAGATACGCGTGGCCGCCGACCTGCGCGCGCGCCGCTCGTACCGCGGAGACCGCGCCGCGCACCTCCTGCGCGCCATACGGAACAAGGTACGCTCGGGGCGGCGCTGGACCAGATACGCGTGGCCGCCGACCTGCGCGCGCGCCGCTCGTACCGCGGAGACCGCGCCGCGCACCTCCTGCGCGCCATACGGAACAAGGTACGCTCGGGGCGGCGCTGGACCAGATACGCGTGGCCGCCGACCTGCGCGCGCGCCGCTCGTACCGCGGAGACCGCGCCGCGCACCTCCTGCGCGCCATACGGAACAAGGTACGCTCGGGGCGGCGCTGGACCAGATACGCGTGGCCGCCGACCTGCGCGCGCGCCGCTCGTACCGCGGAGACCGCGCCGCGCACCTCCTGCGCGCCATACGGAACAAGGTACGCTCGGGGCGGCGCTGGACCAGATACGCGTGGCCGCCGACCTGCGCGCGCGCCGCTCGTACCGCGGAGACCGCGCCGCGCACCTCCTGCGCGCCATACGGAACAAGGTACGCTCGGGGCGGCGCTGGACCAGATACGCGTGGCCGCCGACCTGCGCGCGCGCCGCTCGTACCGCGGAGACCGCGCCGCGCACCTCCTGCGCGCCATACGGAACAAGGTACGCTCGGGGCGGCGCTGGACCAGATACGCGTGGCCGCCGACCTGCGCGCGCGCCGCTCGTACCGCGGAGACCGCGCCGCGCACCTCCTGCGCGCCATACGGAACAAGGTACGCTCGGGGCGGCGCTGGACCAGATACACGCGTGGCCGCCGACTACCTGGTATAATCTGTATCTCCAGCTCGACTAAGTTGGCAACCGTATTCGATTTTATTTTACAACAAGATACCTAACAATTACTGATCTCACCAGGGGCGGGTTCAGGATTTTGATCTGTGGGGTCTAATGGCAAGATTTTCAGAGATCATTTTTGCTACTACGTTAAAGGTCAACTTCATCCCAAAGTGGATCCGCCCTTGATCTCACAAACGGGAAGTTTAAAGCACACGTTGAAACAATTAAAAAACCTACTGTAGGATTGAAGACGTATGCTGTCGATAGATTTGACGGCACGGTTGGTGCAGTGGCTGATACAGTCGGCTGCTGCGCCCCGGGTCGTGGGTTCGATTCCCGCACGGAACAAATATTTGTATGATCTGCAGGTAGTTGTTCCGGGTCTGGGTGTATTGTGTGTCGAGTTTATGTCTGTGAACGCACCCATTGATATAGTTTTAAACACCTTGTATATGCTCTTAATACAGTCAGCATCATATATAAAGTGGCAGCCACGGTAACCAAATATTTAGAAACATCCAAAGTGATCACTGATATCCTGTCAACCATGGTCGTCTAATTGTTCAGCGCACCAATCGTAATCAAATATATCGGAACAACAAAAACGTCATTATATGAGGTCATTCAAACCGTCATTATTATGGTAACAAGCACAACGCCAGTAGTTTCCAAGCAGCCAAGGTATTCAAAAATAGCGTTTCAAATACCCAAGACCAGTGGGTGCTCCTATAGGTCGGAATCTATTCAAGAAACTTATTTAACGCCTAGCAGTCGTTAAGGCGCTCGCTCAACGTAGTAACTATACTTTAATTTTTTTTGGGAAAGACCTATTGTCCATTAGTGACGTACAATTGGTTGAGTAGGATTAATGTAGTGCAGTCAAGTACTCTCTTAACACTAAAATATTCTTTTAACAGAAACATCACTACAGAGAACTAGAAACCGATGTTCGAGAAAGCTTAGGCAAGCTGCCGGACGGTTTCATAACATACTGGTTACGAAGATTTCCCCTCCTCCTGCCACATGTGTGGCTCCAGATGCAGGCATACCGACACGAAGACATCTTACAAGCCTACTATCCACACTCCTTTACCTTCAGCAGAGATGACGTAACTGAACTCGACGAAGAAGGAGACATCGATGATGAAATACCAATCGATATGTGTGACCCAGAAAAGAACGGACTTTTCGTCAAAAGTAGAGTGTTCGTCGACGAGAACCAAGATCAGAGTAGATATAAGAAAGAAGGATCGCCCCGGAAACGGAACGATTGGAGAAGCGAAGCGCAAGAGCGAACGAGACAGGATGACGTTAGACTGAGAGATAGGCACCTTTACAAAAAGAAAGAAAAGAAACGGGAGGAAATCCCAGTTTGGACATTGCCTCAACAGTGAAGTGTTAGTGTTAAGCGCAAAAGTTGTACTTGACCAGAACTTACAGGGAGTAGCAGTATACTGATAGAAGTTTAGATAATTTTAGCAGTCACATCAGCCACTGACAGTGATAGTTTATCTATATCTAAATTCAGGCACTCGGTACAAGGGAGCGTTTCGCTGAATAATCATACCCATTTCTCTAATGGGCGGGGCCTATCGATTTCCGATACTGCATATTTCCAATTCGGAACACATATTGAATGCAGTCGAATGTTTGATATTTCAAAACTTTTAATTAATTATCTGCATCATGTAACGAACCTGTGTAAATGTCAATATTATAGAGTTCATTGAGTGTTTATGAGGTTCGATTTTGGAAAATGTGCGTATGAGCACTATAGTCGCAGCATTTCACAGAGTCGCGCGAGAATTAATAATTTTTCAACCTTATTCCGTTGTCTTAAAAGTCACAATATGCGCCATCGTGAAATGCCGCAACTATAGTTCTACCTACTGTATAGTGTAGGTACAGTGGCTATAGTTAGGACAATGACGTCTAGAGTAGTTTCTATGCAGTGGACATTTTAAGTATTAATTAATTTAATTATATGATGATAATAACATGTGTTAACGTTTTTATAAGTATTCTTATTTGACACATTCATTATCTATTTTATAGGACTACTACTTAGTTGTCTGTAGACCACTAAAGATTAATCTTAATAGTAGCTTTTTGTTAATCTTTAGTCAAATGTTGCTTTTCTGGTCAAGTCGTAGTGATAAAAATCTGACTTGATAGGCACAAAATTATCGATTTTGTGTTGTTAATTTATTAAATTGAAAAATTAAATTAATATATTTAAATGAATGACATAGTTAATATATTACGAAATTATATTAAGGTACTTTTTAGGAAAACTCTAATCACCTAGTTAAAATATTGCATTTTGGTGCAAGAGTTCAAGTGCGACAGTATTGAGTTTGGGACCAAAAGGAGTGTTTATAAGATTACCAAGTGAACTGTAATAATAAAGAAATGTAGAAGGTTCTTCGCGATATTGTTTTCTAAAAACCATAAGCGTATGGTTACGGGGGCAGCCCTCCCTGACCAGAATTATATTAAATCACTTACGAAAATTAACATTTTTGTTATTCTTGGAAAGTATGCTATTGGTGTGCAGTTTCAGTGTTACCTTCTCAGAAAAAAAAAACCTTGCTACGTACGCCCTTGTTGAAATCATGAGTTTAATTTCTTGAACTGTCTAATAATTAATTCGGGCTTAAGAACTCGGGCCGGGAATACACGAGCGTCGTGCACCTGCGCATCAAAACGAGTGTTACGCTTCTACATATTCCTAACAGCTGCTTGAGCGATTTGTGTCTTTCATCATACATACCTTAAGATAATTCCTTACGATTAGGTTAGCTCGAGCAGTCCCTGTATTGCTAACCTTGGTATGAAACTATTTATAATGTTAATTATTATAGTTCTTATCGTAATTTTATGCATGAAGCGGATTCAAGCGGATGTCGATCGCGCAAATAGTTTATATATTAGTTTTTCATCAAACTTTGGTGTAAATGGCGGCGATACATAAATTTGAATCGATGCTTTAAAATGTAAATTGTAATGTTATGAAAATCACAATACAAATAAAATACAGAATTCTACCAATACTGAACAAACAATTTATATGCTTATGTAAAAAATATACTTAATAATTCTTGCGTAATAAATCATTAAGTTATCACCACGTTTCGCAACAAAATAAGATATTCACTTTCAACAAAAATAGATTAGTTTCTGGCGCGGATTTATGTAAATGGGTGATGACGTGAACATAACTATGTGCAGATAGCTAGACGTAAATCACAATGTAGTTAGGAGGTTGTCGTGATTGGTTCATTATGTTGACGCTTTGACAAACATTCAAACGTGTTATCAAATGTACGATCGCAATTCTATATCCGTGTGCTTGACATTCAATAATATAATTATATGCTCGGTCACGGCCGTTTAGTAGGCACTCAATTTTTAATCCTGAGTGTATTGGTATTTAATCGCGTTTTAATGTGCTATGCATTACAGCTTCAATTTGTTTGTAAACTTTTGGCTTTACTACTTTGAAGCATAATGGTAGTAGATAATCAAATAAATAATGTAATTTTAACATAAATTATCCAATACTAGCATGATTTTTTAGAAGATAATTTTTCGAATTGCGCTCGCACCTTTTATAGCAACAATCAGGGTTATTTCCCGTTTAAAAGGACATCTAGTTATATTCGACTGTTAATAAGTATAATATTTTCTAGATTAATATAGTATAATATTTTCTAGATATCGATTTCTGAAATTTTAATCATTTGTGACAATTTGTTTGACAATGGGTGCATCAAAATCTTTTCTTATATAACATATGCAATACTAAGGCGTTCATCTATCAATAGCCGTTGTTTCAATATGATGTGTAAGTGTCTAATAAGACTTACATTCTAATTTAATACTACCCGGTATTTTGCTACCTTTGGCCAAGTACTATTATGTGTTCAGTGCGTTGGTGTTATTTTCCTAAATTAGGTAATTACATTCTTACTGGGTTCTTACGTGCATGAGAGGCTCATTATTATATAATTACATCACTATAGGCGTGATTAGAGACCTATCATTGAAATAAGTGTAATTTAACAGATCTGTTTTGTAATACCCGTTATAAATGCAAATGTCAAGGTTTTTTTACTGGATGGAACTTAATATGTGCCACTTTTCGGGTAATAATATCAATCATTTCGGCCGAATGAAGTCCACTGCTGGACACAGGCCTCCCCCAAACCCTCCACCACAATAACCGATATGGGTGTGTTGTGGGCTCATTGGGGGGTTTTACCATAATCGCCACGGTTGGCAGGCGGGTTGGCGATCGCAGTTGAGTTGTTAATGTACTCGAAATACGCTGCTGCCCATCCTCCGGCTAATCCCTTAGTCGACTATTACGACACCCACGGCAGATGGGGTGGTGGTATTCTGAGCCGGCACCACACGGCGAATACGGTAATAATATAATAGTTCCATACAAATCATAAAAATATATGTAGGTACTACGTGTCGCAACTCGCAATCAACCCACGTAAGCTAACTTGTGGAAGGTGAGTAACCTAGCACAATTGCCTAATAAGTTTTTCGGCTTAATGTGTGTTTCATGGTTATGAGGCTTGATTAAAGTGTGCAATGTTTTTGTTTTGAGTTCAGAATCGGCTGCAGTCGGCTAAACTCGGGTTTTATTACCATTATGCTAAATATAAAACGGTTATTGTGCGGTTTTCTCTGTTTAGCGGAAAACCATTTAAGGGATAATAAACCATAGATATTGACACATAATGAACCACTCACTGAATGTATAAATAATGTTCCTGTAAATTGTAAATATTAAATTAGGTACTTAAACTGAATGCAGTAAGGTAGGCGTTGATCGCAACGATTTTACTAAGTTATTTTATAAGCGTAATAATAAAATAATGGACCTAAATATATACAGGATGTAAGTACCGAAAACTTGAAGAGGTTACATTTAGGCCTATAATATAAATAGTAAAGCCTATAACTCGGAAATAATATGTTACAGTTGACATTGTTAAGCACGCAGTGTATCGTAAACAACGCAACGTGATTATTGTACTATACTTTACTGATACTGGGAGCAATGACCTCATCCGTGAACTGTAGCGTAACAACAGCCGTCTTGTTGTTTATTTACATTGCAGTTTTATGTGAAAATGCAATTTTTATTGTTTTTTATATTCAAAATAGCGTTTCCGTTTCGATGTCACTTACACACATATATTGAGATACATATGTAACAAAATAATTTTACCAAGTGATATTTTAATGTTTTTTTATATATTATTTCTAAATTGAGCCTGTATGTATTGATCATGGAACTATGCTCAAATTGTTTGTATATTTATATAGTAAATGTTAAATAAAAGTAAACTACATAATTATGTGGAGATATTTTTTATTTCATTCATCATCATTATCATTTAAGTCAAACACGTCCACTGGTGGACATAGTCCTCGTCCAATGATCGCAACTATAACCGGTCTGGGTTTGTATTCATTGTGTGCTCATTAGGTTTTTTGCCATAATCACCAACCACGCTTGGGAGGCCGGGTTGGCGATCGTAGTTGAGTTGTTATTGTACTCGAAGTCGTAAGTAAGTCAGTCTAATCCCATATTCACCTTTTCTGGCGCCCACGAGATAAGATGGGGGGTGGTGCTATTCTTAGCTGGCACGGCACCACTTGGTAATTGGTATTTCATTACAAGGACCAAAACAATATTGTAATGTTTTATGGTCAATCGAGAACTTAAAAATATAGTAACATTGTTTTTATATATTAAAAACTTAAAAATATACTATTGTTAATAATCAGTCTTACAGATGCCCTGTATAGAATAACAGTGGGTTCAAAATGGCACAGATAGTTGAGACCATGCTATTTGTTCAAATTATGAATAATGCGAGTACAGCAGGTTATATTGAATTATTATTGACTTTTTGCGCGCAACAAATGTGGGCTTTAATTAATCAAAACTTCAAGAAAATATAATCAAGGTAGGTTTGTATACAGATTGGCGTAAGCGACATCCCAGGCGCAGTGGCTAAGTAATTGTCTTAGACGTAACGTATTGCCGGTTTCATCCCCGCACGGAACAAATATGTGACCAATAGACAGCCGTCTGTCAGTAGCGGAGGTCGAGTCCCGCAGAGGGTTGCCGTAAGCTGCAGTTACTTAGTTTTGACAAGTTTTATGCCCGACTGGAGGCCTTTAGGGTTCGCTAGATAGCTTCTAAAAAAAAAAGACTCCAAATTATCCCCACTAAGCCGCTTCTAGCTCAATATATTTGCTGTTCTCTGTACTATGCAGTAAAATTTTAAAAGCTAGATAAACAATGAACAACGTAACAGGTGCCTGTCGTGGTATAAAACAGAAATATTCATATTGTGACATAACATAAAATGGTTACATTCAAATTGAAATGTACATGATGGGGTAAAACAATTAGAAATAAATGACTATGAAATTAAAGCTATCAAATACAATATGTTATCCCTATTATTTAATAATAATTTAAAATGTTATTTATAGTTCTTGCAATCATTTAAAAATACGTCTACTTATGAATATCTCGAACTACAACCTATTTGTGTACTTATCTATTAAATCTATGATTGTTAAGTGAACCTTTTCTTTAGCTAGTGTCAAAGCGGTTTTCTCTGCTCCATTCAGCATAGATAAGTTAGGGTTGTAGCTGATTAAAACTCTTGCAGCTCCTATATTGCCTATAGCACAGACGTCGTGCAAGGGTGTGTTTCCTGCCAGATCTATTGCATTTATGTTCGCACTACTGTCTAGAAGTAAACGTACAACATGCATTTTATTATTTAAAGCAGCTAAATGTAAAGGTGTTTGACCCTTTTTATTAGTACAATTTATGTTAGCCTTGTTAAGTATCATGATTTTGCACAACTCATCTAAACCATATCTAGCTGCATAGTGTAAGGCAGTGAAACCATTTGTATCTGCAAAATTGATGTCAAAGTCTGATGAATATGATTCAGTCTTCTTCTTACAGACTGCACATTCACACAATGGGTGACAAGGATCACTCTGTTTGAGAGAATTTGGCTTATCTTTCATGTCCAAATAAGCAGAATAGTTGATGTTCATGTAAAAGCAAGCAAGCTTTATATCACCATAAGATATAGCCTTCAATATCCTCTCAATTAATTTCAGGTTTTCCACTGCTTTTGACACATTATTACCATTAGTTGTCATATTAATTTTCTGTAACTTAAGAGCAACAGGACTGTCAACTTTGCAGTTCAAGGGTTTTACATCTGAATTTGTGATGTGTATGTATTCATACAAATTGGGGGTGCAAGATTTTAGGACCTGCAATATTTTTAAATTATGTGCATAATCAAATGCAGTTTTGTTATTTCGATTTTGCAATGATGGCTCAGCTCCATTTTCAATTAATAATCTGGCAATCCCTTCATAGCCCCATTTAGAGGCCTGATGTAATGGAGTGTTTCCACTCTCATTCACACAATTTATTCCAATCTTACGTCTACTGTGCTCTGCAAAGTATATAAGTGCTTTGACACAATTTAAATGGCCATTTGTGACAGCCATGTGCAGTGGTGTGTTCTGCTCAATATTTTTTTGATTTATGTCTGATCCTGAATGCAATAATAATAGTAACGCATTTTGATGTCCCCTTGATGAAGCATAGTGCAGGGGTGTGCATTCATTAAGATCTGTTGCATTAACTTCGGCACCCATTTCAATGAGAGATTCTACTATATTGGCTTTCCCATGGATGCAAGCCACATGTAACACTGTCAGACCATGACTGTCCCTCGATGTCACAGTTGGGGAAGTTTTTAAAAGATTCTTAGAAATTCTGCAACAACATTTTTTACAATTGCACAAGGGATGACAGAGTTTAAGATATATTTCTGTATCACTGTCATTATCATCATCATCTGACACATTATTATTCATAGTTATTTTGAGGACATTATTTTCAGTGAGATTTATAGATTCCAGGTGCTTCTGATTCTTCTCCAGTATTGCCTGCACTTGTTCACAGTGATCTGCTTTGATAAGTTCAAATATGTATTCCAAAGTTTCTTCTTTGCAATTAGTATCACTTGTGGACTCAGTCAAGCTGTTCTTCCTTTCTCTACTCTTTAAGTTTTCTTCTGTGAGGTTACTTTCATAATAATAGGATTCAGGGTCGGGAGGTCCAGCAAAGGCACCCGTTTGTATGTGTTCTATGACAGCTTCTAACGTAGTTATAAGGAAGGCACTTTCATCTCCATCACCTTTGCCGACACCACTGAAGCGGAACTCTTTCATGTACATAAGCTGACTGTACCAATTAGGTAGGCCAGACTTGATGACTAAGAACACAAATACTGGTAACAAATCATCAGCTGTTAGTAGGACAACATTGTTGCTTTCATCCTTTTTATTTATGGCATTTAAAGCCTGTTTTATACACAAAACCTTTTCTAGAACAGTGTTGTATGTGTTTATCTTAGAAAGAATTTGTTTGGCTTTAGGTACTGCATGGTACAGTTCCTTTTTTATGTCTAGATCTCGGAGTTGGATGTCACTCATGTTCCTTATCTTTTTGTTGAGATGCGAGTCTTCATAGGCACAGCAGGTGCAGATTGGTTTAAACAAGGCATCAAATAATAAGTGCTGCATGTAACACTCTACAGCTAGTTTGATATTTTCTAATACTTGTTTACAAGACTTTGACTTGTCTCTTAGTCTTCTGTTTTGTAAGGCAATTTGTAGAGATTGTGTGTAAAGTCCACTCACTGTGTCTCTGAGAGGTCCTACAGCTACGGGTAGAGTAGGATGTGTTTTTAAAAATAACTGTACATTTTGTTCAATCTGATCCAGTACTTGACGACCTGCAGCTTGAGTCCACAGTAAATCAATGCAATCATTGATAGACATAAGGTATTCCTTAGATATTGTATTATCGCTGAAATATGCAGTGGGTTCTAGAGGAGTTTCTATGCACCACACTTTGTATTTGATAAAATCTTCAGTGTAAAATGTCTCCTCAAATAGTATATGGCTTTGTAGGGGCAGGCCTTTGGTAACTTCCAGCGTGATCACTTTATTAGTTACTGTTACTTGTTTCTCTGTGAGCGTACTGTAATGTGTCTCCGGCAACTCGTCACTTGGCACAAGTAAATGAGCACAAAAGTCCTCAATAGTGAATACACGAGTAGTTAAACTTCCGATCCGCGGTACACATATTACCCAAGATTGTGTTATACAATGTTGGAATAAATTAACGTACTCGGTCTTCAATTCAACGAAGAATGGGTTATCGGAGATAATCTCGTCGTAAGTACCATCCATTTTAATAAGAGTTTAAAATCAAAAAAATGTTCTTTAAACTTTGTCTAATAAAACCACAAGAGCACACTAAAGGCAGCCCAATTATGGAACTTTGGCTATGTCAGACCCAATAATAATAAAACTTTAAACACAAAAACTCGCTTCTCGTGACCTCGCTTCGATAACATTGTTGACTTGACTGACTTGTGTCAACTGTCACTGTCCTGGCAGTAGTAGTAGTTTATTCGTCCATACGGACAGGCGAAGGTGTGAATACCATACTGCCAATTCTTAATGTCGTTTTTCGAAGTTGTCTTCAATAATCACTTTATTTTTTTTGTCGATTATAATCTCGTATAATCTCGCGGCCAACATCAAAGGATTTGATGTTTGCCGCCTCACTGTCACTCCCGTGAGTATAAGTATCTAATGTAGTATTTTTTAAATTGGGTTTTTAATGTCTCTCGGGCTGGATCATATCTTACAGCGGGCCGGATCCGGCCCTCGGGCCGGTTGTTGCCCATACCTGATGTAGAGAGACCGCTTCGTTCATATTGTTTTTTCGTATGTTATCGCGATAACAGTAAAACAGTATAGACAATGAAGTGCTTTTTATATTACAAAAAAATGTATACGAATTCTTGCTAATGTAGGAGGAATGGATAGTTGCAGGCCATACTTTCGTAATTTAGGCATCCTTACTCTAACATCACTGTACATTCTCGAAATCTGTTTATTTGTCAAAAAACACAAACATCTGTACTCCAAGAGGAAAGATCAATATTCACAATCTCATAATTTAAGACATCAAAATAATCTGTCTCTTCCCATCTCAAGTCTAACAATATTCTACTCTGGCCCGTATTCAATGTTTATAAAAATATATAATAAAATGCCACAGGAAATAAAAGACATTAAATTACAACGTCTTTAAAGTAAAATTAAATAAATACCTAAAGCAAAAATCCTATTACACTTTGCAAGAGTTTTTTGAAGACAAGACAAAATTTGTATCATGTGATTAAACAAATTCTCTACTCTACTTTGACTTTGACTAAAAAATCCCATTTAGCAATCCCCCCTTTAGTATATACCCCTTAGATTGGGACCTCTGTGGACGTCGGTGAATAACACAAACTTTACCATAGTTAATCGTGTTAAAAAACGTGTGTAAAAAAGTTTATTTGTCTTGCTTTGTATGTCTGTCCTCTATGCGCTTTCTAGACCATTTAATTTATACCTACGATTGAGTTGAAACGTTGTATGTACAGTTCTCGTTGGAACTTAGGTGACGCTTTCATAGAAAAAAAGATGCATTGCCTAGTTTATTTACATTACCTAGTTTATTATAATAATATAGGTAGCCATCAGGATAGTTCTCAAACCGAAAGTCTAATAGCATATTTTTTTACGATTCTTGTTGTGCACCGTACTAATTTTTTATGTTGTAGTTGTAGTACAGGTATATGGCACAGGCAGTGTGTTGGTAGATAATGTTCCGGACACGGATATAGAAGACAGAAAAAAGGTGGTATACATCTGTACCATACAATAACAATAACTAACTGTATAATTTTCCTTATGAATAAAAGATCTTGCGAATTTGATATAATGTTTTATTATAAAATACACATACAAAGTAATAACAGGTAAATGGTTTATCCTCTGCCACCACCCCCTCCTCCTCGTCCACCGAATCCTCCAAACCCTCCACCTACACCTCGGCCGCCAAATCCGCCAAATCCTCGGCCTCCACCAAAGCCCCTGCCACCGAAGCCTCGGCCGCCGAAGCCTCCTCCGCCATAGCCACCAAATCCACCAAATCCGCCAATTATTATTGGAACTGGGATCGGAACTAAAATATATCAAAATAAATATATTTTAGGTACCTGGTAATGTCGTATGGTTCCCGGCATAGAATAGACCACCTCTCTCCACCCATGTGTTTCGTAAAAGGTGACCAAGGGTTTATGTCAAGAAGATGGTAACACTATCCTCCCGTGTGCTAAAAATAACATAGGTACTGCGAATACCAACCCTTATCCTAGCCTACCGAGCGTGGTGATTTTGGCAAAATCCGCTTTATCCGATCATTGTGGTGATCACGAGGAGGCTCATGTTCAGCTGTGGACGTATAAGGGCCGATGTGTGAGTATGAGGTGTCTAATGCAAGAAACTAGGAAATTAAGCGTTTACTAATTAAAATGTAAGTACCTACATCTAAATACAATAAATCTAAATACTGATATCTTATTGTAATAAGTATTTAGATAGATTAACATATTATTTTTCTATTTGTAACTTTACCGCTGCTGGTTTCTGAAACGGACCATTAAAAAATAATAGTAAAAAAACACGCTTTTGTAGATAACCGAACTATAAAGTAGAAAATTAATTTCAATATGTTTAAAATAAGAATAGAGTGATAAAGTGGTGTACAGGTAGTTCTTCCACGTATGGGTCTATATACGAGTGTGAGATTTATGTCTATAAAGTGTACCCATGACCCAGGAGCAATCTCTGATAGATATCTCCTACATTGTCCTCATATATTTTCTCACAATTTTACTGTAGTTAATAATTATATTGCTTGACGGTACGATTGGCGCAGTGACTAAGCAATTGGCTTTCTACACTACGTATCGCGGGTTCGATCCCCGAACGGAACAAATATTTGTATGCAAATAGTTGTTTCGGGTGTGTGGGTGTGGGTGTGGGTGATTGTGCATGTGATATTTATGTATGTAAACTGTATCCACGCCACGGGAGAAATGTTGAACATGGTTTAACCACATTAAAGAAATAGTGGAGCATATCCGTGGAGATTTCTGGCGACATTGCTCGTTCTTAGAACCGTGTAACTATTTAAATTCAGATTATTTATAAGTGCCTGCTAACAGCTTTCGTGAATAAAAATCTTAATTAATCGTTAAAAATAAAAAAATATGATGGCAGCATTTTAGTGACGACCAGTTTTAGAGTGGTACGGCCAGTCGGTACTAAGCGCGTTGACCCCGTGAGACGTCGCACAATGCAATACACAGCATTTGCATTGATGAAATATCAGTCCATAAACGCCCACAACTGAACACGGCCTTTATATGGCTTCTTTGCTACAAAGGACGGTACTGAGGGAATGGGGTAACATTGCAATAACCGACGTGGAAAATTAGAGATCGCAGGGGCTTCTGCTGCCCATTCTCTTGTAATGAACGAAACATGCACGATATTGAGTTAACATTAACACCTATTTCAAATGACTCCTACAACAACATAGCTACGCGATTCATGAACATTTTGACTGCTAAAAACGAATATAGAAGTATTGTTTTGTCCTTTTTGTTATTGTTGAAACGTCGATGAATAGGGGCTGCGGAATGTTAGAACTAATGCATTCCAGGAAGGTAATTATAAACTAGCGAATTATATAATAATTAATACATAGGTAACTATACTAAACTATAATAAACGGAAATGTTTGGTTACTTGCCTCGTCTGCGATAGTATGGATCATAATAGAATTGTCGTTTCACTCTCGATAAAGTGTCCTTTGTGAGGTCTCCATTGCGTTTGACATCTCCAATTTCATTTTCGTTTAGTATTAGATTCGCTAATGGATTCGATTTTTCGTCCATTTCTTGTGTTGTTTGTTCATCTTTTGTGGAACGAATTTCTTGTATTCCTATTATAAATACGACGAAAATAGTGAATCCGAGATTCTGGAATCAAATATAATAAAAATGAGTGATGATTCTATTACCTACTTCGATGCACCCAGCCGATGGATTTAAATTTTACATATATCGGGATGATCATCACATCATGGTGTGGACTGGAATTCGCCTGGGTGGAAGAACAGATCTCGTTTTATCAATTAAAATGTGGATCAACACCATGGCGAGGTTGTGCAGCCCATCCCTCACTGACAGCAGCTCGGCCAAGATTTCGTGTTCATGCATGATAATGCAGGAGCACATACCGCAAGGCTGGTGATGAATGTGTTCAGCAAGTACAATATAGCGGTATTAGAGTAGCCTGCTCTGTCCAACGATCTCAATTCCATTGTGCATGCGTGGGCTTTGCTCGGACAAGAGCTTTCAGTGATCTTCCCAAAATTTGAACACGGAAGAAGATTCTTTTCCCAAAGTATGTAGCTTTATTCTACAGGCGACAAAAGATAACCTCATACTCAGTATGCCACATCGATGTAAAGCGGTCGCTAAAGCCTTGAGAGGTCCAACATATTTTGAAATATTTACTTAAGATTTTTTATTATATTTCATCATCATCATATCAGGCAAAAGACGTCCACTGCTGAACAAAGGGCTTTCCCATAAATGTTCACAATTGCGTCATCATTTTGGGGGGGAATTTGCCAATACTCACCACGCTTGGTAGGCGGGTTGGTGAGCGCAGTATGTTTACTGTTCCACATAAGAGATGCTGCTGCCAGACCGGATAGAAGCGGTAGAGTCCTTTAGTCGCCTGTTTAGACATCCACGGGAGGAGTGGTGGTCCTATATTCTTAATCCGGACATAACTTGTTTTTTCGGTTTTGCCACCATTTTGGTTTTCCATACCGATACCTTAATTGGCAAACCAGCTAACTCCATTTGAGTAATATTTTCAGAGAGAGTAGATATTGTAACCTATCTACTAACGGTATTTTAGATTTTCTCACAAGTAGTCTACAAAAAATATCACAACGTTTAAAGTGTCTCCTGAAAATGTTACTCAAATGGAGTAAGCTGGTTGGCCAATTAAGGTAACGATAATACATTTTTGTTTTTTCACTAGCAAGCATTTAATTAAATTACACATTTAAATTAGTACTTAATCGCGCTTCTATATGGACAAAAGCATCATTAATTTAAAACAAATACTAGAGTTGGTTCAGTAGTGTATTAAATATGATATAAGTACATAAAGGTATTTTAAATTGGCGGAACGATAACATATGGAAACAAATCACAATTCATACTAAAACTATCTAAATGACCACAGCTAAAGCTAAGTGTGGTGCCGGCTCAGAATGCCACTACCCCATCTCCTCCCGTGGATGTCGTAAAAGTCGACTAAGGGATTGGCCGGAGGATGGGCAGCAGTGTCCTTCGAGTACATTAACAACTCAACTGCGATCGCCAACCCGCCTGCCAAGCGTGGCGATTATGGCAAAACCCCCCAATGAGCCCACATCACATCCATATCGTTCGTTGTGGTGATCTTTGGGAGGCCTGTGTCCAGCAGTGGACTTCATGCGGCCGTTAGATAGAAAGCTAAGTTAGATCACAGTAGCACTTACAAGGATTTCCATTTTTATCTGTTTTTCTTCTACGACTGAAAGAAAATTTATTGGCGACCATATAATATACCTCGGCCATATATGCTAATTGGTAATCTGCTGACTCATACAGACTTTATGATGAAGGAAGTCTTTGTCATCGCCCCGCGCGGACATTACCATGTTTTTCCCGTAAACTAAGTGTGTTAATTTGTAGTACCAATTTGTATGGATCAATAAAATCTGTACATAGATAGAATCAATTGATATATACAGGTTATATTCATTTTTAAATATATAGTGAATCGTTTATGAGACAATGTACCGCGTTTACATACCCATATATGTCATCATCATCATCATCATCATCATATCAGCCACAGGACGTCCACTGCTGAACAAAGGCCTCCCCCTTAGATTTCCACAACGAGCGGTCACATGCCGCTCTCATCCAACGACTCCCAACGACCTTCACCAGATCGTCTGTCCACCTCGTTGGAGGTCGTCCCACGCTGCGTTTTCCGGTGCGCGGTCTCCATTCGAGAACCTTTGTGCCCCAACGGCCATCAGTTCTACGAGCAATGTGCCCTGCCCATTGCCACTTCAGTTTACTAATCCTTTCAGCTATGTCGACAACTTTAGTTCTTCTAACTCCATTCGGCCGAAATTATTACCCATATATGTAAAACAAATATTTTGGTCCAACTCTTATCCACCATATATGAAGAGGATCCTGAACTTAATATATACGTATTTCCTAACATCAATTGTTATCAGTGAATACCTATAGGTATGCCGTGTGGTGCCGGCTCAGAATACCACCACCCGATCTCCTCCCGTGGGTGTCGTAAAAGTCGACTAAGGAATTAGCTGGAGGATGGGTAGCAGCGTCCTTCGAGTACATTAACAACTCAACTGTGATCGCCAACCCGTCTGCCAAGCGTGGCGATTATGGCAAAACCCCCTAATGAGCCCACAACACATCCATATCGGTCGTTGTGGTGATCTTTGCGGGAGAGCTGTGTCCAGCAGTGGACTCCATTCGGCCGAAATTATTACCTATAGGTATGTATATGTATAATTATATTAACTAGCAGATATCTGATAAAGTAAACCTATTGCAATGTGATTTAAAGGGAAAGAAAAATATTAGGCATCCTAGAGCATCTGAAAAAGTTTGCCAAGTAGATCTTTCATTATATTATATGACTTATTTTATGTCTCCCTCTTCACGAGTTTATATCCCCCCCCTATAAGGAGGAACCCGGTCTTTTGATAGGCTTACGCGGGGACATGGGTCCAACACGCAGAGGCCATTTAGAGAATTATAAATGTAATCTATTGTAAATCTTAAATGTAATGGGACACTAACCGGGGACTCTCCATAACTGCACTATAAAAAGAAAGTCACGTATTGTCCCCGGTGATGTAAGGCTAAGGTAAGATAAGTGTAAGGTTGTATGAGAAAGAAACTATAAAGATACGTCTATTGCAATAATATAATATAAGATAATAGAGAATGAGAGGGGTACTCTGGGCAATCGTTTTCTCACTATGGTATACCAAATCCCGGAGGGCAGATTGAAGCAGCTACCTTACTAATTCCTCCCATTTGATACAAAACAAAAGTGTATCATCATGAGATCTATTAAGAAGTTTACAGAACGCAGGGCAGCTTGTGGCTGTATATGAGTGGTGACACTGCGTACCCGAATGCTCCAGAGAGTTGGTCAGGGCCTTGTCTCCGGCTTGCTTTTATTGGTTGGTTCGAGTGGAAACTCATGAGTGCTCGCAGGATTTTCAACTCTGGTTTGCCTTAGTTGGCCGATCAGAGCGGGGCCACCCGAGCTATTTACTCGGGTTTGGAAGTATCTAATGGCGTAATAGCGGGGAATTCCGCTACGAGACTTCAAAACGCGCGATGGTGGAACTGGTGCAGAGCCGCTAACACCGGCGTTACTCCGTATCGCCTGTAGACAACACGGGACAAGCCCGCCACACATTCCCTACCAATGCCACTCCTGTAAGCCAGGATCTACAATGGCAACCACCGAAAAGAACACTGAAGACCAATGACCAAAATCGATGTGTCCCAGAGAAATTAATAACTGTCTTGGAACCCGCAACGAAATTACTCAGAAAAGAAAAAGGGGAGTAGGAAGAATATACGGTCCACTTCCGTCCGTAGAAAGCAGGAGACAGAGAAAATACTATAGGCCATAGGCACAATAAAATTAGTTTCCACCTCCACCTCCACCTTCACATCGGGTACAAAAATGTTTATAAATATTTAATTACGGGTCCTATGTTGTGAGCTATTTGACTGATTCCAATAGTAGGTATGGCAAAAACGCCTGAACGCACGGAAATTCGTCTTAGTTGCATTAAGATCTGTATAGTAAACAACTCAAGATGTAAGTAACTTGCAAGCTGTCAAACATAATATTGCGTTCATCATGCCAAAGTATACACTTCCACAGGATAGGATGTGCGGACTCTTCATATTAACAGTCCGGTGTTGAACATTTGCAGAATGGTGAGGCAACAAGCTTGAAGCTAAATAATTTACTCTTAAAGTTGCATGCAGCATGACCAGTGAGAAATTGACCCACGCAATGATCAACTTCCAACCATGCACTTGTCAGCCGCTCACGAACGGATGGAAAGAACTGGTATTGGTGACGGCCCTTAATAGATCAGGCACAGCTTCAGTACTTACTGTCCTATATGCCTTGCACAAGAGTATCTAAACGCTAAGCGCTGGCTTTGGAGCAGTTTACGTCATACCGTACCGATAGTAGCCCTGTCGGCCCATATAGGTGAACCATAGCATATATAACCCAAGTAAGAAGCCCCGTTTAAATATTTTTGAAGTACAGAATGAAAGACCCCATGTAGCTGTTGATATCCTTGTCAGGGCATAGAAGTTCCTTTTAGTAGTTCAGTGGTAATTCTACATGAACTTCCTAGGGTGCAGGTAAAACCACTGGAGCGGTCTTCTTCGGCACCGAAGGAGGGTTCCAGGTCCTCGTAAGATCACACTAGAGCCCCCATAAATGCCACGCTTTTAGGCACATCTTGGAGGGGATGACTGTAAAGCGGAAACCCTCTCTAGCAGAGGGAAGGCGACTGTAAAAAGATCGCCCCCCAGGCACGTCTCGGGGAGTATTGTAAAGGATCCTCCTAGCACGTGGCGCGCACCGGACACGTGCCACCGCACGTGTCCGGTGCGCGCCACCGTCTTCTTGGGGGTCACTCGGTATGAGCACGCAGACACCCCAATATGCGCGCCCGCGACCTCCGCTAGAGCGGGTGACTGCTTTACAGTCGTCCCCTCCGTGATGTGCCTAAAGGCGTGGCACCAATGGGCGGCTATAGTGTGATCTTACGAGGACCTGGATCCACCCTTTAGTGCCGAAGATGACCGCTCCAGTGGTTTTAGCCGGTAGGAGTCCCTACCAGTCGGTAGGAGTACATACCCCTTAGCCCTTCCCCGGGGCGAAGGAAGTTCCATGTAGAATTTCCACGGGAGAACAATAAAAAAAGGGGCTCAGGCCAACATAGCCAACACTACTGCCGGCAGAGAGAGATCTTGCCCGATCCGATCAACCAGGATCCGCTGCTCGGCAGCCCACGCAGGGCACTTCTCGAGCGTGTCTTGTGCGGCACTGTGCCGTGGCCTCACGTCTTATCCTGTGCGGGTACGCACCGAAACAACCATGACCAGTGAACACCTGCGTCAGGCAGTAGGTGACGCGCTCACTCTTTTTGAGCCAGGCTCCGAAGAGTGGCAGGATAGCCTCAACGACGCCTTTGGTCGCGAACGGCAATTGAAGGCAATGTCGCCACATCTCGCCAGCTACCTTAGCCTGTCGAACGCCCCTGGAGGCACGCTTTCGCCACTCTGGGGAAGGGAGCGCGTCTGATCATAGACTCACGAATCAATCTCCGCCAGGATGTCAAAAGGCGGAAAACGCGCCAGGAGAGTTGCCGCCTCGTAGGACACTGTCCTGTATCCTCGTGCGATCCGTATAGCCACTCTGCGCTGCAGATCATGAACTTTGGCTCTGTAGTGCTGGGCGCCTGACAGTCGGGCTGACCATACAGGCACTCCGTAGAGGGCCACAGACACACAACCCCTCCCCGTACAGGCGGCGAACTTCCTCACTCGTTCCCCCGAGATTGGGCGACCGGTCCACCTGGCGGCAATTGTGGAACTATAAGGCGCTCGAGAAGTTTACCTAAAGATGGTGGTAAAGTTATAAGCCGGTACGATTTAGGATCATCCGGGGGCTAGTCACTGCTTTTTGTTATTATGCGTATATAATCGGAACGCCATATACGAGGGACAATGCCTTCAGCAATACAGCGCCTAAGAACGGTCAATATAGTCACCGGATGTTTTACAAGCTACTTTTATAATTCTGTTAGATATTTTATCTTCCCCAGATGCTTTATTAAGTGGCAGTTTATTGACAATGTTTATGAATTCGTCAGTGGATGGAAGGTCGGACGCTGGGGATACCTATGGCTCAGCAGCCCACGATCTAATCTGTTGATGATAAACGTTATGATTTTCAGGTAGATCATCAGGTATAAGACTAGTGAGAAGGGCCTCCGTGGTCTCTTCAATACCAGCGGTATACATATTGTTAATTTTAATGTTTCGGATATAACGCAAGTCGCAATTCGCAAGATCGACTGATCTGTTGTCTTTAACTCGTGGTACAGAGGAGACCACGGACCCTCTCTATCGAGTGGTTCCACTATTTTGTGTATCAGATTGCCTTTCGATTTTGCTACCGCGGCTCTATGACTAGATCTGGCAATTCTGAGTTTATTTAATGTTACAGTGAATGTATCTCCCTTGACTTGTTGTTTTTTTAAGTTTTTGCGTGCCTTGCTAAAACGTTTACGTTCTTCAGTTAAGTAGCTATTCCACCAATCACATCTACGCTAGGACGATTTAATCACTCGTCCTAGCATCTGCGATTATTGGCTATTGATCCGCGACCTACGGCGACGTCAGCACAGTATGTAAAAGTGTCCGACATTATTTCAGCATTTTCTTCTGCTGACAGCCCATCACGAACGAACGAAGTCTTTGGTAGTACCCAGTATTTTCAATATCTATTATCTAGTACCTAATCTAGTTATTGGACGGTATGTCCAATTAATAGTTATTCAAAATGCATAGTTTTGAAACACTTTATTGGTTGCCAATACATAGTGCTTGTACTTACATTATGCATAAACATTGGATTACGATGATAGTACTATACTATATATATATTATATTATATATATTACTACCTACTCGAGTACGATGCATCCCAATTCATTCCTACACATACCTTATGTTATTTTAGTTTTATTAGTCCCAACTGGAAATTCATGAACTTCTTTCGCCCCGGGGAAGGGCAAAGGGCTACCTACCGGCAAAATCCACTGGAACATCTCCGGCACCGAAACTGGGGCTCCAGGCCCTTATAAGATCACACTAGAGTAAACATACCTACTCGATAGTTATAGAAATGAAATAAAATACCGGTGTTACAATACCTACTTTGCTTATTATAACCAAAACAATTTCAATTTAATTTGGTAGAATAGTAACAGTCCATTGTCAGACATTGCGCTGTTATTTTAATTCGGCGAGGTAACGTGTGAGCCGCGTTGTACTCTCGTATAAATATTTCATCGCATACAGACCGGAATATGAAGTGGTTAATTTAAATTCTGGCTCATCTGCGCGCTGCGGTCGAACACTCTGGTTATGCCACTTTTTATTTTCCACCTTTCTACCACTGCTTTTCCCTACTTACTTTCTGAATGCAAGTGACAGGTCGCTTTTTTTTACTAAAGTTTGTGCAAAACATGAACGATTTTTCGTATCAATCCATTGGTGCTCGTAAAAATGTAACTTCGTAGAATAGAGGAAAAGTGGCAATGACACGACAAAGAAGACAGTGTCATGTTCACAGTAAGTTGTTCATCATCATCATATCAGCCAAATTAAGTCCACTGCTGAACAAAGGCCTTTCCTATGGATTTCCACAACTGCGTCATCATTTAGGGGGAATTTCTCAGTACTCAAAAAGCTTGGCAGGCCGGTTGCCTATCCCTCTAGATTAGAGTCCCTTAGTCGCCTTTTATGGGATCCACGGGAGGAGATGGAGTGGTGCTATATTCTTAATCCGGACACCACACGGAAGTTGTCATAATGCGAGGTAATTTTGAATTTCAAATTGGGGATCCAATGTCGAAATTTGATAATGCTTATAGTTCTGCATACGAGTAATACAGTGTGTGAACAGTTTTAGTGGTGATTAATATTCTGCAGCCTTCGTTATTTAACACGATACATTCGATAGTTGCTCTAAAATGCCCGCTTGGCATGTAATATTATATTTAAATTAAATCCATTTACATCTTCAATGATAATCCAAGGTTTTGACAATTCGTCGTCGGGTTTTTATAATGCTGTCTTACATTAATTTAAACATTTGTGAATTTTTAAATACACACGACGGTATACATAATGTATTATGACCATGTCTCACTTTACACAATCTCTCTTGAAGAGTGAATACGTAGCTCCAAATTTTACCGTTGACTCATTTTGTATCTACTCATCTTTATTTGAACGAACGTTTTAGTAGATACTCATAATCGTACACTTTACATAATCAAAATATAAACTAGAAGTTGAATAATAAGGTATATAATGTGCTCACTCAATATTAGAGCAGGTAATAATGTACCTGCCTCTTTATCTCAAAGCAGACTCTTAACTGTATAGCTATGAACTTCCAAAGGTTCTCGTGAACTGTAGTAAAAGAGCCTGCCCTCCCTTTTATGTTCCCACGAGAGTTTCGGTGAGTGCCGGGTGAAAAATATTCAAGAATTCTGCGGTTTTTTGAAGCATTATTACACGAATAAGTAGGCATTGTATGAAATAAATTGTACGGAACGAAACGAAGGCAATCTTTTCCAAGTGTAGTAATGATTTGTGTATTTAGGTCGCTTAGTTTTGAGGCACTTATGCTCTAATTCACCAATAAGTCCCATTAGGAGACATTTATACTACATTTTACAACTCTATTAACATAATTATCTTTCTCTAACACTTTACGTACACAATATATTCTATTTAACGTATGTAATAATCTATCTTATCGAGCTAGAGACTTGCTGGTGTTATTAGGCAGGTATGTTAATTTACTGTTTATTTAAATATACTGTTCATGACTTTTTTCAACTTAGTAACCGTTATTAGTCCATAGGTAGGAGAAATATTTTCTCCCATCTTTTTCAATGTACGCAGATAAGTACGTAGTTACATCCTGGCCGAGATGGCTTCGTGGGTCTACGATCAGACACGCTCCCTCCACCAGAGCGGCGAAAGCGCGCCTTCAGGGGCGTTTGACAGGCTGAGGCGGCTAGCTCGATGGCGTGCACTTGGCAAGTGGCGTCACCACCTGCGGATGTAATTTGCGCTCTTTGGAGCCTGGCTTAGAAGGAGCGAGCGCGTCTCCTACCGCCTGACGCAGGTGTTCACCAGGCACGGTTGTTTCGTTGCGTATCTGCACAGGATAGGATGCGAGGGCACGGCACAGTGCTACCATTGTGATAGCTACCAGGATACCACATAGCACATGCTCGAGGCGTGCCCTGTCCCGCCTGGGTAACAACCACCCAGGCGCCTAACTCCCGTACGCCTTAAACCCCCTGCCGTCGCTATAGCGCCCCGCGCCTCTGGGTTCACGGGTGCATAGATTGGGGAACCTACGTGCCCACACCGAGTGACCCACGAGAAGATGGTGGTGCGCATATGGTCACGCGCTGCCGTGTGCGCTTAGCACAGCGCACAGGGACCGCTTTAGTCACCCTCTTCGAGATGTGACATAGGCGTGGCACCAGTGGGCGGCTCTAGTGTGATCATACGAGGACCTGGAGCCTCCCTTAGGTGCCGAAGACGACCACCCCAGTGGCTTTAGCCGGTAGAAGTCCAGCATGCCCCTTCATCCTCTCCGGGGCGAAGGAAGTTCATGTAGAATTTCCACTGGGCTTAAAAAAAGGTAGGGACGTAGTTGCCCGTTTCACGTATGTATGCACTGTTTCTAACCAAAATCTCACGGCAGTTATAATGAATAACAAAATACATACTCTAGTCAACATTATTACTCAGAATCTTGAATCTAGAGCACATACGTATATCGTTTTCTTGCCTTCGATCTCTCGCGAACTCGCCAATTTCGCGTAATATTTCTGGCACGAACGAATCCAATTGTTTCAATTTGTATCTACGTTTTGAATACATTATTATCGTAGGTACACTTTGTACAGAAGTGGTAATCTATACGTATTTTGTCTTCTATTATAGTTTTGCAGTATCTTATTACTAGTAGGTCAATAAGATACTGTTTAACTATATACGGTGATCCATTGAGATGGGTCAGAATGGAACAATCGGGAGCTATTGGAGGTAGAAACAATTATTCTGAACCACGTCAAATTTAGGGTAAATAATTATTTTCAAAAGAAAATAACCACGTTCGATTTTCTCGTCATGCATCTATGAGTATATATGAGTTTTTTTTATCTTAGAATGCTGTTTTTTCTAACTCTGAAATTGACGAACTATCGCAACGGTTCGACCTGGATGGCTTACTGTACTAAAAGTCAGACTACAGTTACAAAACCAAATAAAGAAAAGGTATTGTCCTGAAAATATCTGCTTCAAGTATATGGTATATATATCTATAGGGACTCTAAACCAGAAGGATGGGCAGCAGCGTACCTTCTGTGGAACAGTAGCCATTCTGCGCTCACCAACCCGCGCGCGTGGTGAGTACTGGCAATTTCCCCCCAATATGATGATACAATTGTGGAAATTTATGGAGGAGGCCTTTGTTCAGTAGTGGACGTTGTATGGCCGATATGATGATATATATCTGAATGAAACGCTTTGCTTAAATAAAATTGACACTTGAATAAAAAGAAACCATGACTTGATACATTTAAGTACATAATAATACGTATTACAAAGAATTAAAATCTCCAAAACATGCAATATTTTTTACTAATCTAAAATAACACATGAGTTTGCCGTCTTCTACCAGGAAAAGAACAATGTACACGAAAAAAGCTTTGCCTTTTTGTAAGTAAAAATAAATCTAAAGCAACGTTGTGTTTTGTTTACACTTGCGCGTTTAGCTCACGAGTGTCTCCGTGCGTATCGTGCCACCCCAGCCGGCAACAATACGGTTGCTCCCAAGTGTCACTTGTCGGTGGTTGAATAGAGGCCATTACGCTCGCCGCAGTCGAGCATCGCGCGTTTCCGTAACACGCTGAGTACCAAGGGAAATACTCCGGAAAACACCGTCTTCAAATTTGTATAGAAGGTATTTAGGTTGGTGTTTATGAGACGCGTGGGTAAATGATGGAATTTATTGTTTTTTATTCCCTATTAGGTAAACCTCTTTCTTGGCTTTATAATCGGGTATTTTTTCTGTTCGAGAGGATATCTTCCATGGTCTCTCTCCGCCCTAGAAAAGGTGGAGTGGAGAGCTACTCTGACCGGCTAAAATCCCACGGTGTTCTTACGCGCACATTACCTCGCGGTCATGGAAGGTGCTTCCGAATTAATTCGCAACCCCAGCATGGCCTTGTGCCAGCTTGACTGTTACAATAAAACTGATGGGATGAAGAAAATTCCGACGTATCTTTTGACGCTTCTCCTAAAATGTCGCTGGGATTTAACCAACATATCTTTTCATAACATATTATCTTCATTCCCATTTCAATATGAACGTTAATTGCAACTTTGCAACCTACTACGAACCATTATTTTTCACAAACATAATCGTAAAAATTGCAAAGTTCTGCAATAGCGACCCTTCACAAAATGGCCGCCGGAGTAACCGCCTTTGTCACAAAGCGCGGCTGAAAACTGACGCCTGAAGAATTGCTTGCCAGTCCGCTGCAAACGAGCGCTTGGTTTGTTCCTTGTTTATTTCTCACGACTATTTAATGGGTTTTAATATTTTTCGTGCATTACGGCTAAGTTAATATTAAATGAAGTAGCGAAAAAGCGTTGACTACAGATAGTTTTTTTGACCCTGGAAATGTATGCATAGTATAGCAAAAGTAACAATTTTTCGGCGGTACCTCTTTAATACGTTAATAAAAGGCAATTCTTTTTATAATTTTTTTAATGGTATCTCATCATAGCAGCCAAAAGACGTCCACTGATAAACTAAGGCCTCCCCGATAAACGACCAGTTACATGCCGTGTATCGTCATTTTGGGGGGAATATGCCAGTACCCATCGCGCTTCGCAGGCGGGTTCGGAGTAAATTTGCTGTGACAGACGGACAGACACAGACACACGAGTGATCCTATTAGGGTTTTGCCGTTTTTTCCTTCGGACGTTTGGGATCCTACAAATCATCACTTAGCAACATACATCCTCTCAATCAAATCAAATCAAACATCAATCCTCTACATTATCTTGATATTAGTCGCTTTATCCGACACCCATGCGTAGAGAGGCGGTTGCCTATTCCTTGTCGGTGCCACGTGACTTTTTACCTTTTCTTGTCTTGTACGATTGTGTGCTTGTCTGTCAAAAAGTCGCTATTTGAAATAAGACCTATTGGAAGGCCGATTAACAAATTTTTCTAATGAAATTTTATTCTAATGCAACTTAAATTTTACATACAGGAAAGAATAATCTAATTATATTCTATGATTAACATCACAAATTCCATCGATACAAAAAAATCAACAACTATCCAGAAGGATCAAAGTAATGAAAAACAAAATATAATACTAACGGTATTCCTTCGTCATTCTTTACAACACGTTATTAAGTTTAAACTCGGCGCTTAAAGTTTAAAAGTAAATCGTGGCATCTGTACCGTATTCTAGCCACAGTGAACGGATGCATCGGAGCAGCTATTGGCTCTAAAAGCGTATTCATGTCCGTCGTTAAAGTTTCAGTGCCAACACAGGCACAGAAAGGCGATACAAAAGGTTCTGCTATTTTTCGGTAGAGCTCTACTTTAAGTCCCTTAACAGTCGTCCTGGTGTAGGTGGTAGGTCAATTTATTTTTTAAGTTAGGAATTTTAACAGGGTAGGTTTGTTTTCATAGCTTTATTATTTAATACTAGTGAGTTGAAAGCCGCCTTAGGCGAAATTTAAAAGTAAAAGAATGAATCATCTTACAGCGTGACAGAGCCAATCAGTGAGTCAGTGAGTCCGTCAGTGAGTCATTGAGTGAGTCAGTGATGAGCGTAAATTTATATATATATTTCATCTAAATTTACAAGTTTACAATTTACAGGTAATAACTGATATTCTAGTGGCTCGATTCCAATTGAATTTCTAGTTTTCATTAATAAGTAAAAAAAGAAAGAACAAGTAAGTAGTAAAGAACATAATCAGTAAGACAAACGAGACCTTTTTTTTACATTACATTTTTGACATTATCATTATCTATACAAATAAATAAAATTGAAGTGTCTGTTTGTAATGTCAAAATAACAGCTTTTTACCAAATGCATATGAAAGTATATACGGTACCTACATCAAAAAATCTATTTTTAACTTTTTTGTCTGTCTGTCTGTCTATCTGTTTGTTCCGGGTAATCTCCGAAACGGCTGGACCGATTTTGACGGGACTTTTACTGGCAGATGATGTTATAAGGAATAACTTAGGCTACTTTTATTTTAGAAAAATGATTAGGGTTCCGAGCAAAAAAAAATAAACCCTTGAAATCCAATATATATATTCTATGTCAAGTGTCTATGTGGAAGTTCTCTAAATTCCTTTTAAATTACGCGGGTGAAACCGCGGGTCCCAGCTAGTCATAGAATAATTTATTCGAGTAGAACGAAGTTGTTTTCATTGCTTAGATGGATGCTGTCTTCTGGATCTGGATACAGATAGATACCATATCTGTCGAGCCTATTATCTCAGTGACGGCCGAGAAATAAATATTGACAAAAGAAATCTAAGCATTCAAAAAAATTCAAAACGCATTTATAATAAGACTGCTGCGTTATAACCAAGTTCAAATATAAATAAGTATCAGTCGGAATGTATGATAAAATAAATGTGCGATTCATTTATGTATTTCCGTAAACTTGTATTAATTTTGGATTCATCGGATGCCATTCGCACAAAATTCTGAAATATTATGTTAATTTTTATTTTTATATTAGAATACATCAGTTTTATAAACTATTTTTTTAGGTGGTATTAGTAGTTCAGGGTTATTGTGATTATAGTAACCTTAAAATTTGCATAATGATAAGCTTGTGACGAAGTCATCCTTAATCTTATTTCAATCAACCTCTTTCATACCTTTTATTTCCATCACTGTCCACTTCACGATTCATTCTTAATTCAAATCTAAATTTGTATTTATGTGACGTAGAGTCGCTCTCCATATTTTGGTCATTATCATTACACTGTCCATTCTGGACGCTACTGGTTCGACACACAGCTGTCGCTCTGACAAATAGTCTGCCTGCAATATTACAATTACTTATTTTTAACTAGCTTAAATTGCGATAGTAAGCTATATTTTAAAAATATAAACATCACCAGTGTTAATTGAAGTTGTGAATAACAGTATACCTATATAACAATATATATGATACGTTTAATTGAATCACAATAACTGAACTCTGTTACTTGCTGCCGTGGAGAGAGCCTCCTAGTTGAGCTATCCGGGAAGGCAACACGGAGGGAGGCACTCCGCGACAAGCTGATAAGCAATAGACAGTATATCTTTTATATTGCCAGATTATTATGGTTTTTAATGTTTATGTATATTGCTCTGCTTGTTAACGTATTGTTATTATATTATGTGATACTCCCTGTTATTTCTGCTAAGTGTTTAAACTTTAGACATTACTGTACTTCGGTTAGAAGGGTACTGTAGCAAGTAAATTTACTGGCCATAAGAGAGTATAATTCACGTCTCGAGGTGACGAGCGCTGTGGGATGCAGTCAAGACGAGTCCTGGGTAGCATTACAATTGTTTTGGGCTGGCATGACTCTTACCACCTGGCGAATGTCCAGCTCGTCGTACCACAGAATAAAAAAAGTTTACATTTAAGCTGCCACCTTTAGCATTGTCCTAGCAGGACCATCAAATATTTTACAATTATAAAAATGCGTTATACTTAACGTAATTAAGATAATTCATTATTCATCAGTTGATTGGCTGATATCAAATATCGCAACACGATTTAGGTCAGCGCATTGTGAACGCGAGGACGTCGATCAAATCACTTTGATTGTTCGTCCAGCACTAGTGCACAAATCAATGCTATCGGATTACCTACTCGGATGAATTATTATATAATTAATGTTCCATTAAGATTATCTCGCTATACATTAGCTCGGCAATAATTGGCTACCTTTTTATCGCTTTATATTAGCTTGACCTGTGCTTGTTTGTATGTATGTATGTATGTACATAACTATGTATGAATGTAATGGAATATTGCAATAAAAAATAAAAAATACTCTGGACAACTTCAATTCAATCGGACATCTAGAAGTGGGTCACCCACTTCTAGATGTCCGATTGAATTGAAGTAGTACTTTTTTTTTTGAAGAATTGATGACACTTCTTTAATTTGGTATGACTATAACATGGTGCTGTAAACGTAATCATCATAATTACCCCTTGTTTACAAAAAATAGATCTAATTTTATCTACTTAAAACATCGAAATCCGTTCAGCCATTATAAAGTTTCGCATGATCTATTGTAACAAGACAGTCTTATCCTGACCCGATTTCCAGTGTGGCAGAAATCAGCCAAAGGGCTGCGGGTCTCACCTCCCGTACCGTACCGTACGGCCCATAAGGCCGACTTTTTTTTTTTTTTTTTAAAACGTTGCCCCACACTAGGATTTCTCCGGTGTCGTGGGTGCGTTTACAGATACAAATCCCACACACAATACACCTAGACCCGGAACAACTACCTACAGATCGTACAATTATTTGTTCCGTGCGGGAATCGAACCCACGACCCGGTGCGCAGCAGCCGACTGTACTGCACCAACCGTGACGTAATCGTAGGACTCAACCTGATTGCGTCACAATCGACGCTTTTGAGTAGACGTTCATGTTTGTCCATAATCCGAAAGAGAGTATTTGCTTTTAATGCCGTGTGATTTATCTCCTCGGAGTCCAAGACGGGGAAACCTGCAGGTGATTTCCGGTCTAGGCAAGAGTTACTCTGATGCACAAACCTACATAGTAACCTTTCCTACGAGAGAGAAGAGGTTCTAAACATACCGACATTTACCCGGATTTACATAAAAAGAAATATAAATTACGACCACTGACTATGTCCACGAGCAAGTATTGCACCGAAGCAAGACATCGTAAACAAAATAAAAATTTCTGACATTTTGATGAAAGAAGTTTAAGGACAAATAAAGGAGTATTATTTTTTTGTTGACACAGTCATTGACACAGAACAAAGAACTTCGTATCCCGTAGAGTTCATAAATTCTATAGAATTTTCAGCCGAGCCGACGCGTAACCTTCAATTATGATTCAGCGTACCGATCATGCTTTGGATGAATGATGAATTTGGATGCAACCTGATTATAAAACGGGTCGATGCCTCGGATGACACAACTTGGGCAAACCATAATTGGTACTACTTTTAAAAAGAAAAATTAAATGTATAATTATCTCTCGTATCCCCCTAACGTCCCATTCCAATTTCAAAGACCACTGCTTCCTGTCAATCTCAACTTTGCGATTACTATTAAAATGGAAAGGCAAAAACTATATCATTTTTCCTTAGAAGCATGGGAACGAAGCCGCGGATAAACTAGTACCCTATTCATTATCTACTTATAAATTCGTTGGTATAATTGTTGTATCTTAGTGTAGATCATAGCGCCTACGTGACTCATTAGACTCAATCAATCATCATTTTCAATCATTTCGGCCGAATGAAGTCCACTGCTGGACACAGGCCTCCCCCAAAGATCACCACAACCACCGATATGGATGTGTTGTGAGCACATTGGGGGGTTTTGCCATAATCGCCACGCTTGGCAGACGGGTTGGCGATCGCAGTTGAGTTGTTAATGTACTCGAAGTACGCTGCTGCCCATCCTCCAGCTAATCCCTTAGTCGACTTTTACGACACCCATGGGACGAAATGGGGTGGTGGCATTCTGAGCCGGCACCACACGGCAAGCCGGCACCACACGGCAAATTACGAATCTGAGCGTAAATCAATTCTGATATTATATTAAGTTATGATGCGACGGCACCGTTGGCGCTATGGCTGAACAATTGGCTTTCTGTGTTAGGTGTCGCGGTTTGATCCCCGCACGGTACAAACATTTGTATGATCCACGGGTAGTTGTTTCGGATCTGGGTGTTTGTGCATGTGAGATTTATGTCTGTAAACTTCACCCACGACACAGAAGAAATCCTAGTCACAAATCTCTCAATTCTCTCAAGGGGTAAAGTTTAATAAAAAAAAAGGTAAAACCTCCAGCGATAGGTGCGTCAAAGGGGCACCGTTTAGGTTTTAGCTGGTAAGAGTCCAGCACGCCCTGCCATCTTTCTTCAGGAAGAGAGAAAGAGGAAGTACATGAGGATTTCCCCACGACAAAATAAGCAATGTAATCTAACGTTAAAAAAATGAAGAAGCTCTTTGTTGAAAATTATTTACGGCGGTGAGGTAATAAAATATTTACGCCACGGTTACACGTCATGCGTGGATGTATGAGTGAATATATGTGATACGTGTGGTGGTGCCGGCTCAGAATGCCACCACCCCATCTCCTCCCATGGGTGTCGTAAAAGTCGACTAAGGGATCAGCCGGAGGATGGGCAGCAGCGTCCTTCGAGTACATTAACAACTCAACTGCGATCGCCAACCCGCCTGCCAAGCGTGGCGATTATGGCAAATTCCCCCCAATGAGCCCACAACACATCCATATCGGTGGTTGTGGTGATCTTTGGGGGAGGCCTGTGCCCAGCAGTGGACTTCATTCGGCCGAAACGATTATTATGTGATACGTGATCAGTCCTGTGTTTCCCTGTGGTTAGATAGGTGGTTAGTGTGACCAACGGGAATTTTTGTTCCTGTTGTTCAGATCGATTTGACAAGTGGAGGATTTTATATATAAAAGACATCATCAACAGCCCAAAGCAGTCAGTGGTGAACATAGGCCTCGCCAAAGTCAAGCCATTGAGCAAGATCCTCGCCGAAAAAACGAAAGTACTAATAAAAAAAATCTTTGTATTAATTAGGTATACTTCTGTTACTAATGTTAGCCGATCAAAAAAATTACCTACATTCGATTCTTCATTGGTTAACATTATTTGTGAATTCAGTGTGCTCTGTCTCTCATAATATTTTATTTTGTCCATTTATTTGTTGTTTTAGTTAAATCATGTCCCATGATAAGAATATATATTACAAACAGGGAAATTGTGTTTTTCATATGAATAACTGATTGCAAACTGGTTATTTATTACTTTTAGGATATACTTAGTACCTTTTTGTACAGAACTGTACTATCCGAATCAAGCGAATCAGTCCGTGTAGTGTCCGGATTAAGAATATAGCACCACTCCGTCTCCTCCCGTGGATGTCATAAAAGGCGACTAAGGAACTCTAAACCAGAAGGATGGGCAGCAACATCCCTTCTGTGGAACAGCAGCCACACTGCGCTCATCAACCCGCATTCCAAGCGTGGTGAGTACTGTCAAATTCCCCCCAAAATGTAACCGGTCACTTATGGGAGAGGCTTTTGTTCGGCAGTGGACGTCTTTTGGCTCATATAATGATGACGATGATCATGAGTATCCCGATATATATAAATTTAAGCCGTGATGGAGAAACCGAAACATCACCAAAGCCTAGTGGCTAATCTTAGTAGATTCCGCTTGTTCGAACACCCATATTTTTATACGTCGCTGAGACGTGGACGTTGCGGGAAATTGAGAAGAAAAAGATAGATGCTCTAGAAGTCTAGAGATGTGGAGGAGGAGAATGCTTGGGGTATCGTGGATCGAGTTCCGTACTAATATCTCCGTACTTCAAGAACTCGGCATCAATCAGTGTCTGCCGGCTATAGTTCAAATCACATCCTGAAAGCCTAATCTTTCTCATCATGAGAAGAGGCCCATGCCCGGCAGTGGGATAGTAATGGGCTGATTATGTAATGTATATGAGCATGCATGCGTCATGCTCGTGAACGAGTGCCGTTTTTTGGGACTGGTCAGTCGTTAACTGCCACGGCAAATAATTTATTATTATAATTTCATTGTGGTATGTTCCATCTTTACACATTGTCCTACATTTTTCTCGGTATATATATTACAATAATTTGTATCAATCAACATTGTAATCTCAATTATTTTAAAAGAGTATCCATGGAGTTTCTTGCCGGCTCTTCTCCATGAGATCAACTATTTGGAACCGTGCAACTTAGATTCTGACGTTTCATAAGTGCCAATATTCGGTTTATTTGAAATAAAAAAAATTGACTTTGACTTTGATACCTATATATGTATCATATCATAAATACATAATTTATGTAGTCATATTGAAGTCTAAAGTAGTATGAATACGGAGTTATCAATACAGAATCTATTTACTTGAGTATAGATATTTTATAAATAAATATATAAACATTGTTTAGCGATTTATAAAATAATTTATTAATAAAAGAGTGATAAAATAAAATAGCGGTTAACGTAATCACTATAACACAACGGTAAAACGTCATTCTTAATTTACAATAAACGACCCTGTGGAAAAATATTGTTATTTAAATATCTTACCTTTTTTTTTTGGCTCTAGTTTGATTATACGAGGACCTGGAGCCTCCCTTAGGTGCCGAAGATGACCGCTCCAGTGGTTTTAGCCGGTAGGAGTCGCCGATGTTGCAGCCCACTACTGCCAGAGGTCCCCATTTATCATTGCAGCGACAGTCCCCTGTCTAACAAGGAGCAGGGTGGCCCACCTTCATGCCCAGCCCAATAGATGGCGACGGAGTCCCCTGGCGCTCCCGAACCAGCGAGGATGATCCTGGACGCCGTAGGGTTGCGCCACAACCGCCAAAGGCTATTGTCTTGTCCTGCCAAATCACCTTAATGACTGTTTATGTTCTGCTTGTATTTCAAAAGAAACACATTCGTGGCGATTCTTCGAGTCCGCTCTTTGTCGGAACTCGGAACAGGTAGTGCCCCGGCGTGGTGGGGTTGCGTTGGCGGTTACACATGTTATCGTTGCGATCAACGCTGTAAACAATGCGCGTACATTGTTGCAAGTTAATTAACTACCATGTTCATTTTCATTTTACGCATCCTCCATCATAGTTAAAACGCATTTTTTTTGTTCATGCAAGTGTTCTGCTTGACTGCCGGAGACCACAAAAAGATAAAAATAAATGTTAACCATTTACATTAACTTAATAGTCAGACTTAAGTTGCATGATGTACATCTCATATAGAGAATAATGGGTATGAATCTCAACTTAAATTAGAATATTCTACAATAGTTACGTAACGTTACGATTACGTTGTTCACGAAAAGAAGGTTATTTGAGAGGACTTTAGGAGAAAATAATCTAAAATTATTTAAATATAATCACACTTGGGATGTTCAATGAGAGCATGATATCGTCAAACTTTAAGCTCTAGACACGTCAAAAAGGAATAATAGAAAACATGTAGATATTAAGAGACGGCACTGACATAGTGTATATTATCTAATAGCGAAGAATACAGGACACATGTATAATTCAGAGTCACTAGAGGGCGGCGTGACCATAGATAACGCGCCGGAAGTAGAGGAAGGTGTCGCGCATGCCGGATGTGCCGCGATCCGTTGCGTTATCGCTGCCACGTCCGGGATGAACTGGCGGCATTAACGGGTGAATAATGTTTATAGCAGCATGATGTAAGGATGGAAGAAAAATATATTAGATATTGGATCCAGATTCTCATCTTTTACTTCTACTACTCATTATCTCTAGAGGTCTGTGTTTATTTATGTAAAAAATATTTTTTAGCTAAGCATGAGCGCATTGTGTATATATCGCAATTCCTCAAGACGAAAGTCTTTAACCAGTGTGTGTTATGTTATGTTATGATGACATATGGAACAGAGGCGTGGTCACTCACAATGGGCCTCATAAGAAAGCTCAAGGTCACTCAGCGAGCTATGGAGAATGGCAATGGGTGGGGCACATTGCTCGTAGAACTGTTGGCCGTTGGGGCAAAAGGTTCTAGAGTGGAGATCGCGCACCGGAAAACGCAGCGTGAGACGACCTCCAACGAGATGGACAGACGACCTGGTAAAGGAAGCTAGGAGATATTGGAAGAGGTGGCATATAGCCGGTCGATGTGGAAATTTATGGAAAAGGCTTTTGTTCAACAGTGGACGTCCTTTGGTAGATCTAGTGATATTGATGTTGAAATTTACGCAATATTTTAGAGTATCCACTTCTCAGGTAACTTCAATTTTTTATGAATGGAATATGCATAAGTATAAGTTAATGTATAGCGTATAATTCGGAGGTAACAATTATATCGGCGAATGATGCGCTGTGCAGAGTGCAAGCATGCGTGCCGGCAAATTGGTGGGTCAGAGAGGCGCTCACCAGTTGTTGAGTTAAGAAATTTATAGAGTACGCACACAAAAGTAGCAGATTTGACGTTTATGTTTGTGGGATTTCCCAGTAAGGCTTAAATGTCTTTAATTGAAACATTATTAATCTGAAGTTGTTATATTTCGATGGTACATAGCACACATTACTCTCAGTGTAATTTCAAACGAATCTCGTACCTCGGCTAAGTCCGGCAAAATAGTGGTGCAGGTCAATTTTAGTTTAAATTTTGTTAAATTTAGATAAATGGGCCTTCTATGGTAGGGCCACAGAGTACGGCATCTCCTACCATAGATGTAGTAAAATGAGACTAAGGGAGGGATGGGCAGCAGCATCCCTTTTGTGGAACAACAGCAATGCTGTATTCAGCTACCCGCCTATCGAACGTGGCGAGCAGTACAGAGAGACAATTCCCTAGGATAGTCGTATACCTATTATTGTAGGTCACAAGAATAAATTGAACTGAAAATGTCGGTAAATGTTTTGCTTGTATATTGATTCATTACTAATTCTATTAAGATATCTGTGTTACCAACCCAAATCCATCAATCCAATTCAGAACACTAAAAACTACTAAGAAGCTTAAAATAACGTTACTTTTAATTAATTTCAGACGTAGGTAAGGTTTAATAGGTTCTTACTTATAAAAACACCCGTGACATACAAACCTACGATCAGACAGACGTATACAGACATGACGAAACTATACGATTTCCTAGTTTGCTACGGGATCCTGAAAATTTACTGTGGTTTTTGTCTCTCCTAATAAAGCAACACAAGTTTTGTGTTTATAAATGTAAAAGCCATAAGATTGATTGTCGTACTTAGTCGTACTTGCTACGGAACCTTAAGTTAATGCGTTTGCGAAATGCTATTGGCTATTTATATTTTCACATTTGCCTCCCAAATCGATTTTATGATTATCATTGATCACTCAAATATAATCAATGATGATTAGACTTGCAATCGATATAATTGGAGATTTTTTAATTCCTCCTAGAATTATTCATACTTCCACTGCAATATCGCAGTTATAAAAATAATATCGTAGTAACAGAGGTGCGGCCGCGCGCGTGTATACCTGCACTAGTATACGGGTCGAAATTCGAAAGATTCGTCGCCCATGGCCCCGAACCCCGATGCCACCCGAAGGTATCGATGTCACTCGGCTCTCTCGTATCCGTCCCGCGGGTTAATACTTACGCAAACATCAATGCGCATGTAGTGAAGTACCTACCGCAGCGCGTTCTATGAAGCTTTTTTTTGTTGGTAAAGGAACGTATTTTCATTTCAGGGAAATGTGGCTGCTTAACTGGTCAGGGTTCTATAAAACTTTCTCTGTAGCTTATCTAGTGGGTGGTAGGGATGCACTTGTAAACAGTAATGTTTTTAGGTTCCGAACGTCAGGACACTCGCGTGTCTGTCTGTCCGTCTGCCACTGCCAATTTTCTCCGATACTACTGGGCCGATTAAGTAGAAATTTGGACACACACCTGGATAACATATGGATTTCTATAACCCAAACACGGACGTGTAACATAAATAAATGAATTTTGAATACGGGGGTAATTTTGGGGGCCAATATAGAAAATTAAAGAATAAAGTGTTGCAAATTGTACCGTGTAACATATGAAATAGAAGAGCTTGTTGTAAGGGTCTCAAATATAGTTATTTTAAAATATATAGTTTCAAAGTTATTAAAGAGAACATACGAAAATTTACCATTCTCCCCCTTATCTGCGAAACTACTGAGCCTTAAACTTTGAAAAAAATAATGGAAAGTAGCTCTTTATTTATAGATTACAGTAAAACCTATAAGTCTATGGTCTTAAAATAACTTGGTAAATCTTTCAATATTGTGCGTACAAACTTACGTTTGCAATGTTATGTTTGTTCTTGGGATTAATTATTGGTACAAGACTTAATTCAACAATATACAATATTATAGCAATTTCCCTCTACTATACGACACACAAATCTGGGTCAGATAGATAACATATTCATAGTACGGAACCCTCTCCACGTGAGGTCACATCGAACTTGTCCGTTTTTTCTTTTGTTTGGTTGGTGCCAACCTTGCGTCAGAGTTCTTCAAGATGTCCAAAGTCCTCCGACTTGGCTTAATGCCCTCCGAAGCAAGCGGAGCGGAGAAGCTCAGTTCGAATACCACTATGTGGTCACTCATCCATAGACTGACCGCGCTAGCGTTGTTTAACCTTACCAATTGTTTACTGTTTAGTGAGGTCAGCTGACTATGATTACATCGGCTTTACTTTCCTCTGATTACCTTAGTTTGATTAATGAATTAATAAGCTGACAAACTGCATACCTGACTACTCAACCTGTGTGCATCGAAACAATTTTTGATTAGTTTCGTACGGTAGATAAAATATTTTTTTGGCTCTGTTAAACAGTGTAACCTGCGGACGCCAATACAACTCGCCTGCGGCGCGGCATCTGGTTGCGTGGTTTATTTGTATCTAAGGGAATCCTTTGCAGGCAATCAAACAGCGAGCGTGGTGCGACGCGTCGGCATCGGCGTGAAGTGAGCGCGACGTTTCGGTTGTATTTCATTACAACTTCGTCATGATTTTTATATAGTTTCCTGTGCTTATAAGGGCTAACACGTCACAAATTAACACGCCACCCGTTCTTTTTTTTATTGATGTCCAAATTCTACATGGAACTTCCTTCACCCCGGGGAAGGGCGAAGGGGCATGCCGGACTCCTACCGGCTAAAACCACTGGAGCGGTCATCTTCGGCAACGAAGGGGGGCTCCAGGTCCTCGCAAGATCACACTAGAGCCGCCCATTGGTGCCACGCCTTTAGGTACATCTCGGAGGCGATGACTGTAAAGCGGTCACCCCCTCTAGCGGAGGGAAGGCGACTGTAAAAGGGTCGCCCCCCCAGGCACTTCTCAGGGAGGATTGTAAAGGATCCCCCCAAGTCTCGCTGTGTAACACACCACCCTGCTGTCGCGCTGCCGGCCGTCACGCTCCCTGTTTGACATGCACACCGCGTCGCCCTGCGGTCGCGCTGCCGGCCGTCGCGCTCGTGTTTGACATGCACAGAGCGCTACGCCACGCTACGGTCGTACCGACGACGCGCTTGTTGTTTGTCAGATGATAAGCATCTTAGTCATCCTGCGACCACGAACCCTGCAAAGTGTTTGAATCGTCAGGAAAAACCAATCTATAATAGACGCGATGTAATTCGTTCAAAAATGTTTTATTATAATAGACCACACGTTTAAGTTGTTCAAAATATTCAGAAAGATTTAATTTTGGAATATTTCGTAGCTCGGCGACTTCATGTCACGCCCGCCTCGCTCGCTGCATTTTCGCACCAGAATTATTGAGGTTCATTAAAATTTACCTCTTTACTTAATATTCAGTTCTGTTTCAGATTTATTTTCACGTAATATACACCTGACCCTAATTAAAGGTTAATGCGGTTTACAGAGCACACAAAGCTTTCAAAACCAGATAAAGTATTATTAACAGTAATTAAGTAAGGTAGTACAAATATTGTTGACATGGTTGGTTGACATTATGCAGTGATAAATTAAACGATTGATAAACAAATGGTGTTAAAATTGCAGTTCCTAGTAAATCGTGACTGAAACTTTACTTACTAGTAAGTAATTTATTTTCCCACAGTTGGAGCAGCGGCCTAGGTGCGAGGTGGAGATAATAAATTGAGGCGTTTATCTGACTACTTGCTTTATAAAAATGTGGGTTGTTGGATAGCTTGCGAATGTTATATAAAATTAGATTGGCGACCGGATCCGGTAATCGACGCGAAGTGCGTAGTAAAAAAAGTTACTATTTCGCGAAACGTAATCGCCTAATGGTCGAAACTTGAACACCCACCACAATAATGAAAAAGTTGCAACACAATGCAATATTGCCTAGTTACAGTATATTCAAATTTATTGTGGAAGACTGATGCCTAAGCTCGGCCGAAGCCTGTGTTTCAGGTTACCAGGCCTCCAACCCAGAAGTCCAATTTTGCTCTTTCATAAACTGCGCCAAGCGATATTTTTCCATTTTCTTCTTCGTGTACCTGATTCTATCATGTTGTTCCTCTTGTTAAGTTTTCTTGATGATTTCTCCAATACTTTGATATAACTTTATCAGGCCCCGATACTGGTTAATTTTGTCCTTTATAGCGGAGATGTCTACTTGCATCCCATGAATTCACACTTTCCCTGCAGACAATATCTTGATATAACAATAAATTCGCTGTTCTAGTAAAATGTGTATATACACCCAATACTTTCTATTTTCAATTTTTCAGATCTTCGTTTCACTTTTGTGAGTAAGCTATTCATGAAAATGAAAACTCTAGTCGTTGGAAAGGCAGCAGTTTTTTTAAAACGTCTCATTTTATGCACCACACAGCACAAATTTGCTGTATAATGTTAAAGAAACAGTGGGACCTTACTAGAGTTTTCAAATGTTGTTTTAAAAATATTGCATTAATTTCATTTTTAACTTTCACTTTGTAGTACATATTTATATAAACTAATGTTAATGCATTACGTGTGTAAACAACAACAAAAAAAAACGTAAAGTTAACATAATAAAAACATGGCGCTTGTTAAAAGTTTGCGTAAATAATTTAATATTTCGTTCGACGCACGTTGCATATTATATTTAAAATAAACTACAACAATTTCCAGTCCAAAATTTAATCTGTGCCGTGCACAATGGGCGCGGACGGATCGTAGCGGCATAGTGGTAACAAGTGATAGTCGAGTGACCGGAAGTGCTCGTGCGGATAACGCTCCGGAACGTGTCCGATTCCGGCCGAAGCGCTGCATCACACGCTTCCGTTTCCGCCGCTGTGCCACTGCCAGCCAGTTTGTTTAATAAGCTCCATAACGGACAATTAATATGTTTCCTGAACCTGCAACAATTAGACTGCTACCTGCTTCAATAGTAACAGACATTTACAGGAAATTCACAGGTAGGTACTTTAGTGGCCTTTTTGGTTAATAATTTCTAGGGTATGTTGTAAAAATAATTATTTTGATACACAATTACAATAATTATATATCAATAGTTTTCTTTAATAAATTATTGTGAAGTGACGGTAGAGGAAGAAAGAGCTATTTTTTTTCATTTCTCTTTATTTCTCCTGTGTCGTGGGTGCGTTTACATACATGAATTCCACATACAATACACCCAGACCCGGAACAATTACCTGCAGATCATACAAATATTTGTTCGGTGCGGGAATCGAACCCACGACCCGGAGCGCAGCAGCCGACTGTATCAGCCACTGCACCAACCGTGGACTTCCGACAGATCGAACGCCAATAACGTAAGATATACTTATTGGTTAACTTTGTGAGTGAACAGTTCTCCTTCATAGCTTTGGGCGTTGAACGGTGTAAAGTAATTACTTAATGGTTTTGACGGTGTATTAATCACGCTATCATAACATATTGTGTTCAGTCACACTAATCACAATTCGTCAGCTTTACTAAGTAAAAACGAAAATATCCCAAATAATCTACCAAAAACAAAAACAGTTTGCCTTCAATCTCAGGAACAGAGGCCGCGCATAAAGTTGTTAAAATAATTGTCACCGGCTCCCATTTTAGCTGATTGCTGCAGCTGCAGCTCTGTGACTATGACCTGCCTTTTGTTGTGCGCACTCTTTGTTTCGACGCTTCGGAGAGGCGCCTCGTGAGTACACATACCTCAGTTTATCTTAATATGGCTGTGATGTTAATATGTTTTGCCTTATATTCGACGCAATTCTGAGTAAAAGATAATATAGACGATATTAGCTGCTCTAAAACAGAGGACAAATGAATATCTATGTTTGTTATGCGATGAGATGTCAACGATCCGATAATCAGTTGTGGTGTTAATTATATTAAGCTATAGCTTCTACATATCCGCCAAAAAACGTCCACTGCTGAACAAAGGCCTCGCCTAAAAACCATCGGTTATATGTCGTATGTCGTTATTTTGGGGGACATTTGCCACGCTTGGTGCCTACGAAAGCCGCCTGTGTTGATGAGTGCAGAATAGCTGTCGTTCCACAGAAGGGACGTTGCTCCGCATCCTTCTGGTTTAGTCCCTTAGTTGTCTTTTACCACATCCACGGGAGGAAATGGAGTGGTGCTATATTCTTAATTGGGTTACCACACCGATTAAGCTATATCTTAACCATTAACATTTATTACAATCACCCCAACGGAGACTCTATTTAACCCTTGAATCCATAGAAGTTTCTGTGATTCTAGCTCACTGCATATACGGGTGCTACGGTATATCTAGTTTACGTTACGTTGAGATGATTGCTACATAATAATGATGGATCGCCAAACTCAGACGTTTCCTGCATCTTCATCAATTCAATACTTTAGAACTTTCATCAGATAGTACATACTTATTTCCTACAACAATGTCTTAGGTGTTATTTTTTATTTTATAAAAACGTTACAATACTGGGACGTAACCTGATTACTGTTTGTACACCGTAAAACCACAGCGCTTTTTGACGCTCCTTTCATAAGTGTGTTGTTTGCTCTTTACATTGCGACTGGAATTATTTGTCAAAAAATGAACGCAGCTATAGCATTCAAAGGATTTACGATTCAATGACAACCGAAATAGTAAATAAAAATATGGAAAATGGAATGAAAAAACAAATAATAGAAATAAATGCAATATAGATAGCTGTATTATTTTAATAGTAGCGTTGCAGGGTTTTGGTTAAAAAAAAATTGTTAAGGCCTAGCAGGAAATGAGGGGGCTGATAGTTAAATAACTCGCGTCTGATGGAGTTGAAATAAATATTGCCTAACTATTCGGAAGTCCTCAGTATATATCAATCGTTTTTTTAAGATAACGTTGACACAGATCTACCTCCATGGTAGATATTAAAATATCCCGTGCGAACTTCTTCATGTCTGATGGTATTGTAGTAAACAATTAAACAGGAGAAATGTTGCCTTGTGAAAATGATAACTCAATTGTGAGTTAGGTATGTGGAAAAGTTGACGATGTGTAATAGCTGTTAATGGACACTCCATTAAGAGCTATCCATAATGCTAACAAAAGAGAACAAATATAATGCTAATTAAATGGCCTAAATGAACGAAACTTTGATGCGGCATGAATGCTATATTCTTTTAAGTTTAACTAAGTTTGATACGATATGTAATGTGGTTCTGGCTAAGCATCTCGCCACCCCATACCATGCCATGGGTGCCGTAAAAGGCGACTAACGAGCGACAGTTATTGTGGCGGTCTTTGGGGGAAATCTATGTCCAGCGGCAAACCTTTTCTGGCTTAAATGATGATTATGGTTGATTCACAATAGAAATAGGTATCAATGTTATAATTAGAATAAGGTACGATGGGATTGTTATCGTCATTCCTATATATAAAAAATCTTTGTAACAAAATAAAGATGAAAAACACAACCTATGATTTATAATCGAATCAGCTTCGCGCGGAATAAATTGCTCTATCGATCGGTTTCCGCGAGTGGCCATTAGTAAGACTGTTCGAGCACCCTCGTGGTCTCACGCGTCGAGCGTACTCCAATCAAGTGCATTGTCTCTCCCTCTCGACTATAGTCACTACATGTCACAATAGCCGATTGCAAGCATCGTATTAAATTCTGTTTTGACTCACCCTTGACAGCTTGTTTGGTGACAAGAGATTTCAAGTGGTAACTCAGTGTTATAATTTTAAATATCATATGTAGTGTACCTTTTAGTATTGAATGAAGACAGCATAGTAGAGAACTTTTTACGTATTAAGGGTGCCGAACTTAAATAATGAATCTATTTTCATCATAACCCTCTGTTTGTCTGCCACAAAATTGTGTCTACGATTATAGTAGACACTCATATACACTAGTATTTAGTTAGAACTTTTTAAATTCAATTGTTTTGAGTAGGGTTATAAAAAAAAGTATATTTCTCAATTGGAAGAGGAAAATAAAGTATTTGTAAGTAAAAAGTTTAAGTTGTTTTTTGTTATTTACGTTATCTATTAAAGTTTTGTAGTGGAACGTGCTGACACGTTTGTTTTATATCAGTGTTTGTTTATGTGAAATTTATGTCTGTAAACTGTAACCACGATACAGGAGAACTTCTAGCGTGTGGCATAGTTTTTTGAAAAAGCAATACAACCCCGTAAACTTCAAACAATACAATTTCTAAATATTACACAAATAACGATAACGCATATTTTTTATGTTTTATGTATTCTTCTTAAGTGGCCCTTACACAGACAATATTCATACGTTCAATATCATTACTATCTAATAAATACATTATTAATATGACTATCAGCACAATGGACCCAATAGGGTAGAAGTGCGTTCGGCTGATGCTGAGCCCGTGGGAGCCAACAATGGAATAGAATATGACTATGATTACGGTGTACTACTTCGGGCTGGGTAAGCCACGAAATTGGTAGGTTTTTCTCATTTACTCCACTATAAGGCTATAAAATCTATGTAAATATACGTTACAGTTCTTCAGTGAATTTGCTCTGATGTTGATTACGTCATTTTCATTGTAGAGCATTTTACAGCCATTCAGCATTTGTGCAATTCTTTACAGCTCATAACCAATGCACATAAATTACTCTAAAGGGTACTTAACCGCGAAAATATGCAAAATTACGTGTAACGTGCAGCGCGAGCCACATGTGGGGGGTTATTAGGAAAAGTGGAAATTGCTACAAGGACGCTTTTAGACCTCATACATGTTCATTCACGCGCCCTCAGTGACGTACGTACTCATACAGTATGCTGTTTAATATTTTAATAGCATGCTAGTGTATTACCCTTACAAATAAACATGAATGAAGAACAAGTTTGCTACTCAGAAAATAAGGAATCGGTGCTTTGTTTGTTACCTTTAGTTGAGTGGGAACTATCGATAGACTTCAGTCTACGATAATACCCCTTGATACAGATAAGGCACGCCACACTGCACAGTAAAGGGGTTGCACGAAATATGGTCCATGGGAATGCATTTACTTCGAGTAATGGTTATTTGATTAATGTTACTTAGTACATTCGTTGGAATGTTGTTTTAATAAGCCTAATGGCCGTGCGGGATCAGCCCTGTCCCGTTCTGTAGTGTCCTTCTGGAGCATGACGCTCTCACAGAAGGAGACCACTGCACTCCAAGTTATATGCTCTGCCAACATAGCCGACACTACTGCCGGCAGAGAGAGATCTTGTCCGATCTGATCGACTAGGGCGCTCCTCGAGCGTGTGCTGTGCGGTATCCTGGTCGCTTCGGATACTGGACCGGTGAATACTTGCATCAGACGATAGGTGATGCTCTCGCTGCTTCTGAGCCAGGCTCTTAAGAGTGGCAGGATAGCCTTAGCGACGCGGTTGATCGCGAACTGCAACGGTAAGTGATGTCGCCACATCTCGAATGCGCGCCGTCGAGCCAGTCGCCTCATTCTGTCGAACGTCCCTGAAGTCCCTGAAGGCACGCTTTTGCCGCTTTGGTGGAGAGAGCGTGTCTGACCGTAGACCCACGCATCCGTCTCCGCCTGGATGTCGAAAGACAGAAAGCGTGCCAAGATAGTTGCTGCTTCGTAGCATACTGTCCCTATGAGATCCACCCCTAAAAGTGCCTGGCAGGTGACCTTTATACAGTCGGCTCCGCTCCGCTAAAGGGGGTGACCGCTTTGCAGTCATCCTCTCCGTGCCTAAAGGCGTGGCATCAATGGGCGGCTCTAGTGCGATCTTACGAGGACCTGAACCCTTCCCCTTCGGTGCCGAAGATGACCGCTCCAGTGGTTTTAGCCGGTAGGAGTCCGGCATGCCCCTTCGCCCTTCCCCGAGGCCGAGGAAGTCCATAAACAATTTCCACTGCGGACCAATAAAAATAATTAAGAAAGGGGCCAACTGTTTGTTGGTGTCGTCATTGGGAGGTATTTGCCAGTTATCACTACGCTTTGCAGGCAGTATGGTTACTTTTCTACAGAAAGGCAGCGGCCTGCTGCCCATCCCCCTGGCTTAGAGTTCCTTAGGCGCTGTTTACGACTTCCACCGGAGGACACCACACGGAATGCGTTAAGGTCTCAAGAATTAAGGAACATAATTCTAAATGACTATTTTAATACAATCTTCGCTTTAACATCCCATTAAAGATCTACAACTTAAATATAAATGGTACGTGTGTATGGGTGAAGAGTTATATGCAAAGGGTTGACGGGGGCGATACTGTAGTCCTACCTATTTCACCCGGCATGTGTTCTGGGTATAGCGGTGCGTGTCCGCGCCGCCTTTGTGCTCGGTCGCCTTCACTATCTCCTGAACGCTCGTAGTAAATTATCCCTTAGAAATAAGGTGAGAATTTACACCACATGCATTCTACGTATAATGACCTACTCTAGCTCAGCGTTCACACAAGCTGAATCCACCCCACTCCGTAAATTCCAAACACTCCAAAACCGTTTCATGCGCAAGACCACCGGAGCGCCTTGGTACATGCGAAATGATCAACGCCATTTCAATCTTAACTTGCCTACCATCAGGCAATTTATGAAACGAGCGTCCAAACACTATTTCGATTCTGCCCTCTCCCACTCAAATCCCCTTGTGGTATCAGCCGCCGATTACCAATCCTCCAGTATCAGTAGAGTACGCTGCCCGAGGCACGTTCTGGTCGATCCAGACGATAAAATCACGTTAGATCACATAAAGAGACTCGCATTGTCTCATTCACTTAACATCCGACCGTTCTACCGCCCTCGCCGCCGAAGCCTATCGCCGCGTCACCTTCCCGTTCAGTTCATGTTAGCACTTCTCCCCCCAGTCTCTTGCTCGCGCCGGCCCGTGCCGTACGGGCTCGGCCGGCTCGTCCCCCAATACATTTTAAATAATAGATCCAGCTGTCCCCAAAACAATAGCTTGTTATCCCCAGCAACGCCCTAAGCCGAGGTCCGTGTCCCGCAGGGGCGCCCTTAGCGCAAGTTGCTTAGTTTTAATATTAATATTATTGCTTAGTAATAATTTTAAGCCTGGCTGGAGGCCTCTTTTGGCTTCGCCAGTAATAACTGGTTAAGCAACCACATTTCCCAGAAATGTGTGCGAGAGGCCAAAAAAAACCGTTTTACAATAGGTATTACAGCCTAAGCCTTAAGTCGGCAACGGGTCAGTAATCAGTAGGTGCGGCAGTCCGACTTCCCGTGGGCGGAGGAAGTACATGGCGTATTTTCACCGAGAGAAATAAATTAAAAAAAGATTGCTAATGGTTAATAAGGCACTCGCTTGGTTATTTGGTTATATCGCACTAATCATATTAAAAAATATGTTGTAATGAGTATAAAAAGTACGTAAATTCTGTATTTCTTTCATATATAATCAAGTTTATAATTCAAGTCAATTTTAATATAAACATAGCTACACACACACACTAGCCCGTAAATGTCCACTGCTGAACATCTTCCAATGATCACGACACTGAATGTACATACCACGGTATATTGCCATAATCACCACGTTTGCCAGACGGATGGGTGTTTGCAGTATGTTTTTAATAGCACAAGGGACGATGCTGCTGCTCTTGATCTAATCATGAGGATTAACCTCAACCTATAGACTCTTAAGGGAGAAAAGGGGTACTTTATTCTTTTCCGAAACCCACATGGGACATAATTTCAATACAAAATGTGTCTTAAAATTATTTTTATCAGTCGCCGTTTTATACGAAACGCGACACATTAATTTGTAATTTAACTGTAGTGCAGTCTTTCCCAACGTGGGCGATAACGCCCCCTTGTGGGCGCTGCAGGCCTAAAGGGGGGCGGTAAGAGACCCAGAAAAAAAAGGGGGCATTGTCTAGGGCTTTGGGGTCGATTTATAATTTCATCTACCTAGCTAGGAAGACTCTTAGACACCGACTGAGCTCTCGACTCTCGACTACATCTTGTGAACATCAACTAATATTAATTAAAATATAGCTCAAACTCGGTTCGATATAAAAGACCGCGGGAAATCATGTTTTAACAAGTTTTTGTTAAATAATCCGAATTGTACATTCCTATATCAATCGGCTGGTTCTATAATACTTGTTCTTGCTTGTCGAGTACGATTGGGCGTCGAATGAGATAAACGAGTTTATGCACGTTTGTCTTATTCCTGTTGGTGCGTGCTGCTTATGCAATCCTATATAAACGACGTAAATTTATTTTATTTTCATTTGCGGTTTCGCGCATAATAGATAAGCAGTACTTGATTTCAACACTTACGTATTTCTTAAAACAAAACAATGTCGGAAGTAAAAAAGAAGAGACGGCAATACTCTGCGGAATATATTAAATTCGGATTTATTGAAAATCCCACAAACCCGTCGTCGCCTTTGTGTCTTCTATGTCTAAAAACATTTTCGAACGAAGCAATGAAGCCTTCAAGACTGCAAGATCATTTGAATAAAATGCATACAGATAAGACAGAAAAGAATGTAGCATATTTTCAAGACCTAGAGAAGAAGCATAATACAAGTGTATCAAAACTATTTTCGGCGGCTGCTAAGCAAGATGACGACGGACTTCGAGCTTCGTACAATATCTCTTTGTTAAATGCTCAAAAAGGCAAACCACACAACATCGGAGAAGAGTTAATTTTGCCAGCAATAAAGGAAGTAATAACTACTGTGCTTCATAAACCGGCCGCAGATATTATCCGAAAAATTCCTTTGAGTAATAATTCTGTGCAAAGACGAATTGATGAAATGGCTGAAAACATTGAAGAATCATTGTGCAATCATCTGAGGACTAGTCAATTCTCAATTCAGCTCGATGAGTCCACTTTACCAACTAAAACGTTGTTGCTATCTTACGTGAGGTTTATTAAAGATGAGAAAATACGTGAAGAACTATTGTTTGCCAGAAATTTGGAGACAGATACAAAAGGCGAAACCATATTCAATACATTGGAAAAGTTTTGTGAAGAGAAAGAGATTCCTTTGAAAAATATTATATCAGTTGCTACGGATGGCGCTCCGGCTATGACAGGGCGCCATAAAGGCTTCATAGCATACTTAAAGAATAAAATTCCAGATGTCCTTGCTATACATTGCGTTATTCATAGACAACATTTGGTTGCTAGAAACTTAAGTGAACGACTATTTCAATCAATTAAAGTCAATAAAATCCGTAGCAGCTCTTTGAATGATAGATTATTTCATCAGCTTTGTGTTACTAATGACGAAGATTTCAACCGTTTGTTGCTTCATACTGAAGTTCGTTGGCTGTCAAGAGGCAATTGTCTGATTCGATTTTACAACCTGTTTGACTCTATGATAGAGTTCTTGGAAACTAAAGATACAGAACTGAACATAACTGAGAACAACAAGCTCATAACATCAAAGAATGATATAGCTTACATGACAGACCTGTATAAAATGTTCAACGACATGAACCTCCAACTGCAAGGCGATGAACTAAATTTAATTAAAACAAAAAAGTCGTTGCTGCTTTCGCAGCCAAACTGCTTCTGCACAAAAAGAATATGGGCAGACGTGAGTTTCACAATTTTCCGAATTTATCAGTATACTGCAGTAACGAGGACTTGTTTGCCTACTGCCAACATTTGGAAAACCTCCACATTGACTTCACCGAACCATACCAGGACATTTTAAACTTGGAAATACCAGACTGGGTGTTGGATCCGTTTTCAAATGTCAACACAGCAATGTCACCTCAGCTGGAAGAAGAACTTATAGAATTGACAACAAACGAAGAAATAAAAATCAAGTTCAAACATGGATATCAAGAATTTTGGCTACAAAAACCGATCCCGCAACTGTACCCTGGATTGTGGTCAATTGTTCAACGATTTTTGATAGCATTCCCATCGTCATATTTGTGTGAACGTGGATTTAGTGCTGTGGCAACGCTGCTTACTAAAAAGAGAAATCGTTTGCGTGTTACCGAACGTGGTGACTTGCGGCTGTTTTTGAGTAAATTGGAACCTGATATCAACAAACTTATTGAACAGCATCAGATTCAACCTTCACATTAGTTTTTATATAAGAATTGATTATGTTTGTTTTATTTTCAATAAAAGATACTCTGTCCGAATACTATAAATTTGCGTTTCAATAATCAGTTATAAGTACTTAGCGGTTTTTAAGTATGTTTAAAAAGGGGGGCGTTAAAAAATAATTTACTCTTAAAGTGGGCAGTAGACAAAAAAAGGTTGGGAACCCCTGCTGTAGTGGAATAAAACAAACATTCTGATAGATCGGCGGCCAGCTAATTGGCACTCGATTTTATAAGAATCGCGACACGGGCACTCGAACATTCGAATGTGTATTGTGTGCCACATTGTACCACTTGACTGCAGAGTTTTGTGCTCGTATACAGGCGATATATTCGATGTAACAACGCAATCATATTGTTTGTTTTTTAGTGATGACAGCGTTCGTGTGCCTCGCTAAATCGATTCCAACTCATCCAATTTGTCTGTCATTCTACAAGGCTGAGTGCTGTTGATGAGGTTGTTGAAAAGATACACAGTTAATTATATATCTTGTGATAATTTTATTTATTAACATTTTATTTTCTGTCCGTAGACTTCTTTTCCTTTTTTCTAAGTAGCCTTCCGTCTGCGGCAGGTTCGTCAAAGCAAAAACTGGAGTGAAAAATTAGTCCTTTAAGAAACAGTTTCCTTTACAGCGCACCTCTGGAGGATGTTGCAAATTGTACCGCATGTAGTACAAGGGTTGTACAAAGGGGACACAAGAGCCCTTCGTGGCAGCCCTAGCTTGCCAGCAGCGATACAAACCCCTACCACGATTTATGCACGCGCCGTAATCATTATTGTCTGGCAATACGGCAATTACGCATGACAGTATATTTATTTACTAGTGACCGCCCGAATCGTGGTCCGAACAGTTTTTGTGTGTTTACTTTAAATTGCAGTATAGAAGCTGTATAATACAAAGTATATAGCTATAAATTGTCGAGTAAATGCGAATACCCTTATATTTGGTAGTCTGATAAAAATTCCATGTTAATTAATGATCTCAAAGTATTATTATTTACTTTATGATCATTCATTATTCAAAAAAACATGTAAAACAATTTTATTTTCTTGATTTACATAATCAATCAAGATAAAAATATACACTAGGTATACATATATATCTATATATAACTAAACTACTTAACACAAAAATATGTATATATACTTAAATGAAACTTTAAAGGCACATAGGTGTCAAGGTACTCCTCCTCATAGAGAAGACTGCCAAGTAAGATGGCAATGCTTGCTTATTCTTTGGCCAGAAAAAGCCAGCCCTCTGATCACGGGAAATGTCGACCAACCGTTTGGCAGTAAAAAGCAGACGTACACTCGAACTCCATGACCAAAGCAAAACATTTTAAAACAAGAATTTACGCCGTTTGAGGGCTTCTGCTGTTGAAGCGGCAGTGCTAGAATAGCCAGCCGTGCTTGGAAGATGGAATGGAGTAAGTGTGTCAACACAAATTGCGTCCCACACGCAGGCACCATCTTCCACATCACCGAGATCATCATCATCATCATTTCAGCCGAATGAAGTCCACTGCTGGACACAAGCCTTCCCCAAAGATCACCACAACGACCGATATGGGTGTGTTGTGGGCTCGTTTGGGGGTTTTGCCATAATCGCCACGCTTGGCAGACGGGTTGGCGATCGCAGTTGTGTTGTTAATGTACTCGAAGGACGCTGCTGCCCATCCTCCGATTAATCCCTTAGTCGACTTGTACGACACCCACGGGAGGAGATGGGGTGGTGGCATTCTGAGCCGGCACCACATGGCAAAGCCGGCACCACATGGCAAAGCCGGCACCAGATCCCCACGTCACAAAGGCGGAGGTGGCGGATGCCATCTTGGCGGCGACCGGCTGTTCATGTGAGGAGGTTAGGGGAGGCGAAATTCGTTGCTCACCAGTATCCTTAGGTATGGTCTGTGTCCGTTGTCTTCTAGGGGTGGCCAAGAAGATGGCGTCCACCAGCCGCGTCTATGTTGGTTGGACATCGGCTAGAGCCCAGGTGTTGGTGGCATGGCCACTGCAGTGCTGCCGATTCCTCAAGTTCGGGCAAGTGCGCTTCCGGTGCACCATACCCCCCATGGGTTGACCGAAGCAACCGATGCTTTGCCTGTGGTGGTCACAAGGCGAGAGAGTGCTCGGCGGAGTCACCAAGTTGTCCGCTGTACGCGCCGGCCGAACATAGGCTATAGACATAGACAGTAAGCAATGCAATAGGCACGAGTAGACTGCGCCGACCGCATCGGAGGCAATATAGACTTCAGCCCACTGAAGTCTCTGTTGCCTCCGTTGGACCCGTCTACTACGACTACTACGTCTCCCCCAATGTGTCTCTCTCCGACTACGAGAAATACTTGGACAGGGTGACGCGCAGCATTCTCTGTAAATGTGCATCATCATGCATTCAAGCTTCATGCAATTCATGCAAGCTTTCGACCTAGTTTCACATGACATATTGTTACAAAAGCTTCAAAATATCGGTATTAGGGGACCAACACTTCAGTGGATATCCTCGTACTTATGTAACCGACAACAACGTGTTATTATAACAAAGCTAGATGAAAATAGGCATATGATACCATACTCTTCTGAATACAGGCACAACAAATACGGTGTCCCACAAGGAAGTGTATTGGGCCCAATATTATTTCTGTTATATATAAATGATATCATTAACATAACCACCCATAAATGTATACTATTTGCCGATGACATATCTATCATTGTGACATCTAATAAAAATAATAAAACCACTATTGATCATCAGACAGACATTAATCAAGTAATAAATAACTTAATTAAGTGGCTCGACATAAATAATTTAAAAATAAATCTTGAAAAATCCGTTTACATACAATTTAATAAATCTAACAACAACAAATATAATGTCAATCTAAATGTGCCAAAAATTAAAAAAGTTACACATACAAAGTTCTTAGGAGTAACTATAGATGAAGACTTAAACTGGAAAGCTCACGTAGAAAATGTTTGTAGTAGGATAAACAAATTTATATACGCACTCAAAAGTGTTAAAAATGTAACAAATAATAAAACAGCTGTCATATCCTATCAAGCGTATATAGAATCGGTACTACGCTATGGTCTCATAGTCTGGGGCAATAGTACAGATACCAACAGAGCTTTTATCGCTCAAAAAAAGTGCATTAGGGCAATATATGGGCTTGCACCAGATGAATCATGCCAACCAGTATTCAAGAAACTTGGTTTGTTACCGCTGCCATCTCTTTACATATATGAAATATGCATGTTTGTATGGAAACATATGGAACTGTTTAAAACAGCTAATGACGTTAATGTAAGAAATCGGCGAGACCCATTCCGGCTCGTACTTAGTGATATCCCCAACTCAACAAAATATAATAAAAGCTGCTTAGCGATGTGTGTGCGTTTATATAATAAATTACCAAGCTATCTAAAAGAGCTTAATATAAAGTTCTCGTTCAAAACTAAACTACATGTATGGTTAAATGAAAACAATTTTTATAGTGTTAAGGAATTCCTTGATAAGAAAAGTTAATATTGTAAAGTTATAAAAAGGAAAGAATAGACTCTTCCCTACTGTTAAACAATGTAAATGGTTTGTGTTATTTTATTTTGCATGCTATGTATTAGCAAAACATGTATGCGCTTTTTATACTTAACATCTTTTTATACCATGTTTTACGCAAATAAATATTATTATTATTATTCCTTTATTTCTGATACTTTCATATTAATTACATTTTTAAATATATATAGAGGTAAAAAACAAAAACACATACATTTAAAAATATAAAAAATAGAGACCAACCGGCAGCGGGCACAGGGTCCAAGCTACCGGTGGTTAGGGCTCCAGAGAGAGGAACCTCCTCACTATACGTGCCGTGTCGAGGATTACTGCTTTTTGTAGCAGGCCCTTGATCCAGCCACCTAACGAGAGCCTCTTTAGATGGTGGTCGAGGCTCTTGGCAATGAGGCCATTGGCTGTTACAACTATCGGCACGATGATTGCAGAGTCCACATCCCACATGTCGACAATCTCGTGTGCCAAGTCAAGATACTTAATTTGTTTATCTTTCTCGGCTTTCACGAGATTCTCGTCATGCGGAATTGTAACATCAACAATCATCGTGCGGCGCTCTAATCGATCTATCACCACTATGTCAGGCTTATTGGCGATAATAGTCCCATCAGTGATGATAGATCGATCCCAGTACAATGTGACATGGTCATTTTCAAGAACTGGGTCGGGCACATACCTGTAATACGGCACCTCAGATTCCACAAGGTTGTACTTTAGAGCAAGTTGCTGATGGATGATCCTGGCCACTTGGTTATGCCTGTGCAAGTACTCGCCGTTAGCAAGACGAGAACAACCAGAAATTATATGTCTAAGTGATTCACCAGGACAGTGACATGCCCGACAGATGTCAACGGTGCCATCCTTAACAATATATTTCCGGTAGTTGTTCGTCATGATAACTTCGTCCATAATTGCACAAGCAAAACCTTCGGTTTCCCCGAAAAGGTCACCGAAACGTAGCCAGGACACGGACGCTAGAAAATCTACATCGGGACCATGAAGTGCCCGATAAAAGCGTCCATGTAGCTCTTTGCTCTGCCATACCTCCCTGCGGTCGTCGGTACTGAGTACTACAGGTTTGCGCCAGTTCTCTTTAGCCAAACCGAGCGGGGTTAGTCCTTTGTCCACTGAGACCACATCTCGGTGCATTCCCTCATCGGTATGTAGAAAATACTCTCTGAGACTGCACACCTCACGGTTGTGGAGAGTCTTAACATTCAAAAAGCCTCGACCTCCACACTTCCGTGGGATGTACAGCCTCATGACCGAAGATCGAGGGTGATGCATCCGATTTGTGGTCAGCAATGTACGAACTTTCCTATCCAGGGCATCCAGTTCTGTCTGAGTCCACTTGAGTATGCCAAAGGAGTACATCAAATTATTATTATTATTATTATCATCATCATCCAGTGCTCATCCTGGGGGACTTCAGCGCTCACTCCAGAGCTTGGGGCAACCGCCGGGTTGGACCAAGGGGGAGAACTTTGCAGGACTGGGTGGCGTTACTTGACCTTCGATTGATGAATCGGGGGTCTGTAAGCATCTGCGTCCGGTGGCAGGGGGATTCAGTCGTGGACCGTACGTGGGTGGCTCCTTCCATGGCCCGCATGGTGTCGGGACGGCGAGTGGTGGAAGAGGTGATCACGTTGTCAGACCACCGCCACATAGTGTTCGACGTGGCCTTCCGTCCACCCAGCCCAAGCCGTCTGAGCACCATCTGTTTGAGTCCCAGCCCGCCATCGTGGCGACGTTGGGCCCGCACTCAGCTCGATCGGGAGATGCTCGTCGCAGCTGCTAACGTTGCGGCTTGGTCAGAGGTCAACCAAGGGACCTTGCCCGATCCAGAAGAGGAAGCGTCCTAGTTCCGGGTAACGATGACGTCGATATACGACGTGTCTATGCCCGAGAAATCCTTGTGTGGAGCATGTAAAAAAAGTCATATATGTACTTTGTTAGTTGACACCACTGAATTTAACGGTGAAGGAAATCATCTTGTGGAAGCCTGGATGTAATGTAGATGGTGCAAGTGACCCTGATCAAAGCTCGTTCCTTCTGCTTATAAGAAGGGGCCTTCAGCCTGCAATGGAACAGTTATAAGCTGATTATTATAATTACTATTTATGTGAAAATCTACATGTCGTTGGTTTAACTTGATTGGGAATTCCAAAACTCGAAAAATAACGTAACGATTTTTTTGTTAAAATCAAACCTCGTACCTCCCCCTGCTCAGTATCTACTCAAAAGTATGTCGTCGTGAGTGCACGTGTGTTATTGCGTTGAAACAATAAATGTTTTGGATTTTACGTTCAATGTAATATTCATTGTTTTTTAGTTCACTTTGATCAGTTTTTAAGCGACGATAATTAATATTTCGATAATAGTTTCCTGAAAATCGATTTTAATTCATGTAAGGGATATAATAGGATAATATTTACGACAAAAAACTATTTAAAAAAAAACGCTGTCAAGTATGTGACAATGGGGTGTGGAAGATCACAGTATTCGTAATTCTCCCATTGAGCTTAATACCCAAAAAGTGAGACTGAAGTGATGGGATATCCCTTACTCCAGCAGTAAATCAAGCAATAAGTGAGAAAGCTCCATGCAAGGTGGCCATGCGTATCACATCGTGACGGCGACCGTGCGTTCAACCAGGAGGTTTGCGAACAACGCGCCGGATTTAATCGACTCAATCGGCTGAATGATTCGAATGTAATGCTCGCTGGCTGTACGACTGTTTGCAGAGGTGACTTCGCCTATCGTAAAAGTTTGAAGCGATAGGGGTTAATTTATTTTTTGATGATTTCTCGCGTGAGTCCGTGCTTACGTTTAACGTATAGCTAAGTATAGTATTTTGTCATAGGACTAATAATTATTGAGATTCTGCCTGCTCTCTCTGAATATCCTGTAAATGATAACATATATTTTAACACTGACAATATACGTGTCTCGAAATGCGAAATGTGCCTGTATCTGGAATTGTCTCATTGTTGTGGATTGTTGTTGAAGTTTAAATGCTACTTATAATTGATTGGATGGTAAATATAAAAATGTGTCATAATCACGTGTAATTTAAAGAAAATAAGGTACCGAACTACCGTTCCGAACCCCGAAGCCTCGCTGTGCGCTGTGCTGCGCACATGATGGCTCGTAGCCACGGGCGCGCCGCTGTCCAGTTAGCAGCAGTCCGTTAGCTGCTTCATCTAAGTCTTCAGTGACCCATCGTTTTCCAAAAAAGGCACTTGAACTCAGTGACCTCACGGGAGAGGCTGGCTATCGTATTATGGGTTATGCCTCGTTGTTGCTGAAGTTCTTCAGGTCATCCTCGCACTTGTATAGACAAGCGGATGGCTGTGTACTGAATGGGCGGGCGAGATCTTAGTCGGATAGCTTGGCATATAAGTCCATCATTTTGTGCAGTAAAGGAGTGGTTTAAGGAGTGATAAAGGATAAAACAATAAGGATCTGAGTGCATCGGAGAATTACTAGGAGGGATCAAAAAGTAGTGAGAACGACATACTCCTTGGTAAGAAAAAAATACTGGTAGGCATAGCTCAGATACATATTTGTAATATTAATAAAGAAAAAAATCTTCGATTCTCTTTTGTTTTTTTCTGAATGTAGTCATTTGTTAGATTCGTGTCGGAACGTGTTCTCGAAAATGGAGAAAAACGAAGTGCGAGCCGTTATTAAATACCTCTGTTTAAAAAAGTTAACGACGCAAGAGATTCATTGCTATTTGGAGGCAACATTAGGAGAGTCTGCTCCGCCGTATTCCAATGTCGCAAGGTGGGCTTCTCAATTTTGAGTAGGGAGAACGGGCAAGGAAGACGAACATCGTTGCGGCCGTCCATCGACGTCAGTCACCCAAGAAAATGTTGCGAAAGTCGAGAAAATTGTATTGAGCGATCGAAGAGTTACCATCCGATACTTAATTCAAGAAAGAGGCATATCATATGGAAGTATTCAATCCATATTGAAATAATCTTTGAATATGAGAAAAGTCTCCGCAAGATGGGTGTCGAGAATGTTAACCGACAGTCAGAAACAAAATCGACTTCAAATTTCGAAGATATTGTTGGACAAGTTTCAAGAAGGTTCTGAAAACTTTGTGTCTTGTTTCGTAACAATGGACAAAACATGGGTCCATCATTTTGATCCCAAGACAAAACAGCAATCTTCGCAATGGAAACGGCCATCATCACCGACCCCGAAGAAGTTTCGTGTCGTGGCATCGGCTGGCAAGGTTATAGCCTCAATATTTTGGGACGCAGAAGGGATATTGTTGATTGATTACCTGGAGCGTGGAACCACTATTACAGGCCAATATTATGCAGCTTTAATTCGCAAGTTGAGGAATGCCATCAAAGAGAAAAGGAGATCCCTCTCCTTTTCTCTTCGAAGGGGCGTGCTGTTTCATCACGACAACGCACACGCGCACAGGTCGGCAGTTGCGATGGATGCCATTCAGCAAGCTGGCTTCGAATTGGTTGACCACCCCCCTTATTCACCAGATCTGGTGGCTAGCGATTTTTATCTGTTCCCGAAATTGAAAAAATACTTAAGGGGAAACAGGTACGAAAACGATAACGAGGTGATGGATGCCGCCGATATCCCTGTTTTTCTATGTATATATTTACTACAAGTGAATATATATAGGGATCATAAGCTCTACACAACCCCTTTTCCTTCAAAACGAGTTATAAGTTCACTTGCTTTTTAATAGAAATATACATTGACTGACGGCACGGTTGGTGCAGTGGCTAATACAGTCGGCTGCTGTGCTCCGGGTCGTGGTTTCGATTCCCGCACGGAACAAATATTTGTATGATCTGCAGGTAGTTGTTCTGGGTCTGGGTGTATTGTATGTGGAATTCATGTCTGTAAACGCACCCACGACACAGCAGAAATCCTAGTGTGGGGCAACGGTGAACAAGGAAAAAAAAAGCAGAAGCTAAGTGGCAGATACTATCATATGCTGGAATACATAGATATGTAGGAATCCCGTTTCCATAACAACCGTAAGAATTAACACTTATTTTTTCAATACAAAAGACGATAAGTTGAAATATAGCAAAACTAAACGAATCGATAAAAATATAGTTTTGTGTAAAGCAATAACATTATTCCTCCTCGCAGAACAGTGATTAATCAAGACATGGTTAATATCTGCTTTTGTTGTGGAATTGTTTGCACTAATTAGTATTCACTATTAGCGTTAAGACAACTAAAATCAATACAAATAAATGAAATTGAAGTGTCTGTTTGTAATGTCAAAATAACAGCGTTTTTACTAAATGCATATGAAAGTATTTATAGAAAAAAAGTAAAAATGAAATTGTGTCTCTGTCTGTTTGTTCCAGCTAATCTCGGCGAGACCGATTTTACTTTCGCTGGAAGATAGCTGATGTTATAAGGAGTAACTTTTAATTTTGAAAAAAGAATTATGGTTCCGCGCAAAAAAATTAATACCCTTGTAATCCGATATATATTACTCTATGACAACTGTCTATGCCAAAGTTGTCTAATTTATTTGACGGCGGGTAAAACCGCAGGGCACAGCTATTAAAAAATGTAATAATAAAATATGGAAGACCACAACATACGAGAATGTCGCTATGGACTGCTCATACTTCCTATGCATATAATAATGACAAGTGATGTAATTAAAGGGTTCATAAAAAAACTATAAGGAAATAGAAGATAATTTATTGACTTCATTTTAATACGAATACATATATATGTTGACGCGATAAGTTAGATCCTGAAAGATCAACTGTATTACCTAACTGTATTTTAAAATAGCAGGGAAAACAGATCTAACCCTAAACTAAGGAAAAGCTGAGCAACCACTCGCTTCCGATTTGAAGCTGACCTGGTCCGTTCGAGGGCTCGATCTTTTGCGGTCCATGAATATATGTGGACGGAACCCTGCAGGAAATGCACTGCCTAGAAAGGCAGTGTCGTGGTAAACGCCTCGAGAGAAAAGAGTCGGGCACACGCGACTGGTCGGTGACGATGGTGGTCCAGAACTAAAGCTCGCGGTCGTGCAGCGAATTAATTTGAATAGAAAAACAAAAGAGTCATCATCATTATCTCGGCCGAATAAACGTCCACTACTGGACACAGGCCTCTCTCAAAGATCACCACAACGACAGACATCGATGTGTTGTGTGCTCATTGGGGGGTTTTGCCATAATCGTCACGCTTGGCAGGCGGGTTGGCGATCGCAGTTGAGTTGTTAAGGTGAGATTCAGAAACGAGTCTAAGCGTGAACTTACGCTTCCATCTGTCAAAACGCACTACTTACGCTCATAATTTTGACAGATGGAAGCGTAAGTTCACGCTTAGACTCGTTTCTGAATCTCACCCTTAATGTACTCGAAGGACGCTGCTGCCCGTCCTCCAGCTAATCCCTTAGTCGCCTTTTACGACACCCATGGGATGAGATGGGTTGGTGCTATTCGTAGCCGGCACCACACGGGTGCTAACAAAAGAGTATCTACACTAAATTAAAGTTAAGAAAAGCAAGCACTGAATACCTTCGGCACGAACAATACATGTTTTTAATTCACATTTTATATTTCATTGGTCATCTTACAAAATGCCATCCTACGACTACGAATGCTGCAAAGTGTTCGAATCGTTAGGAAAAACAAACATCTATAATATACGCGATGCAATCCGTTATCCGTGTGGTGACCGGAATAAGAATATAGCAGCACTCCATTTCCTCTCGTGGAGGTTATAAAAGGCGACTAAGATAAAGCGACTATGACTCTAAACCAGAGGGATGGGCAGCAGCATCCTTTCTGTAGAACAGTAGCCATTCTGCGCTCACCAACCCGCCTGCGAAGCATGGTGAGTACTGGCAAATTCCCCCAGTAAAGTCGTGGAAATCTATGGAGAGGCTTTTGTTATGTAGTGGACGTTGTAAGTCTGATAGGATGTGAGCTGTTAAAAAGTGTTTCATTATACTGAGTAATAATAGCGAAAATCAAAGAAATTACTGTTCCTCACTAAATTTTTCAATTTTTTTTATGGTTCTCAGAAAGCAACTTTTAGACATCGTTTCGGCCGAATGAAGTCCACTGCTGGACACAGGCCTCCCCCAAAAATCACCACAACGACCGATATGGGTGTGTTGTGGGCTCATTGGGGGGTTTTGCCATAATCGCCACGCTTGGCAGACGGGTTGGCGATCGCAGTTGAGTTGTTAATTTACTCGAAGGACGCTGCTGCCCACCCTCCGGCTAATCTCTTAGTCGACTTCTACGACACCCACGAGAGGAGATGGGGTGGTGGTATTCTGAGCCGGCACCACACATATAATATAATAATAAAAAATAAAAAATATATAATCGGGCGTGATGAGCAGAAGTAATCCTAACTTGTTTGTCCTCTGTCAGATTATCACTATCAATAGCTATCAAAAGCGCCGTTCAGCAGAATAGGTCCAGGGTAAGGATAGGTCCTAACAGCAATACAACATCTGCCAAGAGCCATAGTGTAAATATGTTAAGGACTATGAAATTTTGATGAAGCTTGGGAAATATTCAGTAGTTAATCGCGATACTTTGCTCATGCTATAGTCATAAGTACTGATAGTTAATACCCCAAGAATGTATGAATAGCTGAATGTGTGATTCTTGAGTGCCTGCAGTTGGCTCCAGAGGTTCATTTGAAATTCATAAAGTAGATACTCAAGATATAGAGACACTGAATAGTGTAACCTAAGTATTATGAGCGTAGATTACACTTTAACGTATTAGATGCTTGATTTCGTTGTAAGAATATAAATGACTATATTTGGTTTGGAAACAAGTCCTCATCGCTATATAAATACTAAGGCAGCTACATGCTATAGTTATTGAATAAATTTGAATGCTCTGGAGTTATAGCCAATAAATAGTGTTGATAAGAAGGGTGTGAATATCTATGAGAACGCAGCAAAGTAAGTTAGTAAATACGTCATCGTACATATATTTACCTAAATAAATTGTTGAGTCGGACCGAATATTAATGCCGAATTTAAAAATAAATTATGCGTGTATGTATAATGTGTGCCGGGAAAATTGGAAAAGCTTGAGCCGGAGCTCTGGCAACAGCCCGGATTAATGGCGCCGCACGGAAATCATTAGTACTTTATATATTTTATTATTGCATAAAATATAAACGGTTCACTGTACATCAGACAAATACTAGTTGAATATATATTCCGCGTCCAAATTTCGTCAAGAAAACACTAAAAATATCTATGTAATACATAATCAGCTCATTACTTTTCCACTGCTGGTCACGGGCCTTTTCTCACGATGTGAAAGGATAGGCCATAGTCCACAACGCTGGCCTAGTACGGGTTGGCGGACTTCACACAGCATTGAGAACTTTTTGGAGCCCTCTCAGGTGTGCAGGTTTCCACACGATGTTTTCCTGACCATTAACGCAAGTGATAATCGAATTATGATCTGCACATGTGTCCAAAAAGTCAAAAATGCGGGCGGGGATCGAACTAAGACCCCCCTGTATGAAAGGGAAGCATTCTACCACTAGGCTATTACTGCTATCAATATAATCCAACTCATAATTTATTAAAGATAATGTCGCTTCATGGGAATTTGATTCAATGTCTACTTATAGCGGCTTAGCGCGGATTCTCCGGTCGCGACTGATGTAAATAAAGCATTGCCAGCACTGTACAGTTTTTCAACATAACAGCCAGAGATAAATAATCTCAGTTCAGTTAATATTCGCTAAATATATTTGCGTTTAATATTCAATGGGATAGCCTACAGCTAGAACGTTTTAATAAACAAACGTAGTATGGTCAGTGCAATTTCCAGTTTAAAAGGGATCTTTTGTAACGTTTTTAGTAACTGGAACAATGGCTCATGAATGATCGGTAGCGGTTTTAAGCCTCTATTGTAAGGTTATGGTAATAAAAGAAAAGCAATAAAAATGTCGCTTACAATGAGCCTCATGAAAAAGCTCAACGGCAGCGGAGTAGGCTACGCTCTGAGTTTCACTGGTGAAAGAAAGAAAGAAAAGTAAAAACGTTTATTCTTAAGCGCACAGTCATCAGGAAATACAATTATTACTATAAACTTTAGAGGGTGGAACAACACTTGCGACACACCACACCACGTGACACGATAAGGAGCGAATCGAAGATTCAAGTGTGGCGTCGCCTTTATCACGACTTTTGTATATACGCGGATAGACGTTGGATGTCACCAGTGAGTCATCAGTCTTGAAGGTTAACTGTTTGACGCCAGGAAAGGCACAATCTCAGATTTTGCTGCAACAAAACAATGTTGCGGCGCCGCTCTTCCGATAGGGGGCCCTTTAAAGCCACGGACGGCTACATATTAAGACAAAATTTTACAGTTATACAGTGGTAGGTATCTTGGTACCATCCCAGTGCCAGATATTCATCGCCGTTCCGGTTAGAACGGCACTGTAGCTAGTGAAATTAGCGGTCATAAGAGACTAAATAACAAATGTCTCGAGGTGCCGAGTGCAGTGCCAGGGGCCAGTGGTAGTGCTAATCCTGGGTGGCATTATAGTTGTTATGGGCAGGCGTGGCGCATACTACCAGGGCTACCATGACTTCCGGGTCTCGTCATCATGTCATATAAAAATAAAACAAAAATGTGAATGAATAGAAATGAGGGGATCCGCAAAAGAACCAACGTAACCCACATAGTTCTGAAGAATTGCTCAAACTTAAGTAGCATTGGGTGGGTGGCGGCACATTTCTTGTAGAACGGATGGCAGATGAGGCCGAAAAGTTCTCAAGTGCTGATCGCATGCTGGAAGACGTAGTGTGGTCAGACACGAGGTGGACCGATGACCTGGTGAAGGTTGCGGGAATTCTCTGGACGCAAGTAGCGCAGGACAGGTCGTTATGGCGATCTATGGGGATGTGAGGGCAGTGGATATCTTTCGGCTGGAATGATAATGATGGTGAATAAATAAGAGTTACTTGTTTGCGGCTATATCCTACCCACCAGACAAGAGTATACAAAGTACTTATGCGAATATTTTTTTAATCTACAAGATGTAATATTGAGATTGTATAGGTAATGCGTTATTATAAAATTTCTGACTCTAAAAATAATCATATTAGTCAAATTAGCTCCTTTAATATAAATATTTAATCTTTAATTCTAACAAACTAACTCGGAACAAAATTCAACGGAGTATAAAATCGAATTAGTACATTTTACTCATTTTCATAATCATGGTTTGTGCAGTTTTACATTCTGTTTAGATAGTTGACTATTACCTATGTCTGATCTTTCGCTGAGCACTGGAAATAGCTCTATTTCTCAGAATTTTCGCTTACCCCACCATTAGCGCAGATATCCACAAATCGCTCGATTCTAAAGCAAATAAAGATTTGGAATACCTTGAAACTTTCAACGGATTTAAAACCAATCATAAAAACATATTGGACGGAGATTATGATTGTTTATTTAGGATTAAATCGTTGGAACGCGCATGATTTGTTTTTGATTGGTTCGTTTCGAGGAAATTGGTACATCTCATAGACATGAGACGTGATAAAAAACTCTCGCAAAAAATCCTCTTGTGTCAAGAGTTCGGCCGCAGTGCCAGATATTTGCCGACAAGCAGTAGGTTGTGTTTAAATTTTAAACATTAGTTTTCGGATTGAAGGGCACTGTAGGTATTAAAATTACTGGATCTATGAAACTAAATAACATATGTTCGTGTCTAAGTGACAAGCGCAGTGTGTCGCAAAGGACTGCTCTAGGGTAAATTTTACAGTTGTTATAATAAATGTCAAATTCAAATGCTTTATTTGAGCATGAAGGCAGTTTTGGTTTTGACACGTTTTACAAGAGCCCTTTTCATTACCGACTTCAAAAAGGAGGAGGTTCTCAATTCGATGCGTATTTTTTTATGTATGTACACCGATTACTCCGAGATTTGTTGACCGATTTGAGCAATTATTTTTTTAATAGGTGCAGAATACTTTCGAATTGGTCCCATATAAAAAATTCGCCCGATTTTTTGTGGTTTTAATATCGTATTGAATTTTGAAGTCGGTATTTTTTTGTCAAATTTTATTTTCATTTCGGCCAAATGAAGTCCACTGCTGGACACAGGCCTCCCCCAAAGATCACCACAAAGACCGATATGGATGTGTTGTGGGCTCATTGGGGGGTTTTGCCATAATCGCCACGCTTGGCAGGCGGGTTGGCGATCGCAGTTGAGTTGTTAATGTACTCGAAGGACGCTGCTGCCCATCCTCCGGCTAATCCCTTAGTCGAATTTTACGACACCCATGGGAGGAGATGGGGTGGTGGCATTCTGAGCCGGCACCACACGGCAAATTTTATTTTACCAGTATAATACTGGTGTGCAAATGACTAAAATTACATAAATACGCGGATTACAAAAATAAAATTTAATTAATCAATAGTACTTATATGTCATTCGGTCATGACACTGAGGTATTCATTTACATTAATAACATTTACTTAGAAGCTATTTAACATCCCTTTGGAAGCCTATTAAATATTTTGATGGCCATAGAAAATATACACATATTTTTACATTACTTTTTGGTAAAAAGAATCTCTTTCCGTGTCTTGTTGTTCTAGTTAGTCGTACTTTTCAGTAAATGGGATGAGTAAAGAAAAAGTGGAGTTTTTGGCAGCTGGGATTTGGTAGTCTATCTGTAGCATGGCGATGATAAAACGGACATAAGGTCAAATCCCTCAGGTAGATGATCAACTCACGGAAGATGTTAAAATTACAACTCTGTGGGGTGATTTAAAGAAAGTTATTTGATCTAATTTCGTAACTGTTTATAACCACGAAAGCCGCCTCCGATCCGACTCGGATAATTTAGGTTAGAAGCTTAGGGCGGGATCAAATCACTTTCTTTAGGGAAATCACCCCTCAGAGTTGTAATTTAAACATCTTCCGTGAATTGATCATGCTTAGGGATATGATCAAATGTCCGTTTTATCATTGTAGTGCGACATCTTAGTGCATTAACATTTGTTTACTTTGGGTGAAGGTCCTTGATGAATGTATAGTAAATATATCTATCTATAAAGAGGTTGATGATGATGATGGCATTTTCGATGAACACCTTTGATGAAATAACGCAATATTATTTTTTAATCGTATCAGCCATTTATATGTCCTTGCTAAACATTGGCCTCCCTCATAGACCTCCACAACTTTGTCGTCATTTTGGGGGGCATTTGTCAATACTCACCACGCTTGGTAAGTGGGTTGGTGAGCGCAGTATGGTTACTGTTCCACAGGAGGGACGCTGCTGCCCATCCCTTTGGCTTAGCGTCCCTGTTAGTGAAGGTTTTGAGGGCACCGTTAAAACAACTGGATCTGATGATTGATTCTAATTGACTTTAATGATATATAAGGTGATTACAACATTGATTTACAAGTATATTTGCTAAGCATGCGTGCGCGATCGTTGCAGTAATTTTTAACTAATTTTTGTCTAATCACGTTCGGGCTTCGTCGGACATCGTCGCGCCTCATCGGTATTCATCGGGTGGCGGCTAAAGCCATGAGATGCAGCGCACCGTCTCCGTCTCATTTATAGGTCCTTAACATACCCCCGGGCGTTGAAAGGCTTCACTTTCAACCCTTAATCGCTGATTGGTAGAGGACATATTCTATTGAAGGCGCGACGCAAAACACCTTTGGAAGTCTTCATATCGGCAACTCTGCAAATGCCGTCGGTACCGGGATGAACCTTCAAGATGCGCCCAAGACTCCATTTCATGGGAGGAAGAGAGTCCTCTTTTATTAGGACTAAAGCACCTTCTTGTAAATGTTGCCCCTTGCATGACCGCCATTTGGTACGTTGCTGGAGTTCGGCGACATACTCTTTGCTCCACCTGGCCCAAAAGTGTTGCCGCAGTTGCTCTAGTCTCTCGAAGCATGTGAGCCGGCTTAGATTGACATCTAGAAGCGAAGGCGTCGGCAAGGCAGTCATCGGTCGTTCTACCAAGAAGTGTCCTGGAGTCAAAGGTGTCAGGTCGTGTGGGTCGGTCGATAGAGGAGTCAGGGGACAAGAGTTTAAGATTGCCTCAATTTGTACTAAGACGGTATAAAGATCTTCAAAGACTAAATGAGCGTTACCTAATACACGTAGCAAGTGTGACTTGAAGGACTTCACACCCGCCTCCCACAAACCACCCATATGAGGGGCGTAAGCTGGTATGAACTGGAAATCTACGCCTTCGTATGACATATCTTTGACGAGGATTTCGGCATTTTTATTGAGGAACTTATAAAGCTCATTACGCGCGCCGACAAACTGAGTTCCATTGTCGGAAATCAGAGTTGAGGGTTTAGAGCGCCTAGCGATAAAGCGACGTAACGTTGATAGGAATGAGTCCTTACATAAAGAGCTTACTAGTTCAAGATGAATGCATTTAGTGACGAAGCAGATGAATACGGCAACATAAACTTTCTCTGTCTTGCTACCGCGACCCCGTCTATTAAGTGCCAAAAGCGGACCAGCGTAATCCATACCGGTTGTTTGAAACGGATAGCCTGGTTGGAGGCGCTGCTCAGGCAAGTTACCCATCATTGGTCGAGCCGGTTGTGCATTGAGACGAAAGCAACGCTGACATTTATGAACTGTGGTTTTAGCCAAGTTACGACCGCCCAGAGGCCAAAACTGTTCACGAATTGATGACAACAGTAATTGTGGCCCTGCATGCATTAAGCGTAGGTGTTCAAAATGGAATATTAATTTAGTTAATGCATGGTGAGAAGTTAGAAGTATCGGGTGTTTTTTATCAAAGGTAAAATTTCCGGATTTAATTCTGCCACCTACCCTAATGAGGCCTTTTTCGTCAACAAATGGGCTTAATGATAGCAATTTGTTTTTTGATGATAGTGATTTATTATTAGCAAGGATATCGTAGACATCGAAAGCTTCCTTTTGCGACATTATTAATAAAGCAGTGAATGCTGATTGTTTTTCTGCATACAAAAGACTGCCTCTTTTTTTATCGTGATTTCGACAATTATAGATGAATCTTTCTATATATGCCATTGTATTTTTTAGTTTAATTAATTTGGAAAATCTGGAAAAAGGAAACAAACTGATCGAACTATTATTTGCTGTAACCACATTTGACATTATTTCTGGCAGATCAAGACTTTGAGTAAACGTTTTGTTCGGCCACGAATCTTCACTTTCCATTAGAAACTTGGGACCGGTCCACCACAAATCCATTTTATGCGATTGAGCAGCACTAACGCCCCTACTCAGTAAATCTGCAGGATTGCTTGCAGTGGGAACATGACGCCAAAAATAGTTCTTGGTCTTTTCCTGAATGTCAGCCACTCTATTTTTAACAAATGGCTTTAATTTGTTAGGTGCTGTTTTAAGCCACCCCAAAACTACGGACGAATCTGTCCAGAGAAAGCAGGCGTTGACCTGTAGTCGAGTGGCTTGTAAAACCTTTTCCAAGAGCTTTGCTGCAACTTGTGCACCACACAGCTCGAGGCGCGGTATTGTTACAACCTTGATTGGTGCAACTCGCGTTTTCGAACACAGCAGACGTACTAGAACATGGCCATTCAAATTGGTAGATCTAACGAATATACACGCACCGTAAGCGTCCTTCGAAGAATCACAGAAAACATGGAATTGTGTGTTTGATGGTTTTTCACATACAACATGACGAGGAATCCTGAGATTGTTGAGATAGTGAAGTTCGCTGATGAACTTGAGCCATGGCTTAATGATGTCTTGAGGTAATGGACTATCCCAGTCAAGCTTGTGCAGCCAGAGTTTCTGCAGAATAATTTTGCTTAAGATGATAAAATACTTAGAAGCCCTAAAGGGTCAAAAACTTGAGATACAGCTGAGAGAATCACTCGTTTTGTAACGTCATGGCCAGCATCAGTATTGATATCAAATTGCACGTAATTTGGTAGTGGTGCTTTGTTCGCGCAGCACACCATGGTGCGGCATGAAATAAGAATGTTCATGACGATTATCAATTTCGTTTTCGGTCATGTGATCTAACGTTTGATATTCGTTCATAAAGTTGACGTACATGGCTCTTAATGTGGGCTGCCTTAGAAGTCGTCTTTCTAATGATAAGAAACTTTGTTTAGCCCGTTCAAAAGATTGACCTAGCTTGGCCTCATCTTTTTTCATAGGTTTGCCCACTGAGAATCTGCCATCTTTGTCACGGGACATGTTTTGCACAAAATGTTGCTCGCACAACTCCTCTTCAGTGGAATAGTTATGTTTGCTAAGCCCTGGAATTTCTTCGATGTTCCAGAATTTGGCCAGTTGATCTTGAATCTCGTCGAACTGAGATAAGTTACATGAGACTTTTGTGACATGTGAAATTGAATGTCCAATTGGCCCGGATACAATATATCCGAACTTAGTTTCCTGTAACACTGGACAATTGTGGCCTAATCGGATTCTGTTTGCACCTAGCAGATCCCAAAATATATCTGCGCCCAGCAATAGGTCGTAACCTGACGGATTAAAGTATTCTGGGTCTGCTAGTGTTACGTGTGAAGGAATATTTAGTGACCGAACATTAAAGACTTCGTTTGTAATGGAAGTTATATTTGGCAACACTAAAAATTTAATGTTTGTTTTAAAGGAATTGATTCTGGACTGTATTGTAGCATTGCATCTTGTGTGTATAGTCGAGACCTGGTTGTTAATGCCGGCGACTGTGGACATGAGTCTTTCAGAATTTAGACCCAGCAAAGACAGAAAAGACTCTGTCATAAAGGAGGCCTGACTTCCTGAGTCAAGGATTGCCCTCGCTATATGAGGTCTATTATGTGCGTCTAAAACATGAACTAAAGCAGTCGCTAGAAGAACCTGGCCGGATTGTTTGTTCGATGTTGCAAAATTCTTAATGTGAATAGAATGCGGCGGGTCCCCGGTTGAGGGGACCGGTGCACGTGCAGGTGTAGATTCATGAGCGGGTGCAGACGTCTGCTCTGGCGTGCACACAGGCGCGGACGGAGTATGGGTGCTCCGAGGTTCCCTGTTGGTACCCATGGTTGTCGTTCCGCCATAACCCTGATCCCTATGAAGCAAAGTGTTGTGCTTTCTGTTGCATTTTCTGCATGGACCCAGCTTACATAAACGTACATTATGACCCGCTCTAAGGCAGTTAGTACACAGTTTCATTTTAGTAACAAACTGTTCACGATCGGTTACATTAATCTGTAAAAAATCACTGCAGTTGTATAATGCATGTTCACCCTTACAAAAGGGACATTTATAACTTTTAAAACTAGAACTTGTGACAGTAGCTAACGCACGAACATTTCTACTTCTGATCGTTGATTCTTGTTTATTGTTACTTAATTCAATGGATTCGAGTAAGTCTGCCCTGTTTTTAAGAAAACTACTAAATATATCTAACTTTAGCTTCTTTTTTGTAATTTTGAATTCTTCCCATTCGCGCTGTGTACGGGCATCTAATTTTGATAAAATTATAAAAATGATTAAAGTATCCCAACTATCAGTGGGTTCACCGAGAATTTGCAAGGCACGTAAGTTTTTGGTATAAGAATCTAATACCCTACGTATAGAGGAAGCCGATTCCTTCTTAATCATCTCTTCATCAAAAATGGCCTTAACGTGATTTTGCACCAACAGCCTTGTGTTATCAAACCGGTCGCACACAGAATTCCACGCTAAAGTATAATTTGCAGCAGAAAATTCCAGTGCACGAATAACCTGAGCAGCAGTCCCCTCCAGAGAAGCGCGTAAATAATGAAATTTTTGAATGTTACTAATTTTCGCATTCGTATGAATCAGAGATAAGAAGGTGTCACGGAATTCAAGCCAGTTACTATAGTCGCCGTTGTATTTAGGTATCAAAATAGTAGGTAATTTAACACCTTGAATGCATGCCCGTTTGGTTTGACTATCCTCGTTATCGCTAGCCGACGAGAAAGAAGTTTCAGAATCCTTGTCTTTTCTAGACTTTGTAGACTTATTACAAGTGGCACACAATTGTTGTGCCCTAGCCATCGTTGAAAAGTATTGAGATTCAAAATCTGACCTTTGAACAGCTTGATTCTGAGACTCCTCCTCAGAAGGCGCCAGGCACTCGATGTTAGTTTGAACCTCCTCAAACTCCGAAAACATGGATTCAATATTGCTCATATGAAGCTTTAATTCCAAAACTTGAATCTCGCTGCAAGTTGAAACATCTTTAAAAGTATCAATGTACGATTTAAATTTGGTTAAACGTCCTTTATAAGTACCTCTTTTCATAACTAAATCGTTAAGTTTTGCCATTACGCTACAGTAATAAAGTTTGTTCAAAAGAAACAAGTACAATGTATCTACTCAATTAATGAAATATATTTTGTCAATTTTTTATATTTGATTATATAATGTAAGTTATTCAATAAATGAATAACAATGTAATGAGGAATTAAATAATTGAGTTAATTCATAATACCAATATAACCTCATACATGTAAGTATTATATGTAGTTTATCATAATTCGCTCCAGTCGAACTAATCAAACATTTAAAATGGAAGATTCAAATTATATAAATTGATATTACATTATAATCAAACTACATTCAAGGTATTCCGCATGTAAGAAAAGCAGTAATTACTGTATAACCATTGGATGAAGTTAATTAAATGTATAACCGTTGGAGTAAGTGGGTATTCTTTTGTCTAACGCTCGCTACCAGTGATAATGACTAATGAGTTTATTAAATGCGTAGTTCTATTACAAAGTTTTAAGTGCTAATATTATCGAAATGTGTGAATCTTTAATGCGGTTTTTTCTTGATATCTACTAACAAGGGTATGAACTACGTAAATAAACAGGTAATACAAATTAAAACAAGGACTAAGGACACTAATTGACGATAAATATGACACCACAGAACAACTTAATGGATCGAACTCACTCAGACCACTTGCTTTTTTATCTCGTAGTACAATCGCTTGTAATCCCTGATTTGCCTTTGATTTATGCCATCCATAAAGAGATCCTCTTCTTAACGTTTAATGATTGAGATCCTGGTTCGGCTTCAAATCCATAGATCGCTTTCCGGCTCGAATGACCAAATATGTTAGTGAAGGTTTTGAGGGCACCGTTAAAACAACTGGATCTGATGATTGATTCTAATTGACTTTAATGATATATAAGGTGATTACAACATTGATTTACAAGTATATTTGCTAAGCATGCGTGTGCGATCGTTGCAGTAATTTTTAACTAATTTTTGTCTAATCACGTTCGGGCTTCGTCGGACATCGTCGCGCCTCATCGGTATTCATCGGGTGGCGGCTAAAGCCATGAGATGCAGCGCACCGTCTCCGTCTCATTTATAGGTCCTTAACAGTCCCTTAGTCGCCTTTTACGACATCCATGGGAGGAGATGGAGTGGTGCTATATTCTTAATGCGACGACACGAACACCAAAATTATTTTTACTTATACCTATTATGACCTCGACTGTATCTATACTACGGAATGTTTATCACTGTCACAGTGATCAATCCTATTATCTTTTATGAATCGAAAATATTCTGGTGATCATCATTGATGTGCTTGAAAGATGTAAGTACATCATTACTGACGATAAATCTACAATGAAACACAGTACACAGAGGGATGTTTAAACATTTAATTAAATGTAATGCGGCGTAACCTTGGAGTCTATGTCCAGCAGTGGCCTTTTTTGTAGTGGGGAAATCCTCATGGGGACTTCCTTCGCTCTGGGAAAGCCGGAGGGGCAAGCCGGACTCTTACTGGCTAAAACTCAATGACGTTGCTTCGTCTTAGCTATGGCTAGGGGTGCGCTGATTATCGGTTAGGCATTGAGCCATACATGTCAAATGATCTTAGTCGAATCAGCCACCCGAATATTATACTATATTTTTGTATCACTTCACACTAAGTGTCTAGAGACCGACACAAAACTCCGCCTTGCCCAAGAGGGGAAGTCCATGAGGATATTATGAATAAATGATGAAGATGCTAGCTACTAGGCTTGCCTCGTTGTTTAATGTGTTATTTACGTATCTACTTAATACATACACGTATTTGAATAATCAAATATTCATAAGAAGAGCCTACAGGCGGATTTACGAAGGCTGGCAGCATATGCATCATTCGCTTATTTACATTGTAAATTATAAATATAACATTCACAGATATCTGTCTGGCGAACAGAATGCTCTGAATTTTCTGCCCTGAACCTCCCAGCTCAACAGAGGTGGCATTTTCATTTAAAACATCACCGCGTCGTTGATCCGGCGTTACTGTATTTACATAAAACACTCGTATTCAGCAAATTATGCGGGTGTTCGAATGTTTTGATCGCGGAATCCAGATGGAGCCGGTATAAATCTCGCTTTGAGCTCGGCCGGCATTCCTGGCAAGTTACCGAACAACAGTAATGAAGGTTTAATCTGCTAAATTCCTGCATAATCCGTCGGGATCTCGGAGACTCGGCTTTGCAGAGAACACCTATAATTATAACTTTGGTTGTACGTGTCTTTATTAATTCGTAAGCAGCTGAACACAGTGAGGATTGTCTACGCTAAGTAAGATTGAACTGTACTTGATATTTGATATATTTATTAGATATCCATTGCGCTCAACACGAAGTTAAGAACGATGAATAAAAAAAATATAGTGATTAAAAGGTTTACTTGGTACGATAGTAAAAAAAGGAATATAATGGAATCCATTAAATACAAGATCTAAATGTTTTATCTCATAAATTATTTCTGTTCCACGAAAAGACAATACGTTCATAATTTCGCATCTCATTATCGCGCCTTTCTCAAATTCACAAAGATGTCGCAATAAATTTTAATACTTTTCGTAGCGGCCATTACAATTTGCGCAAACGACATCGCATTACACGAGGTGGCTGAAAGCACATTTTAAAAGGGCGTCTGAATAATTCCTGTAGGACAGGGCCGGGACTAGCGACTGAGTAGTAAGGACACTCCATTCTTAATCAATACGGCTTGTTTTAAGTAACTCGGAAATGTAGAATAAAGAATCATCTATACAAATAAATAAAATTGAAGTGTCTGTTTGTAATGTCAAAATAACAGTTTCTTACAAAATGCATATGAAAGTATGTACGTAACATATAACAAAAACACTATTTTAAAAAACATTGTATGTCTGTCTGTCCGTCTGTCTGTCCGTCTGTCTGTCTGTTTGTTCCGGGTAATCTCCGAAACGGCTGGACCGATTTTGACGGGACCTTCACTGGCAGATAGCTGATATTATAAGGAATAACTTAGGCTACTTTTATTTTGGAAAAATAATTAGGGTTCCGCGTAAAAAATAAAACCCTTGAAATCCAATATATATATTCTATGTCAAGTGTCTATGTCGAAGTACTCTAAATTTCTTTTAAATTAAACGCGGGTGAAACCGCGGGTCTCAGCTAGTCTTTAATAAATATGACAAATGTTAAAAGGTTTCATTCTTAAATATCTATAAAAATATTGTCTCGTCTCTAATCCTCGGAGGAGAGAATACCTCCCAGGTAGAGATCTATCTTACAAAAATGACAGATCACTTTAATTCTGCCTATGTATTCGTAAGTGCTTGTAAATTTTGTACTACAATAAAAATCTTTTGAATTAGAATTTGAGTCTATTGCTTTACTTCCAATCTCGGGATATGATTGTTTCGTATAAGAAAATACTTAAAGGTGTATTCACTTTTTAAATGCCCCGAGGACTTATTACTGTTGGGCTAATGATAAGATTTACAGCAGAATTTATATAGCAACATAAATGGGTAGTATAAATTTATTATGTTTGCGCATAAATATGTATTTATATATATTCTTGTCACATAAATTATTCAGTGGTACAAACCATGTAAGTTAAATGTTCTGTACATGAAATAAATATGCGTGTATTGTTTGTTAAACTGTTCATTGTTAAAAAACATCCTAGGAATGGACTTGCACCTTTTTTTTATAAACTACCTGAAAATATGAGAGGGGTAAACGATATAAATAAATTTAAAAGAATACTCACTGACTTTTTGATAGAAACGGCCTATTATTTCATTACTGAATTCTTAAATGATAATATTAACTATTATTGATGTCCTTATTTGTGAAAATATGCATTTATTTCACTTTATTATTAAGCTTTGAATCCAATTATTAGACTAATTTAATAATAATTAATCATTTAAATCATACTCCGATTTTGTAGATTGAAATAATGATACTAAACATTTATTATTATACTAGCTGGGACCCGCGGTTTCACCCGCGTTTAATTTGAAAGAAATTTAGAGTACTTCGACATAGACACTTGACATAGAATATATATATATTGGATTTCAAGGGTTTGATTTTTTTTTCACGGAAACCTAATTATTATTCCAAAATTAAAGTAGCCTAAGTTATTCCTTATAACATCAGCTACTGCTAGTGAAAGTCCCGTCAAAATCGGTCCAGCTGTTTCGGAGATTACCCGGAACAAACAGACAGACAGACAGACGGACAGACAGATAGACAAAAAATTTAAAAATTGATTTTTTGTTATATATACCTTATATAATTTCATATGCATTCAGTAAAAAGCTGTTATTTTGACATTACAAACAGACACTTCAATTTTATTTATTTGTGTAGATTGTATTTGCTAATTAGAATGACATAATATCTCATAATATGCATAAATTGTACGACGGTAATCTTAGTACATGTTACTGTTTGGTAGACTTTCTTGAAACTAACAAAATTTCTATGCCAACCTAGGCGAGACGTATAATATAATAGAGAATAGTGATTGATTTATTTCATTGATTTTTATGTATTCGTTTATAAACTTTTAATGTATTTGTGTATTTTTATCTATGGGCCTTAGTCAACTGACAATAAATTAATAAAATAAAATAGTGACACCTTGTATTTGGTTAAACGTCACTGTTATGTAATCTACCTATGTTTAAGCAAATTAAAAAAAAATGTCTTTAATATTATGTAGTAATACGATAAAATACAAGCTTTTCATATGTATCTACCACAACCCTCTTTTTATGTTATAGGGCAGCAAACGAGCATGCGGGTCGCCTTAGCATTTACCGCCGTCCATTAACATCCGTAACACCATAGGAACTGCTGATGTATTGCCGCTCTTTCGGGCAGCCATACACTTTTTCCTTGAATGTTTCCATGTCATATGTCTGCTAGTCCGTGTGGTGTCTGGATTAAGAATATCGCACCACTCCATCTCATCCCGTGGTTGTCGTAAAAGGCGACTAAGGGAATCTAAACCAGAGGGATGGGTAGCAGCGTCCCTTCTGGGAAACGGTAGCCATACTGCGCTCACCAACCGGCCTGCCAAGCGTGGTGAGTAGTGGCAATTTCCCCCCAAAATGATGATACAGTTGTGGAAATCTATGGGGGAGGCTTTTGTTCAGCAGTGGACGTATAAATGGCCGATATGATGATGATGATGTCTGCTATATGTTTGGGATTTAGGCTTCTGGTATTCGTCACTCATCATACGAAACGCCGCAACATTGTTGTTACCTTTTTTTTTTTTTGTTTGTGTCCAGTGGAAATTCTACATGGAACTTCCTTCACCCTGGGGTAGGGTCCATTGGTGCCACGCTTTTAGGCACATCACGGAGGGGATGACTGTAAAGCGGTCACCCCCTCTAGCGGAGGGAAGGCGACTGTAAAAAGGTCGCCCCCCAGGCACTTCTCGGGGAGGATTGTAAAGGATCCCCCCAAGCCTCGCTTTGCGCTGTGCGTGACCACGTGCGCACCACCGTCTTCCCGGGGGTTGCTCGGTGTGAGCACGCAGATTCCCCAATCTCAAATCCAATCAAAACCCGTGACCTCCACATTGTTGTTACCTACAATGGTGCTACTTTAGGCCGTTACTCTGTGATGTCGTGGTACTTGGTCGAGCTATCCCATTTCCGACGCAAGGCAAATTAGACGGCACGGTTGGTGCAGTGGCTGACACAGTCGGCTGCTGGTCTCCGGGTCGCGGGTTCAATTCCCGCACGGAATAAATATTTGTATGATCTGCAGGTAGTTGTTCCGGGTCTGGTTGTATTGTGTGTGGAATTTATGTCTGTAAACGCACCCACGACACAGGAGAAATCCTATTGTGGGGCAACGTTATTATAACGATAAAAAAATTAACTAATGTTCGCGGCATGGGAGAGCCACGCACCTAACTAGGGTCATTAAAAGAACCACCTCTTTCTCTATCGGTAACCGATAATAAATCTTTTTTAAACCATATAGTGAAGAGACGGGCAAGTCATTCACTTGATGGTAAGCGTCATGCCTGGGCATAAAAATTGTAATGTTCCCCAGATCTTGTCCTGGGTGCCATCACACTGCACTCGTTACCTCGAGTCAATGGTTATTTAGTCTTTATGCCCAGTAATTTCACTAACTACAGCGCCCGTCAAACTGGATCACAAACATTTTAAGTTAGTGGCAGAATATCTGATACCAAACTAGACAGACAAGCAAAAAGTTCTAATTTACAACCGGAAAAAATGTCTGACAGCATCTTTTTGAGCGTTCATAATAACATACTACAGACCGTTTGTCAGATATGGTGATAGTAACGATATGGGATCAGGACTGTTCACACTAGCAATCGATGAATGTTATGATGATGATGATAATCATACAGGTATATTACCTGACAACAAGATATGACCATGATAAAGATGCAATGGACGTAAACTATACATATACAATCACAAGCAAAAGCATGTATAAAATAGCCAAATTCAATAGTTATAAACTCAAATCTAAGTTTATTTAAAAAAGAAAACAAGAGGTTGACAAAAACTTATTAATTCATGACATAGTTACAAATTACAGAAACAGATGTTTGATAAAGAACAAGTGATCTAACGACGTCCGTCTATGTCTGGTGCTGAAGTACAAGAGAGCTCTTGACTAGTCCACGCGCTGCTTCGAACTTCCACGCGCCCTTCCATGCCCTCACTCCGCTCTGCAGTGACGTCACCAAGCCACGCCTCCTTAGAGCCAATCATTCTGCTTATTATAGATTATATTACGAAATGTCGATTGAAATTGTGTTTTTTATACTAACCAAGTATTTGTATATACGCTTATATGTGTTAAATATTTCAGAACCTCATTGACTGCTCCTTATAAAACTTATTTTTTTTAAACCGTTACATGTGTATATATGGTATGGTCATGACTACACGTACATGTATTTATGACTGGTTAAGAGCTTATACAGACGTTGACTGAATTTACTTAAATTTACAGCATAGCAAAAAATATACGTATTTTCCTAAATAAAAGACAAAGCTCTATTTAATGCCGTATCTGTGTTCAAGTCTATGGCGACACCTTTGGGGAGAGCATTTAGATAATTGCGGGATAGGCACGGAACTTTGTTGGTTGGCGCTTTTGTAGCGGTGTGCTACGCTTTGTGCAGCGTAATAACTCGTGTTACATTGTTCGATGACAGCTGCGACACGCCTGCGGTCGATCTATGACGTACGTATGCATGCGTGTTCATTAAAATAATGAAGCGGTTTTGCAACATGCTCGTAGCTACTGTGTTTGCGATGTGCTTGCGTTTCGATTGCTGAACATTTAGATTTTCGTGTTGCATGTGTTTTAATCAGATTATGAAGTTCATTATTTCGAAGTGAGGAAGTAGTTACGTTAAACAACCGAATCGGTAGGCGCAGTGGCCGATTGGCTTACTGCGTGTTCTAAGTCTGGGTATTTGAGAATGTGAGATTTATGTCTATAAACGGTACCTACCCAAGATACAGGACAAATCGGTGTGTGGAGCATTGGTTAAATATATGAGTTGGTCATACCTGGTAGATCATAAATTATAGAATGATTTTCAAACGGCATGGTTGGTGCAATGGCTAATACATTCGGCTGCTGTACTCCGGGGCGCAGGTTCGATTCCCGCAAGTACTAGCGCAAATATTTTTATGATCAGCAGATAGTAGTTCCGGGTCTGGGTATATTGTATGTGGATTTTATGTCTGTAAACGCACCCAGGACACAGGAGAAATCCTAGAGTGGGCCAAATCAATTCTTGTACCTACTATTTTCAGCTCAAGATCGTGTTTGTGGAAAGTTTCAACCTGTCAGTGGTGAGCGCAAGTAGCTGACAGCTTATATTCTAAACAGACGACACATTGCGCAAAGCAAAGACGGGCCTTTGGCTCCAACATTGGTGATTAGATTACAACCTGGTTAACATCATTTCAGTTATGACAAAAAACCTTTCACGACGCCAGCAAATACCGTGAATTCTCAACGTTGAATAATGTTCTATAAGATATCTCTACCGACTTCGCAAGGGAAATGAGCGTAACACTGTATTTTGAAATAGCAACACAGCTTTATCTCGCAGTTAATCAGGCGGGAGTAACGACGGCAAACATCAAAGGTGCTTCATAACTTCTTCGCTCCGTTTTGAAATGCTTTCAGGATTGTAAATAAATATCACAATATCTTCGGTATGCACTATTAAACAGTACTATATAAAGATAGCACTGTAAAAACATAACATTTTACCTGTCAGATTGTTTAAATAACACTTGGGGCTCACGCGGAAATATGGGGTGACCGTGTAACCCCTTTGGAAATGTGCCTATAGGCGTGGCACCAGTGCGCGGCTCCAGTGTGATCATACGAGGATCTGGAACCACCCTTAGGTGCCGAAGATGACCGCTCCAGTGGTTTTAGCTGTCCGTAGTGCATAGTGTCCTCCGGCATACCCCTTCGCGCTTCCCCGGGGCGAAGGAAGTTCATGAAGAATTTCCACCGAGCACCAATAAAAAAAAGGTACCGTTCTCTATTGAGACTATACGGCCTCACAGGCCTCACCTTTAAATAATGTTTGATATGAGTAAAATCAGTATTGTGAACTGGCATTTAAAACTGGTGGTGTCTCTTATTGCAAGTCCGGTTAAGAAGGTATGAGGACCTAGCACCCGCCTTCGGTGCCAAAGATGACCGCTCCAGTGGTTTTTGCCGGTAGGAGCCCGGCATACCCCTTCACCCATCCCCGGGGTGAAGGAAGTTCATGATAAATTTCCACTGGACAACAATAAAAATAAGGTACCACCGTAGTGACAGATATTCACCGCTAAGCAGTAATGTTTAAACTTTAGACATTACTGTATTCCGGTTAGAAGGGCACTGTAGCTAGTGAAATTACTGAGCATGAGAGACTAAATAATTAAATTATCGAAGCGCGACAAGTCAGGCAAGTCAGGTTCAAGGCATTAAATTTGTTCTGGACAGGCAAAAAAAGAAACAAATATCAAAAGTCATTTAATTAAAATAGACTTAGTACTTTTTGAAGGTCCACATAATTTAAGACAGCCCCCAAAACGCCCCCCTTCACCCCTTCCTAGTGTTTAAGCTGGGGAGAAGAAACGGCGCAACAAACCCCCAGCAACACATCTCTGTCCGTCATGTTATTAATAATAATGAATTGTCTTATATAAAATGAAACAACAACATACATTCCACACACACATTTGACTACATTGTTCTTGAAAGGAAGATTATGTGAGGGCAATGTAGGAGAAAAGAGTCTAAACTGAATAAAGTCTACACTAAACAAGGCAGCTGTTAATATTTATTAAAGCTTTTGGCAGTACGAAGCTGACCAATCCCAACAAAAGGCATTCGTTCACGAGCATGACATGCATCAGCGGTAAACTCAACCATATTGTAGGGCACCTGACCGACCCGACACATGATGCCACCATAAGCAGGACACTTAAGTGGGCATGACATATCTAATCTTCCAAACAATTTTCACGTTAATTAAACAAAATTAATGAATAACCCACATGATACTCACACAAAGAGTATGAAAGGTAAATAAATAAAGTGAATATCAAAAAAATTGGCATTTAAGCAAAATATATAGAATATTGAAATGCCATTACGTTTATGACTCAATATAATCCATTGTAAGAAATTATGACGTAATTAATTAAATTTCTAGATAAAAATAAAGATAAAGTTGTTCGCTTTAATAGTCCATTTCGGCAGCTCATCTATATTTATATATCTAAACGTACGAATAGGTTTCTCTTAATCAATGTTTCTATCTGGAAGAGCTTCCCGTTATCTCGCTTTGATAAGTTCAGGATGAAAATCTCTTTATAGCATTGAAGAGATACCAACAACACTGAACAGTTTACGACTTCGGATACCAATAAACTGTAAATGGATCGTAAAATATTGGAGCAGGTTTTTTAATATGTATTGAAGGAATTCTCGTTTTTACTTGCATGTAGCAATGAAATCTCGAATAGGTACAAAACTCAACCAGCCCAAGTTATAAATGAAACTGTAATAAGCATACATTATGGTCTCAAATGACTTCCAGTCTTTGGCAGCAGGTTCGTCACGACTCAAACTCGAAGATTCAATTTCGTAAAAACCCTAATACGCTCTTAAGAATAGTCAACAGTTAAGGTGCACGGTTCGGAAAAGTTGATCTTATGGAGAAAAGCCAGCAAGAAAAACCATCGACACTCTTAAAAATAAAACCGGACAAGTGCGAGTTGATCTCGTGTGGAGAGGGTTCTGAAATTGCTGAATATAATGTCATGAATAAATGTAATTATTTGCGTAAAAATGACCCTCATATTCAAAATTTATTTATTTACGTTACACGTACGTGTTTGGGTCACTGAAATCCATGTGCATACCTAATTTCAACTTAATCGGTCCCGCAGATTCGGAGCTGTGGCTGTGACAGACAGACAGACAGATACATACACGACTAATTCTATAAGGGTTCCACTGTTTTTTCCTTCGGACATTCGGAACCCTAAAAACACTAAACACACTATTGCTTCTATAATACACAATCAGAAATTGATATTAACGCATAGGTAACACGTTCTTAATATCCGATTTATGTAGCAGACTAAAATATATTTTTTAATTTTAATGTTCGTATTTCATTATTTTTGGTTCATATGTATCTTGCAAGCGTGTTTGCTGATAGCTGTAGCAATTACATGTCAACGTACTGCTCGTAATGTTCATGTTTTAGTTAGATTTTTTGTAAAGCAATAAATGAAATGTGTACCGTGTGGTGCCGGTAAAGAATTGCACCACCCCATTTCTTCCCGTGGGTGTCGTAAAAGGCGACTATGGTATTAGACGGAGGATGGCCGGCAACGTCCTTCGTGAACATTTATAACTCAACTGCGATCGGCAAAACCCCCCAATCAGCTCACAACAAAATCCCAGACCGGGTGTTGTGGCGATCTTTGGAGAAGGCAAAAGGTCAAATGTATATAATAAAGCAATTAAACATTAAATGACATACAGAGAAGTGTTGTTGGGGAGGTTGTTGCACCGCTTCTTCTTCCCAGCTTTAAAACTAGGAAGTAGTGATTATCTATAAAAAAAAAGAAAAAAAAGGGTTACAAAACGCAGTAACTGCAATACTAAAGGCTTTCAAATACAACGTTCGTAGGATGGCAAAACGCAGTTACTGCAATGCTTACGGCTTTGGAAATTCAGCGTTATACCAACCAGCGGAAGAGACACAATCGCATAGATTATGTTGTTATAGTTCGCCATTTTTATCACATCACAAATCGTCATAACTAATTATTTATTTTTCGAGATCAGCATCCACATACTAAAGGGTCCACAGTACCAGTACCACCAGTCAGGGGCAGCTCCAGGATTTTAAAATGGGGGGGTGGGGGGGGGGGGGGGTGTCAGGGCAACCTGGATCCTTGCCACCAGTAATATTCATCGTCGTTCAAATTGTTACGCATTGCATGTGCTGACTATGCGTTTAAATGTTCTAAGCATAAAGTTAAAGATTTTATAAAGAGACGACTTGGTTGGCAACGTACATACAGTAATGGTCTCATCCCGGTATTATACTAAGATCTTCGAATCGACCTGTCAATTTTGAAAAACTTCCCTTTGAACCTTGCATTGTTGTAGCGTCTTGCAAGGTAGCGGTATCCAATCTACAGTCTCGTATACCATAGCATGTATGCATTGGTACAAATATAATCACAGAATATTCCATCCTGAATGTCGAAATCCGCCCAGTAAGGCAGTACGACGGGCAGCATGTATCTAGATTTGTAAATGTAAATCGAACAATACAGGCATGTTCCGAGCCATTGGGCGCGCGGATCGATGAGTGGGACACCCGACTGATTTCCCTTCCATTGAGCTTGATCGTTTCACTATCCGCATGTCCTCGTAAATAAAATGAAGTAGTAACATTATTTATGTCCACGTTTACATGAAATATATTACGGATTATCCGCATACTTACCTAACTATTGAACATAGATCGAAATAGTGTTAAATGAGAGGTAGCTAATATAATTATAGATGGTTGAGGCTAAGTGATTGGTTTTCTGCACTATTCTAGTTTAATTCTCGCAAGGTACAAATATTAGTATGGTCTACAGATGGTTGTTTCAGATCTGGCTGTTTGTGCATGTGAGATTTATATTAAAAATTGTACCCCCGATACAGTAGGGGTTTGGTTGCGACAGGGCTCAGTTAACCTGCAGGGTTAAGCCGTACATGCGCTGGTTCTCACCCATTGCGATAATTACGGCTAGTCAGAGGTTCTTGGTTGTGGAGGATACTTGGGTTGTGGAGGTTGGTGTGTGAATTTCTTAAATCGGAGAACAAACTGAATGATAAACTTGGAAATACTGATGACCCTACCTACCTGTTAATTTGTGTGTACACGTACCTTTTTTTTCTCGCCCTGTATTTTCATCTACCGGTCTATTGTAATAGCTTTATTACCTAGCGCAAACACAATAATAGCATCTACCACATACCACAGGGTAGCGTTTTGGAGCCCTTATTATGCTTAGTGTATACTAGCGACCCACCCCCGCTGGCTTGGCAACGAAATACTTTTTTAAATGTATTCTTTATGTTCAAAGTTAATCGATTCATTAAATTTTTTGTGTTGATTTTCTCTGGTAAGTTCTTTGCAGTAGCCATCTTCTCCATCTCCATCTCTATCGTTCTTTGCCATCCGTGTAAAATATATCTTCATTATCATATCAGCTAAAAGATATCTACTGCTGAACAAAGGCTTCCCCCATAAACACATACATACAACATATTTTCTTCCTTTATGGTATTTTTTACATAAATAATAACGATGTACCTGCGATATCGATGTACAAAGACATAGTTAGCATAAAACGGATACAGCACTGTAGGTGAAAATTGCATACATTTTATACCCTTGCAAAAATATATCTCGGTATAAAAACTTTTTTGTTTATTTTATGCCACCAGTGAATCTTATTGAACATAAATAATAACGATGTACCTGCGATATCGATGTACAAAGACATAGTTAGCATAAAACGGATACAGCACTGTAGGTGAAAATTGCATACATTTTATACCCTTGCAAAAATATATCTCGGTATAAAAACTTTTTTGTTTATTTTATGCCACCAGTGAATCTTATTGAACATAAATAATAACGATGTACCTGCGATATCGATGTACAAAGACATAGTTAGCATAAAACGGATACAGCACTGTAGGTGAAAATTGCATACATTTTATACCCTTGCAAAAATATATCTCGGTATAAAATCTTTTTTGTTTATTTTATGCCACCAGTGAATCTTATTGAAATTAAAATTGAAAATATTTATTTCAGCCAAGCACGTAGTAATGGATACAAGTCCATATTATGTTAGTAGGTAGGTAAGTAGGTAGGTTTATAGCTATTATAGTAAAATATAAAATAATTTTATTTGGACATGCATGAGCGACTATGAACGAAATGAAATGAAATAATCATTTATTCAAAATAGACTAAATTATTAGTTCTTTTTGAACGTCAACATTAGACAGCACCCATTAAGCCCAGCCTACACCGCTTCCTAGTGTTTAAGCTGGGGAGAAGAAACGGCGCAACAAACTCCCCAGCAACACGTTAGTCTGTCATATACAATATGTATACATACATGTACACAAAAAAAAATAACAAAAATTACAACAGTACTAAAATGTACTTATATGTCAAAAATATATGTAAATTAAATATAAATAAAACGTAAAAATACTAATATAAATTCAGAAAATCTGTATAAATTCAATGTAAATAAAAAGTGTATAAAATAACAGATGTCAGTTTATGTATAAAAATTTAAAAAAAAACAATGCTGACTGTACCTAGCGAGCAGCTCAGTCCCAAGCTTTTTTATCCTCAAGACAATCAGAAATCTTATAATATCCTTTATTACAGAGTTATTCTGCCTCAGGATTAGGCTATCCACTCTGTCCGACACCATGATCAGAAGAGTGCTGGTGCTACCCTTTACGCGAGAGCACAGGGAGGCCGTTTTTTTGCGAAGCACCGCCTGGAAGCTGTTCGCACTTTGGTCGGGGAACATGGAAGCCCTAATAAACCCCTGAACGCGTTGTTATATTGAAAGCGCAGTGCATTGCAGGCTTTTTTAGTGTAATTGCACGTGTATAACGTTTGACAATAGCTATTGAATAGTGAGACTTTAACGTCACGTGAGCATCGCGCAAACCTGCAAGAAAACATATTACCCCTTACCGGCAATCCCCTGCGCTCCCTATCCATATCCATATCATCATTTAGTTTCTCAATGATCCAGCGACCCAAATACTTAAATTGTGACACTTGCTGTAGGACGGTTTCGTTTAGTGTGATCGTAGGTACAGGGTAGGTGAAGAGATCAGTCTTCTCCGCCGGCATGGTGATCTTGGGCCGGGGCCTACTAGAACCGTCACACCTATCGCTCCAGCATTCTTGCCACCAGATGCGGAGGCCAATTTTAGGCGGTCCGTTGTCCTTGAGGTCGGTAGCATGCTGGATGCTAAGTTGGCTGCCTTTGAGGGGCGGCTTCTGCCGGAGCAACGCATCCGCCCACCACTTGCGGCGGATGGGCGACGGCAGCGGTCGGTGACAGCCGCTCAGCCAGATACTTACGCGGCTGCTGCTGCGCAGCGATCTTCCCCTGCGAACCAGACGCAGGGTAAAAAGAGAGGAGGTCGCAGCGCGGCGAAGGCGCCGGCTAGTCAGCCGGCGACATATCCACCGGCCACCAAGGATACACCGTCCACTGAAACTCCGCCAACAGCCACTGCACCCGAGGGTTCTCAGGCCACAGCGGAGACCATTGAGGGGTGGTCCACTGTGGGAGGGAAGAAGAAGCGGCAGCCTAAGCCTCCTAAGGCACATAGTGACGCAGCTGCTGCGCAGAACATGCAGTCTTCCCCGCAGACGAAGAGGAGAGGAGGAAGAGGAAAGAGAGGTAGGGGAAAAGGGAAGGTCAACCTCCCCAAGGTTCCCGCATCGGCAGCCATTACGGTCTCGGTGCCCGAGGGCTCACCCGACGGTCGCTTGAGTGAGGTCATGGCTGAAGCAAGGCGGAGCATCAAGCTCGCTGACTACGGTATCGGGCCAGACACCGTGACCATGAAGAGGGCAGCCAGCGGCGGAATGGTACTTTCCGTCGCTGGTGACGACTACGGTGCCAAGGCCGATAGCCTGGCGAGCCGTATGCGGGAGGTGCTACTCCCCATCTTCGACGTGCATATTGCACGTCCGATGAAGATGGTGGAGTTGAGAATCAAGGACCTAGACGACGCCGTCACAAAGGCGGAGGTGGCGGATGCCATCGTGGCGGCTACAGGATGTTCATGTGAGGAGGTTAGGGTGGGCGAAATTCGTCGCTCACCGGTATCTTTAGGCACGGTCTGGGTCCGTTGTTCACTGGGGGTGGCCAAGAAGTTGGCGTCCACTGGTCGCGTCTGTGTGGGTTGGACGTCGGCCAGGGTCGAGGTGTTGGCGGCACGGCCACTGCAGTGCTACCGATGCCTCGAGCTCGGGCATGTGCGCCTCCGGTGCACCATACATGGGGGTGTTGACCGAAGCGACCGATGCTTTGCCTGTGGTGGCCAGGGCCACAAGGCGAGAGAGTGCTCGGCGCAGTCACCGAATTGCCCACTGTGCGCGGACTTCGGTCTTCCAGCCGAACATAGGCTGGGCAGTAAACCATGTACTGCCCAGAAAGGCAAGAGGGGGAAGCGAGCCCCCCCTGCCTCTGCCAATAGGCATGAGAAGACTGCGCCGGCGGCATCGGTCGCAGGCCCTACGGAGGACATGGAGACGTCCTCTTCCCAGCCTTAAGGATCCTCCAGGGTAACCTGAACCACTGCCGCAACGCGCAGAATCTGCTGCTGCAGACTGTTGCGGAGTGTTCGGTTGCCTTGGTGGTAGTGGCGGAGCCCTACGGCGTCCAGGAACATCCTCGCTGGTTCAGGGACGCAGAGGACTCCGTCGCCATTCATTGGGCTGCGGTGGACGGAGGGCCGCCCTGCTCCCTGTTAGATAGGGGGCAGGGTTTTGTTGCGGTAGAGTGGGGACCTCTGGCAGTAGTTGGCTGCTATGTCTCCCCCAATGTGTCTCTCGCCGATTACGAGAGATACTTGGACGGGGTGGCGCGCAGCATTCGCTGTAAATGCTCACCCCGTCCAGTGCTCGTCCTGGGGGATTTCAACGCTCATTCCAGAGCTTGGGGCAACCACCGGGATGGGCCGAGGGGGAGGACTTTGCAAGACTGGGCGGCGTCACTTGACCTCCGACTGTTAAATCGGGGGTCCGTCAGTACCTGCGTTCGGTGGCAGGGGGAGTCGGTCGTGGATCTGACATGGGCGACTCCTTCTGTGGCCCGCATGGTATCGGGCTGGAGGGTAGCGGAGGAGGTGGTCACGTTGTCGGACCACCGCCACATATTATTCGATGTGGCCCTCTACCTTCCCGACCCGAGCCGTCCAAGTCCTAGCCCGCCGTCGCGGCGTTGGGCCCTCACACAGCTCGACCGAGAGATGCTCGTCGCAGCTGCCAACGTCATGGCGTGGTCAGAGGTCAACCAAGGGATCTTGCCCGATCCAGAAGAGGAAGCGTCCTGGTTTCGGGATGCAATGACGTCGATTTGCGACGCATCTATGCCCCGAGCCAGGCGCTCCCGGCGCACGGCAGTGTACTGGTGGTCGGATGAGATCGCGCGACTGCGCGCGGTCTGCCTGGCATCCCGCCGTCAGTACACCAGAAGCCGGCGCCGGCGAAGTGCTACAGCCGGAGAGACTGCCGAGGCCTATCGGACCTACCGGGCGGCCACTATGACGCTCCAAAGCGCCATTCGTGAGGCGAAGGCTCGGTCCTGGAGAGAGCTCCTGGAAGGACTGGACAGGGATCCGTGGGGGAGACCCTACCGCATGGTAGTGGGCAAGTTGCGCCCGTGGGTCCCCCCGGTGACCGAAACAATGGCCCCGGATTTGCTGGAGGGAGTGCTCTCTACGCTCTTTCCGGCGGTCCGGGACTATCCCGGTCCTTCTGTACCGCCGATTGCCTTGGAATGGGATGAGGAATTGGCGGTTTCGGAAGGAGAGTTGGACCGAGCCGTTGGCCGCCTGAAGGCTCGCAACACCGCACCCGGCCCGGATGGCATCCCGGGTCGTGCGTGGGTCTATGCATTGCAGTCTCTTGGGGACCGCTTGAGGCGGCTGTTCACCAGTTGCCTCCGTAGTAGCGTGTTCCCGTCCGGCTGGAAGGAAGCCGGATTGGTTCTCTTGAAGAAGGAAGGAAGGGCTGCAGAGTCTCCCTCTGCATACCGTCCCATTTGCCTGCTCGACGAGGCTTCAAAGCTATTCGAAAGAATAATTGCCCGAAGACTCGTTGAGCACTTGTCGCGTGTTGGCCCCGACCTAGCCGACAGCCAGTATGGCTTCCGACAGCGGCGGTCTACTATCGACGCGATTCTTCGCGTCCGCTCGCTGTCGGAACAGGTAGTGTCCCGACGGGGTGGGGTGGCGTTGGCTGTCAGTCTTGACATAGTCAACGCCTTTAACTCTATCCCGTGGGGTGCGATTAGGGGGGCGCTTGTGCACCATCAGTGCCCCCCCTATCTGCAGGATATCATCGGGGCGTATCTGCGCGACAGGCATGTTCGCTACGTGGGCAGGGACGGTAGCGTAAAGCGGAGGGAGATCACGTGCGGGGTTCCACAGGGGTCGGTTCTCGGTCCTCTCTTATGGAACCTCGCTTACGATGCGGTCCTGCGTGTCGTTCTCCCCGCTGGCGTCAGCTTAGTCTGTTACGCTGATGACACTCTTGTGTTGGCCAGCGGGGAGTCCTTTGAGGGAACCATCCGGCTTGCCGAGCAAGCGGTGGCAATTGTCGTGGCCGAAATCCACGCTCTGGGTTTGCAGATAGCGCCTCATAAAACCGAGGCGCTATGGTTCCACAAACTGCCGCGGAGCAGGGAACCTCCCAGTTCGTGGATACGCGTTGGTGACGCGCAAATCAGGGTGGGCCGGTACATGAAGTACCTGGGGCTCACCCTGGACAGTCGTTGGGGCTTCGAGGAGCACTTCGAGCGTCTTGTCCCCCGGGTCGAAAGGATAGTGGGTGCTTTGCACCGGCTGCTACCCAATCTCGGGGGACCGGGGGAAGAAGTTCGCCGCCTCTACGGGGGAGTCGTGCGGTCCGTGGCCCTCTACGGGGCGCCTGTTTGGTCATCTCGACTTTCGGGCGTCCAGCGCTGCAGAACCAAGATCCACGGTCTGCAGCGTAGAGCGGCTATACGGATCGCACGAGGATATCGAACGGTGTCCTTTGAGGCGGCAACTCTGTTGGCGCGCTTTCCGCCTTTTGATATCTTGGCGGAGATGGATGCGTGGGTGTATCACCAAACACGCTCCCTCCGCCAGAGCGGCGAAGGCGTGCCTTCAGGGGCGCTCGAAATATTGAGGCGGCAGGCTCGGCGGCGTGCCCTCGAGTTATGGCGCGAGCGGCTTATGCTGCCACAGTACGCGCAAAAGCGCGTCGTCGAGGCTGTCTTGCCGCTCTTAGAAGCCTGGCTTCAAAGGAGCGAGCGCGTCACATTCCGCCTGACGCAGGTATTCACCGGACACGGTTGTTTCGGTGCGTACTTGCACAGGATAGGACGCGAGGTCACGGCACAGTGCCACCACTGTGGAGACGATCAGGATACCGCACAGCACACGCTCGGAGAGTGCCCTGCGTGGACTGCCGAGCGGCGGATCCTGGTCGATCGGATCGGGCAAGATCTCTCTTTGCCAGCAGTAGTATCGGCTATGCTGGCAGAGCATGAAAATTGGAGTGCTGTGGTCTCCTTCTGTGAGAACGTAATGCTCCAGAAGGAGGTCGCAGAGCGGGATCGGGAGAGGGCCGATCCCGCTCGGAGGAGGAGGACACGGGGCCGGGGTAACAACCGCCGCGGTGCCCGTGTCCAACACGCCTGAGCCCCCTGTCGTCTTTATATGGCGGGGGGCCTTGGGGGTCGCGAGCGCGCTTATTGGGAAATTTGCGTGCTCATACCGAGCGACCCCCGGGAAGACAGCGGTGCGCATGTGGTCACGTACCGCTGTGTGCGCAGCACAGCGCATAGTGAGGCCTCGGGGGAATCTTTTACAATCCCCTCGAGAGATGCCTGGGGGGTGGCCTCTTTACAGTCGCCTTCCCTCCACTAGAGGGGATGACCACTTTACAGTCATCCCCTCCGAGATGTGCCTAAAGGCGTGGCACCAATGGGTGGCTCTAGATGGAGATCTTTCGAGTTCCTGGAGCCTCCCTTCGGTGCCGACGATGATCACTCCGGTGGTTTTAGCCGGTAGGAGTCCGGCATGCCCCTTCGCCCTTTCCCGGGGTGAAGGAAGTACATGAGGTATTTCCACCGGATCAATAAAAAAAAAAAAAAAAAAAAAAAAAAAAGGTACAGGGTAGGTTTTAGGTCCTAACCTTAAAAACTAGCAGCTCGCTCTTCTGAACATTGTACCTGAGCCCATGGGCCATTGAATACCGTTCACATATAGTCATTAGTGACCTCACGGAACTAATTGAGGGGCTCAACAGCACCATGCCATCAGCTTAGCTAATTTAATTCGTAAAACCACCATCCACTGAACAACCGACACCAGCACTGCTCAGCTCCTCAATCAGTCCATTTAGATATAAATCAAATAGAGTGGTGAAGTTAACCCCCTTGCCTTACTCCACACTCCATCCTATATTCATCCGAAATCTCGCCCATCCTCCTGACAAAATTGCTTTGGTTATCATACCAATATCTAAATAAATTGATGACCTCTACAGGCAGCCTGGTGTTAAGCATCATCTTCCTCCAAAGAACATTGTATGAGACCATGTCAAATGCTTTTAAAAGATCCAGGAAGCAAGCGTATACTGGTGTTCTTCTGTCAGTATAATACCGGACAGTATGCCTAAGACACAGTACTGCAGATTCTGTGGACAGCTCAGGTCGGAATCCAAACTGCCCGTTATGCAGAGAGTTACCCAGGATCGTGGCCAGAGATATAGTCTATAACTTTCCTTTTCCGATGCGTCACCTGTCTTATTTTGAATTATAGGTACTATTATGGTCTCCATGAGATCATTTGGTAGGTAGTTATGACAAAGACAGAAAGTAAACAACGTGGATAGAATCACAGACAGGTGAACATCCGCATACTGCAGATGCTCGATGCTGAGACCATCTTGCCCCAGTGACTTCCCTCTGGTTATTTGCTTAATAATCTTATCAACCTCGGCATAAGTTATTTTAACTGGAGGGTCATCGATACCGCGTTTCCCAGCATCAAGCATCATTTCACCATCTTCCGGTTTCAAAAGAGGTTCCACTCTAAAGTGGTTCCTAAATAGGTTAACCACATCACGGGGAGCACCAATCCCCTCCACACTGGCTGGGAGACTCATCTTTGGCTTAAGTTTGTTTGTAGACTTCCAAAACTGACTGATTTTTTTTGACTTATGATGTTCAGCAATTATATCCATCTTTATTTGATCTTTATGAAGCCAATACTGCAGTTTGGCTTTAAAAACTTTTCTAGTGTTATATTTTTAATTTATCGGATTAAATCTTGCGCCACTTTATGGCTATGCTATGCAGGCATGTGTACACATGTATTGGTCATCCAATATGTACGTCAGGGAGCTACCTCGTTTGTATAATAATAATTGGAAATCAGATTATGTCGCATGCCGCGTCGGAATATTTGCTTTCATCAAGTGTTCACAGCCAATTTTGTTATGTTAACGATGAGTTTTTAATGTAAACAATGCTACAACGTAGAGCGTAGGATGCAAGTTCTGTAATTATTTCATTTGTTACTTTCAGACCTAATTGAACTGGCTAATAATTATTATATCATTTTGTATGATGGGTATTGTATCACAATATTATGCATAGGCACGCATGTATGGAGCTTGTTATACACATAAAACAAAAACCAGTAGCACACTGTATAATAATTTTCTAGATGGAAAATCATATATTGCTCCACTAGCTGAACTAAGTAGTTGCCTAAACGGCTGCGAAGCACTCTGGGTAAATAGGGAACTCTCGAGTAGTGCGGTTTGGAACTTGGGGTGCACTGCCTTGCATCAAATATATTATTTACTATATCAGGGCACTATACCTTTTTTTTTAAAAGCGTTGCCCCACACTAGGATTTCTCTTCTCCTTTGTCGTGGGTGCGTTTACAAACACAAATTCTACATGAATTTACTTTACCCACACACAAGCAGGTGGGCCATGGGCCATTGCCTCGCAATGAGCGGCCACAGGGAATATTGCCATAATCACTACGCTTGTCAGGCAGATAGTAATCGAAGAGTTTTTTGGGACACGGAAGGATGCTGCTGCTGAATTTTTTGCAAGACACGTTTCATCATTTCGGCCGAATGAAGTCCACTGCTGGACACAAGCCTCCCCCAAAGATTACCACAACAACCGATATGGATGTGTTGTAGGCTCATTGGGGGGTTTTGCCATAATCGCCACGCTTGGCAGACGGGTTGGCGATCGCAGTTGAGTTGTTAATGTACTCGAAGGACGCTGCTGCCCATCCTCCGGCTAATCCCTTAGTCGACTTTTACGACACCCATGGGAGGAGATGGGGTGGTGGCATTCTGAGCCGGCACACCAAACCACACGCCAAAGACACGTTTAACTTCTCTTTAAAACTCAAGAATGTAACATTTACCTACTTACTTCTTTAAGACACTAGCATTCTGAATCTACTTCAATGGCAGGCAATGTTATCTGATTGTCATCATGCCACTTCAGCTTGATTACAGCTCACACGGTTTGAACCGACGCGGCTGCTTTGCAAGTTAATAACCTATTTTGCGTCGTTCTAAAGGCTACATATTCACAATGGTGGGGCTGGGCGTCCATCAGGAATCCGATTTGAGTGGAGCGCGGGTCATGCCACTAGCGATAATGGAAAACGGATTACCGCGAACTCTCTAACTAAAGCCTGTGATCCGTTCATGTAGGTCACCACGTCTATCGGGACGGAATTTGCATTGAACCCTTATTATTGCTGTTGTACACCGTCTTGGTAGTTAGTAAAAATTAATTAAATGGCTGGGCACAATGATATCTATACAAATAAATAAAATTGAAGTGTCTGTTTGTAATGTCAAAATAACAGGTTTTTACTAAATGCATATGAAAGTATATACGGTACCTATTACAAAAACACAATATTTAATTTTTTTTTGTCTGTCGGTATGTCTGTCTGTCTGCCTGTTTGTTCCGGGTAATCTCCGAAATGGCTAGACCGATTTTGACGGGAGTTTCACAGGCAGATAGCTGATGTTATAAGGAATAACTTAGGCTACTTTTATTTTAGAAAAATGATTAGGGTTCCGCGACAACATAAAAACCCCATAAACATAAGAACTCCAATATATCTTCTAACAAATAAATAAAATTTAAGTGTCTGTTTGTAATGTCAAAATAACAGGTTTTTACTAAATGCATATGAAAGTATATACGGTACCTATAACAATAACACAATTTTTAAATTTTTTGTCTGTCTGTCTGTCGGTCTGTCTGTCTGTTTGTTCTGTATATATATTCTATGTCAAGTGTCTATGTCGAAGTACTCTAAATTTCTTTTAAATTAAACGCGGGTGAAACCGCGGGTCCCAGCTAGTTATACCATAGATATGATACATCCATAATAAACGGCGCGCAAAATTTAGTCTCGTTGTACGTATAAACCTACAAAACTGCACATATACCTATGCTGTAAGAAAGAAGATACGAAAACTATGAGAGTAAAAGAGATAGCTATGTAAAATGACAACACGTGTACGATGTCTTTGTCGCACCTATGATAGAATATATATGTTTTCTCTTTTCTTTGCTTGACCTGGGTTTTCTTCGAGAATATTATTCTATAAGTAATTTGAATAGTATTTTTATTCAAATATTTTATTTTATTTTTTACTCACATGTGGTATGAGATCCCTAGTTCTTTATTCATGTCTGCTTGAAAGCTTGTGCATTTTATATATACGCACGACGGTATTGTTAACACTTAATTAATAAAAAATAGAGATTATGTCAGCGTGTGCTTCTTGTTCTGTTTTGGGTGAACTGATTGCAAAGTGCTACAATTGGGGGAGTTGTGGTTCTTACGTTTAGCGTGTATGTAACATATCTACCTCTTTTAATATATAATATCATTGGCTGGGCATAAGAGAATAAATTACTAATGTCTCTAAGCGACAAGCGCAGTGTAGTGCCACGCAGAACTAGTCCGTAGGATAGCGTTAGAACTGCTATGGGCCGGCGTAACGGTTCCACCAGGCGAATGACAATTAACTATATAAACATTTATTAGGGTCAATTTGAACCCCCTGAGAAGACATCGGTGCGCACGTGGTCACGTGCCACCATGTGCGCAGAACAGTGCACAGCGAGGCTTGGGGGGATCCTTTACAATCATCCCCGAGAATTGCCTGGGGGCGGCCTTTTTACAGTTGCCTTCCTTCCGCTAGAGGGGGTGACCGCTCTACAGTTATCCCCTTCGAGATGTGCCTATAGGAGTGGCACCAATAGGCGGCTCTAGTGTGATCTTACGAGGACTTGGAGCCCCCTTTCTGTGCCGAAGATGATCGTTTCAGGTTTTAACCGGTAGAATATGCCCATACCCCTTCGAACTTCCCCGGGCCGTAGGAAGTTCATGATCCTTCCATCCTTTTTTTATGATCCACTGGGGAAATATAAAAAAAGTGTCAAGTTGAAACCACAAGCTGTTATTAAGCATATCCTTACAAAAACACTGGATGATATGGGAATTAAACCAGATTACTCGGCAGATGCACATGGTTGGCAAGAAAACATTGACAATCGTAACATTTTCTTATTTTTTGTATTTATAATGGCTTTCTTAACCGGCTCACCTGTCTTATTTTTTCTTACTACATACAGACATCATCAGCCCATTACTGTCCCACTGCTGGGCATGGGCCTTTTCTCACGATGAAAAAGGTTAGGCTTTACTCCAGCCACGCTGGCCTAGTGCGGGTTGGCAGACTACACACACCATTGAGAACATATTGTGCGAGTATCCTCACGATATTTTCATTTACCGATAACGCAAGTGATAATCAAATTTTGATCCGCACATGAACCCGAAAAGTAAGAGGTGCGGGCTGGGATCGATCTCAGACATTCGTGTATGGAAGGCAAGCGTTCAACCACTAGGCTATCACTGGTTTTTTATTACTACTGGTCTTATTGCTTACTAATATATATTGTATTACCATCCCGAAAAATTAAACGTGACAGTGAATAGTCTCCTTATTGCTCTACATCAGATTAAACTGAGATGAGCGGGTCGTGCGGTTGTCTCCTACTTATGCACAAATGTCTGAATATTACCCAGACAGAAGGGGTGCACCACAAAATATGTTATATTATATATGCTAGTTAGTTACGTTCTGAGAAGCATACCCACATGCGATTTACGTCGCCAGATGTTCTCTGTGATAGTACTGAAGCAAAAATATGTGATTCCATTACAAAAAGTTGTCTGCAGGGTGCAATCATTCTATAGAAAAGTTCAATATCTACTTGACAAAAATGCATTTTGATATATGAGCATGTGAATTTTATTTGTTAATTATATAATTAAATATCATTGTGAATCGTTCAGTATTGATTCAAATCGCGGAAAGAACTCGCCCTTGAATAAGGTTTGTTTATGTTTTCGATTTCAGCATATATATTGAGATGCGAGTCGATGTCCACTAGTAAGTCACATTTTATGAAGTTATATAAGTATGTGTCAATCAAACTAGACGATATCATTGGGGAGTCTGCGTGCTCATACCGAGCGACCCCCGGGGAAGACTGTAAGCGTAAGTTTGAGGTTACGTTGCATCAAAATTTAGGCGTATTATATATATAGGTAAGTAGCAGTAGATTCTTCACACATTGGGCACACGTTACTTATGTACTCGTATAACGACTATAAGTTTTGTTGCTGCAATAACTAGCATATCTGTCAAAAACGATTAACGTGGTGAAAAGATCATACTGTATCATATAATTATATAATACTGTATCATATTTAATACTGCACCATTTATTTATATAGCTTTGTTGATGGAGACTGAGTTTCATGTATGTTTCAATTGAAAAATTTAACTTTCTAGAAAAAGACGTACCATTTTAAATCGAAGCCTACATCTATCTGGGTCTGGGTGTATTGTATGTGGAATTCATGTCTGTAAACGCACCCACGACACAGAAGAAATCGTAGTGTGGGGCAATGTTTAAAAAAAAAGAAAAACTATCTATATCAGCTAAAGGAGGTCGCAAAAGCTTCTTTTATAGATTTCCACGATTGTGTCATTTACCACGCGTAAAGCAGGCAGGTTGGTGGGCGCAGTGTGGGCCACAGAATGGACGCTGCTGCCCATCTCAGATTTAGAGTCCCTTAGTCGTCTTTTACGCCATCCATGGGAGGAGATGGAGTTGTACTATATTCATAACCCAGCCACCATACTGAAGCCTTATCTATACAAATAAATAAAATTGACGTGTCTGTTTGTAATGTCAAAATAACAGCTTTTTACTAAATTCATATGAAAGTATATACGGTACCTATAACAAAAAAACCATTTTTAAATTTTTTGTCTGTCTGTCTGTTTGTTCCGGGTAATCTCCGAAACAGCTGGACCGATTTTGACGGGACTTTCACTGGCAGGTAGCTGATATTATAAGGAATAACTTAGGCTACTTTTATTTTAGAAAAATAATTAGGGTTCCGCACAAAAAAAAAAAAACCCTTGAAATCCAATATATATATTCTATGTCAAGTGTCTATGTCGAAGTACCTACTCTAAATTTCTTTTAAATAAAACGCGGGTGAAACCGCGGGTTCCAGCTAGTATTCTAAATAATTTAAGATTAGTAAAAAAAAAACTAAATACGTAATTCAAGAAGATGTTGACTGCAAAACTTAATTCTAGATCTTAACGTTTATTTTGGTAGTAAGAGTTTCAGATGTAGATATGTACTTCACTAATTTATAAATGAGTCATACCAATTGTCAGTTTGTCAATATAGAATTAGATTTTTTTTTTTTTTATTGACGTTTTTGTTTTCTGATTCTACCACTGGTTTGAGAAACGTATCTCTTGTGCTTGTAATTAAGAAAACTTTTGAATCATATATAATATGGCGAGTGAATGATATAAGTAATACCGGATATAATTTCGAAATAGCTTTGTGTTTCTCTCTATTTCTAAATACCTGATAAAACATTTGCAAAAAATGATCCCAGCTTGCACTTTACCGTACATTTGCGACATTACTTTCCAACTTTCAGACCAAGGGGCTTATAACATTTTGTATCTTATCTTCGTTTTATTTGCCCTTTTTTTAAAGAGCGCCATGTGTTTTTATGTATGCTTCAGTCAATTTTTGCATTTATAACAGACTACGTACATAGCTGATCTACTTCATGGTTTAACACTATAAACAAAACAAATTATCATAACCAAATGCACTTTGCGACTTAAGCAGGAACTTCACTTAAGCTGCCGTTGGGCGTGCGTGATAATATTATGTGAATAAACATGAATATTATAAAAATAGATATGTATATTGCTACGATGAAAGTGCACGGTATATATCCAGGAGGATATCCATTCTTTGAAGTGGATTAGAATCAGCCCTCTCTAGTTCTCGCTCGACAAATTCCTTCTGCATGACTGAGTAATCTGCCAGGATAGCCGTCACTATATTGGTAGGCAGCGAGAGATTATGCCCGATGTGATTAATATAATTACCAAAGCACACCCGGTATACTATTTAACACGTTCACCTAAAACTGCTTGTACCAGCGGAGCGCCTGTCCTTGAAGTGACCTATCGTGATTCCACCTCGCCGTTATACATGGCTCGGCCTTTCTAAAACAGTCCGCTTTTGGACGAATGTCCAATCAATCAATCATTTCGGCTGAATGAAGTCCACTGTTGGACACAGGCCTCCCCCAAAGATCACCACAACGACCGATATGGGTGTGTGCCACGAACCCACATCATTGGGGGGTTTTGCCATAATCGCCACGCTTGGCAGACGGGTTGGCGATCGCAGTTGAGCTGTTAATGTACTCGAAGTACGCTGCTGCCCGTCCTCCGGCTAATCCCTTACTCGACTTTTACGACACCCATGGGAGGAGATGGGGAGGTGGTATTCTGAGCCATTTAAATTTTATTTTACACCTTTTTACACCTCGTGAACTTTGCTAAAATACGTTAAGAGACGCAGACGTTCACTTGTAGTGACTTCATCCGTGGCTTCCCCAACTTATAAACGCGATGATTAATTCACATTTTCTACACAACCTTTGTTGACTTTATGTCCGACCATTAAGGTATTTTTTATTGCAAATAATTGGACCTTTGAGCCTTCACCTATTTTATTATTTCTTTGCTTATTCTTTAGTGCCTAGTGTAATAAAACAATTATTGCTTTTCACCTTTACACATACACCATCATCTTCACACACACCACCATTATTAGCGTATTAGTACATCTCGCTTTGTTCATACTTCTTGCGGTCACAATCAGACGAGACAACGATGGAACGTTATGTGACACGCTGCACGTTGATTTCAGGGTGCTAAGTTCCGGGTGAGGAGCTCCAAATACCCTACCACCTGGTATCTGCCGTCGGCGTCCTGCATACAATTCCTCTTCCTGGCTATGACTATGGTTATCACCGCCTCATGTCATCGTCGCATCTAGTCATCACCACTTCAGATCACCACCACCTCAAGTGTAACACTTCGGGGGCTGAACCAGGAGAGTACCTGCGCCTACCTACAGAAATTGAAAGATATAAGTGACAGGCATCTACCACAACCTTATTGTTTTTTATTATTTTTAATTCAGTGGCTGATACAGTCGACTGCTGCGCTCTGGGTCATGGGTTCGATTCCCACACGGAACAAATATTTGTATGATATGCAGATAGTTGTTCCGGGTCTGGGTGTATTGTATGTGAAATTCATGTCTGTAAACGCACCCACGACACAGGAGAAATCCTAGAGTGGGGCAAAGTTTAAAAAAAAAAGAATTATTTTTACTTTTAGGTTTACCTTGAATAATTGAGTACTTTTTTATTAATCAACCAACTTCAACGTAACCACACGATGTTTTGTAACAGTTTAATTATAAAAGGTATGTAGATATTACCGCCATCGTAATAAACATGTCGCACTAACATAATGTATCCTATTATTACAAGCAGCGGAAGCCTATTAGCGTAGATATTTATATTTGTTTTAGTAACATACGTCCTGTATCCATCAAAGAGAATATTGTTTCCACAAAGTCTAAAGATTTCGATTATCATCGTTACTGTTCTATTTTTATGATAATCTTTTTCCTCGTTCGTCTTAGAAAAAATAAGCCATTTTACTTTGTTCTGAAAATATGCTTGCTTAGCTGCGATGGGCATAATAAAATAATGTGACTATATTATGTATTTTTTATATTAAGGCGAATTATATATGTAGAACTAAAAATAAATGGATTTGCTTCATCATCATCATATCAGCCATAAGACATCCACTGCTGAACAAAGGCCTCCACGATAGATTTCAACATTTGTGCCATGATTTTGGGGGGAATTTGCCAGTACTCACCACGCTTGGCAGGCGGGTTGGTGAGCGCAGAAAGGCTAATTAATGTTCCAAAGAAGGAACGCTGCTACCCATCACTCTGGTTCAGAATCCCTTAGTTGCCTTTTACGACATCCATGGGAGGAGATGGAGTGGTGCTATGTTCTTAATCCGGACAACACACGGATTTGCTTCATGTATGTTCAAATAAGTATGTATATAATAATTAATAACGGGAAAAAATACGTAAGTTTATTTTAGCTCTTTATGATTAAAAGTTAAATATAATTACTTTGCTCTAGATAAGTAGAAGTTTCAGATTACTATGCAACAGGATATGGAGGGGTAAGTAGTCTAAACTGTAAGGTACTTAGCCTGTTTTATTTTATTGCTTCCTTAAACTATGACTTCTGCTTCTTCTTGTCTTAGATTATGGCTTCTGTAGAGTCATCATATCGGCCATTTATACGTCCACTGCTGAACAAAGGCCTCCCCCATAGATTTTCACAACTGTATCATCATTTTGGGGGGTATTTGCCAATACTCACCACGCTTGGCAGGCGGGTTGGTGAGCGCAGTATGGCTACCGTTTCACAGAAGGAACGCTGCTGCCCATCCCTCTGGTTTAGATTCCCTTAGAAATTATAAAACTTTGTAAATTGTGACTTGTAAACCTTTTAAAATGTTTTATTTAACATTTCTATCACAGACGATCAAGCGATAAGCGGAATATCATCGATTTTCCTTTTTCAGTACGCTTTTTAACGCGCTTTATAGTAGCTTGACCTGGTTTCGACAGTAACATATCAATGTAGGTGCCGGCTCAGAATACCACCACCCCATCTCCTCACGTGGGTGTCGTTAAAGTCGACTAAGGGATTAGCCGGAGGAAGGCAGCAGCGTCCTTTGAGTACATTAGCAACTAAACTGCGATCGCCAACCCGTTTGCCAAGCGTGGCGATTATGGCAAAACCCCCCAATGAGCCCACAACACACCCATATCAGTCGTTGTGGTGATCTTTCGGGGAGGCCTGTGTCCACCACACGGCAATCATAATTATAGTTATATAATTATATTCTACATACACAGTAAGTGTCCCACAATTATAATAACTATAGTAGAATTATAATTATAACAGAGTTTTCCTTGTTATATTCTATTTGCTTCGCTCAGGGGAATAAGTAGAGTGCTCAATTAAGCATAATTACCTTACACATAATATTATGCAGATATGTGTTTGCTGGCGATACGTTTAATATATGTGGCTTTGTCAGCTTATTCCCCGTACTTGAATATTATTATCGTAAAAAAGGTACGCGTAGCCACACCAACAGCTGTACTATATGATATAATTGTACAGACAACTACCACTCGTAAACCAAGGGAATAAAGAAGAGAATCCCAGTTTAGCTAATATGAGTTTGTGTATTTTCCTGAAAAAGAACGTAGTAGATATCTAAAGTGGTCTCGCTATGCCACATTATGTTGTAATTAGAAGAAATTGCGGCGGCATTATAGTTGGAGCGCTAAGAGGATTAAAAATCACCCTTAGTATGAAGTATGTGGTTAATATAAGCACATAAAGGGAAAATGATCAAGCCATTTTTAATTTTGGAATTCGGGTTGACTTGCGCATGTTTGAAGACTCCAGATGTCGTTCTCGTCACCTGTCTTATATTTGCTGGCACCAATGATATTATACCATAGATATGTTACGTCCATATTAAATGGCGCGCAAAAATCAGTCTCGCTGTATGTAGATATAAAGATATAAAACTACACGCCTATGCTGTAAGAAACAAGATACAAAAACTACGAGAGCAAAAGAGATAGCTATCTAAAATGACAACACGTGTACTCGATATCTTTGTCGCAGAATAAATGTTGTCTCTTTTTCTTGCTTGGCCTGTGTTTTGTTCGAGAATATTATTTTATAGATAATTTAAATAGTATTTTATAGTTTGTTACTCACGTGTGGTATGAGATGAGAGAATAAAGATCAAGGGTCTTTATTTATTTTTGCTTGATAGTTTGAGCATTTTCTATACGCACGCCGGCATTATTATTAGTAAATTAATAAAACAGTACAGATTGTGACAGTGTGTGCTCATTGTCTTGTCTTCGGCGAACTGATTGCGAGGTGCTACAATTGGGGGAATTTTGGTTCTTGCTTTTGGCGCGCATGTAACATATCTACTTCTTTTAATATATAATATCATTGGCTGGCACACATAAATATTCCAAATTTCAAACAAATACCTGTCATTGAAGTTCGGATACCACTTAAATCGCGGCTAGACCCGTTCCAAAACTTAACCTTCCAAACAGCTAGTTTGAAACTCTGGTCAATAAAAATATTATTAATAAAGCATCGAATACAAACGAAAACACTCAGTAAAGCACAGTTGAAGTTGCAAAGTGCTATAAACATGCCAGGCACGATTTTTTAACGGGCATTGTATTATTTGGTGTGTGTTCTGCTGGGGTAGTACATAAATCGTGTAATGGGTGGTATAAGCAAGCAAGTTGCCAAATAATTCACACGCAAAGTGCTGTAATAGTCTGAGGGGAACGGGCATAAACAATAAAATGCTATAAAATTCATAGGGAAAGTGATTTTACCGTTACAACGGGCGAAAGCTTTTTACGGACCGCATTATGATAAAAAAGGCATGCAAAAGGTTAATAAATAAACTTTGTATTGTTAGCGTTTGAGGTCGCATTAAGAATTGATTACACTGTTATTGAAAATGTTGTGTCACTTCTAATAGATTCTATCGATGTTTTCATCTGCGAGGTGCATCATTGGATGTTAATGTTACAATATGCACTAATATTGATTGTACTAGCAAAATTCGGCAGACGTTCTCCTGCCTTTTTGATGACAATCCGGTCACGGTATAGAAGTTGATGTGCTGCATATTGGATAGCATATTTATAGAACAAATATATATAATAAAAATATGTGCCAATTTTCACAGTGATCGGTCAAACTGTGTCGAAGTCTATTAATCTCAATATTCATGTTCATATAGATATATTTATATTCAACCAGTAAACAATCATGGAGGATATACATGATCCCTTGATCGTCTGAGAGGTTATTTTAGTCATGAAACTTTGATAGACTGTGATAACCATCAAGTTATAATCACAATTTCATTTTAATTTGTGTAGCTATATTAGGTTAGACTAATTTCTACAAAGATAAAACAGTATTCTTTTTTATACCTAGGGACCTTCTTGATACTGTAAAACCGTTGCCTTTACATTGTATTGCCTAGTCTCAATCTATTTAGTATAATGGACTCTGCGGCCCAATAAGTATTTTAAAACTAAAATGTCTGCTTTTATTATATATCTTAATTGTTGGAGTGGTTATATTTTACCCATATTAATTTCTAGATAACGAACAATACATTATTATACAGTTTTAGTTTTACCCCATTGGGATACAAATAGCCCATCTGATTATACGGAATGTCGTAAAAACAAGTCTTCACTGCGCCCTCCGGGGGTTGAGCTAATATAACCGTTTGGTTAGTTTAATTATATGTACTTATGTGTAATTGAGTGTTGTATTAATATGCAGTAGGTACATTCTGTGTGGTTCCCGGCAAAGAATAGGTATACCACCCCTTTCCATCTTTTTAACGCTTTTATTAGCTTGGTATGTTTCTATGAATCTATGTAACAGAATTTTTAACTTAATTTTCATCTCCTTTAAAATGTCGCATTGATTTGAAACTTCGCACACTTATCGAAGGGCTGATGACAATGCAATAATTTAAATAGTTTGTCCCATTATCCTTGCCAGGATCCTCCGGATTAGCGACTTTTTCATCTCTGATACCCGGAAAAAATGATAAATTCATCGATGAAGATATCGATTCAATTTTCCGCGGCAAGAGTGCCATGAAACTCGAATAGTGTCTCATTCTTCAGATGATTTTATCCGTAATGAGGGAGAATTTGTTTACTTAAACGTCGAAAGGAAGATGCGTGGGTAAATAATTACCACCCGGAGTTATTGAGACTATGGACAGGCAACATGGACATTAGCCATGCGCAAAACAAAACAAAAACCACGTTTTTGTAGTTAGCCGCACTAAAAAATAGAAAATAAATAATAGTTTAAAAAAACTAAAAAATAATAGTTTTAAACTATTATTTGTGAATTTATTGATCCGTTGGAAATACTTCCTTCTGGAGCATGACGCTCTTACAGAAGGAGACCACTGCATTCCAGTTTTCATGCTCCGCCAACATAGCCGACACTACTGATGGTGGAGAGAGAGAGATCTTGCCCGATCCGATCGATCAGGATCCGCCGCTCGACGGCTCACGCAGGGCACGCCTCGAGCTTTCACAATGGTGGCATTGTGCCGTGGTTTCACGTCCTATCCTGTGCAGGTACGCCCCGAAACAACAACCGTGCCCGGTGAGCACCTGCGTCAGGCGGTAGGTAACGCACTCGCTCCTTTTGAGCCAGGCTCTAAAGAGCGGCAGGACGGCCTCCACGACGCGCTTGGTCGTAAACTTCATCCGCAGGCGGTGACGCCATCTCTGATGTACCTACCTAGTAAAATTTTATATTTACATCTAAGCACTCGATTCATAAGAAAGCTCAAGGTCACTCAGCGAGCTATGGAGAGAGCTATGCTTGGAATTTCTCTACGAGATGGAATCAGAAATGAGGAGATCCGTAGAAGAACTAAAGTTGTCAACATAGCTGAAAGGATCAGTAAACTGAAGTGGCAATGGGCAGGGCACATTGCTCGTAGAACTGATGGTCGTTGGGGGCGACAAAGGTTCTCGAATGGAGACTGCGCACCGAAAAATGCACGCTGCGTTAGGACGACCTCCAACGAGGTGGACAGACGACCTGGTGAAGGTCGCTGGGAGTCGTTGGATGAGACCGGCATGTGACCGCTCGTTGTGGAAATCTAAGGGGGAGGCTTTTGTTCAGCAGTGGACGTCCTGTGGCTGATATGATGACTCGATCGTTAGCATTAAAAAAACAAGTCCTGGCTCCATAAGGAAAATAGTGGAGTTGCCACCATTAACATATTATGTATGATATTTTGTACACTTGACAGTCCAATATCTCTCTCCTTTCTTTCAAGTCCATCCAAAGGTTGTCTGGAAGAGATCGCCTTGTGCGATAAGACTGCCCATTGTACACGTATCTTTTTAAATATTTATCAAGTATTATGTAGTGTACAATAAAGAGTATATACATAAATAAATATTTGTATGGCCTAAATAAAGTTGTTCCGGGTCTAAGTGTTTGTGTATGTGAGTGAGAGTGATTTATGTCCGTAAACTGTACACTTGATACAAATAAATCCTAAATAATCTTTTTTTATGTAAAAAGTAGACAACTTACATATATGAATAATCTTCAAACTTTCTTTTACCTCACATTTTTTTTCCGTGTGTTGGGTGGATTAAAAATATAGAACCACCCCATCTCATCCCATGCATGGATTTTACGACAAGCCGACTCAGGCACACTTAACCAGAGGGATGGGCAGCAGCGTACCTTCTGTAGAACAGTAGCCATCCTGCACTCTCCAACCCGCCTGCCAAGCATGGTGAGTACCGGAAAATTCTCCCTACAACGAGGACACAATTGTAGAAATCTGTGGGGGAGGCCTTTGTTCAGCAGTGGACGTCCTTTGGTTGTAACACACGTAACAACTACCAGTCGGCCATCGAACAATTTCCGTTCGGAATTTGAAGCTGTGACCCGTAGTGCAGAAGACTTGTGGCATCTGCGCTAACCGTGCCATCGAAGTTAGAACACTTTTCAGACTTTTCGCGTTTCTGTCTACCCGTAATGAATGTCATGATGTCACGCGAGGCAGATGGCTTGCTCACTAAAGTACGTAGTATATATATAATAGCTCAATGCCAAGGCACGGATTTCTAAGCAAATATTCATATATTTAATTTTAAGAAGATGAATAATATTTAATCCCACCGGTCTTTCCAAGACCAAGATTTTGGAGAGGAAATCTTTTTATAAAGCATACAAGAGTTGGCTTTGTGTATTTGCACTGAAATGTTGACGCCCCTCCTTGCGGATTACAAGGATTTACTGTTCACCCACAAAAAAGTATTGCGTCGGAACAAAGGGTAGGTATATTTTCTTAAACCTTAGTAATGTGGCCCCAAATTTTAACGTTTTTGGGCCAAGCAGTAGGAATATACCAAAATATACGTATTACACATCAGCGAAATAATATTATTAGGCAGGCGCAGGTACTTATACTCAGTTTCACCCATTTATTGGTTAATGATCAGCGAGTTTAAGCAACGCTTGGTGCGGTCATTCAATGGATGAGTGACCGCATAGTGCTACTAAGCATCTCCGTGCTTTGGAAGGCATGTTAAATCAGCGGTTCCGGTTGTTCTCATCAGACAGCAGTAGTTAAGCCAAGTTAGAGGCCTTTGGGCGGCTTAGTCCGTGTTGGTGTCCGGATAAGAATATAGCACCACTCCATCTCCTCCCATGGATGTCGTAAAAGGCAACTAAGGAAATCTAAGCCAGAGGGATGGCCAGCAGCGTCCCTTCTGTGAAACGGTAGCCATACTGCGCTCACCAACCCGCCTGCTAAGCGTGGTGAGTAACGGCAATAACCCCCCAAAATGATGACACAGTTGTGAAAATCTATGGGAGAGGCCTTTGTTCAGCAGTGGACGTATAAATGGCCGATATGAGGGCGGCTTCAACAACTCTGACATAAGGTTGGACTGACCACAGGAAAGAAGAAGAAGAAGCAAATGAATCTTATTAATATTAATCTTCTTAGTCTGGCCGTGACCACGAATACTGCAAAGGGGTCGAAACATCGGGAAAAAAAGAAATAACGATAGGTATGGATGCATGCAGACATATGTTTAATTTACGTACGTCAATAATAACGCGAGCGATCCGTAAGTTATAACATCAAGTTTACTTAAACTTATTATTCCCGGAATTATTATACCCAGGGGGCCAATTCTTCTAATTTAAAAATGTTCACAATCTAGTTCTGATCTACTTTCAATGTCCTCTATGTCACAAATGGTATTCTCCTAAATTAACAAACAACGTCAAACGTGAAGTTCCACTGTGATAAAATTAAAAATGGATCGAAAGTTGATCGAATTAAAAACGGTACTCTGCTAACGTCACAGGTACTGAAAGGAGAATGGCGAGATTGCATGTAATATGGGACCCAGCCTTCAGGATAGCGTGGACTAAGGAAACTTAAATGCTTGTAGAACTATATATAACTAAGCAAAAAGCTAATTGAAAGTGATTTGAAAGACCTGTGAGAAAAAAGATATGAAAGTTAGAAGATTATCTAATATATAAATATCTAGTGTCACGGTGTCTGTGGTCACACTCCTCTGAAACGGCTCGACCGATTAAAATTATTTTTTTTTGTATATTTGGTACGTATGAAAATAGGTCGTGAAGTATTTTAACCCTCATATACCCCCACCCCCCATTTTTTATCGCGATTTTAGTATTTTTGTATGAACAATATCCATGACGTAGATTTCCAAAATCCACGCGTGCGATCGCGGCTTCGCAAAAGCTTGTAAACTTAACACGATTTTAACTTAACTTAACTTAACACAAAATTAACACGATAGAGGTATTTTGTTTTATTTGGGATTTATTAAAATATCGAAATGATTTTGATTAGATTTAATCTGTATGTACACTACATCTCCCTAGACTGATAATCCTGCACAACGCTGTAAGAATGACTTTAGCCTTTATTTTGTAAGTAGTAAGTGGTTTATGTAATTAAATTACCACTGACGTGAGGTCGGATTCGATATAGACTCTGAGAAAAAAATATGATATGCTATTTTCTATTTCCCGTATTTTTAACATTTGATCACGGCTACAAGCTATCGACTTCAAAGTAGATATGATACCAATATCTCACATCCCTTACATTACGTTCCTTTCCAACCAAAACCCGAAGTATCATTTTTAAGATTTCTACCTAGTAGATATTTTGTTTTGTTTAATAATATATATTTTCACTACGGTAACACTAGTATTTAGTGTATAATATTTTTAAGTGTTATAAATATGGTATAATTTAATATAACTGGTAGGCTGTAATTCGTTACGTATATTGAAATTCATATTCGGAATATAATCCGAAACCACTGCATTTTGTTAATGCAATGCATTTTAATATCAATATTATTTTATAACATTTCAACATCTAAAAACCCAATGTTTTTTAAAATAAAGCCTTATAAATATGTACTTATAATTAACTTAAATTCATACTGCAACATAGCTTCATTATTAGTGGGTCCAAATTCACCATTCTCCTTTTCATTAAACAAACGTCAAAAATAAGGTTACAATATGACTAGAGAGAGAGAGAGATCATACTGAAATCGGACTGAATTTTAACAGTAGAAAAATAATTTTTTTTGTCAATTCATAATTTAATCTCAGTTCGGTCAGCTTTCAGTCATGGTGTGAATTAATTACGAGACTCAGCGCAATATGAAATATTGCAAAGGTTTTGGCAAAAGAGTTTCACAGTCGGCCGCCTGCCTGACATTATCACTCCTTGAGTATGTATACTTTAATTTACCCGACACCTGGGGGTAACCCAAAGTGTTTAATTGTACCCACCTGGCTCCAAACTCTCTTAGGCGCTTTCTACGGCATGGGATTTGATCGGGTAGCTCTATACGTGATCGGAGCTACACGGTAAATGTCAATTTCTTCTTCTTTATTCTTTCTTCTAAGTTTATAAATACTTGATTCTGAAATTAAATAATGTGAAACGTTTGTGAAGTGACTTTTAGTCAAAAATATTTGGTCAAACATATTATAAATGTGACAGTTTGTATATTTAGATTATTATTCCTCAATCCCACTCAAACGGTTGAACGGACTGTGGAATGACCAGAGGTACTGTATATCATAGAATAGGACACATACATTTAATTTCCTCATCGAGTTAAAATGGTCACCCCCCGGGGAGATTGTAAAGGATCCGCCGAAACGCCCCTGTGCGCTGTGCTGTGCTGCGCACACGGCGGCACGTGGAGAGTTGATATCTAGAGAATCCAGCAGCATCCTCCCGTGTGCTAATATAACACACAGCGACCCGCCTGCTATGCATGGTGATTATCCTCTATAACCGTTCATTGTAGCGGTCATGGGCCATGTTCAGCAGTGGATGAATGGGCTGATGAAATGAGAGAAATAGACAAACTTCAGATAGAATCTTGTTTCTTATATAACAAGGCACATAAATGTTACTTAAACTGTCTTCATTAATACCATTTTGTTTCATAACTTATTTATTCGATTATTCACCAAGTGAACCTGGCAGATGACCGAACTATTTATCGAAACTTATTTATTCGAAGTATTCATTGGAAATGTTTAATTTGAATCGATTATTTCTCCTACCTACAATGCTGTCGCAACCAACCTGAGTTTATTTATTCATTTATCGATATCATTATAATAAATTATCACCAACATGTAAATTATAATTCGATAAAGTTTTGTCTTTATATCGTTAGAAAACAAAAAAAACACGCGTTTGCAAAATACATGTGTTTTCAAAACGGATATGCATGAAAATGACAATCTCTCCACAATCTTACCAAGAAAATACACACTGAGTACACAACTAGCTTAGTATGCTAGTGACGCAGTCCAAAAATTATTCTCATTAGCTTATCTTCGCAGCGGAATTTTGAATTTACTCTTATCTCAAACGACAGGGCTAAACAGGCGCGCTACGCCCGCTACGCCGTAGGTATCAGCGGCGATGTAGCTATTCAGCTACGAGAGAAGGTTAACGTAGTACGTGCTCCTATTGTTGAGTATGCTTCACATTGATAGCGTTTTGTACGAAAAAGTTTATACATTTATCATGATGGGCATCTAGCATCATATGTGTAGAGGTGCCTATAAAATAGGGTATATAGAAAATGATGTTCAGTTTTATTGTACTTGTATACTTACAGGGCGCATGTACGTATACATGTAATGGTATGCTTGAAACAAATATAATGGGTATTCAGAAGACAAAAAACATTTTTGCGTCATATCAATGACGGCTATATTATGGATTGTTTCGCCAATATTATCGTGTTGTCCGTAATTAGACTTTACACATATGATAACTCAATCAATATTGATTAAATAACGTATATCAGGGACATTTCGTAAATAAAAAGAGATCCCTAAATTCAATTTTATGTACAAATAATTGAAACAACTTTAGATCTCTCTTACTCAAAATATTGGTATATTTTAAAATCAATATATTTTTAAATTTAGTTTATAAATTGCAAAATTAAAAAGTAAGTTATAATAATGTTAACGTTTTAATACGTAAAGAAAACTGTAAATATAAAATATTAAGACCCTTAAAAATTAACTATCAATTATAGATACCATAAAATATTCAAAGATATCCAGTAAGATATCCAGTAAGATATCTTTGATATTATTCACGATGAAATAAATCACCTGAGATTAAGCGATCTTCTCTTTCTCCATAAGTTGATTATTTAAGATAGCTGATTACGATTTATACGACAACCTTGATACAATAATTCTGAAATTAGGCCAAATTTCCATTTCCATATAAGCAGGTTTGATTAATATGATTATTTGACGAATGCTCTAATTTACATCAGAATTGATTTAGAACGAAGACATTAATATTCTTATTTATGTAATATTTGAAACATGAACTTGCTCTGTATAATGTGCACTGATGTTTTTGTGCAGTAATAGCTTGACATTTCCATTACTGAATATCATCCCCATAAACAGGTACAATCGTGAGACAACATTGTCATAATTATGTGGTTTAAGAACTTTATTTCCCATAAGATTATACAATCCCTTCACACGAGAAACTTAAAAACTAAACGTAAAAAAAACAATTGAGCGCTAGCATTAACAAAAATATTAAATCAATGTCGGTAGTTCACAAATATTTTATTCACCAAGCGCAGGGCAAAAGGACGGCTTATACCACAACCAGGGGGGTGAAACTCTCATACAAATAGTGAGTACGAAAAGTTGCATCGAAAGTAGCGCCATCTTCTGCCTACAGTCAGCACATTTCATATTAAGTTTTATTCAAAATATGACTAGATGGCAGTAGTACCTTACCGGAAGTACCCAAAATAAATTTATTTAATGTTTGTTTTTTTGGTAATACGTTCTTAAATTACAATATCTTATTTGTGATATTAAATAAACACGATTTCGTTTATTTAATGTCGACAAACAATAATATTTATTATTAAAATATCATCAGTTCACAAATTGTCAAAGAGAAAAGATACCTACCTACCTTTTACAAGTTTGTAAACTTAATTTAGCTGGTGTTTACGTGTTTGCTATATGATTAGATTATTTTACGAGTGTGATCATTTTACGTTGAATTTCTTGTAATTTTTGAATAATCTCGCACTGAATTTTATAATCCACGGTATAAAGAAATGAATACAACTTGGAATGTAAAATTTTCTTAATATGATAAGAATGACCTAGTTTTGGTAAGCTTATGATTATTATACGAAGAGAATAATAAAAAAACATTGAAACATTTCCCTTGTATCTTTTTTGGAGAACTATTCCAGTTTCCAGAAATTATTAGGTTGGTTAAAATTGCAAACCTTTTTTCAATATATTATATTATGGTCTGCGGCGCAATTTAATCGATCTAGTGATTCTTTCATACAATGAACAAATTTTATTAAAAATACTTCTGGAGAGGCACGCCACCTGCAGGATTTTTTCGGTACTAAATGAATACGTAGCGCCATCTGGTAGTCAAGGTCGCATATTTGATTATTGTGGTCTTAGAGTTGCGCATCTATGTCAGTATTAAGTGTATAGTCTATGACCACAACCGACTGTTAAACAACAGTTAACAGTTATGAAGTTTAAAGTAATGCTTGGTAACTTGTTTTTTTTTTTTGTTACTGTCTATTTTTTATTTTAGTCTTACTCATAGATTACCAAAACTATAACAATATGCAATTTTGGTAATGCGTGTTTTAAACAATTTATGCATCACAACATGCTATATTAAGAACATTCAATATACAGTAAACTTACACAACAATATGGTTAGATAGCAACAAATGATTGGGTTTTTATGCATTAATTACATTACATATATTGAATACGTATGTTTAAATTAATTTAAAATTACCAAGCTTTATAATCGGAAGTTATTGTCAGTCTACAGAAAAGTTTAAGGAACGATCCGTACGTATATCAGAAGTAAAATAACGCTGTGTTATATCGTAAGTACACGAACTGAAACCATAAAGATTGGGTTACGTTCTCCTTTCGAGTTGAGATTTTTTTTTGTCTACATCGTAGTGATGAGACTTGCAAGTATGGTAAGCGTCATGCCTGCCCATGCGCCCGTCACTTCAAGTCATTAGTTATTTAGTCTCTTATGCCCAGTATTATAATTCCACTAGCTACAGTGGCCTTTAAACAGGAGCACAGTAATGTCTAAAGTTTAAATACTGCTGTTGTGACTTAGCCGGCCCCTTGTAATAAGAGACCTACCACCAGAAAGGATATTATGTCTTTGTTATAACTACGCTCAGCAGACGCAATGGTGACGCTAGTCATGGTACAGTTACATACATTCTGAGCTTACTTTCTCTCTACTACTCACTATACACACAACATAGACCTATTGACTTCCTCGTCACACTAATTTATGTCGTTTTCTTGGATTAAGCACGGGAATTGACTACCAGAGGAAGGGAATCGGGTGCAGAAATATTATTCTATTGCATATTTGTAAGATTGCATGAATAGAGCCTTCAATGGTGACGATACCTATTCACATGCATCCCATCATATGTGCATAGCCCCGTTGGCAACTTGGAAGTTGGTAACTTTGCTATCGGGCTAAGTTTTTCACCATGACATATTATGAGAAAAGAATGTTGTTTGTGTATCATTAGGTAACATGGTGTAACCGTGAGATTCCTGGCCAAGAAAAGGTCAACCACTAACCAGCGAGTGTTGTAAAATAAAACTACGGGATTATCTCTAGGTTATGAGTAGCAACGTCCTCTTGTCTGTTTATAACAATATAATAGGATCTTTGACGTCTGCCAGGCGTAGTAAGCGAGCTGCGGAGAGAGTTATGCTTGGTATTTCTTTACGAGATCGAATGAAGAGATCTGAGAAATGAGGAGATCTGTAGAAGACCTAAAGTTGCCGACATAGCTGAAAGGATAAGTAAACTGAAATGGCAGTGGGCGAGGCGCATTGTTCGTAGAATTAATAGCCGTTGGGGTAAAAAGGTTCTCGAGTGGAGAACACGCATCGGAAAACGCAGCGTGGGATGACCTCCGATGAGGTGGACAGACGACCTAGTGAAGGTCGCTGGGAGTCGTTGGAAGAGGGCGGCACGTAACCGGTTACTGTAGAAATTTATGAGGAAGGCCTTTGTTCAGCAGTGGACGTCCTTTGGCTGATATGATGATGACGATGATAACGAGGCGCAGTAATTATGGCAATCTGACCCTTCGTCGTAACATTCGTGGGGAGCACGGGGACAAAAAATAATGTTCACAAACTGATCTGATGATGGCAATATGATTTTTTTAGGGTTTTTAGAGAAACAGTATTCTACCCACCTCATATGATACTCAATAAACCACGTAAGTCACCCACGTCAAAGTTTTTTTTTTTTTTTTTTTTTTTTTTTTTTTGTTGGGCTTCTCGCATACATTTCTGGGAAATGTGGTTGCTTAACCGGTCATTTGCTGGCGAAGCCAAAAGAGGCCTCCAGCCAGGCTTAAATTAATTATTAAAAACTAAGCAACTTTCGCTAAGGGCGCCCCCTGCGGGACACGGACCTCGGCTTAGGGCGTTGCTGGGGATATCAAGCTATTGTTTTGGGGACAGCTGGATCGGTATTATTTAAATTGTATTAAGGGACATTTAAAGCTACAGGCTCGGCACGGGCCGGCGCGAGCAAGAGACGGGAGGGAGAAGTGCTAACTTGAACGGGAAGGTGACGCGGCGATAGGCCTCCGCGACGTCGGTGAGGCGGGCATCCTCGGCGGCGAGGGCGGTACAACGGTCGGGTGTTCAGTGAACGAGACAACGCGAGTCTCTTCATGTGATCTAACGTGATTTTATCGTCTGGATCGACCAGAACGTGCCTCGGGCGGCGTACTCTACTGATACGGGAGGGTTCGTAGTCGGCGGCTGATACCACAAGGGGATTTGGGTGGGACAGGGCAGAATCGAGATAGCGTTTGGACGCTTGTTTCATAAATTGCCTGATGGTCGGCAAGTTAAGGTCGAAATGGAGTTGGTCGTTTCGCATGTACAGAGGCGCTCCGGTGGCCTTGCGCATGAAACGGGTTTGGAGGGTTTCTAATCTACGGAGTGGGTATGATTCGGCGTGTGCGAACACTGGGCTGGCATAGGTCATGATGGGTCGAATGCATGTGGTGTAAATTCTCACCTTATTTCTAAGGGATAATTTACTACGAGCGTTCAGAATATAGTGAAGGCGACCGAGCACAAAGGCAGCGCGGGCACGCACCATCTTTGTGTGGGGAATGAAGGTCAGTTTTTTGTCTAGGGTGACTCCAAGATACTTGGCGTGCGGTTCCCAAGGAACCGATTGGCCCAGCATCGAGATCTCCCTGAAGCGTGGGTGGTCGTCGCCTAATTTGCAAAATAGGACGGCTTTGCTTTTGATAGGGTTAACTTCGATCCGCCATTTCCTAAACCATTTACCGTAGACGTTGGCTGTGGTTTGGAGGATCTTAGTTATACTATCGGGACTGCTACCAGAGTAGAATATGGCCGTGTCATCTGCGAACAGTGCAAATTGGGTCGTATTAGCAGGTCTTTTGGGGAGGTCACTGGTGTACAGTGTGAACAATAATGGGGCTAGCACGGATCCTTGTGGGACTCCGGCTCTAATGGGGTGGGGGGAAGAGAGAGCGCCCGTGATTCGATATCGGAAACTGCGATTTGACAAGAAGTCTCGTATGATGAGAACGAGACGGTCAGGCACTCCGAGTTGGTACAACTTATATAATAAGCCATTGTGCCAGACTTTGTCAAATGCTTTCGCAACATCGAAAAAGAGGACTCCCGTCATCAGGCCGCGTGAGAATCCGAACGTGATGTGTTCAACTAGTCGGTGGACTTGTTGTACACACGAGTGTTTGGTTCTAAAACCAAACTGTTCGTCGGGAATGAGTTTCTTGGAATCGGCATAATCCTTTAATCGGGAATAGATAATCCGCTCATAAATCTTCGCAAGAGAATTGAGAAGGCTTATGGGGCGATAGCTGGAAGGCTCGCACTTGGGCTTACCGGGTTTGGGAATACCGATAACGGTGGCCTGTTTCCACGTATGCGGAAATAGGTTATTGTTTAATGCCGCATTGAAGATGACGGTCATTAAGGCGATAAGACGTTCGGGGAAGAGTTTAATCACCTTGTTGGTGATACCGTCAGAGCCGGGGGCTTTGCGAGGGTGAATCTTTTTCACGAGATTTCTGACCTCGTCTGCCGTGACCGGAGGGAGGGGGTCGTCAGGGTCCTCGGCAGGCGGAATAGCTGCTCTACGTTCGACTTCAGCGTCAACCTTTTTGAGGTGAGCTTGGTCTACAGGTAGAGTGCTTGGGGAACATTGCGCTTCTAGACTGTCAGCTAGGCATTCGGATTTTTCGTCGTCATCAAAGGCCGGCCTTTGGTTGGGACGGTTGAGGGGGGGGACAGCATTGGATGTTTCGGATTTGAGTTTCCGTTGCAGATGCCAGAACGCAAGGTGGGTTGGCTCTAAGTCGCCCAACATCTTATCCCAGTTAGCCTCTCGGCACTCCTTGATACGTTCCTTGACAGCACGCTGCAGGTGGCGCATAAAGAGGCGATTGGGTTCGCTGGGAAAAGATGAGTACGCTCTAAGGGCTGCGTTCTTCTCCGTCATCAGTGCACGTACATCGTCAGGGAGTTTCATGCGATGGTCTTCCATCGCAGGAACTCGCCGTGAACACTCGTCCACGACGGACTGTACATGCCCGGTGAGGGAGTCGATCGCGCCTAGCGTGTCTGCGACTGACGTTATGCATTCGGGAATTCTATCTAACTGAGCGGACGAGGGGTCGTTGAGGCGTTGCCTAACTTTCCTCCAGTCCGTCGTCACAATGGTCTGAGGGGGTAGCCCTGTGTCCGTGGGGCCAAAGCGGGAGGTGAGGTGAAGGATCACAGGACGGTGATCGGAGTCTAGCTCTTGTAGTACTTCAATGGAATGCAACTTGAGGTTGACATTCATTAGAAGTGCTATGTCGAGTATATCCGGGCGATGATTAACATTGCTGGGGTAGTGAGTGGGATACATCGGGGCGATGATGTCAAAATTGAGGAGGTTACTGAGGGAGTATAATTTACTTCCTCTGTGGTTGTGGGTGAGACAGTTCCAAGACTCATGTTTGGCATTGAGATCTCCCGCCACTATGACGGAGTCGCCTAGATCGAAGAGTGCTTCGAGATCCGATTGGATTGGATCGTCTTGGGCATTGGGGGATTGGTAAGCCGACACTATAGTGATCGGTTGATGACCTGTCATGCCTATTCTGCACACAGATGCCTCTAGATTGGAACGGGACGGGGTATCTAGGGGCATGCAATAAAGGGATCTCTTATAGTAGATAAGAGTGCCTCCTCCACGGGAGTGGGTCCTATCGTTGCGCACTATATCATAGTTTGCAATTCTAGGGTTCCTGTGAGAGGGTTTCAAAAAGGACTCTTGTATCAACATAATGTCAATAAGGTGATCGCGGAGGAATAAGGCGATTTCGTCTTTTTGGCCATTAATGCTGTTGGCATTGAAGATGCCTATTTTAAGGGATCGGGGTTTTATTCTGCACCTGCTTTGTGAATCCATTACGGATGAACGCGATAGGAGAGGAGGGCGGATGAAACATCAGCGAAGTCGCTGAGAACTAGCATGAGGCCGTATTGGCCCTGGTTTGCCCTAATGGCTGCGGCCATTTGGGCGACTCTGTTCGGGTCGACAGAGTTGAGAAGACCGAGGCAAACTGAGAGGTCGTCAGTTTTGAGAAGGGGTGAGGGAGGGGCGGCCCTCTGAGAGTGCACTTGTGGTGCGGGTTGGTTGTACGGCACGGGAAGGTACGGTGCCGTATGGGGGGCGGTCATCAGCGAGGGAATCGCTGACGCTTGGGTCGCCTGTTGGGTCAGTAAACTAGGCCTCAGGGCGGGGAACGCTTGCTGATGATTCAGCGCGTTCCACGGCGATGGCCTTTGAGGGCTGAGTCGTTGGGACGTGGGAGGGGCCTGAGAGGCGTAATGGGCGGCCGCGAAGGCTTGGGTAGCCGCTTTGCGCTTTGCTGCCTTGTTGTTAGCGCGCGGTGCTTTGGGGCATCCGCGATAATTCGCGGGATGACCCGACTCACCGCAAAGCACACAACTCGGAGGCTCTCTGCAAAGCGTGCGATCTTTGGGGCGATCGCAGTCGGAGGTGCTGTGGTCACCTAGGCACTTAACGCACCTAGGTTTGGCGTAGCAGTGTCGCTGCGCGTGACCATAGAGTTGGCAGCGGTGACACTGCCCGGGAGGACCATAACGATGGGGAGGTTCGATTTTAATGCCTGAGAGGTGGCATACAGTCTTGATATTAAAAATCTTCCGATCATTATCGGCGGTCTTTTCGCATATGGCGAGGACCATATCGTAAGCTTCACCGCTGCGACCAGCGTGCATGCGATGAACTTCGAGGACGGGGATACTTTGCGACAGAAGGTCGTCTTTGATGGAGTCGGTGTCGATCTCCTTGGGGATGCCTTTAAGGACTACCCGGAGTGGGCGTTCCTCAGCGAGAGAGTACGTGTGAAAGTACACGTTCCTGTCTTGGAGGGCACGGGTCAAAGACCTGAAGTCTTGGGCAGTGGGAACTGCCACTTTGACCCCGACGGCTGTGGTGCGGGCACTTAGGTAGTTAATACCTAGCTCTATACACATTTTGGACACGTCATTCCACTTGTCCTTGGCCTGAATGTATATAGCAGGCGGTTTTTTGTCCTTTTTAGGGACCTTGGCGGGCTGGGATTGGGAGTTAGCGGGGGTAGGGGTAGGGGGAAGACTGGCCTGAGAAGAGGCCGTTGTGGGGACAGGGGCAGAGGGTGGAGCGGAGGACGAAGCCTCGTCCGTTTTCGGGGCTTTAGCGGGCGCTGCTTGAGCAGAGGACTTGGCCTTGCGGGCCCGCTTTTTACGGCTACCGCTGACGAGTTGGAACTCGTCAGAGGCCGAATCGGAGGAAGGGATTTGGGGGGGAGGGGGAGAGTCCTCGCTCTCTGACATATCCGACACGTCCGAGAGTATGGGCATGTCGGCTTCGGGGGACGTGGAGGCGTTCGTGCTGGCGGTGGGGAGGGGGGCTTTTGCCTGAGGGGCGGATGATATACCGGCATCTAGTTCGGGGGTTGTGCCCCTTTTTTTGGGTTCGGGATAGGGGGGCTGCACTTTTGTGCCTGGCTCTAGTGGGGAGAGAAGGTTGCCATACTTGGCAACAAAGTAGGGGTCCTTTAGGAGGATCTCCCTAATATTTTTCCACAGCGTGGCGTCGTCGGCCATTTTGTTTATAAAACAAAATGGCGGACGGGGGGACGAATACAAAAATACGCTATAAGCGCGGAGGAACAAACGCGATTTACGCGGTCCCTAACCTCCCGGGTTGGATGGGCCCAGGGGTGTGTAACAAACCCTCCCTGCCGGGTATAGGCAGGGAGGTGTGAGTACCTGTGGTGAGCCCTAAGCTAGTACCATCCGTGGCCAGTCTTAATGGGCAAACGGGTCCCTGACAGCTCTTTTGCAAGGGGCGATAAGGTATCGCCCGCAAGAGACTGTATAATCTGAAAATGTAGACTCGAACTAGGGTCGACTAGGGTAGCCCCCAAGGCCGGTGGTCCTAGTCCGCTGCCGACTAACTGCTTTGCCCTGATGGGGCTAGGCGGGTGTGCCGGGTCAACACCCCACTCGGCTTCGTTGGCACCGTAGGGTATCCGCCGAGGACCACCAAACAGTGGTTTTTCCCTGAAGGGGCACAATAACTCGATGAATTTAATCGGTCAAAGAAACAAAAATCAGTAGTCGCCTTGAAAAAGGCAACGCGTGATTTAAATGAAGTGACTGCAATCCGACGGGACGGATTGCGAACAAACACTACACGGCACACTGATCGGGGAGCGCGAGCACAGCACGACCGTCTGCGGCGAGCGTCAGACACGGAATGTCCACGTCAAAGGGGGTCACCTCTATTTATTAGCCCGGAGCCATATGGCTTCATTTTCTTGTTTGTTCATTTAACCTTCTTGTTTGCGGCAACCATTTACAAAACAACAACTATTACAGTAATACAAAGCCCCTTGGCTGTGTGTTCTAGATTGCAAGGCCAGATTTTATTATACCTATGGAGATAAGTACTTGAAGATTGTGGGTGTAGTTTGCGTTGGGAATAAACGTAGTTGTTATTGAGGCTAAAATTACCACGTACCAATTTAGTTACATGTACAAACGATGGATGTGATTAAGCCTTAAAGACCGGGTTATTATGGAATGTGTTGACTTTGACTGTTTTACGGGGACTTATGTTTCGTTTTGTGGGTAAATTAATGGGCGTATTTTGTTTCGACTGAGCAAATGTATGCCCGTGATGGTCCACTATTAAACAAGTCGCTACTTTAAATAATTGTTAGCTAATATTGCGAGAAACAACACTCTTTACTTCAGCTAAACGTTGGCGTCAGCGATGCAGGAGCGTTTACAACGCGAAACGTGGACACCTGCGTGACTACGGCGCGAATCCCTAATTTCATTTGTAAGTGTATCTTTTGAAACTAGATGCGTGTGTCCCGCGGGTTGATTACGTATGGCGCAGACGGTTTGCTACAGGCATAAATCGCGCAGACGCCGCTGTCGAACGTTATTTTGGTATTACATATTAGCGTATCATTATCGTGTTATCATGGGTAGCGTCCGCCGTGCGGCTGATGGTCCCATGATGCAGTCGCTTTGATTACGTAGGTTTGGCCGAAGCTTTAACAAATAGACTGGTCGTGGTGTATTGCTAGTACCTGAACTTCCTTGGCTCTGGGGAAGAGCGAAGGGGTATGCCGGACTCCTACCTGCTAAAACCACTGGAGCGGTCATCTTCGGCACCTAAGGGAGGTTCCAGGTCCTCGCATGGTCATACTAGAGCCGCCCACTGGTGCCACGCCTATAGGCACATCTCAAAGAGGGTGCCTGTAAAGCGGTCACCCCCCCAGGGGGATTGTAAAGGGTCCCCCAAAGCGTCCCACGGCAGCGCGTGACCACATGCATGCTACCGTCTTCTCTTGGGTCGCTCGGTGTGGGCAAGCAGATTATGCGCGAACCCAGAGGTCCCCCGCTTTATAGTAATGGCAGGGGGCTTCAAGCGTATGAGAGTTGGGAGCCAGGTCGGTTGTTACCCCGGCGCTGTCTCCTCCTTCTTCGAGCGGGATCAGCCCTCTCCCGATCCCGCTACGCCTGAAACCCAAACTGTAGTACCTATGCTCGTAATCTGTTAATATACTTTTATGACAGCTACAAGATGAACGCTTATTAGTTGTAGTTGGGTTGACCTTTTTGTTTTTGTTTAATACAACGTGGGGACGAAACTAGCTAATAATTTATTTGGTGGTAATGCCTGCCCATAACAATTGTAATGTTACGCAGGACTAGTCCTGCGCGGCACCACACTCACCTGGATACATGAAGTTATTTAGTCTTTAATGCTCAGTAACTTCACTAGCTACAGTGCCCTTATAACCTGAACACAGTATTGTCTCAAGTTTAAACACTACTGCTCAGCCGTGAATGTCTGGTGTGGGGTGGTTTCTACCAAGCCAGCCACATGCAATAAGAGACCTATCACCGTAAAAAAACCTACTATGGAAGATTATTTACTAAGATTAGAATTACAAACTTCTCTTTACTTGACTTTTGGCATCATATTCTATACATATAATAAAATCGTAACGGGAATATTAAATATATTTATATATTTGATAATTTTTGAAAAAGTATTTGTTACGTATATTGTTTTTTTTTTTTTAAAAGGACGTTGCCCCACACTGGGATTGGGTGCGTTTACAGACATGAATTCCACATACAATACACCCAGACCCGGAACAACTACCTGCAGATCATACAAATATTTGTTCCGTGTGGGAATCGAACCCACGACCCGGAGCGCAGCAGCCGACTGTATCAGCCACTGCACCAATCGTGCCGATATGCCAATACTTGATCCCAAAAATGTAGTTTTTGTTTTTTTATGTCTGGATGTCTGTCTAAGCTTCATGCCAAAACCACGGGAGACATTTGGATGAAATATCTGCTAAATAATAGGGGAATATAGGCTGAATTTGAAAGCTATTGGTAATACAGAATGAGCCGTAGAGCAAGTCTATTTACTACTTCATCATCCTTAAATTACATCAAGAGAGTTTGGAAATTTCTCCTTTCTTTTATCACAACCTCTAGTATATAGCCCTGGAAAACATAACCTAAGCCTAAGGCCTTATTCATATTGAGACAAAGATTTTTTTGAAATATATTCCATCCAGGTATTAAGTTTCGCAACTTAGTTTTTACCTAAATGTTTTTTACTCACTGCCATGTTCCAATAAAAATAAAACTTGATATACTGTATTGTTTATTTGTTTAAATGTTGAGCCACACTAGAATGTCTCTTGTGTCGTGGTTACAGTTGGAGACATAAATCTCATATTCACATACACCCAGACCCGAAACAACTTTCTGCACATCTCAATATTTGTTCCATCCGGGGCTCGACCCCGCAACACGTAGCGCAGGTACCAATTGCTAAGCCACTGCGTCAACCATAGCATCAAAATCCTTACATATATAAAATAATTATCTATATATTTAAATGCGTTATTGCTTTAAATTGATAAAATATCTTTTAATGACTACTTTTCACCACAAAATGCAGTTAGTAGCTGTTGTACCTATTGTCTGTAATACTAATATACATTTAATAAAATCTTAACGTGTCTTAACACTAGATTAAGATAGTTAAATTGTTGTTTATTTAATCATTAGTGATACATACGTGAAGCTATTGTCGTGTGGTGCCGGCTCAGAATACCACCACCCCATTTCCTCCCGTGGGTGTCGTAAAAGTCGACTAAGGGATTAGCCGGAGGATGGGCAGCAGCGTCCTTCGAGTACATTAACAACTCAACTGCGATCGCCAAGCGTGGTGATTATGGCATATCCCCCCAATGAGCCCACAACACACCCATATCGGTCGCTGTGGTGATCTTTGGGGGAGGCCTGTTTCCAGCGGTGGACTTCATTCGGCCGAAATTATGATGATTGATGACGTGAAGCTAGACATTCAGTTATATTTAAAAACATAAAAATCAAATTTGCACAAGGGTCTTAATCACTCACACTCACTTATTCTAGAGAATTGCAAATATCAAACTTTCATCACGTTACATTCATATGGCATTCATTGTACGTATGGCTTTTTTCATGGACTTCTGCCCTGAAGAAAGTTGAGGGTGTGCCGGGCATTTAATACCACATAGTTCCTTAGGTAGGCCTAAGGAACTATGGTACCGGGTGTGGGATTAGCTCGTGAAAATACTGCATACCTGTCAGATCTCGGCCTGTTACTTGGTCTGTCGGGCCCCATCTGTGCGGCCTGGCCAGCAACACCTGCTTCGCAGTGAGGCGAGCGCAGAATACAGCGCGCTGCCGTCTGGGACCTGTTTCTAGTCTGGCGACGAACTACCCAAAGTTGAGTTGCTCGCAAACTTTAGCTATCTATCTATCATGGTATCTACGGAAATTTAAAACTAATGTCTCTCGCCGGCCTGTATGTCACAGAAGCTTTCCAAACCACACGTGGTTCAAGGAGACTATTTACGTTAGCGGGATGGTATTAAGGTCACTAAACTAAGAGAAGGGCTGCTTATCTATGGTGAAGCTTACCGACAGTATCGCGACGTATTCTAAAATTATTATTAGCTGCTTCTTTTACGGATCAACAAATATAACATGAAAACCATGAGTTGAATGAATTTTGATTAGATAATGGTCATTGGTTGGCTGATAGATATTGGTCACAGTCGATAAAGTATATTTCAATATCATTTATATTGGTAATATTTTCATAATTAAAGAATAAATTTTGTAAAACAAATCATTTGAATCTGAGTGTTTTTTCTAATATATTACCAGCCATATTATATCTGGTTATGTCTTGCAAAATCCTACTATGTCAGTATGTTACCTATACAGAGCAGTAGCTAGTAGGGAATATCCCAAGGAACGGCTGTCAGACATTTACTCTCTGTGGCACAAAGGGGTTTTGATGTGTAAAGTATTGTTACCTATTGAAACCATTACATTCTACGCAGAAGTCAATAAGTTGGCCTCAGGCCTCAGACCATGGCTGAATTACTTTTTATTGTTATCAAATATGTAGATTATGCATCAAACAAATAGTCACATGGACAAAGTCGTGGGTCCAGCTGTCTTCAATAAAGTTAACGTGATTTATCAGGCTAGTTTGTATGTATTTGATGCGACGCTCATTCGGTTCACACTTCAATGAAGTTGTTTTATGTCTCGTACCTACAGTGAGTTTTGAATGCGATCAAAGTTATTCTGCCTACGTCGACATATTATTTGCATGATGTAAGGTTCTATTTAATATCGATTTCTCAACGCCATCAAAATAGCAGTCTTAGACTAAGTAAACAAAAGTGCCAGTCGACGCTCATAATTTTACCATCGTCATTTGTAAAGTTGTGTTTTCAGTCCCATATATCCCTTTTTTACTATTCATTCTTCGCAGTAAGTTACATGATCGAATATAATTATTATTTAATTGCGTTCCGTATCGTTCCTGGCATAAAAATTTGCTAAGGATTCACCCTCTGTGGCGTCGTAAAAAGTCAATACTAGGTTATGTCAGAGGAGCCAACGTCCTCCTACACTCAACAATCCACACGTCTGTTTGGTATAACTTTACAATTCATATGTCTAAGACGAAGTTGTGACTTCTCGATTCCAGTAAAATGAACCTCAGTTATGTGTTGGAATTTATCGCATCGCTTCGTGCGTTTATGACGTGACATTATGGTCTGATATAAACGTTGCGGTTATCGTGGCACGTACCATGAACTAGTCTCACAAGTCAGGCACAAAAAAAATATTTCAAATGTTTTGTTACGATATATGAAAAAAGATTAACGAGTGTAAGATCACAAGTATCGTGGTAAATGCATTGTTTGCGACTCCTTTGTTGCATCGGCAACTTTACTTCAGGAGGACGAAGTTAAGGTTTGCTTTAGAACATTTTTAAGGATTTTATAAATTGAAAATACGGTTGGCGCAGTGGCCAAACGATTGGTGTTCAACGCTACGGGGCAAGGGTTTGATTCCCGCACAAAACATATTTGTATGGCCTACAAGTATTTTATCTTCGGGTCTAGATGCATGAGAAATTTGCGTCTTTAAACTTTAATCATGATACAGGAGAAATCCTAGCGTGGGGGTATCAAACAAAAAGATCTGAATATTTGTCCACAAAGTGTGTGGACCAGACTGCACGAGCACTAAAGTAAAAATATGTAAATACAACATTCACAGACTTAAATAGTAACTTGCATAAACGAAAACAAACAAAAGAAATTAATGGAAAGTTACGTTGAAAAGAGGACATAAAAGAGTAAAATATTATGTACAAAATGTTACCTGCATTTTTCCTTTTATAAACCCGTACATTTTAATTAACAGCCTTAGTTACATAAGTGCACGTTACGTAGGTTAACTGTAAATCTACACAGCTAAAGGGTATTCGTTCCAGAGTTCTTTTTAAGGCACGTTTCACTTACGTGTTTACTCGGATAGCGAAGCTGGATTTTATCTGTGCAACTCGCCACTTGCGCTCAACGCTGCGCCACGATAAAAAAAACCTCTTTCACGTTCAACCGCCAGTTCAATGGGATATTCTTGTAAGAGAGACTATTCCGTATATATTTTATACCTATTACTTATTCTGATACATTTTTGTGCCACACTGGCGTTAGTAAAATATCACTTTCATTATCCTTTACAATTCCAATATACAGTAAGCAGATTGCGGATATGGTTTACGAAATTGTTCAGCTGTAATTGCTACCTTAAATTGTTCCATTTTCGTGTTTTCAATGTCCTCAGAGAATATTTACTCCAGTCTATTCTCATACTGATTTCTGCTAAGCATATATTAATTAGTACTTTTGACTGTGAAATTTGTACCATGAAACAAAATTAATATTTTTTGAAGTAAAACTTTTTTTGGACGGTTTTAATAGGATTTTATGAAATGAAAGAGAGACGATTATAAATTTAATTATAGGGTTTAGACTGTGAGTGAATGAGATAAAACATGTTTCTATATAGTTTCCCTATTCCCTATCGTCGATCAATCGTTCTCTCTCTCTCTCTCTGTTCACCACCTCCATAGTGTATTCATCTCATTGTCTTACAAATTAATCAAAATACAAAGTTTCCCTTCTATCGCGTGAACTCACACGATGTTTTTTCAATTTTGAATCGTACAGCAGAGACTATTCACTTGCAAGACATCTCCGTTACATACTGTTTACCATTTGATGAGAGTATAGAAGCCTGGATATTTTAGACAGCAATAATTGTTCTTACTCAAACTTATTTTATTTTCTTTTGTAGAAACTGTTAGTCGTGTATATGTAACTGTGAACAAACGTGTCGCTGTATAAAATATTTCTTAATATATTGTTTTTCATGTAGTTTCACTTTCAGAAAAATGATAGTACAATCTAAGCCACATTCGTACAAAATAACACTCTAACACTTACTTTTTCAGTATCGTAAATCTCAAGATTATATCACATCTAACCTACTTAGCGGTATTCATCGTGTGTCGGATTTTGTTTGCGGTCGGCACTAGCACTCAGCGGCCGCTCGCGATAAAAGCCGCTTTGTGCCGACCCTCTATGGAGCTACGAAATACTCTTTAAATGCAAGATTGCGCCCGGAATAAAGTCGGCGCGCGGATTTTGAATATACATTCGTTCTAAGTATGATGTGGATTTAGGTACTATTTTAGGTGTTTTGGTGTGTATTGTTCAACATTTTTAAGCAAATGGGTTAAAGGAAAGAATAGGTGCTAGCTAAGTTACAGGTTTAAATAGCTTGTTAGATATTGATTACAGATACTTAATCGAGTAAATGTCTTGACTTATAGATTTATTAAGTTCAAGTTAGGGGTTCATCTTATATCTAACTGTAAAGTTTAATTTCAATCAGATTTTTAGTAATTTAATATATGTTACAAAAACACCAATTTCAAAATAATTAGATATTCTTCCTGCTCCTTTGTGTGGCGTACCACAGAGTGCTATCTCAAGAATTCTGTTGTTGTGTACTAGTCAAGACTTCTCGGAAGCGCTCCTTTAGCTACGTGCTTTATTAAATTGAAACCTTACTCGAAATGTTATTTCCGGGTAGATATTGAAAACAGCAATTGCAGTTTCATTTGAGTGTGTTCAATTTTAGAGGCGGGCTGAGTATTTTATATATTTGGGAATCTGAAATAGAAGGGATGGCTGCGTACTGCAATTCTGTGATGAAAAAAAACATTCATTTCTATCTTAGTGTACACTAATATTATAAATCTCGGAAATGATTGGGCACATAAATAGACAATGTTTTCTACTCCTCAACTAATTATTATGAAAATTCTTTTATCAATAGGAGGCTGTATTTTTCCAGACGGACTTAGGATATATCTATAAAGTACCTAAGCGAAGTGAGAGCGCGTGCCTATGGAAACATTGACTGTTAGATAGTTACGCATTGAGTGTGAAATATAATTAATCTATTTTTAAGTGTTAGTTTTAACTCAACAAAATAAAGTTATTTTATAAGCAGGGTAGTATCCAATAAAAATATATATATTTTAAATTTAGCAAAAGAAGCCGAAAACTACTAGTATAATTTTAAGATCTTATATTATACGATTTAAAGCAAAGACAAAGAAGACTTCCAGCAACCAAAATGGAAGGCATTTAAATATTATAAACATAATATTTTTCTAGTCCGTGTGGTGTCCGGATTAAGAATATAGCACCACTCCATCTCCTCCCGTGGATGTCGTAAAAGGCGACTAAGGGAATCTAAACTAGGGGGATGGGCAGCAGCGTCCCTTTTGTGAACCGATAGCCATACTGCGCTCACCAACCCGCCTGCCAAGCGTGGTGAGTATTGGCAAATACCCCCCAAAATGATGACACAGTTGTGAAATCTATGGGGGAGGCCTTTGTTCAGCAGTGGACGTATAAATGGCCGATATGATGATATGTGATGATTTTTCTATCATTTGAGTGTAAATAATATAATTTATTGAATACTGTTAACGAGAATAATTTGAAACAATAATACTAGCGCTAGAGGACTAGCAACTAGCAGGGCACTTCATATCGCGCTGGGGTTGAATTCCCAACGAATTCCATTTCAATTTCAGCCCGGGTACATGGAGTGCTTTACATTCGCCAGATGCATGACTGACACACAAATAAAAGTATATTTGTTCAACCTCACCAACGGAATAAATGGCTCTTATTTAAATAACTACGATTTCACATAACGGAAAATATATTTTAATGCCACTATAAAAAATTACGTATATCTAGTATTATACTTTTGTCGTACCCTATTTATGAAGGCTCTGTTCTTATATTATAGCTATAAATATTTATGTAGACCATCCCTTACTATCTATGTGTGTCGTAATAGGATTGGTATCAAGAGGATGGGCCGGGACCCGTGGTGTTTATGGTAATATACCATATGACCACTTATTGTAGTGTGCATTGGAAGCCCCATGTTCAACAGTGGACGTCTACTGTCTGATGTGTGTGTCTACTAGCTTTTGGAGTTACACAGAAGAATTGTCCATGTGACTGACTAAATAGCGAACTAATAATGTGCGGTGTGGTCTAATGCTGAAAGGCCAACACCTCACCCAGCCCGAGGTAAGTGGAAGGAAACCTTGTGGTTTTAGCTGGTAATTGTACGGCTTGCCCCTCCGCCCTTCCCAAGGTGGAGGAAGCACATGAGGATTCCCAAGACAAAAAAAATACTTGCAATGTTATGTTGCCAGTTTGTAAGTCGTTTGTTTTGTTCCTAATATAACTTATTTAATATTAATATTATTTAATATTCTATATTTTCTTTACCATGGGTATAGCATAAATGGTAACTAAGAATTTTAGTGAAGTTTTATTAAGACATTCTGAAGTCACCAATTCCTTCGTTAGGTGTGGTGATTATGAGCAAATTCCCTCATGAATTAGTCATGAAGGAATTTTGAAGTATGGAGCCCTTGTTTAACAATTAAATCACTAATTGCTTCTTATTCTTGCTACACCTGCATAGACCCATCGTCGCTAGGTATAACATAGTGAAGTAATAAAAAGTCGAGAATTTTGCTTTCGCGTAAAAGAAGCGGCTACAAAATTTGTTACACTCATATTAAAATCCGGTCCCCAGATACGAATCCACAATAAAACCCAAACCGTGTCGGACAGTCTTTTTCCGCAGGTGAAACTAAAAATGTACTTAGTTAACCGTAATGTATGCCGCGTGTAAACTCAATGATAAATGCTTGATACGCGCTGGGGCGCACTGCGCGCTACACGGATCGGCTTTTAGCGGAGCTGTCCACCTGTGCCCTTATTCTGAACACCCACCGCGACTTAACATTCATACCGCATTCAGCAAAAGTACGAAAGAGGACATCATTCGTCACTTTGACGATGAAAGAATTGAAATAGGTCGTGTTATTTTGATATGTCAATTGTCAACTTTATTCGAGCGATGTCATAAATTCATTTCGGCATACTGATAAGATGAAGTTAGTAAAATTGCCACCTCTGTCATAATTAGACTCCGACTTGGGTTCGCTTGCACACCAGTTTTTTGGCCAAAATCCGTGTGAGGGACTCTTCTTTGTGTGAATGCGGTCTGGATGAGGGTACTCTGGAACACTTGCTCTTTTTTGTCCTCGTTTAACCACTCCCCTTTACGACATACTCCCTTCTGATGTTCCCCGCCCAATTAACATTCCTTTCCTATTAACTTTAGCCCATACCCCTGCAGTTAAAATCCTTTATAAATTCATTAGCATTAATAAAATCCAGTTATAAGTTGATATTTCTATTTACATAATATATACATACTGAATGTTCTAACATTTATTTTGTGACGTCTTACATCTACTATCCAAAAATGTTTTGCCCTTTTTTAGCATGGGGATCCATGGATGCCATCGCTACAAACACTGATCAATAGTTGTGTAACAATTAATTTCACAGTTTACGATAATTACTGCTTCATACCTTGACATTGGCAAAATCATCGAACGTTACCGATGGAGCCAGAACCTTAAAAAAAAAAAAAAAAAAGATGTTGTTACAATACGGCAATTGTCTAAAATGGAATGTTCTTGAAGGTGGCCCACATTTATTTGGGGCTCAATAAAAATTGTATAAGGTTACTCGAGACATTAACATAATTCACGTGATGAGTGTTACATTTTCATATTGCTGTGTGGCTGTCACCTTTCTCGGTTAAAATGTGTCATGCAAATCCACATACAAGGCGGTAGAACTGCGTACAATGGTTATGTGGCAAAGGTTTATAACGATGACAGATTGCTACAACAATGTAGCCAAGGCGCACTGCAGCTAATCGTACTCAAGGCTGGTGGGAATACGTTTTTTTTTGTCTGGAATACAGGGCAACAATGTTAACTTCCGTACCAAAAACGTAAAAGGATATGGTGAGACTTTTTAGTGCTTGCCGGTAATTTTAAGAACATGAAATTAAATAATTTTTTAGTCTTTGATTAACATAAAGTTGTTAATGAAATATATAAGTGCCAGATCAATCAGCTTATTTTAAGGCATACAGAAGTAACATTATATGAATTGACATCAAAAGTACTTATTCTATAACATGAATTCATCTGAATAACTCAAATTAAATAATTAATTTCAAGTAGATAGATAGAAAATTTATTTTACTTATTAGTTTTTTTAATACACTTGCAATTATAGATGATATTGTGCTTACCAGAATATATGATACCGTCAAAAACGTGTTATACTTTTGCTACATAAAATCCAAGATGTAATGCAATGTAAGATATTACTAATTCGGGCGGCTTAGTGGTCGCGTAAAGTAATAATATTACTCTTGTAACCTACTAAGAGCTTGAAATGAAAGGTTCAACACAATTTATAACATATAAATAAAGAAATGAAAACAAAAAACAAGAAAAAGGATAAGGTCCTATGCCTGCCACTATAAAAGTTTCCACTTACTAAGGTCGGTAGGCGCAGCTGTACTCTCCTGGCTCAATCCTCGAGGCTGGAAGTGGACGCGGTGTTTATCACTGCGTGGCGGCGATGGACGCGGCGATAGTGACTCAAGGTAGTGAAGGTGAACCGAGGTGGTGGTGGGCCGCGGGGACTCGCCGACAGGAAAGTACCAGCCGGCCAAGTACCGTGGGCAGTACTGAGTTTGAGCAGGTGTGGTGTACTTGGTACGTCGCACCCTGGAAATCATGTCCAGCGTGTCTCACGAAGTTCTATCAGGTGCCGCATCCGACTGTGACCAAAAGGAAAGAATAAGCGAACGAGATATACAATTGCGCTAATTAGGGTAGTGTGTGTTCATCACAATCAGATCGGAGTAGGTATACACATGTGAAGGAAAAATAGAATACACCAATAAATATACATAGCTATATAAATATACATGGCAATAAAATTATCACAGCTGATAGCTAAAACACTAGAACGCAATAGAACGGCTAGGTATCTTTATAAAACACAATAGGATAAGGAGGCGAAGAGGTGGTGCCGTGACTGCTAACTAATGAAGGTCACAATCACTGATGCCGGCGTCTCTGCGAACTAATCAAACGAGAATTCATTACAAAATGGTGAATTTGCTATTATTAATTAAAGGGAACGTTACACTTTATACACAGAGTAATGTAACCTATGTTTTCGCGATTATTACACATTTTAGTAAAACATTTTTAAACGGATTACAACGCGTATCATCACGACTTTATCAGTCAAAGGACGCCCAATGCTGAACAAAGAGCTCCCCCATAGATTTCCACAACGAAGGGTCACATGCCACCCGCATCTGACGACTCCTAGAGACTTTCACCAGGTTATCTATCCACCTTATTGGAGTACTAAAATATTTAAATAATTCAGATCCAGCTATCCCTATAGCTTCTCACATCCCAGCAACGCCCTAAGCCAAGTTGGGCACCCTTAGTTGTTTAGTTTCAGCCTGCCTCAAAGAGTCTTTTGGCTTCGCCGGATACGCCTGGTTAAGCAGCCATATTTCTTGAAAATGTGTGAGAGTAGGCCTGCAAAAAGGGTTGGCGATCGCAGTTGAGTTGTTAATGTACTCGAAGGACGCTGCTGCCCATCCTCCGGCTAATCCCTTTGTCGACTTTTACGACACCCATGGGAGGAGATGGGGTGGTGGCATTCTAAGCCGGCACCACACGGCTTTTGGTACCTATATTTTTATATTATCACTCACATATATACTATTATTTTTGATCGAACTAAAAATATGCCCCGTTCATTTAGGCGTCGAAAGTACTCCTTCTCATTTCAATATTCCAAAAACACTGCACTGCATAAGAATACGCATTGCTATTGAATTCCAATTCTTATTCGTTGGCCAGAGATAAGGCCGGCCAGGTTGAGTGTCGATCAACTATCTGGCAATATCTTTGAAAAGTAGACGCGCACTCGTATCCCATGACCAGAGCGATCCGACTCCAGACTGTTCAAAACAATAATAACTTTACTTTAAAATATAATTTATTATATAAGATGGGGTAGGGGTGTCGACACAAGTTGCCTACCCCACTAGAACTCCGATCCATATTTTATGGCAGAAACGACATACCGCCCGGTCTTTTGGTCATCGTTACGTACCAAGCTATAAATACGGCACGCCTGTAGTGACAAGAGTACTACGAATACCGTCGTAAATAGTATTTATAAAGTTTATCATATCACATAAATGAAACTTTGCTTGCCGTGTGGTGTGGTGCTCAGAATACTACCACCCAATCTCCTCCCGTGGGTATCGTAAAAGTCGACTAAGAGATTAGCCGGAAGATGGGCAGCAGCATCTTTCGAGTACATTAACAACTCAACTGCGATCGTACCCGTCTGCCAAGCGTGGCGATTATGGCAAAGCCCCCTAATAAGCCCACAACACACCCATATCGGTCGTTGTGGTGATCTTTGGGGAGGCCTGTGTCCAGCAGTGGACTTCATTCGGGCGAAATGATGAAATGAAACTTGCTTTTTACTTTGTTACTTTTCTAGTTTCCTCTGGTCTCCTTCTGGAACTACCGCTGTCACTGAAGGCTACCACAACACTAATATACAGGATCAGCCAGCATAGTTGAGAGTGCCGAGACTAATGCTGTCAGAACGAGATCTATATCGATATATGCATGTAACTACCCGTGCGAAGCCGAAGCGGGTAGTTAGTGATATAATATTCATAGTCCACTAAAGTTCGCTTAATTACATAGTAGGTACCTAACGCTTCCAGCTGTTTGCAGTGAAGTAAGTTAAATATGGATAATCCCACAACTAGAGTTAGTCTTTATTCCAAAGTTTCACTGTATCACTTACCGCATAATGTAGCAAATAGATACGTAGACATGTCGCAGTTATAGTATAAAAATCGTTTTATCATAATTATCATCAACATCAAACCTGTTCACTAAATGTATGTATTGCCATAATCAAGACGCTTGTGAAACAGATTGGTGATAGTAGTAGTGTTTTACGGAGTAGAGTTCGCTGCTTCTAGGCCAGGCACTCCCGGCGTACCGCAGTATACTGGTGGTCGGAGGACATAGCGAAGCTGCGCGCGGTTTGCCTGGCATCCCACCGCCGATACCACGACGTCGGCTTAGTGCTATAGCTGGAGAGACTGCCAAGTCTTGGTCATGGAGCGAGCACCTGGAGGGACTAAATAGGGATCCGCAGGGGTGAATGCAGTGTGGTGCCGGCTACGAACAGCACCAACCCATTTCATACCTTGGGTGTCGTAAAAGGCGACTATGGGATTAGCCGAAGGATGGGCAGCAGCGTTCTTCGAGTACATTAACAACTAAACTGCGATCGCCAACCCGCCTGCCAAGCGTGGCGATTATGGCGAAACCCCCCAATGAGCACACAACACACCCATATCGGTCGATGTAGTGATCTTTGGGGGAGGCCTGTGTCCAGCAGTGGACGTTACATGGCCGAAATGATGAGGGGAGACCCTACCGAATAGTAGTGGGCAAGTTGCGCCCGTGGCCCCCCCCGGTGACTAAAACCATGGCTCCGGATTTGCTGGAGGGAGTACTTTCTTCCCACTGCATTATCTCCCGGATCGAAAGGGTAGTGGCTGCCTTGCACCGGCTGCTGCCCAATATCTGGGCACCAAGAGAGGAAGTTAGCCGCCTCTACGGAGGAGTGGTGTAGTCCGTGGCCCTCTACGGAGCGCCTGTGTGGTCATTTTGACTATTCAGCGCCCAGCGCTTTTGCTTCTTATTCTCCGTCACACAATCTATCCATCTATTCTTTGGCCTCCCTCTCCCCCTCCATCCATTAATATTCATATTAATCACTCTTTTAGTCACATACGTTACATCCCTGCTCATCACATGTCCATGGTCCTGGACCAACGATTTCCTTTCAACTTTCGCTCACTGGCGGCACTTTGAAATTCCCTGTGGTATACTTATTTCTTACTTTATCCATTCGCGGAGTGACGCACCTCCATCTCAACATCCACATCCCCACAATGTGTTATTTTCTCTTATCCGTCTTTTTCACGGCCCAAAATTCTGAATCAATGCGCTTGATGAACTGAACAGAGGTGCAGTTGCGCATAGATGTAGAGACCCCAATCATGAGCTTTATATTTATAATATGTTATTAAGTCTTGCTCGGGGCAGAGAGTATTGTGAGAAAAGAGATGGATTTAAATTATTTTGTACAAATACATAAGAGTTGTACCTACCCTATAGGGGCAGCGGTAAACCTGCCTCGTATATATTCATTTAGAAAGATAAAGAGAAGAGGCATGGATCCCACTACCTTAGATATTCCATTTTCATAAATATCGGGACAGCTTTTATTTTCAGTGTACTGTTGAAATGTGAATATATGATCCTTCTTATACATACTTTCTGTTTTACGAGGAAATATATTCATTTTGATTTGTTGTTAGAGAAACTTACGGATCTTTTCGTGTTCTAAATTATGTACATTCTCAAATCTTACTTAATAGCAGTAAAAGAATTTGTGCACATATTTTCATGCAATAGTATGTTATGCCTAATATATTTGACTCAGAATTATTGTCTAACAGAAAAGTCCAATAACGCTATATCGTATATATGTATGTATGACGACCTAGCCATCAAACCCAAACCTTACTCTCGGTAGCTATGCTAGTGATCACTGAACTAACACATCAGTTTTTAATACTAGTTACAATGTTTATAGAATTTTTCTCTTGAGATCCGAGACGGAATTAAATACGCACACTACCTCGTAAATGAAGTTCCATTGTTCTTGCCATTTCGAATAGGGAACACAAAAGTATTTTGGTCGATAAACGGTATTGTCCAGTCCTTAGACACGGATTGTTAACAGTTGTTCAATGTTCGCTGTACATTTGAGCGTAACTGTGGGACGCGTGACAGCGACACTCGCAATCCCGTTGTCTTCGAGCAACGACTGTTGTCAGCTTTATTGTTGTGAACAACAAAAACTATTCCACGTTCTCGATAGTGCTTTAATTGAAGTGTTGTTTTTAAAGGGGTGTCAAGTGTTTGAAGTTTTCGATTAAGGTATGATAATTGTAGGTATTCATTTTTTTATCTTGTTTTGTTTGCGAATAGATGACGAAGTTTAGTGTTTTCAACGTTAATGATTGATTGAAAAACATATATGGAAATGAAAATGCCAGACAGAAGATAGAATAGAATAGAATAGAATATACTTTATTGTACACCATTTGGATCTTAAAAATAAAACTTAAAATATTAATATAATGTACAATGGGCGGTCTTATCGCTAAAAGCGATCTTTTCTAGACAACCTTAGGATGGACAAGAAAGTCACGAAAAATAATATTGGGGTAGTCCGTGGTGTACGGATAAGTAGATGATAGTACTAAATATTTAAAACAAATCTCATAATAATATAATAGATACATATATAAATACATACATTTTAGGTAATTATGAACACAGAAAAGTGATATAGTCAAATAAAACGCAATGTGATAACAATGAAATAGCATAGACAAATTACACGTTTAAGAGGACAGATAATGTTCTATTATTAATTTTTTAAAGGAGGGTAATGTTTTAGCAGCTCTCACTGATACTGGCAATGCATTCCACAACCGTATAGCCTGGACTGTAAAAGATTTATCGAAGAATTTGGTGGAATGAATTGGCATCTGAAGTCTCAAGTTCTCCGATGATCTTAAGTATCTCGTGTGTGTGTCATGAAGGAACTTAAAACGTTCTTTAAGATAAAGGGGTGTTGTGGGATTAAATAAAATGCTGTAAAGCAAAAATAGAATATGAGTATTCCGGCGAAGTCGTATTGGAAGCCACTTGAGCTTATTGCGAAAATCTGAGACATGATCATATTTGCGCAAACCAAATATGAATCTGATACAAAAGTTTTGAAGTCGCTCAAGCTTATCCAGTTGTGCCTCAGTCAAATCAAGATAACTGGCATCAGCATAGTCAAGGATGGGTAGAAGAAGGGACTGAACAAGCGCAGTTTTGGTGGCAGTTGGAAGAAAATTGCGTAACCTCCTCAAGGATCCTGCCGATGAAAATATTTTTCGACTTAATTCTTGGAGCTGTGGACCCCAAGAAAGGTTTTTGTCAATATTTATCCCCAGGTTCTTCACCGTGTCACTTATGGGTATTGTAGTACCATCAAATGTAATCCTGGGGACTTGCGACCAATCAATTTTGCTACTTAGCCTGGGGCTACCAACAACAATTACTTGGATTTTTGATGGGTTCACTTGCAATCCATAGGCTGTACTCCACTCGGAAATCCGTGCTAAATCATGGTTAACCATTTTAACAGCCTCCGGCAGCTCTTCTGGGGGAGCTTGTGAGTAGATTTGCAAGTCATCTGCATAAAGGTGGTAGGATGAAAGAAGTTGGTTAGAAATGGAGTTAATAAATATTGCGAAAAGTAGAGGAGAGAGAACGCCACCCTGTGGTACGCCGGCAGAAGTGTAACACCAAGAAGAGAAAGTGTTTTCAATACAAATTCGCTGTCGGCGGCCACACAGGTAACTACGAAACCAATCAATCACCGTTGGAGATATGTTAAGGGAGCAGAGTATACTAAGCAGGATATCGATATCGACGGTATTAAAAGCGTTGCTGAAGTCAAGTAAGGAAAGTACCGTCAGATTTCCGTTCTCCATACCTGACCTTATGTCATCCGTAATATGGACTAAGGCCGTGACTGTGCTATGACCAGGACGAAACCCAGATTGGAAAGGATTGAGGAGACTATTCTTGGAAAGGAAAGCACTAAGCTGGTTGTGGATAAGACGTTCAAGGACTTTGGAAAGGAATGGTAATATGGATATAGGGCGATATTCAGAAAAAGATATTGGGTTTGTTTTTTTAGGTAAGGGAGTGACTTGAGCGTCTTTCCATGATGATGGAAAGATGCCATAAGATATGGAGTAATTAAGGATGTGGCTGATAACTGGAAGGATTTCGTCAAGGACTGGGAGTATCATCTTACGACTAACACAGTCACATCCAACTGCGTTGGATGAGATTGATACTACGCTCTTCTTAACATCACAAGCAGAGAATTGATTAAAGACAAACGGTAAATAATTAGGAGTTGGAAGAGATGAAAGGTAATTTATTGTATTTACTTTGATAGTCCTGTTGCAATTGGACGAAGAGGAGAAATGTTGACTAAGTAACTCAATGTTTAAGTGTTTGGGGATAGAATCTTGATGTGATTTTCCAACTCCCATTGATTTAAGAAACTTCCAGACTTTAGCTGGATCTCCGTTATTAACAGAGTTATGGATATAGCGGCGTTGAGCATCTCTACACACCTTATTGCAGTGATTGCGGATCGTAACATATTTTTCCCGATTGAGTAGAGTAGGGCGACATTTAAATTTGGATCTAGCTGCTCCTTTTTTGTGCATAATTGCTTTTATATCGTCTGTCAGCCAAGGTGCAGAGACGTGTTTTATTTTCACTGGACGAACGGGAGCGTGGATGTCGTAAAGCCAGATTAAATTACCAGTCAGAAGACTGACCTTCTCATCCATCGACTCACAAGTCAAAAGAGGTTCCCAATCAATGTTGTTAGCATCCTCACGCAGGTTATCAAGGTTCATACCACCAAAATTGCGCTGTAGGAGAATCTTAGGTTTTGCCTTAGGTGGGCGGATTTTATAAGAAAGGAAGACTAAATCATGATAGGAAAAAACGTCAGCTGAGCATTGACCATGCTTAGCGACGTGTTGAGTTGAAGAAACGAAAATGAGATCTAAAAGAGAAGGAGTAGAAGATGTCAAAACTAACGAATTTTGTATAGAAATTGTTAACATAACAAATAAAGTAATATTAATTTAAAAGCCGTTTGGTGCCGGCTATAAATAGCACCAATCCATTTAATCCCGTAGGTGTCGTAAAAGGCTTTTACAATCCTCCCCGAGAAGTCCCTGGGGGGGGGGGGGGGGTCGACCTTTTTACAGTCGCCTTCCCTCCGCTAGAGGGGGTGACCGCTTTAAAGTCATCCCTTCCAAGATGTGCCTAAAGGCGTGGCACCAATGGGCGGCTCTAGTGTGATCTTACGAGGACCTGGAGCCCCCCTTCGGTGCCGAAGATGACCGCTCCAGTGGTTTTAGCCGGTAGGAGTCCGGCATACCCCTTCACCCTTCCCCGGGGTGAAGGAAGTTCCATGTAGAATTTCCACTGGACATCAACAAAAAAAAAAAAAAAAGGTTTCGTAAAAGGCTACTATGGGATTAGCCGGAAGACAGGCAGTAGCGTCCTTCGAATACATTAACAACTCGACTGCGATCGCCAATCCGCCTGTCAAGCGTGGCATTAATGGTAATACTCCCCAATGATCAAACAACACAGCCAAACCGGTCGTTGTGGCGATTTTTGGGGGAGGCGTGTGTGCAGCAGTGGACTTTATTTGGCTGAAACGATACCTGACGGCTTAATAATGAAGAAATAACTAATTTTATCTCCGTTTTTGCACACTGCGAACAGCTAATACCTAAACCAGAATACAGAATTATGACAGGAAAAACATAGATTAACATCACGTCCCTTGGGTTCTGGCAAAAGGACTACTCGGGAAATGAAGGTTGTCTGAAGGGCTGCGCCATTTCCGGTCGGCCCGGACGCACTTGCTAAACAGGGAGCTCTATTATCGTCGCTCTGTCATCTGCGATGCGCTCTCACATCGCGCTTCTATTGTGAAACTGCCTTTTGTCTGTAGTCCTTTACGCCCAGCGTACACACAATACTTTTTACATCGACTAGCATTTTCGCGAAAGATTCGTTATGTACTATTAAATAAATCGATAAAAATCCCGTGATTTCGCAACTGGGCTTACTCAAAACCCGGGGCCATACGCGTTGCAATCAGAGTGATAAAAATCCTTACAGTGTTGCTCAATCGCTGCAACTAATAGGCCAGAACTGAATCAAACACATGGGTAGCGGGGGACATACAACTGCACCTGTCCTCAAGCCCGCTTGATGTGTTTGAGGGCGAGAACCATAAGATGTAGAATACGGAACAACCGTATAGCACAGACAGAACACAGAAACCGTGTGGTGCCGGCTACGAATAGCACCAACCCATCTCATCCCGTGGGTGTCGTAAAAGTAACATTAATTTAAAAGCCGTGTGGTGCCGGCTATAAATAGCAGTAGCGTCCTTCGAATACATTAACAACTCAACTGTCACAACACACCGATATCGGTCGTTGTGGTGATCTTTGAGGGAGGCTTGTGTCCAGCAGTGGACTTCATTCGGCCGAAATGATGAAAATGATGATGATGTAGAGCACAGCAGCTGCAGAGAAAAAGAGTGTGTCAAGATCGATTGACTGTTAAATACACATTTGTACGGAATTATTTCGTTTATATATTTAAAATCGTTTAAAAGTCTAACAGTGCTGAAACGCTAGCTGCGCCAAGCCACTGAGCATTGAGAGTTATCGCGTGCCTCCGAGAACCTCCAATTACTAGGTCACTAGTTGACGCCACAGCACCATACACGCACAGGTTCAAACATGAACGCGGTCTCAAGCCATGTGAGCGGCGCCGCCGAACCACGCTGCAGTTTGTATGCAAAATATAAATATGTTAATTTTAAATTGTTATATCCGCCACTCCTTTTGCTGCAGTGATCCTTAATCATCGTTTTATAGCCTATGCTAAAAGAATCCAGTGTGTGTGAGCCCTTACTTGTGTGTCCCGAGTTCATGTGATGTAAACAGACGTTTCCGTACTCCTTATAGTTGTGATCTTTGTGGTGTGTTTGCGCCATTGAACTGAGTCGCTCGACCGTATAATTGTTGCCAGTGCTAGAGATTTAAACTTGGTACTAAATTGGTACTATACTAAGACGATGGTACATTAATAGCATATTGTTTATACAGAATTATATTGATAACGTACCCAAAACTTTGGAAGCGATTATTTTTAGGCCTATAAAGTAATAGAAAAGCCATTTAATTCTGAAATAATAGGATCTTTTTTATCATTTTTGAACACGCAATGTATCTTTGTGGTGTGTTTGCGCCATTGAACTGAGTCGCTCGACCGTATAATTGTTGCCAGTGCTAGAGATTTAAACTTGGTACTAAATTGGTACTATACTAAGACGATGGTACATTAATAGCATATTGTTTATACAGAATTATATTGATAACGTACCCAAAACTTTGGAAGCGATTATTTTTAGGCCTATAAAGTAATAGAAAAGCCATTTAATTCTGAAATAATAGGATCTTTTTTATCATTTTTGAACACGCAATGTATCCTCAACAACGCAATTAAAATGCTACGTGATCATTGTACTTTTTTTTAAAAACGTTGCCCCACACTAGGGTAACAAACCAACCAACCCAAACGTTTTTAAAAAAAAGTCCTGTGTCGTGGGTGCGTTTACAGACACAAGTCCCATATACAATACACACAGACCCGGAACAACTACCTGCAGATCATACAAATATTTGTTCTGTGCGGGAATCGCACCCACGACCCGGTGCGCAGCAGCCGACTGTATCAGCCACTGCACTAACCGTCCCGTTAAACAGGAAATAATAGGTTTGAAATGGCCGTTCTGCAGTACTGGCCATTTCAAATATTTGTTTATTTCTAACTAGCTGAGACCCGCGGTTTCACCCGCGTTTAATTTAAAACAAATTTGGAGTATTTCGACATAGACACTTGACATAGAATATATATATTGGATTTCAAGGATATTTTTTTTGCGCGGAACCCTAATTATTTTTCTGAAATAAAAGTAGCCTGAGTTATTCCTTATAACATCAGCTATCTGCCAGTAAAAGTCCCGTCAAAATCGGTCCAGCCGTTTCGGAGATTACCCGGAACAAACAGACAGACAGATAGACAGACAGACAGACCGACAGACAGACAGACAAAAAATTTAAAACATGTTTTTTTGGTATATGTACCGTATATACTTGAATATGCATGTAGTAAAAGGCTGTTATTTTGACATTACAAACAGACACTTCAATTTTATTTATTTGTATAGATTTCAGATTAATTTTATTTTTTAAACATGGTTTTATTAAGTATTCAAAATCAGTCTTATGTGTATTGATTAGTATATGTTTTCATCACGTTTTGAACACCAACGACGTTTACGGAGCAAATACTACAAACGAACGCAAAAACCGTTATTAGTTTACTCGCTTCGTAAAATTTGTAAAATTAACCCTGTGGTCGTCCGAAAACTTTGGTCGACAATGACGAATTAAAGGCGACTGTGAAAGCTGATGATACTCCATCTACGGATGAATTAGCAGCAGTTCTCGACGTCAGCATCAAAGCAAAATTGGCATCAAATTGGCACGGTAAAAAGATGGACCCCACAAAATTAACGATCATCAGCGCAACGTGCGCGTCTAGGCCTGCCTTGTGCTTCTCAATAGACATAGAAACGAAGGAATTTTGAACAGAATTTTTACCTGCGACAAAAATGGATTCTGTATCACAATCGCAAGCACTCAGCAAGTTGGTTAGATCCTGGTTCAGTACCTAATCAATGCCCTTAACGAAAAAATGACCCCTAGAAAAATGATGGTTACTGTTTGATGGTCTAGTGCCTGTGTGATTCATTACAGTTTCTTACCAAACGGGATGAACATTACTGCAGGTATGTACTTTGACATGAATTGAACACTATGATGGTAAAGCTCGCACATCTGCAAGCACCTTTGATCAGTTGCTCGTCCCCGCTGCTCTTGCACGACTACGCGTGACCCCATACTGCTTGACAGACGGTCTCCAAGCTACAAAAACTGGGGTTGGAAGCTCTCCGTCATCCGCCGTACTCACCAGACCTTGCGCCTTCAGACTTCTACTTTTTCCTAGAATTTGCATAACTTTTCGGACGGAAAAGTTATCAATACCCGAGAGGCAGTACAAAACGCCTTTGAAGAGTTTGTCGCCTCCCGTCCATCTGGTTTCTTCAAGGAGGGCATTGATCAACTGCCACTGCGTTGGCAAAAATGCATCGATTGCATGGGCATGCACTTTGATGAACATAAATAAAAAATGTTGTTAAAAAATGCTATATTTTATTTCGTAGCTAGCGTAACTAGCTCTCCCCGAGGGGGTGACCGCTTTACAGTCACCCTCTCAGGGATGTGCCTATAGGCGTGGCACCAGTGGGCGGCTCTGCTGTGATCATACGAGGACCTGGGGCCTCCCTTGGGTGCCGCAGATGACCGCTCTTGTGGTTTTAGCCGGAAGGAGTCCGGCATACCCCTTCGCCCTTCCCCGGGGCGAAGGAAGTTCATGAAGAATTTCTACTGGACACCAATAATAAAAAAAAGGTACTAACTAATATTTTACGTTTTTTCTTTTTGCCCCGTATGACGAAAATGTCCGTCGGTAGTTTTCCCGAACACATACGACATTTAGGAGAAAAGACTGCTCATCTCCCTAAAAGGTCGGCTACGCATCAGTGACTTCAAACTGAAGGTTTGAATCAGGTTGTCAGGTACTAAGATTTTTTTATAACATATAGAGGACGGTTTTAGGATTATATTATGTTACAAAGTATAAACTATTGTGTAAAATTAATACTAAATAGATTGATTGTTTTCTTTTTAAAGTAAAAATACATTTAATTTTCACTCGAGTACATAAGAAAATCAAATGTGCTGTGTGGTGCCAGTTACGAATAGCACCAATCCGTCTCATGCCATGGGTGTTGTAAAATGTGACTCAATAGTCACCTTTATTATCTTTAGCCTTAGATTAGCTGGAGGATGGGCAGCAGCGTTCTTCGAGTACATTAACAACTCAACTGCGATTGCCAACCCGCCTGCCAAGCGTAACGATTAAGGCAAAACCCCCCAATGGGGCACACAAAACACCCATATCGGTCATAGTGGTGATCTTTGGGGAAGGCCTGTGTCCAGCAGTAGACTTTATTAGGCCGAAATGATGACATAAGAAAGTGAAAAGAAGCCCTTCATACCATGCATATATTTTTCCAGCTGACCGACCAAATACCTAAGTAAGGCTATAAAGTTAGGTACCATAAAAGGGAATCAGTGGGTATAATCGGGCATAACAGGCTTGAGCGGCGGGACCGGATACAAGTGAGGCTTATCTGTGCCGGATGTAAGCCGTGTACCGCACTGGCTGATATTTCAGCCTTACGTATTGAGCCCAGATTTACCTAATGCGGGAATAATGTACAACACTTACTCCGTTATAAATCTTTGTATTTGTATTTACGTTTTCCTTTATCCTTTTTCAAAGATTGCTAGAGCGCTGCAGGTTTTCTTTTTCAAATAATAGACAGAAGGCTACTCTCTTATTTTAAATTAGTTTTAAAATTTGGAACCTAAGTAACTAATTTGTAATACATAAATCTACTTTATTGCACATCAAAAATAAATGCAATCTTATTACTAGTAAAGCAAAATTATTCATAATATTCTAATTATTTTTAGAAATGTGAAAGTTTGTACGTTTGAGGTTCGCCTCACGCTCCAACGACTGAACGGTTTTTAATGAATCTTGGCATAGAGGTTGATTATATCGTGGAATAGGATACTGTCTATTTGAATAATAAAAAAAAAAAATATCACTTTATTTAAATTTGCGCCCAGCATGCATCTTATTAAATCATAGTAATTACATAATACTCTGGAGCAAAATATTACAAAGTAGGCATAAATGGTGATGAATTCCGAATCAATTAACGCTATCAAGTCAAACTTATCCTGAATTAAATAGTCAAAGTATTCCGATACGACTCTAGTTTGTGAGCGTCTAGAATTGCCCGTTGGCTCTCTTTGTTTCACTAAATCCGATAGATTTATTGAGACGAAGGACCAGCCTTAAAGCATTAATACCCAGTATGAATAAAACGTTCAGTTTCAACACTTGATCGCGACCGGCTTAATAGATTTTATAAAGTTAACGTTACATAAAATGTTGTCTGAACAAACTTCGTCTAGAATATCGAGGCGGCTCCCTATTTGTGACGAAGATTACACTTTAAAGTTGTTCTGTAGGTACGTAAAATGTTGGTTACGTACGTGCATGCGGACTTGTCTATCATACTGTTTACACAAATGACTTTGAATAAAACACATTAAACATTTTGTATTTTTTTTTTAAAACTTTGCCCCTCACTAGGATTTCTCCTGTGTCGCGGGTGCGTTTACAGACACACATTTCACACACAATACACCCAGACCCGGAACAACTACCTGCAGATCTTACAAATATTTTTGTCGTTCGGGAATCGAACCCGCGACCCGGAGCGCAGCAGTCGACTGTATCAGCCACTGTACCGACCGTGTCGCTCGCAAATGTCCACTTTACCAGCGGAACTTATTTTTGCGGGCAGAGCGGCACAATGCCAAGCGAACTGCCCCAGCCTAGGTACGTAGAAGGAACACCGTGGGTTTTAAGCCTGTAAGAGCGTCATGCCCCTCCGCCTTTCCCCGGGCAGAGATTCCTCTCATGATTTCCTTTTATGGGCATCCGCCCATGAGGATTTCTCCATGACAAAAAGAAAACAAAGGAACCTTCGTTTATTTTGAATAACAATCAATAACTCTCTTGTGGCGTGTCGTAGGAGAGGCGAAAATTCACTAGTGAACTGCGATAAGTTGATAATGACGGCTGGGAATTTTTTCCTAGATTGATATTAGCTTGTTTCTAAGGCAATCTAGTAGCTGCTCGGTTCTTGTAACTGTGTCCAGTAAATTTCAGTAGGTACGCCCACATAACACTATCATGGATGACATGTTGATATACCCCCAAAAATAAATGTAAACATTATTTATATATAAAATAAATAGACGAGATACACATGAGGGTGCAGTTGCTGGAGTCGCACCGCAACGTCAACTTTAAGGCGTTCGTGGTACGACTACCGAATTGTTACCTGCCCCTCGTTATGGCAGAAGACTTTTGGCCGCAGGGCGTGGTATTCCGTCGCTTCCGTGGACAAGTGCCACAGGACAGTACAAAGACAAAAATATAGTGCAAAGTGAAGTGCTACTAACATAGTCTTAAGCCTTATTCATTAACACACATTTTGTATTTACTTTATATATGCTAGTTTGTAAGGTACATATCTATGGGCCATGGAAGCGATGAATTAAACGACACAGGAGAGATCCTAGTGTGGGGCAGCGATAAAAAAAAAAAAAATTAATAGGCTAATAGAAATCTTACTACCTATATTTATACATAGTTTAGGGTTTAACTCGTACCTACATATGTGAAAAATATAAAGTCTAACTCAGAATTGATAATACTATCATATCATATCATATAATAGAAAAAAAGAAGAGCTACAGAGCATCAAAGAAAGTTAATGTCTCCAATAGACTCGTACTTTATTGTTTTGGCCTTTGACAGTCGTACCCAAAGTTGAACAACTGGGCAACAGTGGAAGTTAGCGTCTGTTGAACCAGTCCGCTGCCGTGAACTGAACTGTGCAACTGTGAGATCTGCTTCCACAACATTTATAAGATATATAACCTAAACTGTGAACGGAAAGGTTTGTATTGATTGTTTGTATCTACGAATAAAACTGATTTACATTTGTGGATTGCCATTTAAATTAAATGTTTTTATTGATTTTGTCAGTGACGCCATGGAAAATTAACGAGCGGCCGAGATAACGGTGGGAAGATCCATCATGGAAAAGTGACTGGAGAAGCAGCATGGTGTCTTCTCCCTCACCTTCCAGCTGATGCAGATAGTCTAGAGACACCAATGTTACCCGAAGTATCTGTGTCGCTAAGGCCCCGGCCAGCCCTAACAAATTGTCACCACCGCGAAAACTGCCCAGCGAACACGGCACAGCACACGTCGAAAGAGTGCCCAGCTCAGATGCCCAGAGAGTATTCAGGATCGTGGTCTTGTTACGGCGCGGTGGTTGAAGGTGGTGACCTTCGGGTCATGGTTCTGTCCGTGGTTCGGAGCAAGTGGGAAGCCGTGGCCTTTTTTTATGATGAGATGCAAAGGAGGTGGCGAAAAGGGAGGGGAGGAGACTATCTCTTTTGTATCCTGTCAGCAAACGCATCACGCGTCGGAGAGCACTTGCCGACCACCGTACTCCGCGCGCGCTTGTCTGCTGCCCAGGCTGCACAGGGCGAAGGGGCCTGCCAGAAAGAGTGATGGGCTGAGACCTGTCTAAGGGTGCGACGAATGCGCGAGCGGTAGAAGTCAGTAGGAACTGCGGATTCATCTAGATTTATTAACGAGTAAAAGTGTTTATTTAGAACCTACGTGCTAAATGAAAATAATTTATCTAATACCTTCCCGGCATTATGGCCGCTCAAAGGAACTAAGTGTTGGTTTTAGCCAGTAAGAGTCCAACAATTCCTTGTACCTTCCTCAGGGTGAAGGATGCCTAAGAAGATTTCTCCACGATAAAAAAGTCAATGCAAAGCAGTGCTTCGTTGTACTAAACTGTTCCTATGTTATTGTGTAAACTAAATAACTATTACGTTATAATCATTGCTATGGATATGGATAGCTCAAGGTATATTTTTAGTATTTTTATTATTGCAACTGTACCTTTTGCAATCATGAAAACAGAATACTCCAAATAGAGACCTACCTATGCATAAACATCGGTGAGTGGGTTTTGCTGAGTACACAAATATAAAATAAAATAAATATTAAAATTGTACTTCAGTCCGTGTATTCTTTTACAATGTAGGTATCTGCTTTAATGCAGAGCGAGCGAAGATTTATGCCTTCTACGATACTATTAAGTACTCAAAGTACTTAGTAGCGAGCTAAAAGGATTGCCATCGATACTGCTACTAAGTAGCGAAGTGTCTTTCTTTTAAAAGCAGGATCACTCGCGTCTAGACCTTACCTGGGGGGCATTAAACCGGTAACTACCCTAACTTTGTTACGTGTTGTACATTACAAAGTTGCAAGACTGGAACTTATGCATTTAAATGGAACATGATTGCAGGCCAAAACTTGGTAAACTGCTTCCACATTGAAAGAACTTATCTAACTACTCTAAGCGAATTTCGTGACAAGAGTTCACAGTTACGACACGAAATATTAGGAATACGAAATATACGAAACTTTGCTAGTGTCACTATAATTTATGATCGTGCAGGTTTTGTATGGTGGAATTAATTTAAGTAACATTAGAAAATGGCGTGCTGGTCCGTAGGTTTACGGACGTTTTTTTTGTCTTGGCGACATCTTCCTATACTTCCTCCGCCTTGGTAAAGGCGGTGAGGCATGCTGGACTCTTACCAGCTAAAAACCCATGGTGTTCTCCTACTTACCTCTAACTAACTAACCTAACTGTGCCACTGCAGGGGCAGTAGGACAGTTATAGGTTGATAATACCTATAATATCAATAAATAAATGAATCAATAATTTATTTCGTAAAACAATGGCACAGAGATGTTTCATAAGTATCACAGAGACCACCATGTTCGCCGATAAGCATATAAAATATTATAAGTACATGCTATAATAAAACAATACTCTATAATTTAGACTAATTATGTAATATGTCCTTGCCTGATAAGATTACTGAATATTTAATTGTCAATGAATGTTAAATGTCTATTTACATATAAATTACATTAAAAAATGATTTTCTAATGTCACGCATTTAATAAATACTTACTACTACAGACCAGAATGATTGAAGTTCACCGCGGCAACAGCCAGTGACATTACATCATGGTATCAAGACAGCTGTCAATTTCAAGGGCTGAGTTGAGGTTAGTTGCATTCCATAGGTCTCCTCCTAAGAAGAGGTTTAGTGTCTACGGTCAATAAACCAAAAAGTACAAAAAAGGTGTTCAGTTTTAGTACATTTTCTCAAGTCTACTACTAAATATCCTACCAGACCGCAGCCACAAACAGTCTCGAGGACTAATATAGTTATATTAATATCAATCCCCACCTCGTTTACGGCTGGATTGTTTCAGCAGGTAGTTGTTCCGGGTCTGGGTGTATTGTGTGTGGAATTTATGTCTGTAAACGCACCCACGACACAGAAGAAAACGTAGTGTGGACGTTTAAAAAAAACGTGTTCAGAGGGCCACTACTGTCCAACTTCTTTAACTTATTCTCGAGTGACTTTTTATGGCACCCACGGAACAATAGTAGATGGCCAAGTCTTTGCCGGAACACATTTGAATCCATTACAGTATACCGTCCGATGATCAGTCATTACATTTATTTAATAGTAGATATTCTTTCCACGTCAAAATTCTAATACCTACTTGTTAAATGGCTCCTAAGAATTTGAATATATTCATCATTAAAATTACCACAAGCATTCGTTATTTTCAATGCAAGTCATGATAGTCACATAAATAAACTCTATTCTGGAATGGTTACCACAACTCGTCATATCAGCCACAGGACCTACACTGCTGAAAAAAACCGTTTCCATATATTTCTACAATATGTTGTCATTTTGGGGGAATTTGCCAGTAGTAGCCAGTACATTTGCCAGCCAGTTTAGTGCGCGCAAAATAGCTGCTGTTCTACAAAAGAGACGCTGCTGTCCATCCCCCTGGTTAAAATCCTTAGTCGCCTTTATGACATCCACGGGAGGCGATGGCTACTCCATCCCTACGCAATCCTGCTCTACTCTAAATCCGAGCACCACACGGAACGGAATACAAACACAATTATTGTTATCATAACACAGCGTGTATACAATCTCTGAAATCTGAGTAGTTCCGGTCACCATATGGGAACACAACTAGATTAAACGTTATTTTGTTTATTAATTCCAAAGAAATCATATTGGTGACAAGATTGTACAGTATCCATCACGTTAAGTAACGATGTGTGATCTATTGACCAGTAAACAGTATTTACTATATAACGCGTAAACCTCGCTCGGAACACAAAGCAGAGTAAAGCCAATTATCGATGGACGCTAGGGCCTTTACCTGTGAATTTTGGAATACGGCAGAGAGAAAATGAAAATATACGACTTCTCGTTAGTGTTTGGTGTTTGTTCCAACTTCGGGATATAGGGATTTTCTGATTTTGATTTAGATATCGACACTCCTGTGCTACCGACTTCGAGAATAGTCTACGTAGTACCTACGTCAGACTAGTGTATCGTTCAGATGTAAGACAAAAAAGTTGGTAACTTAAAAAAGTTGGTAAACTTAATATTTGTATTTATTTTTACATCATCATCATTTCGGCCCAATAAAGTCCACTGCTGGACACAGGCCTCCCTCAAAGATCACCGCAACGACCGATATCGGTGTATTGAGTGATCATTGGGGGGTTTTGCCATAATCGCCACGCTTGGCAGGCGGGTTGGCGATCGCAGTTGAGTTGTTAATGTATTCGAAGGACGTTGCTGCCCATCCTCCCTCTAATCCCTTAGTCGGCTTTTACGACACCCACGGGATGAGATGGGTTGGTGCTATTCGTTGCCGGCACCACACGGCAAGTTTTTACATCAATATAATTTTTTATTTTTTTTTATTTCTCACCACAATAATGGTAAGGTCATAGTATAATACAAAATTATTGTGGGAGACTGGTGCCTGAACTAGGCTGAAGCCTGTAATATTTTAAATATATATAATATATGTATATAATATTTTCAAACTATATTCCGTGGTGATAATTTTTCTTCTTTGTCTTGTTTTGTTATCCAATCCATTTTTTTAAGCATTTTTTTATATTTTAATGGAATCTATGACAACTCGACATAATGCCATAACATAGTACAATTATCACGTAGAGTTTTCATTGCGTTGCTTGCGTTATATTGCGTGCTCAAGAATGATAAAACCTGTAACCTATTATTTCCGAGATAAATAGCTTTCCTAGTTTTATTATAGGCCTAAGTGTAACCTGTTCCCTGTATAATTTTGAGAGCTACAGAAGACTCCGTGCTTCATGATCATCAACCAGCCGTATAGTTTTCCTTACGTTTCATATTCATGGTACCTATTCGTACATCGTGGCGTGTGTTTAATTAAGAATATATATATACCACCACACAGCAGTTTCTCTCATCTCACCGCAGAACCTATAGAAGTCGCCCGAGTGAATTGGGCCATTAAGGCGCATGCAGCTAATTAGCTTGCAATCTGCACTACTTAACTGTTATTGGAACCTTAATACTTACTATAAAGTAAGTTAAAGTGACTTTATTTGTTGCACATTGTAGGTAATTGAGCTTTCAAACCTTATTTGATTGCCGTGGTTGCAAACATAGCAAATTTGATAAACAAAAATTATGTTAAGTTTAGAAAATTCCAGAGGTTACAACTTAGTCACGGAGAGTAATGTACACATGGGACGGTTTCCATATTGATATAGTTTTATAGTTCCATATGCATACAAATGCAAATAAGACGCCGCAAAAGTTAAGAGATACATAATTATATTTAAATATATGGTCTAAGAATGCCACCACCCCATCTCATCCCGTGGGTGTCGTAAAAGGTAACTATGGGATTAGCCGGAAGATGCTAGCCGCTTCGAGTACATTTACAACCTAACTACGATCATCAACCCGTCTGGCAAGCGTGGCAATAATGGCAAAACCCCCCAATGATTACGCAACACAAACCCATACTTATAGTCAGTTTCACTCACTGATCGGTAAACGCGGCGAGGTTAAGCAACGCTTGGCGCGGTCAGTATGTGAAAGGGCTACCGTATAGTGGTATAAGAACTGACTGACTGTCTCCGTGCTTCGGAGGGCACGTAAAATCGTGGGTCCCGGTTGTTGTCATCAGACGGCAGTTGTTAAACCAAGCGGGAGGCCTTTGAGCGGCAACAACTCTGACACAAAGTTAGTCAGTAACACGAGAAGAAAGAAGAAAGATCTACTCAACCAGAAGATCTTTCTTCTTTCTTCTTCCCTTATCATATAAGTTCACTATTTTTCTACGACCGCATACAATGATCAGTTGTTTACGGTCATATTCAGACAGTCTTTTGAAAATAAATAAATTACTCTGCAGTTTATTTTGTCAGGTCCGCGAGTAAATGATGTCGCTCAAGTACACAGTGGCCGCTCCCAGCTGCTTACAAAGTTAAGAATAACGATACTACAGTTTTGGCGCAGAAACTTTTGCATAAACCTGCACTTAGCGCCCCGAACGACCAACTTGACTGTTAAATAATAAACTTTAATGGACTTTTGGTCATTTCAGTTTATTGATATTTATTTTTTCTACTATATGGAAAGAAATTGAAATTTTGATAGCATCTTTCGTGAGCTGAAGTTTTAACGAGATTTTTTTAGTTGAGTTTCGAAGCAAGTCGTGAATTTGGAACAATGCGTACTACTACCGATAAAAGATTTAAGTGAAGTATTTTTTAATACCGCTTGGCGTTTTCGGTGTGATAAAAACAGTATACTGCAATCACCAATCCACCTTACAAGTGTGGTGATTACGGCGATGTCATCTATGACTCATCACTGTACTATCCTTTGGGTGATCAGTTGTGGCACAGCAGGGGTTGATGATTGATTGAACTGCTAAGATAGCGGTCGCGGAAATTCAAAAATACCGTCTAACCTCGAGGTGGCCACATGCTCTAGTAATTTGGGCGTGAAAATAAATTTTCATGTGTGAAGAATTCTGCTAGTTTTTTTTTCTTTTTAAAAATAACACTAGGATTGGGTGCGTTTACAGACACAAATTCCACACACAATACACACAGACCTGGAACAACTACCTGCAGATCGTACAAATATTTGTTCCGTGTGGGAATCGAACCCACGACCCCGTGCTCAGCAGCCGACTGTATCAGCCACTGCACCAATCGTGCCGTCAAAATGAAAGATCATTCATCCATATTTATTGCTATTAAATTCGATGTCAACATTACGTTCAAAACATGTATTATTATGCAATCATAATGAGGCTGTCATTATGTTATTCCCAGATGAATAACACCGTTCGCGATTGTTGATATTCATATGCCATTAACAATTTAACCACACCATTCTATCGACGTGTATACCATACTTAAATACCGGCGTCAAACGTTTGAATCATTACACGTTCAGCTAAATTGCACCTAACAAGCGAAACATAATTGCATAGATAAAGGCTGAAATCATTAGTAATTTGGTTTATCCGGTATGCTCGTTTTGCTAGTTCTGCAGTTAGTGGATCTACTCTAAGATTTATAGTATATCCAATCTGCTGCGCGAAATAGATCTGTTCCAAAAACGAATCATCATTGGCCATCTTTGGGTTTTCAGTTAACTGAAAAAATCTGATAGCTAACCGATAAGGATAAGCCCGCTTTATACTAATGTTTGGCAAATAGTAACTTATATAAATTATATAATATTGCTAAACTTACATATGAAAGAGCTTACGTACGGTCACAATCTTTAATATGGGACCACTTCCTAGATTTGTTCTAAGAACACCAATTCCAATTTTAGTTTATGGCTCCATCGGTTTGTCAATGATTCTGCCAGTGTCAATGTTGGATAAATCAAAAATGTATTCTATAGAAAAACCAAAATTATATATGGCCCTTGATAGCAAACCGAAACGGATCTAGTTGAATAACTAAACTAAAAATAGTACTGCAAAAGCTTTTATTTAGTTTGTAATGTCAAAACAAATCACAATTCTACGAGCACTTAACGATGCTATATGGTCGAAATCAAGCTTATGACGTATCAAAAACGATTAAATGTCTTATCGTATGAAATGACGCCTTTTTGCATAAAGAAAAGCGCGTCAGCCAATAAACATCTACTGAACAAAGGCCTCCCTCATAAACGACCGGTCACAGGCCCTGTATCGTCATGATGGGGGGTATATGCCAGTACTCACCACGCTAGGCGAGCGGGTTGGTGAGCATAGTGTGGCAGTTATTCTACAGAAGTGACGCTGCTGCCCATCCCTCTGGTTTAGAGTCACTTAGTTACCTTTTGCGACATCCACGGGAGGAGATGGGCTGGTCCAATATTCTTAATCCGGCCACCACACGGAACACCTATATGTTTGCTGTAAGATATTCAACCTTAAATGGGTCCCATATTAAGTTAGTTACTGTACTATAGCTGAAGAGTTTCTAGTAGTCATCACGGTAGGTGGACATTGAGTTACGAGTAACTTATACTTGTACACGTTTTATTAAACGACTCTCAAGTAAGATTTTACCGTAGACCTATACAAATTGTCATTTCTGTCAGAACATTTCAAATCTATAAAATTCAAAAGCTATATTATTTATTATAGTGGTCAATGCCTCTTATATATACAGCTAATGCTTAAAATTACTCTAGAGCATTTAGACTGGTAAATTAAAAAGAAAGATCAGCGCGCACCCCTCGGTATAAGAAGAACATATAATTAATTTTAGTCGTAACGCAATAGTCTATTTTACTTAGAAAAACGTTGCCCCACACTAGGATTTCTCCTATGTCGTGGGTGCGTTTACAGACAAAAATTCCACACACAATACATCCAGACCCGCAACAACTACCTGCAGATCATACAAATATTTGTTCCGTGCGGGAATTGAACCCGCAACCCGGAGCGCAGCAGCCGACTGTGTCAGCCACTGCACCAACCGTGCCGTCAAAGTCAGCTCCCTATTTTTTATCTGTGCATCTACTTAAATCTAAAATTACTGTTTGTAATATTTTCTAATCTTTCCTTCACCTTGGCTTTCCAAGACGCTAATATTACGATCTCTAGACAACCTTATAATATTTTCGCATGTTTTTCATTAAGTCAATGATGAGGCAGAATTATTTGCAACGCTCACGCTGCCAATGAGAACCTTTTCCACCCGCATTGTAAGTAGATCGTGCAAGGTAGGTATAGGTAGCGCTGCTGACTCAGCTCACCGAGGATTCACAGTCTACGGATAGCATAGAGAATTCCTTGAATATTGTCGCCTAATTGAACCTCCGGTAACCTAGATCTTTACGAGTAGATAGGTTGGTGCTTGTGAAAATGTAAATGGGAATTGATTTCTGGTTATTGGTATAAAGTTTATATGGAATAATCTAAACATAGATAAGAGGAAAGTAAGAATATCTAATAATAGCAACACGAAACGATGGAAGAACCTTATTATAATAAATTAATAAAAATAAGTGATAGTAATAAATAATGTAATGTTACCCCTCTGGGCAAACGTTATCTCACCATGGGATAAGGTAATCCTGGAGCTCAGATTAAAGTAGCTGCTTGATTTCTTCATACCTTATGATAAAAAAAGTATATCATAAGAAGAAAAAAAAAAAAAAGTAAATTAAGTAGCTTACAGAACGCAGGGCAGTTTGTGGCGAGCTGAATGTGAGTGGCGACACTGCGTTCCCGAATGCTCCAGAGAGTCGGTCAGGGCCTCGTCTCCGCTTGCCTTTATTGGTTGGTTGGAGTGGAACCTCATGAGTGCCCGCAGGATTTTCAACTCTGGCTTGCCTTAGTTGGCCGATTAGAGGGGGGCCGCCAGAGCTATATGCTCGGGGGTGGAAGTGTCTAATGGCGTAATAACGGGGAAACCCGCTCCGAGTCTTCGAGACGCGCGATGGTGAAACCGGTGCCGCACCTCTCTACACCCCTAGCCGCTCACACCGGTGTTGCTCCTTGTCGCCTGTAGTGGTGGCCATTTAGGGGGCCCATCTTGTGAGTGGCGAGTCACCGTCTGCCACAGAATTTCACGATAAAGTTGAAAGGTAGACGCCGTTGTTCCCGTATTTATTAGTTTTTTTATTCCATGTAACACCCATTGCAATAGACCTTATCGTTTCAGTTTCCATCTCATACAATAGCCTTACACCACCGGGGACAATCCATGACTTCATTTTATAGTGCAGCTATGGAGAGTCCCCGGTTGGTGTCCCATTACATTTTAGATTAAAATTCTCTAAAGGGCCTCTGCGTGTTGGACCTATGTCCCCGCGTAAGCCTGTCAAAAGACCGGGTTCCCCCTTACAGGGGATATAAACCCGTGAAATATGGGACGTTTTATGTAGATAATAATACATTTTTATTAGAACAATAATAATTTTTTATTGGAACAAAACACATGTATACAATTTAATGGTGTTCGAAAATAGCCACATTAGTTGGAAACTGTGTCGTAGCTATTAACGCCCACCTCCAAGACGGAGGAGATATCAACGTTCCTGGTTAAGAGGTAAGTATAATATTTATTTATTTATTACTAGGCTTGTAATCTTGTGTGTGTGTATGTGTATGAGTTGGTGAGTGTGTGGGGTATGGGGGGTGAATGTGTGTGGGGTATGATGACGTGAATGGCATGTACAGTATATATGCGAAGTTACGTGTGTGTTGAGTGGCTATGCGGAGAGAAGTTTGATGGGTCACCTTTATGATTTTACTAAGTTCTCCAATTCTTCGTACGTAAGAGTGGACAACCATTTATCGGTGAGTATTTTACATTCTCGAAGAGAATGTGGATAAATACTTAGTACCTTGTTAACTCTATTGTACAATACGGGGGCAAAGAACGTAAATTGGCATCGTACAACTTTAAGTTTAGCCGAGTATGTTGGGCAGACTCTATCAGACCTACGTTTTAGTTTACTTAATTACGGGTCAAAAAAAAGGTCAGCATGTTTACGTAAAACTGTACCTAAGACGAAAGAGTGCCTTACTGTAGGTAGTTCACATAATACGTAAAGTTCGCTGGTAGGGAAGCGAAAAGGTTTGTGCGCCATGACCTTAAGTACGGCCCTTTGCGCCCTCTCCAAACGTAGAAGCAGGCACTTACCAGCACTACCCCAGGCAGATATGCAGTACGTGACAATGGAGTGCGCAAGAGCAAAATAAACAATTCTAAGGGTCGAGAAATCGGCCGAATTTCTTAGATTTTTGAAAACAAATATTAGTTTTCTTACCCTAGCCACCAGTGAATTGATTTGCTCACTCCATGTCATCGTACTGTCAATCAGGACGCCAAGATACTTGACGAAATCTGCGCGCACGATTTTGGTACAACCACAGTCAACAGTCATAACAGAATTGCACTTGTGAGCTGTCAGACTGAAGAGGGAAGTTGGCTGTGATGTGATTCTTGCACTAAATGTGACAAACCTTGTTTTCTCCAAATTTAAAGTAAGTGAATTCAGTGCAAGCCACGTCATAGTAGCCCGTAAGACAGTCTCTGCTGAAAATTGTGTCTCGGTCCAATCACTGCCACGCACCAGTATTACAGTGTCATCAGCATACGAAATAATTTTAGTGTTAGGTTGGGTCAGTTTACAAAGATCATTAATGTATAAAAGGAACAAGGTAGGGCCAAGAACACTACCCTGTGGGAGACCATAGCTAAGAAATATTTGTATGATCTGCAGATAGTTGTACCGGATCTGGCCATTTGTGCAACTGTGATTTATGTCTGTAACTATAACACTAGGGTAATCCTAGTGTGGTGCAAAGTTTAAAATAACTAATTGCCACGTAATACATGATACGGTGATTCGGTGCTATGCGAGGATTCTTACTTCCAATCGGTTATCAATGACCATGACGTATAGACTGCTCGAACTTGCTAGATCTTACATCCCCACTGAATGCCTGTGATTTTTTAAACGACTCAACATTCCCATGTCGAGTCTATCTTGTTGTATAGAAGTAATACCTCCCTTTCTACATGCTTTATAAAAAATATAAAAAATCTTCACCTCCATATGAATGAATGTAATGGAATTTTCACCCACTTCTACATCGATCGACTTGTGGCAGACATATATCAAGAATCGATGGCAGTACAAAAATGTTATATGACTATAACCTGGTGCTGTCACGAGGATCAACAGCTCATAATACATTTTTAAAAAATAAGCTCATCATAAATTTTAAATAAATATGATTTCATTTTTATTTTATTATTATGCTATTATTATACAAGACGTGTGTGTAAATAATGAATTAGAATCTTTATGAAATTATTTTTTGGGTTATTTTACTTTGGGGACGCTGCGATAGCGGCGATACGACCTGTCATGGAGGAACGGCTAGAGAGGCAGCATGGCTCTATGACCTTCCGGATGACGCAGATACTTTTGGACCATATGTATTTCGAGAAGTATCTGTGTCACATAGGCCGAGAAAAGCCGCCCGGTTATCATTACTGTGAAGACTTCGTGGAGGACACAGCGCAGCACATATTAGAGAAGTTCCCAGTGTGGGCAACGCAGCGCCTTGATCTTGTCGCGGTTAAAGAAGGTTACCTCTCGCTACCAGCCGTGGCTCAGTCAATCGTCCAGAGCGAGAACGCGTAGGATGCCGTCGCCTCCTTCCTTTTGCAAGGACGTGATGCAGGGAAAGGAGGCGGCAGAGCGGAAACGGGAGGACAACATCTTTGATACCCGCCGCATGAGCGCCGGTGGAGGGCGCTGAATGATCTCCAGTTTCCATGAGTTGTTGCCTGCGGACGACAAACTTGGGGTAGTCACCCGAACAGAAACAGGCTCGAGACGATGGCATGTTGTGTTCTGCGCGCGGAGTAATGTGTGGCCGGCCAGGTCACACAGAGAGGGGACCTGTCAGACCAAGTAACGATACCTGCAGAGATCGGCATGCCCCTCCGCTCCTCGCAAGGAGGAGGTAGTCCATGAGGATTTCCCCACGACAAAAAGGTATAAATTTCTTATGGTTCATGCAGACCAACGAGAAGTTATATTTTATACCTGACCCCACCCGACTTCATAAAGTTATTTTTCCTTTTCAGTGGTTTTAATATTTTTATATCGTGTAGGCGTTTTAAAGTCAAGTAAAGAATATATCGCTCGCTTCGCTCCATCTCCTCCCTTGGATATCGTAAAAGGCGATTAAGGGAATCTAAGCCAGAGGGATGGGCATCCCTTCTGAGAAACGGTAGCCATACTGCGCTCGCCAACTCGCCTGCCAGGCGTGGTGAGTATTGGCCAATACCCCCCAAAATGATGACACAGTTGTGAAAATCAATAGGGCAGGCCTTTGTTCAGCAGCGGACGTATAAATGGCAGATATGATGATGATCATCATTTCGGCCGAATGAAGTCCACTACTGGACACAGGCCTCCCCCAAAGATCACCACACCGACCGATATCGATGTGTTGTGGGCTCATTGGGGGGTTTTGCCATAATCGCCACGCTTGGCAGGCAGGTTGGCGATCGCAGTTGAGTTGTTAAAGTACTCGAAGAACGCTGCTGCCTATCCTCCGGCTAATCCCTTAGTCGACTTTTACGACACCCATGGGAGATGGGGTGGTGGCATTCTGAACTGGCACCACACGGCAAAGCCGGCACCACACGGCAACTGATGATATATGATGAATGTTAGTGTAGATTTTTAATACATGATGCAAGCAGGTCTTAAATTTATAAATTAACAGAACGATGGCGTGAATGATTAAATTAATTAATTAAAAGCAGGTTGATAATTAATTAAAATGACGGTATGAACATTTTATTTTTGTATGGAAGCGATATTTATTACTATTACTTATCAATGCATGTTGCCTTTCGTGTTGTTACTCTTCGCCTCTAAAATCACTGAATGTATTCAAATGGGATTTTCACTGTTGTGTGTCACATAGCTTGTGATTCAGGAAAGTTTAAGGCAAATGACAAATGTACTTTATGCATTTACCCAGGGTAACCGTGCGCAGCTGGTGTGGGTAGTTAGTTATAAATAAACGAGCATCACAGTTAAGATTACAGATTAAAATAGTGTAACTAAAAAATTACTTATCTAAGCAACAATTTACAATATTTGTATTTGAAATATTTTCTAAAGTAACGCGTAACGAGTCACAAATTTTCATCTAAAATCGAGTTTTCCGTTGTATAAAGATCAAACTGAACAATGTGTCTTCATAAGCAGGAGCATGATTACATTTTCGGGTACTTCATAACATATAGTATTCCTCGTACAAAAATATATTTTCAGAAGGTCCACTGTCATTATGTGTGTGCTCATGATGCGTGCGAACATGTTGACTCGGACACAGGTGCCGCGTTGTAAGTCATCAGCTCGCAGACTATCGCAGATCGCTGCCTCGTCACGGATAAATAATAAATAAACTTCCAGAAGATTTGATCCGTAAGAAAATTAAACTTTTACCATAAAACATACCTACTAACGAAAAGACTGAATCACATCATCAGTCAATCACCTACACATACATACAAAAGTAAATATGAACCCAATTATGTTAGCGCGATAGTGCTCGGTAGCCCATTGTATCTATTGTCTGCTCTTACTGACTTGTTAAAATGAAATAGAAAATGTATTGCAGACTAAACCGAAGCATTTGGATTTCTTGGTTCTGACATGTGGTGGATTTCGTTCGCCATCTAATAGATCATATGCGTGATATTATTATGGTGCATTAACCTCACTTACATAAAATTTATAAGTCGTGTTTGTACAAATATTGAATTCGGTGGTAATTCAAGGATTTTTCTCTAACGATGGACGTTTTTTGACCGATATGATGAAGCCCATCTCACTTCTGAGCCATGTTTATAAGCTGTTATCAAGGGTCATCACGAATCGTTTCGAGCGCAGGTTTGATGATTTCCAGCCTCCCGAACAAGCGTTTCCGAAAAGGTTTCAGTACTATAGACCACCTCCATACACTGCGGCAGGTTATACAGAAGACCGAGTATTATAATCTGCCACCATTAGCGTTTGTGACTATGAGAAAGCCTTCGATTCGAAGGTGTGTGAGACAAGTGGACATAATTTCTCCGAAACTATTCACCGCTGTAATAGAGGATGCCATCAAGCTACTGGAGTGGAAAGGATTCGGTATTAACATCAGTGGCGAGTATATCACTCACCTTCGCTTTTGCTCAATGATCCCAACAGAGTTTTCTAACATGTGGGCCTTAAAATGGACATGGGCAAGACGAAAGTCATGTCAACTTGATGCCACTTGGAGATCGCGCACCAAAAATCGCAGCGTGGGACGACCTTCAACGAGGTGGACAGACGAGCCGGTGAAGGTCGCTGGGAGTCGTTGGATGCGGGTGGCAAGTAACCACTGGTTATAGAAATCTTTGGGGATACCAATTGTTCAGCAGTGTACGTCTTTTGGCTGATATGATGATGTTGATTAATAAATATTTTATCAATATATTAAACGTGTCAACAAATATTATAGTATACCATTTGCTTATTTCTTTTGCATGGCATCCAAAATAGCAGTTTTTAACTTGTTATATGTTTGTTTATGTCAGGATTTTTTTTTAGATTTTTTATTAGTTATTTACAACTTCAGATAAAGTTTTTTATAGCATGTATCAAGCGAAGTTCACGATATGTTGATTCAATTTTCTGTAAGAAGCTGATAAGTAATATACCTTCTGCATCTTTTTTTTGTGTTTGAATAGCAAGTGAACGCACCGGTATACAACTTCGTTTGTAGTTCTCCCCGCTTCGTTCATCAGTTCATCAGGCTTGATTGACAGCTTTGGTGTCTACTGTTGTTACCGGAATGCGTTGTTTAATGATATTGCTTCGTTTGTTGTAACAGAGGCGTTAGATATGTAATTTACTTTGTTAGATAATTTTATCCTTACTGAACAAAGGCCTATGCCTGCTCAATTTAGTACGTCTGCTAAAAATGAATAACACGAAGCCATTTTGGTCTTAAGATACTACCTACGTACGCTATATGTAATTTAAAATATATTCCCCTATCTAAAATAAATCATATTCATCCATTCATCGTAGCTGTGTAAACATTCATATCATGTACAAAATATTCATAAAATGTATGTTTTCAATAGCAGGCAAAATGTAAACATAAAAACAGAATCTTTTGCTACACATTTGGTACTATAACAGGTGAAATGTAATCTCTGTGAATACAGATAACGCATTAGCAGGATTAATGTTCCGCTTTTCAACTTTATCCCCTATTCTGAGGCAAATCTGCGGCTCTTCCGATGGATTGAATAAAGAATCGATATTCTTGAGGGACCTCGTAATGCCTACTTATTACTTGGAGCAGGGAAGGGATTGATAGCGCCGGATTTACAACGGCTCCCTTTTGACAGTGAGTAAATATTAAAAAACCACTAATTTATTAGATGTAGTCATCATAAATTCGGAGTAATATTCATTATCCTTCATAATTAGCTGACCTATAAATCTGGGTCTAGAAGTTGAATTGCGTTAAATAATCTAAAATTTTTTACTGGCAACCAATAGTGGATAAAATTCCGTAGTTAGCTAGGCATTTTTACTATAGCTACGACTAAGTTTGACTATAAGTTAGAGGTCAAGTAGCTGGTTTCATATTTTATAATACATTTAAACTTGCAAGTAAAAAACCATTTTAGTTTTTATTTTCAAAAATAATTAACATAGTTAAATAATATAACCGTCTGGTGCCGGTCCAGAATACCAACACCCCCCAATGAGCCCACAACACACCCATATCGGTCATTGTGGTGATCTTTGGGGGAGGCCTGTGTTCAGCAGTGGACTTCAGCTGAAATGATGATGTAATAAAACATCATATAAAGAAGATTCTAAGTTAAATTTTCATAAACTGTTCTATATCTATGGTTTATAATTTATGTTTTATCTGTGGAACAAATTTTAGCGGGAAAACCTAAGAAACGAAACATTCTAAGGTAGGTAATTAAAATTAAAATTGTGATTAGTATTAGTATAAGTTAAGTTAGTTATTTACAGTCAGTAATTCCGTAAATTTATATTTCATGTTTTTACGGACTATCACAACACTGCTAAAAACAACTAATCCTGCATAAAATGAAAAGCCGAGAATTGCGCGTTAATGGCAATAGGAAACTTACTCGGCATTAAACAGGTAATCTTTCGTTTAACTTGGGTCCGATAAATTAATGCGCGACGAGCGACAAGAGCCAATCATCGTTTACCCGAACAATTTTAATAGAATTAATAATCTATTTACGCAAAGGCTTTTATAGATGCCATTTATATCAAACTCTATGAATATTGTAATGAAGTATTTATTAGGAAAAGACGTGACCTCTAGTTTTGATACCATTTTATTTAATTTTGACAAGGTAGCGATAAATTGTATATCTAGGTACTAGTAAATTATATAAAAATCAGATGGGCTATTTACATCTGAAAATGATCAAAATGATTACTTAAATGCGTGTAGTATAGAACTGATTTGTTTATTTATTAACATATGAAGAACACATGAATAAAAGGGGCACAATATCGTCATTTTTTGCAAATCCAGCTTACTTTTTTTATTTCATTCGTTTTGAATAGACATTTCGTATGATTCATTCAAAACTGTCTATGACGGGCTCGTACCAGAGAAAATCAGTGACTAATAGGAGCCCCTTGCAGCTCAAAATAACCGGACAAGTGCGAGTTGAACTCACGTGAGGAGGTGAGAGTTCGGTATGATTAATATGTTATATACCATATTTTTTAAATCTGACTCTAAGTTTGTGGTTACTAAAATAATGTCTCCCAACAAACAAATTCCAACAGCAAACGTAAGTTATTTGTCATGTTATTTTAAGACCATCCTATATATTATTCCACCGTTTTTCCTGCGGACGGTTGGTACCCTAAAAATAATAAAAAAGGCTCAAATTGCATACAAAACCCGCAAAGAAGGTTCTCATTGTCTATGTTCCATTTAGGATCGCGTCCGTTGGAAGATCTATCATACAATAAATCTTAAATGTTTGATTAGTGATTATCTCTGGTTATTGGTTTTGTGGATGAGCCCCTTCATGGCCTTTTTACCCTTCGTATGTATTTTACCGTATCTCTGTACCACTTTAATACATTTCTTTTTAATCTAAAAGTTGACTGGTAGAGAATGCCATATTGCATTAAGTCGGCCCTGTACATAAAAACCGGTTCTCTATTGGGCTGCATAAAATCCAAAGTCCTATTATATAGTTGCATAACTTTACTTTTCATACTCATTATGGGACGTAACGTTTATAGCGAAAAAGAAACAAAAAAAATGTCTTGTCCTCCATAATTACTGTTGTCATAATCGTGTACAGCTCTATAATTGTCATGCATTCTCGTTTTATAATCGATATCTACATGTCGGATCATCTGCACATAAGAACTCGTGGTCAGGTATAGTGAGGGCAGGTATAGGATACGAGTAATGAGAGCAAATTAGTTAAATGTATACAGTTTCTTTTCACTACAGTCTTAATGTAAAAGTATTGAATATGCAGCGTTCCTAACGTTCTTAAAACAAAACAAAAAAACTATAGCAGTGTGCTCCCTTTCAATTTTCTTTGCCAGCTCCCTTGTCCTTTGACGCGAATTTTCGTGCAAATTTGGTTGTAATTTTGGTTTAATTGCTCTTCTGAATGATCTAAAAATTTACATGAATTAAGTCGAACAAAAACAAAAAAAATATAGATTCCGGTAGGAAAAAAACATCCTCTTTCGAATGATTTAAAACATAATGCCAAAAACATTTGATGACAGAAAAATATAAAATTTATAAATAGACGGGAGCTTAGTTGCCAACCTTAATATCATAGTCAGGAAATATACAGTAATTATGGTACCGAACGGAATACAAAACTGAGTAGTTCCTAGGCTCGATGGTGTCGTGATAGCGTCCTAAGGATTACTGTTAAGCCTCACAGACCTCACACATAGCACCCAAACAGACTGCACAACGTCTTATCTGCGCTAGTGTTGTTCTTTGCCCAATTATAGCCGGATGCGACATACACATAACGCAGTCGTGGCATCTACCACCCCCGCACCTCAACCTGTGACAGTTTCAGAACAAATTACTATTATATTTAAAAAAATTACAAAAAAATATCGCAATAAAAATTATGACAGTGAAAACATTACTACTACAAACTATTATGTGTTATAACTTTATGCCAGACATTCTGTTACATTCGATATTATTATGCGAACCTTGGGGATATTCAAATAAGTAAATTATTACGGAGTTATAAAAATAAAATATTATATACTAAGTACTATTATCTAATACTTATTGTAAATTTGAAAATATTAATATTATTAAGTACTAGCTGTGACCCGCGGTTTCACCCGCGTTTAATTTAAAAAAATTAGAGTACTTTGACATAGACACTTGACATAGAATATATATGTTGGATTTCAAGGGTTTTTATTTTTTTGCGCAAAACCCAAATTATTTTTCTAAGATAAAAGTATAAGTTATTCCTTATAACATACAAACACACAAACAACAAACACAGCTGTCTGCCAGTGAAAGTACCGTCAAAATTGGTCTAGCTGTTTCGGAGATTACAACGAACAAACAGACAGACAAAATAATTTAAAAATTGATTTTTTGTTATATGTACCGTATATACTTTCATATGCATTTAGTAAAAAAGCTGTTATTTTGACATTACAAACAGACACTACAATTTTATTTATTTGTATAGATATGAAAATCCATAAGATATGATTGTACGTAATTGTATGTGAATCATTAATTAAACTAAATTATTACTAGCGCAATAAATATAGCATGAGATGTTTAATATGTTTTATAAATATGTGCAAGAAATCTACAGCTACATTAACGAAAAAAAATATGCAATCGGTATATTCCTAGATATGACGAAAGCTTACGACAAAGTGTCACATAAACAACTATTAGAAAAGATATACGCGGCAGGTATCAGGGGTACGGTTTTTAATTGGTTGAAGACTTATCTTAGCAACAGAAAACAATACGTACAGATTGAATATTACGACAATAACAATAACGAGATATATGGCGTAGGATCTGACATTAGAATAACATATAACTCCATCCCTCAGGGTAGCGTTCTAGGGTGTGTCCTATTTTTAATATATATTAATGATTTACCTAATATAATTAACGTGCCGTGTGTTCTTTATGCAGATGATGTCTCCCTGCTATTTAACAGTACGGCAAATATTGACTATCATACCTTTCAACCCCTTTATGACACAAAACAATGGCTAGACGAAAATAACCTAGAAATTAATCTAAATAAAACCCATATGGTACAATTTCGAACCCACCAGCGCAAAGCGTTAAATTTAGATAGTCTGTGCAAACACTTAAAAATACAAGAAACTCATGAATTTACACTTTTGGGCCTTACACTGGATACAAATCTAAATTGGAAAAAACATATAGATAACACTAAAGCAAAACTGTCAAAGTTCATCTATGCATTAAGCGTGCTTAAGTCTAACACTAACTACGACACTGCCTTATCAGCGTACTACGCTTATGCATATGCTTGGTTGAGCTACGGCATAATCCTTTGGGGTGAAAGTACGGACTTCACGGATCTTTTCATCATGCAAAAGAAATGTATACGAATACTTGTGAATATTAAGCAAAGGGACAGTTGTAGACCTTTTTTCATCGACAAAAAAATATTAAGTTTACCTTGTCTATACATACTACAAATTTGCTTATTTGTAAAGAAATATCGCAGTTTCTTCACATCAAACCGTGAAATTAATCCACACTATAACAGACGAAATCCAAATAAGCTAACCATACCTTCAACAAATTTACAATCAATGCGGAAAAGTCCTAACTTTAGATTAGTATCAATTTATAATAAAATCCCCGAATATTTAAAAACCGAAACAAAATATAAATTGTTTAGTAAAAAGCTAAAATTATATCTTATTAGAAAATGTTATTATTCAGTAGAAGAATTTAAAAATGACAATAACAACATCATAGACTAACATACCACTTATAATTTATTATGATTAGTTAAACAATTATCATTTGACACAACAAGAACTGTAAATAAATATGTACTCGTATGACGTCTAATTATATTAATAAAATACTGTGTAAAATGACGATCAGTTTAATACCTGAAGTAATATATTCTGTCTATTTTTGTGTACTGACTATAACATATATATATATTATTATAAAAATTTAATACTGTAAAATGACACGGGTAAAATGCTCGCACCCAGTTGCAAACACCCTTACGGGGTACATGTACTTACTCGCCTACTTAATATAATTTTACTATAAGACCTGTGAATTTGTAATGTATATACATGACTGTAACTTTAATGACAAATAAATAAATAAATAATACAAATCTATGAAAACTTGACTGTTGCATGCCCATAATATGCGAAACATGATGTATGTACCCCTGATACTGTAACATCCTATAATTGTTTCTTGCAAATAAACATTTCTATTTCTAATGCCCTTACTAAAATGAAACGCGTGTAGCGAACTATGTACCACGCAGATCGATTGATCAGCGTATCAGGTCTTGGATAGCGGTCCATTCTTAACACACCCCATCACCCTACGAATATTATTAATGTGAAAGTTACTAAGTTTGAATGTTTTTGAGGCTCCATCCCGCTCAAACGGCTGAACGGATTCAAGTGAAATTTGGCATAAAGGTAGATTATGTCGAGGAATAGGACATATGATACCTACTATACTCCCGTACACACCAACCACTTACAAACATTGGGATGACCCCACAAATAAAAAAAGTATTGCCAAAAAACAGTACAAATATTTCGCACTGAAGTTTTGAAGTTGAAGACTGAACACTGAAGTTGTACAGTCAACTGTACTGTGAAAAAGAAACTAAGTAATTACCGAGTAAAAGGAAAAATTATCAAATGGTTAAACAAACATTTTTATGATGAATTGGAAAGTTTTCTGCAGACCATTACAGCAGCCTAAGTTGTGCTATCACGCACGCTAACACATACATCTATATCTATACTAATAAATAAAATTCAAGTGTCTGTTTGTAATGTAAAAATCACAGCTTTTTACTAAATGCATATTAAAGTATATCATTTCGGCCGAATGGAGTCCACTGCTGGACACAGGCCTCCCCCAAAGATCACCACAACGACCGATATGGGTGTGTTGTGTGCTCATTGAGGTGTCTTGCCATAATCGCCACGCTTGGCAGACGGGTTGGCGATCGCAGTTGAGTTGTTAATGTACTCGAAGGACGCTGCTACCCATCCTCCGGTTAATCCCTTAATCGACTTTCTTAACGACACCCACGGGATGAAATGGGGTGGTGGCATTCTAAGCCGGCATCATTCGGCAATATAACGAATAAATAAAGGTTCCAATCCATATAACATCCATTGCAATAGTCCTACACCAATTGAATTCTTATTGTACAGTAATAGTTAGTGTTCTACAGACTCCCAAGACGCAATCATCTGCTTTCGTCTTTAAAAAAAGTCAAATTCTTCCAAACACAGGGTATTTCGTTATGGTTGTCGGGATTGGCCGTGTGGTGCCGGCTCAGAATACCACCACCCCATCTCCTCTCGTGGGTGTCGTAAAAGTCGACTAAGAGATTAGCCGGAGGATGGGCAGCAGCGTCCTTCGAGTAAATTAACAACTCAACTGCGATCGCCAACCCGTCTGCCAAGCGTGGCGATTATGGCAAAACCCCCCAATGAGCCCACAACACACCCATGTCGGTCGTTGTGGTGACTTTTGGGGGAGGCCTGTGTCCAGCAGTGGACTTCATTCGGCCGAAATGATGATGATGATGTCGGGATTATTATGTCATTGTAGTATCTCGTATCTTTATACACTACCCTACATTATTCTCGTTATATGTTTTACCATCATTTGTATCAATCGACATTGTAATCTTAATTATTTTTAAAAGAGTATCTATGCAGTTTCTTGCCAGATGTTCTCCATAGGAGCAAGCAATTGGAACCGTGCAAATTGAATTCTGACCTTTCATAAGTGGCAGTAATTGATTTATATGAAATAAAAAATTGACTTTTACTTGACTTTGAGAAGTTATCCCTGAAAGAGAGATGAATGATCAATATAAAACAATGAAATGCACAGGAAAGAATGAGTAATATAAGCCTCGCAGTTCTATGCAATTTTCGGTTTACATTTACAATAACATTTGAACCCTAAAGCGTTTAAGTCTAGTAATAACTGGTATGAAGCGATTTGAATGCAACTGTGCCCGCTGCCCATTTGCAATTAAATGTTTCCATTTCAATGGTGCACTGAAATAAGACAAACCTTGGATAGCTTTGAAAGCGGTCGTGGAAAAAGTCCATTTATGATATTTAGACGATACTGCAGAGTGTACGCGTATATATTCTTGCATATACAAAAAGTAGGTACTTATAATGCCTAAATTAAATCATAAAAATGTCACAGTTAGCATCATGAATTGATAAAATATAACGAATAATCCAATACAGTAGGAGCTAATCATTATTCTTATTTCTTCATTTATCAGTAAACGTGAAATGAAGTTTTCTCTACTAAATCTTATTTTATTAAAACGTAATAGAAACTAGAATTTTACGATTAAATTCATTCGTACACTTTTTTAACTATTAACTATCGGTTACTTCTGATGTTGACCTACGTTCTTCTTATGCTTATAATTCAGACGTGAAGAGAATTCAAGCTCAAATAAGACACAAAAGACACTGCATAATAAAATAAGTTGCTAATAAAACAAACAAAGTAATTCCATACTTTGTGTTTTAGTTTCTGACTCTTTAACTTTAGCAAGTAACATACTTACTTGTATACATAATCAGCCCATTACTGTCCCACTGCTGCTTTCTGACAATAAGAAAGGTTACACCTTAGTCCACCACGCTGGCCTTTTTTTTTTTTTTTTTTTTTATAGATGTCCAGTGGAAATTCTACATGGAACTTCCTTCGCCCCGGGGAAGGGTGAAGGGGTATGCCGGACTCCTACCGGCTAAAACCACTGGAGCGGTCATCTTCGGCACCGAAGGGGGGCTCCAGGTCCTCGTAAGATCACACTAGAGCCGCCCATTGGTACCACGCCTTTAGGCACATCACGGAGGGGATGACTGTAAAGCGGTCACCCCCTCTAGCAGAGGGAAGGCGACTGTAAAAAGGTCGCCCCCCCAGGCACTTCCCGGGGAGGATTGTAAAGGATCCCCCCAAGCCTCGCTTTGCGCTGTGCTGCGCACACGGCGGCACGTGACCACGTGCGCGCCACCGTCTTCCCGGGGGTCGCTCGGTGTGAGCACGCAGACTCCCCAATCTGCGCGCCCGCGACCCCCGAGGCCCCCCACCATGTAGTGACGGCAGGGGGCTCAGGCGTGTTGGACTTGGGAGCCGGGATGGTTGTTGCCCCGGCGCCGTCTCGTCCTTCTCCTTGCGGGATCAGCCCTCTCCCGATCCCGCTCTGCAGTCTCCTTCTGGAGCATGACGCTCTCGCAGAAGGAGACCACTGCACTCCAATTTTCATGCTCTGCCAACATAGCCGACACTACTGCCGGCAGAGAGAGATCCTGCCCGATCCGATCGACCAGGATCCGCCGCTCGGCCGCCCATGCAGGGCACTCCTCGAGCGTGTGCTGTGCGGTATCCTGGTCGCATTCACAATGGTGGCACTGTGCCGTAACCTCGCGTCCTATTCTGTGCAGGTACGCACCGAAACAACCGTGACCGGTGAACACCTGCGTTAGACGGTAGGTGACGCGCTCGCTCCTTCTGAGCCAGGCTCCGAAGAGCGGCAGAATGGCCTCAACGACGCGTTTGTTCGCGAACTGCAGCCGAAGGCGATTTCGCCACGTCTCGAGTGTGCGCCGTTGAGCCAGCCGCCTTAGCCTGTCGAGCGCCCCTGGCGGCACGCTTTCGCCACTCTGGCGGAGGGAGCGTGTTTGATCATAGACCCACGCATCCGTCTCCGCCATGATGTCGAAAGGCGGAAAGCGTGCCAGGAGAGTTGCCGCCTCGTAGGACACTGTCCTGTATCCCCGTGCGATCCGTATAGCCACTCTGCGCTGCAGACCGTGAAGTTTGGCTCTACAGCGCTGGACACCTGAAAACCGGGATGACCATACAGGTGCCCCGTAGAGGGCCACGGACCGCACGACGCCCCCGTAGAGACGGCGAACTTCCTCGCTCGGTCCCCCGAGATTGGGCAGCACCCGGTGTAATGCACCCACTACCCTCTCGACTCGGGGGACGAGGCGTGCGAAGTGCTCTTCGAAGCCCCAACGACTGTCCAGGGTGAGCCCCAGGTACTTCATGTACTGGCCCACCCTGATTTGCGCGTCACCAACGCTTATCCACGAACTGGGTGGTTCTCTGCTCCGCGGCAGTTTGTGGAACCATAGCGCCTCGGTTTTGTGAGGCGCTATCTGCAGACCCAGAGCGTGGATTTTGGCTACGACAATTGCCACCGCTTGCTCGGCAAGCCGGATGGTTCCCTGGAAGGACTCCCCGCTGGCCAACACAAGAGTGTCGTCAGCGTAACAGACCAAGCTGACACCAGCGGGGAGAACGACGCGCAGGACCGCATCGTAGGCGAGGTTCCATAAAATGGGGCCGAGAACCGACCCCTGCGGAACCCCGCATGTAATCTCCCTCCGCTTTATGCTACCGTCCCTGCCCACGTAGCGAATGTGCCTATCGCGCAGATAGGCCCCTATGATGCCCTGCAGGTAGGGGGGACACCGATGATGGACTAGTGCCCCCCTAATCGCATCCCACGGGATGGAGTTGAAGGCGTTGACGATGTCTAAACTGACCGCCAACGCCACCCCACCCCGCTGGGACACCGCCTGTTCCGACAGCGAGCGGACGCGAAGAATCGCGTCGATGGTGGACCGCCGCTGCCGGAAGCCATACTGACTTTCGGCCAGGTCGGGGCCAACTCGCGACAGGTGCTCAACGAGTCTTCGGGTAATTATTCTTTCGAATAGCTTCGAAGCCTCGTCGAGCAGGCAAATGGGACGGTATGCAGAGGGAGACTCTGCGGTCCTTCCTTCCTTCTTCAAGAGAACCAATCCGGCTTCCTTCCAGCTGGACGGGAACACACTACGACGGAGGCAACTGTTGAACAGCCGCCTCAAGCGGTCCCCAAGAGACTGCAGTGCATACACCCACGCGCGGCCCGGAATGCCGTCCGGACTCGGTGCGGTGTTGCGACTCTTCAGGCGGCCAATGGCTCGGCCCAGCTCCCCTTCCAAAACCCCTAACTCCTCGGCCCATTCTGAGGCAATCAGGGGTGGAGAGGGACCAGGACGGTCCCGGACCGCTGGAAAGAGCGTTGAAAGTACTCCTTCCAGCAAATCCGGCGCCAAGGTTTCGGTCACCGGGGGGACCCACGGGCGCAATTTGCCCACGACCATACGATAGGGTCTCCCCCACGGATTCCTGTCCAGTCCCTCCAGAAGCTCATTCCAGGACCGAGCCTTCGCCTCGCGAATTGCGCTGTTTAGCGACTTCGTGGCCGCCCGGTAGGCCAGATAGGCCTCTGCAGTCTCTCCAGCTGTAGCACTACGCCGGCGTCGGCTTCGTTGGTACCGGCGGCGGGATGCCAAGCAGACCGTGCGCAACTGCGCGATCTCCTCCGACCACCAGTACACCGCCGTACGCCGGGAGCGCCTGGCCCGGGGCATTGATGCATCGCACATCGACGTCATCGCCTCCCGGAACCAGGCTGCTTCCTCTTCTGGATCGGGCAAGATCCCTTGATCGACCTCTGACCACGCCGCAACGTTGGCAGCAGCGACGAGCATCTCTCGATCGAGCTGTGTGAGGGCCCAACGTCGCGACTGCGGGCTAGGACCTAGACGGCTCGGGCCAGGCGGACGGAGGGCCACGTCAAAAACTATGTGGCGGTGGTCGGACAACGTTACCACCTCCTCCGCCACCCGCCAGCCCAACACCATGCTGGCCACAGAAGGAGCCCACCACGCTGGCCTAGTGTAGGTTGGCAGACTACACACACCATTGAGAACATTTTGGAGCCGCCTCAGGTATGCAGGTTTCCTCACGATGTTTTCTCATGATAGCCTGGTGATGGAACGCTTGTCTTTTTTATACAGGAGGGACTGAGTTAGATCCCAGCCCGCACCACAGACTTTTTGGATTCATGTGTGGATTAGAATTTGATTATCACTTGCGTTAACGGCGAAGGAAAACATCGTGAGGAAACCTGCTCATCTGAGAGAGAGAGAGGGAGATGTTCTCAATGGTGTGTGGTGAAGTCCGTCAACCCGCACTAGGCCAGCGTGGTGGACTAAGGCCTAACCTTTATTATCGTGAGAAATGGGCCGTGCCCAGCAGTGGGACGGTAATGGGCTGATTATGTGTAATATTTCGTACCATTACCATGTATAATTTTCGCTTATGTGACCACAACGCAATACAATTTTATGATTAGACCCAGATCTGCTGTAGCTTTCATTAAACCCTTAAAATACATTTCACATATCTCTGACTCATATACGTTTGTTCGCTATCAGTAAACATGCTGATTACACACATCGATTTCCCAAAGTAGTGCGATGACATAACAATTTAATTGTATTGGGTAACAAAATCGAATCAATAAATCAGCATAGGTTATTTATTACCTTGTTTTCCGATTTTATGACCTACAACTGTAAAAAAAGCGAATTAATAAGCTCTTACGCAATTAGATTGGGTAATTACCGTAACAACTTCTATAAAGACAGAATCCGATCATAATCATCATATCGGCTATTTATATCTCCACTGCTGAACAAAGGCCTCCCCCATAGATTTTCACAACTGTGTCATCATTTTGGGGGTATTTGCCAATACTCACCACGCTTGGCAGGCGGGATGGTGAGCGCAGTATAGCTACCGTTTCACAGAAGGGACGCTGCTGCCCATCCCTCTGGTTTAGATTCCCTTAGTCGCCTTTTACGGGGGGAGATGGAGTGGTGCTATATTCTTAATCCGGACACCACACGGGCTGAATCTATATTTGTATTCAATTTAAAAATAAAACATGACTACTACACAGTTGGTGCTAGAACATTAATTCCTATTCAAATATTGCATAAGTATTCCAAAGTAAAGCAGATTGGACACTCATGATTGACCACAATGATGCCCCAATTTTCATATAGAATCAAACTTAAGTTCCTATTAAAGTTGTGTAGAGTAGCGTTGGTCGTTGGTAGCAATAGAGGGCGGGTTTTCTGCGGCTAGCCCAGTCCGCGTTTGAGCGCTGCTCGTGAAGCACGTGTAGATCCTCTTCATACTTTTGGAGGGAAAACTTCGAAAGATTCCCGGAAAAAATGTTCAATTGATAATATGTTGCATACAAAATAAAATGACTTGGAACTGCAGTGTGCATTGTGAAGCATGTGGAATTTTATGACTGATCTGGAATCATGACTTAGTTGGATAGTTTGGAAAGTGGTATTCACTGATTGTAGAAAAATGAAAGGTTTGTTTTCAAACATTTTGTGCTTCTGTTATTAACATTTTCGTTTTGGTTGAGACAGCAGTGTGAGATTATATTTTGCTTACGATAAAATAATGTTGGTTGATCAATTGCAACAGATTGCCACAAATAATTTCATTCAATCTCGCGCGAACACAAAAATATCAATATTAAACCCAGCTTTAACACACATTTTTAACTAGCAGTACATACTGTATAGACTAGTTTTAACTAGAGAAATTATCTGTGTGGTGTCCGGATTACAAATAGAGCACCACTCCATCTCCTCCCGTGGATATCGTAAAAGGCGACTAAGGGACACTACACCAGAAGTATGGGTAGCAGTGACTTTTCTATGGAATAGTAGCCATACTGCGGCGGGTGGCTACCAAGCGTGGTGAGTATTGGCGAATTCCCCCTAAAATGGCGACACAATTGTGAAAACCTATGGGGGAGGCCTTTGTTCAGCAGTGGACGTCCTATGGCTGATATGATGATAATGAACTAGAGAAAACGCGTTCTTATTAAAAACGGGTTTCATAATGATTCATGTTTATTTTTAACCATTAGGTTTCGGTTAACTATACGTTTAACTAGTTAAAGATGTAATCATTTATCGCAAAATAACATTTTATCGAACATTACCCTACGATCAAATCTAAACATATCATTAACCGGCTAATATTAAGTTTATATTCACACCTATCTTTTACCGTAACAAATACATTTTAAATAAAATATCTTCAAGCGTAAATCTGTGCTTCTACTTCTTGCTTCTTACATTGTAACAGTTTAATATAACTTAAAAGCTTTCAGAGATAGCTTGAAATCTCTAGGGTTACGGTACAAAAACATTGTTTGGTAATAGAATGCAACTACAGTAATAATAAAAGGGAACTCAAAATTCGATCAGTAATAAACACATGATAATTTTATCTAAAATATGCAAGTACACGTATATTTTTGGGATAGGTATTTATTGAGGAGAGTCGAATACTTGTACTAAACTAAATAAATAAATTGAATGATTTCTCCTTTATGGGGTTAGGAGAATTTAAAACAATGCCGATGTATATTCATCGTTATCGCTATATTTAGTAAACACACACACACTTGGTTGATATGATGATGAAGATCATCAACACCACCATTCGTAACCATATTTTAAAATTAACATGCTGGTGTTCAACTGGAGGAAGGCTGTTCATCCCTCTAGTTCATTAGTCCCTTTTTATCACATCCATGGGAGGAGATAGAGTGGTGCTATATTCTTTACCGGGACACCACACGGAATAGAAACTCCTCTACATTTATCATAAGTTATAATACTTCCTATGTTCTGTGTACTAGTTCCTATGTACCTAGATTGCTGAAAGCTTAGCAATTCATAAACGGTCGGTCGCACGATAGACGGTCACTCGGCTTGATTTAATATATAACCTACTTACGCACGATGATGTTCAGTCGAGATGTTTTCCGGGACCCCTGGCAAAGGATGGATCACCCTCCTCAACTCATAGATATCGTAAAAGGCCACTAGGGTTGATATCAAGAGGATGAGCAGCAGCATCTTTCCATATGCCAATAACATACTGCGATTACCAATCCGCCTGCCAATTGTGGTGATTATAGCAATATAATTTCTATGACCGTTTTTTATACTGATAATTGCAAGGTCCGTGTTTAGCAGTGGACATTTACGATGTGCGTGTTCGATCACCAATCCCCTTGCCAAGCATGGTGATAATGGGAATACTCCCTATGACCGCTCATTGTAGTTATTATTGTGAGGCCCATGTTCAGCAGAGAACGTTGACGGGCTGATGTGCATATATACGACACCACAGAGGAGTCCAAATTAAACGATCGCAAACAATATGCTGACTTCAAGTATTTTACATAAAGCTCTCCCTTATAAAGTTTTAAAACGCAACTCAGCGTTCGATCAGCAGTTCATTCGTTTTGCTTCAGTTTTGATGGATTATTCTGTCGTGTCCTGGTTAGGGAGATGCTAAATGTTAAAATGCGGTAAAGGAAATTGCGTGGTTAGCGTAGTTTTGAAACTGATAGTAATTATGATTTACGAATCGTAGGAAGTAAAGCCTTTATTACAATAACATTAATTGTTACTGTATTTATATGACGCGGCTTAGACGTTATCAATTAAAAGTCATCATTTAAACATTATATTCTGTGTATCTCTTCGCGGATTAACATCCTATGTTAAGACGAACCCGGTCTTTTGATACGCTTCATCATTTCGGTTGAATGAAGTCCACTGCTGGACACTTGCCTCTCCCGTAGATCACCACAACGACAGATATGAGTGTGTTGTGGGCTCATTGGGGGGTTTTGCCCAAATCGCCACGCTTGGCAGATGGGTTGGCGATCGCAGTTGAGCTGTTAATGTACTCGAAGGACGCTGCTGCCCTTCCTCCGGCTAATCCCTTAGTCGACTTTTACGACACCCACGGGAGGATATGGGGTGGTGGTATTCTGAGCCGGCACCACACGGCTTACATGGGGATATAGGATCACCATGGGAGACCAAAATAAAAATTACCCTACTCACATCGTTTGGGAATAACGCGGGTCATAATTTATCTTTGTTGATTTAACCCGTACAACCAAGACATCCCCCAGTGTTGCTGCATTTTCTGCATACTTTAGCAACATATAACGTTCCCCCGTTTCATTTATTTTAAATGTTTATCTGCTCTAGTATTGCGACTTCACCGAAATTCCGACTACGTGGATTATGCTGTAACTAGAGATTTTGTAACTTAATGCAATCTTTCACCGTGCATTTTTCCACGAAAAATATTATAATAACATTATATTTTAACAGAGTACACGGTGCTATGGATACTCATCACACTGGTGGTGTTGAAAGCGGCAAGCGCGAGTGATAAGCGGCCACGATTCGTCACAGAGCCACCGGCGCGTGTGCTGTGGCCCGCCACTCGCGGCGCACACGCATTATGTCGCGCTACCGGTCATCCACCCCCAGACGTGCATTGGGTCACCGCTGAAGGACAACTGCTGACCACTATACCAGGACTAAGGTGAGATTATTAGAATTTACATTACATCAGACTAATATATCCAGAATGCCCAGCAGTAGACTACAGCAGCCTAAGAAGGTATTACTCAGTCAATTCCAAATGGTTTCACACTAGTTACAGGTGTTGATGATAATAAGAAATAGAAAAAGTGTTTTTTCAATAGGCATACATGTCAAAACACAGATCACTAGTTGAGTAAGAAAACTTTTAAACTAAAATTGCGTATTGCACGGTTACTTAATAAATAGGTATATTTGCTGTGTAAACTAGGCATGCCAGTATCGCGGGGTAACCATTAACAATAATGTTATACATACAGACTCGCTTTCAGCACAACACAGATAGGTCTAAGCCATTTTAAATTAAAGGTTTTTTAATGTTTTTAGTAAAATGTTCAATCAATAAAAGGATTAATCCTAGTGTAAGCGAAGGGGTGTGGGATCTCGAGAATGAACCCTCTGGAGCGGCACGACCAGGTCCATGCCTTGGCTTAAAAAATTGGTACATGAAGTTATCATCGGGTTCGGCTACATTATTCGTAGCAGATGACTACGAGACTTTTAGACGTCCTGCCAAGCGCCAACCCGCCTGCCAAGCGTGGCGATTATGGCAAAACCCCCCAATGAGCTCAAAACACATCCATATCGGTGGTTGTGATGATCTTTGGGGGAGGCCTGTGTCCAACAGTGGACTTCATTAGGCCGAAATGATAATAAAATAAAAAAATCTCGATCATAGTGTAGTATCGCAGTAAACTACATTTTTTTAGTTCACGTTTTTTGTTATACATTGGAATTTGTCTATGTTATCGTGGGGACTACAATCTTAGGTAGATTGATGCTAATAAAATTATTAATTGCACCAGTAATATAAATTTCCTTTAAAATAATTTATCTTTTAATAATAACTTTAAGTATACAATTTCTTATAAAAAAACATATCGAAAGTATTTATGGAATCAAATTTTGCAATCAATGATTGTCATTTGTTTTTTTGTGTCGGCCAATTCACCGATTCGCTGAACATTGCACTATTATATTTTTTCCAGCCAGTGGCATTTTGTACAGTATGACGCATGCAATAGTTTTCTATAAAAGCCGCTCAACTCAATAATCGCCTGTGCGGTTAAATAGCATGTTGGAAATAATATACAGATCATAATATACTATGTATAACAGCTGTATTTTAAAGAATATTATTGAAATTTCTGGCAATTTGACCTCGTATCCGGCATACCCCTTCATCCTTCCCCGGGGCGAAGGAAGTTCATGATGAATTTCCATTGGGCACCAATAAAAAAAAAAAATAAAAAAAAAGGTGCAGGATGATTAGGCTGATTATTAAGCTATACGGATCGTACGAGGATACCGAACAGTGTCCTACGAGGCGGCAACTCTCCTGGCACCTTTTCTGGCTTTCGACATCCTGACGGAGATGGATGCGTGGGTGTAGATTGTAGGATCAGATACGCTCCATCCGCCAGAGCGGCGAAGACGCGCCTCCAGGGGCGTTCGACAGGCTGAGGCGGTTAGCTCAGCGGTGCGCACATGGACATTGGCGATACCGCCAGCGGATGCAGTTTGTGACCAAGCGCGTCGTAGAGGCCGTCTTGTCGCTCTTTAGAGCCTGGCTCAGAAGGAGCGAGCGCATCACCTACTGCCTGACGCAGGTGTTCACCGGGCACGGTTGTTTTGGTGCGTAACTGCACAGGATAGGACGCGAGACCACGGCACAATGTCACCATAGTGATAGCGGATCGGGCAAGATCTCTCTCTAACGGCAGTAGTGTCAGCGATGTTGGCAGAGCACGAAAACTGGAATTCAGTGGTCTCCTGTGAGAGTGTCATGCTCCAGAAGGAGACCGCAGAACGGAATCGGGAGAGGCCCGATCCTGCTCGAAGAAGGAGGAGACGGGGTAACCACCACCTTGGTGCCTTAATTATATTCAATACATAACTAAAACAATATTAAATATGAAATAGGAAAATATTTAATGCTATTCTTATAACACTAAATGTTCGCAGATCTTATCCCTGATCGGTCTTTAGATTGGTTCGGGATTGGGTGTTAGTAGAGTAACAACTACAAGCAAACGTCGCCGACTGGTCCATTAAATAAACTGCTCTAACTTTACCTATATTTTAAAAGAAAGTGATACCAGAGCGAGCGAGGTAATATAATGGGAGAGAACACCCGAGGCGAATTTCTTTACTATGTTTTCAAGCACTTACAAGTTAAATATCTTTGCTGTTTTAAGGCTTAGCGATTAATTAGCCAAATTATTAGTTAAAATTTTATAGGAAAATTACGAATTTATGAGGTTAAAATTAGGTCTTCACAAAACTCGAAAACAAAATGTATTTTATTTCTAATTCAGCCTGGTGACAAGACGAGCATGTCATTCCCCTGGTGGTAAGCGTTATGCCTGCATATAACAACGTTAATGATAGCCATAACTAGTCCTGCGTGGCACTACACTACGTTCGTAACCGCAACACATTAGTTATTTCTTTCTTTCTTTCTTCTTTCTAGTCTCTTGTGCCCAATAATTTCACCAGCTACGGAGCCATTTTAACTGAAATACAGTAATGTTTAAAGTTTCAACAGTACTGCTATACGCCGAATATCTGGCATAATTAATAAATTCTGAGTCGTGTTCGTATTCTTTTATAAATATATTCAATCATTATTATTAAGACCTTTTGATATAAAAACTAGCATCATCTTTATAATTGCTTCGTTAATAATATAGTATGAAATTGGTTATAAGTCTTTTATCAATAATTGCCAATTATAATTGAAATACTTCAAATAATCCATAATTCCACAGTGGACGTCCTTGTCCTTGGCTGATAGCCAAGGACAAGGACGTCCACTGTGGAACAAAGGCCTCCCACATTATGTCGTTATATTGGGGGGAATTTTTCAGTACCCATCACGCTTGGCAAAGCGGATTGGTGAGCGCAGTATGGCTACTGTTCCACAGAAGACACCTTTTACGACATCACAGGACGAGATAGAGTGGTGCTATATTCTTAATTCGGATAATACACGGAAATATTTACTATAAAACAAAAACACCGTAAATCTATCTCTATGTCAGTATTTAATTAAAAGTAAGCAAACAGTGATACTACCGCAAAATAAAACATCCATCCCTAAAAGCTTATGACAAAGTTGTGTCAATTAATCTCAGCTGAAATTTTACAAGAAAAATGTATCTACATTAAGCAAGCACCGGGTGTCCCAAAGTTTTTGCTACCAGAGTGTCTAATGACTAACGGCAAGCGACTCGACGAGTTTTGTATTTTTAATAAGGCCTTGTGTAAGTGTGCCGGCGACTTCGCAAACTTTACTGAAGAGACATTTAAAACTTTTCAGTGAAAGTTTTCCAGCATTTTACTTAATACTTTAAGGATTTCTTAAAAGTGCATAAACAAAAAAGGACCGACATAAATTGGTGATCAGTATCGTGATGTATTTTTTTAGTTACATATATTTTGGACTTTGGAAGCATAGATATACAGCATTATTTAGAAATCTATCACAATTTTAAGACTGAGGGCAATACTCCAAAATCATTTTTTTTCCTCAAAAACCGTTGCCTTATAAATTGTGGACTATCGACAAATTTGATGCAGACATACAACGCGAGCATTTTTGCGAAGAAATTGTGCATCGTGATAGGCTGGACTTGTCCCGCGCTGCACAATGGCAGCTTGGGACTTGATATTTGAGTCGAAATGTCTTGTTTTATCGATATTTTCACTTTTACGACTATTTTAGATGATGTTATTGTTTGCGTTGTTTGTTGAAAACGAAAATACGTCAATGACTTGTAAATAGTAGGTTTATTTTTTAAACTGTACACTGTATTGGTTTACATTGGCATCTAATTCTATTGTTGGTATCTATCTTTGTAAAGCAGTAAAATGTATAGGATTAATGTAGATCCCGAAATAATGTTGTTTACGGAATCATGAATTATTATTCCAAACAAGAACTAAAAACTTTTAATGATGGTCAAAGGGTTTGTAGGTCCTTTTTGTAGAGCAGGAAGTAAAACTTCGTCAATACCCAATTAATGTTTTATGTGGAGAGGCAGCCGGCTACTTTATCACCGGCAACACAGTCACAAAATGATGTGTGGTGTAACTAATTCGAGTTCCCCAGCGGGGTGCTACTAATAAATTGGCAGAGTTTCCGATCAGAGTCCTTTAGGGGTAAGTTGTGAGGCGAGGACGTGTCGGAGAGACGTACCTATGTGTTGAGTTGAAAACTTTGCCGATCTCCGATACACTTCAAGGGTGCAATTACTAAAGCCTTCAGTGTTCGCTAACTTAATGCTATACCAAACTCTCAATAAAAATGTGCTGAAGTTGTCTATGTTTAGTTATGTGAGAATAACAGTTAATTGCCTACATATGATTGTTTTTGGCGTAACATTTGAGAATTATTGAATGACAATCCTTAAAAATTTCAATTTTTATTATTTAATAGATCCACTTATATAGGTTTTCGACAAAAAACACCATGTAGGCACATAAAATGTACCGTGACGTATTACATTACACCGACAGCTAGAAAGCGGGGAAAGTTTGCCCGTATACGTAGCTCAGTAAAGTAAAGTAGCAACGAACTATTGAATAAAAAGGTGGACTTGCAATATATAACAAGTTCACCTATTGTGAGGGCGTGTGCTACTTTAGCATCTAAGCACATAAGGACTATCTTCATTCAAGGCATATTATATTTAAATATCAGTGATTATTATGTTCCGTGTGGTTCCCACCAAAGAAAAGATCACCACTCTCCACCCATGGTTATCGTAAAAGGTGACTAAAGTTTGAGTTTTGTCTATCGCGAGGATAGACAGTAGCATACTCTCGTGTGCATTTTCATCTTCTTCAACCCAGCATGATTGCTCATTGTAGTGATCATTGGGAGGCCTGTGTAAAGCAGTAAATGTTTACAGGCTGATGTATGTTTGTGTTAGTAAAATAACATAGTGGAAACTACAGATAAATAAAACTAAACCTGTGTTAAAATAAATTTAATTTAATAAAATTTTCCATCTTAGCAAGTGAAATATTACGTCCTGTTGAAATGTAACAAGGCGCTTGTTCGGGGTAACGTGCAAGTAACTCTCAATTGCCGTACACTCCACTCCCGGTAACGGCAAAGTGAGGCATGAAACAAACGATTATGGTGACAGTTGACTTATAGCGAGCGAGCAGCGATAAATGGTCATGGCACGTTCACACGCTACCATACTTTTTCAACGATACCGTGAGATTTTGTTGCAGATGTATTACTCCTTTATCGTAGTAACACTATTCGTTCTAAAGAAACCTTAGAAAATTCTCTCCGTCAGTGAGCTGGATCAATGAACTCGTTTTAATCTCACTTCAACATTCACCGGAGCTCAGTTTTGTGTAAAGTACTGTTAATACTTTAGGTGCCAGCCTCAATTGTTTCAACGCTAATGGAATCTATTGTTGCAGGGGTGATAGTCGCTAGACAAGAGGGATCTCATTTAGCGTGATTCGACATTCCATTATCGGTGTGATTATGTTTGGGTCCCTTAACAACAGTCTTGATATTATGTTTCTAACAAATCAAATGTCTGTCCTTCGACCACACAAAAAATTACTGACGAATGATTTCAGCTACATCCCACCGTGTCGGGGATAAAGTTTTCGAATACTGAACCGGAGTGGCAAGTTAGCGTCACCAAGTAGCAGCTAAACTGAAACTTGTACGGCTCTCTACGAAGACATAAGGGTCGTTTTCTATATTCTGTTCAGCAAAACAAATGTAGTTTCAGTTAGTTACGTATCACGTCCAACTCGTGTCAGCAGTAAGTAGTAACAAGACGTTGTTTGCTCTCGCCGAGTTGGAAACTTTGGACATCTCACCTGTGAACTTACTTTAAGGTTTATTCATGTAGATAGCTCACTGCGGTATACATAGACTAACCAGTCTTAAAATTAACAATAAAACGTGTTGAGAAGTAAGAATGAACAAGTCCCCTAAGTTCTTGGTTTCGCATTATTTTGCGTATATACCCTGTATAATTATTGAAACTTATGTCGTTCGAGACAACAATTAAAATGATTCTTGACAGAGTTGCAAGGTGAAGTTTAAGATGAGACTATACGATGGCCGGTTCGATTCTTGTCTCCTATTCTATTTCAAGAATGTACTGGAATATGAGCCTGTAGCGGCGAGGCTCGACCTGGGCTTGACTGTGAATTTAGAGAATTCACTAATCGTGTTGAATGTTAATTTGGCTATTTGATATTGAAAGCATAATATTGATTGCATATAAAAGTTTCAATATCTGGCCATTCATTCAACTTAATGCTTGATTACTACTATTAATACTATATTTAGATTACCTGTACAATTCCGAGCAAGATTTTGTAATCCTGGTCACCTAATCTACCACTGAGCAACCCCGGGATCCAATACTTACCTGCTGTTTTGTCATATGCCCCTATTTATCTATACCCCAAATAGGATTAACTTGTCTTGTCAAATATACCATATGTGTAGTTGTAGCAAATAAGAATTGGTATCCATTTTATAGCGGTTTGTTTATAATAACTAGAACATAATTAATGAAATGTACCTACCTCATTTCTCTCTAGGGTGCCGAAATACCAAAACATTGGAGTAGAAAATTAGATTTCCATGTCAATATGTACATCCACAAAGTTGTATAGAATGTTTATGTCAGCGGAAAATTGGCAATGATCGAATATCGCAGACGTCTGTAGATAACCTGTCACGTGACGACGGCGTGATGACGGCGATAGATTGAATATAATGGAGCTCTTTATGGTTATGAACACGTACGGTCTGCAATGTTTCTTGTATTTTTCTTTTGGGAATATGCTATTCAAGGGCGAATTATCTTCGAATATCTTTTTGATTACTAAATATATACGTTATTATTTCTGTTATTCGTCTGAGAATTTTTGTGTGTATAATATATATGTTAAAAAGTATTGATGTGGCAGAAAATGCAAATGCTGTATAAAATTTCAGATAATGTGTGAAAAGCTCCAACTGCCTCAAAATATTAACTACTGAAAAAAACCTAAAAGAAAACCCAATGTATACCTATCCTAGCTTTGAGATTAAAGCCAGACTAAAGAAATAACGGCGGTAAAAGTGTGATAATATTTTTTATATCAAGAAATTTACAGTGTCTGGTGTGTGTCTTTTATATTTTTTTCCTCACTATAGCTACATTATTTTAGCGATAACTATATAGTATATATAAAAATGATCATCATCTATACAATAGGCACACCGTAGACACAGCTGGACATAGACTTGTCCGAAAATGGAAGTAGCGCCCATTTCCCATGCATCTACGATTAGTAACTGCTGTCCAGAGCCATTCTAACAAAGTATACAAAAATTTTGCTTGTGGAAATCTATGGGGTCTCTATTTTATAGATATTTGCTGATATGTGATCATAATGTATTTTTTTTGTTGGGCTTCTGGCGTATACTTCTGGGAATTGTGGTTGCTTAACCGGTCGTTTCTGGCGAAGCCAAAAGTGGCCTCCAGCCAGGCTTTAAATTAATATTAAAAACTAAGCATTGCGTTAAGGACGCCCCCTGCGGGACATGGACCTCGGCTTAGGGCGTTGCTGCGGATAACAAGCTATTGTTTTGGGGACAGCTGGATCGGTATTATTTAGAATGTATTAAGGGACAAAACTACAGAACACTACTTTAAGTTGGAGAACTAATTTGCTCTCGTACATTGCACGCAATTTTACGGCCTATCGTTACAACGAGTCACAAATTAAGTTACTATGAAGTTTGAAACTCCAGTAAATGAAGTTACGTGAAGTCGACTAGAATTACTAACGATCTTTGTGTGTTGGAAGGTAACCCTTCAAATATTAATAATTATTCTAGAATAATGATTATGTACTATTTGGTGTTTATAAGGAACCGAAAAAAAATAATTAAATGTCGATCTAAGATTTATTTCTCATACCTACTTGTATAATTATAGGTTATTCGTTCAGTAAAATAAAGCCGTGTGGTGCCGGCTCAGAATACCACCACGCCATCTCCTCCCGTGGGTGTCGTAAAAGTCGACTAAGGGATTAGCCGGAGGATGGGCAGCAGCGTCTTTCGAGTATATTAACAACTCAACTGCGATCGCCAACCCGTCTGCCAAGCGCAGCGATTACGGCAAAACCCCCCAATGAGCCCACAACACAACCATATCGGTCGTTGTGGTGATCTTTGGGGGAGGCCTGTGTCCAGCAGGGGACTTTATTCGGCCGAAATTATGAATGATGAAAATAAAACCAATTTTGTTCGTTTACATACGTTTTTGTGATTATCCGAAGCAGTTGGTAGACATTTCACGTGACCAAAGAGCTGGCGAAGAATTAGCTTTGCCATTTAAAGCGGCAATACTGCCAGTGTTTCTGAAACTCCATATCGCTTTGGAGGAGACCTTAAATGCCTTTGTGCTTTTTTATTGCAGTTCTTGTTGTTGTATCAATTGGTGCCTCTTCATAATTATCATCATGACATTCCTCTGGTTTAGAGTTCCTTTGTTGCCTTTTACGACGTCCACGAGAGATGGAGTGGTGCTATATTAAGGATATCCGGACATCTCATCTTTATATCGGATTATACGATCTCTCAGATGTACCCAGATGTACAAGGGTACTAAATTCAATTCCAATTGTCTTCTCAAATATATGCCTATATAAATATAAATTCAACCATTTCTGTTCATTGTTGTAACATGAATTGACAAATATTTAAATATATATTTACGCTTATCTCTGACTCACTGATTGACTCACTTGCAAACTCACTCACGGACTCACTGACTGTGTCACTTATATTAGACTATGATTTCGGGACTTTTCGCGCACTGATAAATCAAAACAATATTTTGACTAACCTCGACATTTCAGCCATTTTAGCAGCCAAGTTGCATTGTCCGTGGTCACGAGAACACTCCGTCACGCTGTAAGATGATTCATCCTTTTACTTTTTTAACGGGCGCCTTAGGCGTCTTACATCTCACTTAGTCTTGTATAATGTTACTAGGAAATAACTTTATATTTGACAGTTATTTCACAACCTTTTTACCCAAGATCGAAAAAAAGTATAACAAGCAGCCTCTGTAGCAGTAGATAAAATTACGTCATCTTTACTTTTTACGAAAATAATGCATGAAGTTTCAGGACTTCCTGCTTTACTAAATAGCTGTATCTAAATCTTTACGAATGGCGCTTACCGTCATAACGCACTTTTATACGAGCTAAGTTCCATCTAACGAGTACGGCTTTTCCGTACCGATACCGCCCCAGTTAAAGTTTTGACGTGTCGTAAACGAGGCTATTACATTGTGACTAATGAATGGGAATGAAACCTTATAATGACAGTCATGCCTTCAAGTTTTCACAGTACCTTAGAATGCACAGCTGAAAGATCTAAGGCGCGTAGAGTGGAGACTAAAAAGTTTACATACTGTTATGACTCGTTTTGTCCCCTTTTTTACATGGGAAAATAAAGTTATCATCGCGTTATTGAAAGTAATAACGTTATAAAACGATATCGTTCTTGAGTTAACGTTATCTGGCTCTTCCGTTATTACAATATTTTTAGAAAAAAAGACTATCCCTAAATAGACGGACTATCCACTTGAAATTTCAGGTATAGAACCATAATGAATGTAAAAATACATTCCTGATACGCCGACGCACTTAAAACTACAGCCACGTGCATCTAAACTAACGCATTTATAAAATATGTGACTGTTTAATAATTGGGCAACCCACTGTACAAACTCCTGCCATATGTCACCGATACTACATCTTTGGAGGGCATAGTACCCTTTACGCCCCTCACAGTAGGAACGAACACATACGAAATGTATTTCCGTATGGCGCAATAGTTTAACTAGCACCAAAGTACTATCGGCGACATAGGAGTTTGTACATTTTACTGATGGTAGGCATCTTATAGCAAGAGGTTGACTACTCTAGTGCACGATATACGCCGCTAAGCAGTAGTGTTTAAACTTTAGACATTAGTGTGCTCCGGTTAGAAGGGCACTGTAGCTAGTGAAATTGCTGGACATAAGAGACTAAATTACTTTACGTCTCGAGGTGACGAGTGCAGAGTGATGCCTTGCAGGATTAGTCCTGGGTAGCATTCTAATTGTTATGAGCAAACATGTAGCTTACCACCAGGCGAATGAATTGCTCGACATACGAAAGCTACATAAAAAAAAAAACTTGCCGATTAAATGGCCCATCGGCATCGGTTAAATAGCTAAATTTGGTATTGGAGAAAATAGCCCTCGAAATAGTATATTGTTATACAAGGGGCTAAAATAACCCATTATATACGAGGTAGTTTTAGTTAGTAAAGTTAGTAGTAATTTTAGTAGATAGAAACCGAGTTTTAGTGGGTTTTAAGCGCCGTGTATTACACTCTACTTTTCACTACGATTGCGAGAAAATAAAATAATCCAATACAAAATGAAATAGTTTTTTAGATTGATATGTAAACCTATGTATGTACTGTTATGCCTAGCCTTTGTTTGCCCTGTGGTGTGCGTAAGCATTTCGCTGGCACTGCGCGCCGCGAGCGAGATAACAAGCATTGCTTAGTGTCAAATTATTCGAATATAATTAGGTATAATATAATCGGATTCTTTATAATTATTTTTAGACAATATGCTTCGACCCTATTACTAAACTGAATGTACTGTTGACATTATTCTGATTCATCATATCGGCCATTTATACGTCCACTGCTGAACAAAGACCTCCCCCATAGATTTTCACAACTGTGTCATCATTTTGGGGGGTATTTGCCAATACTCACCATGCTTGGCAGGCGGGTTGGTGAGCGCAGTATGGCTACCGTTTCACAGAAGGGATGCTACTGCCCATCCCTCTGGTTTAGATTCCCTTAGTCGCCTTTTACGATATCCACGGGAGGAGATGGAGTGGTGCTATATTCTTAATCCGGAAACCACACGGATTCTGATTATAATTAGGTATATTCTATTGTTAAATGGGTTGACATTGTGTGCTTATGACTATTTTAATCTAACTTGCCAGGCAGGGCAAAATGGACCGAACAATTTATTACTGAGATTCTATGTAACTCCGTTTTTAGTGAATAAATAAATATTGTTTAACATATTTGAACCTACCTCCATTTAGGCTAATCTAACCGCATAGAGCACGCCAAGCCAAATTCTTGCAAAAAGCGCCGGGCGCGCACTGTGCAATATTTACACGAATTCATCCGAGCCATTTTTGACCCCTGTTTCTCCGTGGTTATTTGAATAAACCGGCAGAATTTCAGCTTAGAGAAGTTAAGATTACCAAGAAAAAGTTGCTATCAAAATTTTATTTATTTAGGTAGATGCAATCGTTTCCAAGAGAAAAAGGCCTAAAGTCACGATTTTAGACACTCTCTCACTGACTGACTTACAGATCATCACAAATCTTACACTTCCAATTAATTTTATTGGGTTTGTAATGTTATATATAGATAGTGTCGAAGAATCTCGATCTCGTACCAAAAACACACATGTAAAAAACGAGTGCATGCAACTCTGTATGTACACGTGGCAGAGAGAAACTTCTTTATTTCAGGATACTCACTATAGCATGAAAACAATTGCTTATGCCCGCGTATGAGCCCACACAATTTTACACATAAAGAATTGCACTTCAGAAAGCATCTCTTAATCTTGTTTTCGCAGGCATGTGGTTATGTTAACGTAAATAATACTGAAATATTGAAACCATGCCAAGTTATTTGCTTACACGTTACTTCTTGTAACGTAATATGTTAGCCTGCTTTTTACATATGTGTTCTTGGTGGGAATATTTTGTACTACTAGTGTATTCAGTAGCGGTGATATTTATATTTCCGTGCTAGACAGCCATGATCGATTATCAATCAACTTGGAAAATGTTTGAATCTAATTGTAGGGTCATAGCGATTATATTCTTTAAAAATATATTTTTCTGTTTCATAATTCCTACTTGGTAATTATTTTTGTTTAAATTCTGTAATACACTTGCTTGTTTTAATAAACGCTCTAGCCACGGCTTTATAATATTCTAATTAAAATGCTTCTTAGGTTCATATAGTCTACTGAAGAAATTACAATTTAGTACATTTCTTAACCGGTGCGCGGTCTCCATTCGAGAACCTTTGTGCCCCAACGGCCATCAGTTCTACGAGCAATGTGCCCTGCCCATTGCCACTTCAGTTTACTAATCCTTTCAGCTATGTCGACAACTTTAGTTCTTCTACGGATCTCCTCATTTCTGATTCGATCTCGTAGAGAAATACCAAGCATAGCTCTCTCCATAGCTCGCTGTGTGACCTTGAGCTTTCTTATGAGGCCCATTGTGAGCGACCACGTCTCTGTTCCATATGTCATCACTGGTAACACACACTGGTTAAAGACTTGCGTCTTGAGGCATTGCGGTATTGTTGACGAAAACACGTTGCGAAGTTTCCCGAACGCTGCCCAGCCGAGTCGGATTCGACGATTGACCTCTTTCTCGAAGTTGGACCTACCTAACTGGACAGTTTGTCCTAGGTAGACATTCTATTCTATTCTATTCTATTGTGGCTACAACGGGCTCAGCATCAGCTGAACGCACTTCGACCCTATTGGGTCCATTGTGCTGGCCAAAGCCCTGCACTACTCCTCCGCTGGCAAATCAAGAAGTCCCTGTAGGTACTTCGCAATCATACCTGCCTGGAGCCGTGCAAAATCATCAGGCAATGGATAAGCCACTCCTAGATGTTTTGCCCTACGTCTTCCCAGAGCGTCACAGCTGCACAAAATGTGCTGCATTGACTCTTGATAATCCATGCAGAATCTGCATGTATCCGTTGTGCTAAGCTTCATCCTATGTAGGTGCTCCTTGGTGCCGAAGTGGCCTGTCATTGCACCTATGTAGTGCCTTAATTGGGTTTTGGTAAGATTTATTAGTCTCTTAAACCCGTCTAATCTTGTGCTGCAGAAGGTCTTGGAATGGTTTAGGCCTCTCGATTGCCTCCATTCTTTGACATGTTCTTTGTCAGCAAATGCATATATTGCCTGTTGGTAGGTAGACATACTCGTCAACAACTTCGAGAACAGAGCTCCCAACGGATATTGGGATAGGCACGACATTGGCAATTGACATGACTTTTATTTATTTATTTATTTATTTAATACTTTATGCACAAATTTTGTACAGAGGCGGACTTAATGCCATTAGGCATTCTCTACCAGTCGACCTTAGGGTGATGCAGAGACAAAACATGGTAGGGCATAAACTGTGACTGTAATCAGTTATTAACAAACGGATAACTATATGAGTAATCGCAAAGCTTTTTAAACTATAACATAATAAAAGTAGATACTAAAATATAACTACATACAATATATATACAATAATAAATACATACACAATAATAATACATACATTCATATAATAAGAAAGATCAACGTTGAGATGATTCTGCCAAAGAATTGAGAAAGTACTTTCGCAATTTACTTTTAAAGGAGTAGCGTCTGGTGGCCATCCTAATTTCCAGAGGTAGTGCATTCCACAGAAGAATAGATTGCACAAAGAAAGAAGAGTGCATAAAGTCAGAGCGGTGAGAGGGACATTGCAGGAGACGATTATATGAAGAACGAAGATTTCTGTCATGATTTGAGCATATATAAGGAAATTGAGAAGTAAGGTAAGTAGGAGAAGTCGGAGAATCAAGAAAGGAGAACAAGGTAGTCAATGCTCTTTGCTCTCTACGTTTCCGGATAGGTAACCATTTCAGAAGGGTTCGGTAGGTCGACACATGGTCAAACTTACGCAGATTGAAAACGAATCGAATGCAGTTATTCAGAAGGCGGTCAAGTTTGTTGAGCAGATCTGCATTCAGGTCATAATAACACACATCACCATAGTCAATCATGGGTAAAATTAAAGCCTGCACAAGCATTGCCTTCACATTGGATGGGAGTAAATTTTTTAAGCGATACAGAGACCGTAACGTTCCTGTTACTTTTTGGCTTACCTTGGTAACCTGTGTTTGCCATTTTAGAGTGGTGTCCATGTGCAAGTCTAAGTTTTTAACATAAGAGCTGAGAGGGATGTTCATACCATTAAACGCAATCGATGGCAAAGTTGAAGTCTCCACTTTGCTAATAGTACGGTTGCTTCCAAAAAGTATAGCTTGGCACTTAACAGGGTTCACTGCCACTCCGAATCCGGACCAATTTTTTACAGTTACCAAGTCACGGTTCAATTTTTCGATTGCATCAGGTATACCTTCGATTTTTGCTTGGCAATATAATTGTAGGTCATCGGCATAGAGATGATACGCACACTGAAGTTCAGGAGTTATGAAGTTAATAAAAATTGCGAACAACAGAGGAGAAAGAATACCACCTTGTGGAACGCCAGTTTTCAGATCGCACCAGCTAGATAGAGACTCACCAGCTTGAACTGATTGCTGACGCTCACGAAGATAAGAGGAGAACCAATCCAGTGCCTCACGAGAGACCATAAGATAAGAAAGAATGGATAGAAGGATATCATGACTGACGGTATTAAAGGCATTGGAGAAATCGACCAGCACTAGAGCGGTGACTTTGGTATCTTCCATACCTGCCCTAATATCGCCAGTCACTTTCAGGAGAGCGGAAGTGGTACTGTGCCCTGGCCTAAACCCAGATTGAAGGGGGCTTATGAGGGTATTCCCATGAATGAAAAGTGATAACTGTTTATGAACACAAGCCTCTATCACTTTTGATAGGAAAGGAAGGATAGAAATTGGGCGGAAGTGGCTGAGAAGAGAGGGGTTAGGAATTTTAGGTAAGGCACGGACGTAAGCTTTACGCCCCAAGGAAGGGAAAACTCCGCACTCGAGGGAGAAGTTTATGATGTGGGAGATCGTAGGAAGGAGTTGGTCAAGGATTGTTACAATCATGCGACGGGTGATGCAGTCGCACCCCATTGCATTAGATTTTATGGATAGGATGATCTTTTTGATCTCTCCGAGGTCAATTGGGAAGAAGCGAAAAGAATTAATATTAGGACGCGAAAGACCAGATAAGTGCATGAGAGTTTGATCTTGGGTTAAACGATCCATTATAGGCACAGTGGAGAAATGGAGGTTGAGATCGTTTAACCCAATTGAGCTTGGCAGATCTAAATGTCGCGGTTTGCCGACACCTAGAGTTCCAAGGAATTTCCAAATATCGGCAGAAGAAGCAGAAGCGATGTTATCTTGAATGTGGTGGCGTTTGGCGTTGCGTATCATCTGATTACACCGATTCCTAGCAGACTTAAAAATAATCCAATTTTCAGGTGTACGACCCCTTTTGAATTTGTGGAACGCACGGTCCCTATACCTCATAGCCATGCGAATGCCTCTAGTCATCCACGGTGCGGGTGGACGTTTCAATTTGATTTTCTTGACCGGGGCATGAATATCATAAAGTGTGATCACAGCGTTATTAAAAATACAAACTTTATCATCCACTGTAGTAGCCTTATCCAAGAGGTCCCAATTTAGTTTAGAGGCATCTTTACGCAGTGCTTCCACATCCAAATGTGCAAAACATCGCCTGTACAGAACTCTAGGATTAGGTTTGGGAGGTTTTAGGATATAGGATAGGAAAATAAGGTCGTGGTGAGAGAAGCCAGGAGCAACATGTTGACCATGGGAGGAAACGACGGAAGGATTTGAAGTAAGGATTAAATCAAGCCAAGTGTCATCACCGATAGTGCTGTGGTGAGTAGCTTGAAGGGGTAGAAGGTGAAGGCTAGTTGACTCAATTAGATGACGGAGTTTACGGGATCTAGGAGAGTTGTGAACCAGGAGGTTCGTATTAAAATCACCCATGATGATATGATGTGCATACTCAGAACCCAAAGACTCTAATACCGATTCGAATTCAGTGAAATAATCAATAGTGGGGGGACAATAAATGACGCCAATAATAGTTTTAACTTCTGAGACATTTACTTCAATAAAAATAAACTCTGCTGAACTAGAGTTAGAAGAAGTAGCTAGAATTTTAAATGGAAAATCACTTCGAAGATATATGCCCACTCCACCACCCCTCTTACCAATCCGATCATTTCGGATAAGAATGAATCCAGGAAGAGGGTACATGGTTGATAGAAGATTGGGTTTGAGCCATGTCTCGGATATGAGGATAGCATGAACATTGCAATTAATAAAACTATCATAAAATTCACTATAGACTTTTGTCTTGCCCATGTTCATTTTAAGGCCCACCTGTTGGGAAACTCTGTTGAGATCATCGAGCATTGTGCTGAGCTCTTGCAGCGATTCTGCCATGACTACGATGTCATCGGCAAATCGAAGGTGAGTGATATACTCGCCATTGATGTTAATGCCGAATCCTTTCCACTCCAGTAGCTTGAAGGCATCCTCCATTGCAGCGGTGAACAGTTTCGGGGAAATGACGTCCCCCTGTCTCACACCTCTCTGCAATGGAATTGCCCCCGTGCTCTGTTCATGTACTCGGACCGACATCGTGGCGTTTCTGTATAAGCACTTCAACACTTCAATGTACCGATAGTCAATCTGGCACCGCTGCAGAGACTGCAGCACTGCCCAGGTTTCGATCGAATCGAAAAACGCAAAACGCAGCGTGGGACGACCTCCAACGAGGTGGACAGACGACCTGGTGAAGGTCGCTGGGAGTCGTTGGATGAGAGCGGCATGTGACCGCTCGTTGTGGAAATCTAAGGGCCTTTGTTCAGCAGTGGACGTCCTGTGGCTGATATGATGATGACATTTCTTAACAGAAAAAATGTATGGCCTTTGAATATATAAGATAGTATCAATACAGACCATAATATTATTTTAATTTATAATTTTTTTAGATACGTTATGAAATAGTATTATTTTAAAGCCAATAGTTAGGGGTCTACTGCGATTATCGTCCGGGTACCTAATGTTAGGTTGGCATGGAAAAGAAAGAATCAAACAATTTATGGAGCAGTTTGTGGTGTTTGGAATGGCCATTAAAATAGCTACAGAATGGAATACCGAGAGGTTTTTTGGCAGCCTTGTTTTCTATAGTTATAAGTTACCATCATATCCGTAAATGGATGTTGTGACTTCTTATTCCCCGATTACATACTAGGATGCGCTGTCGGCTGTCGTTGTTGTCGTTCTATGGCCTTGAAGTACTTTATTTTATTCTATTTCAAATAAACGATTTTTCCATGCTTCCTACGATAATTACTTACCTTTTTAGCCCCATACTATGAAATCTTCTTTTTTTTTTTTATTGATCCGATCGAAATACATCATGTACTTCCTACGCCCTGGGAAAGGGCGGAGGGGCATGCCGGACTCCTACCGGCTAAAACATCATCTTCGGCACCGTAGGGAGGCTCCAGGAACTCGAAAGATCTCCATCTAGAGCCACCCATTGGCACCACGCCTTTAGGCACATCTCGGAGGGGATGACTGTAAAGCGGTCATCCCCTCTAGCGGAGGAAGGGCGACTGTAAAGATGCCACCCTCCCAGGCACTTCTCGGGGGAATTGTAAAGGATTCCCCCGAAGCCTCGCTATGGGCTGTACTGCGCACACGGCGGTACGTGACCACATACACACCGCTGTCTTCCCGGGGTCACTCGGTATGAGCACGCAAATTTCTCAATAGGCGCGGTCGCGACCCCCAAGGCCCCCCGCCATATGAAGACGACAGGGGGCTCAGGCGTGTTGGACACGGGCGCCACGGCGGTTGTTACCCCGGCGCCGTGTCTTCCTTCTCCGAGCGGGATCGGCCCTCTCCCATATTATGAAACCTGTTATAGTAAATCCGGTTTTAGTACCCAACACTCCACGGGGTAGGTATTATTTTCCTTTTAATTCACATTATGTAGTTAATATTTATATCAAAATAGCTGATACCCATGACGGGAGGTCATGGGTATCAGCTACTAAGAGCTCAGTTACAGCTATTAAGAGAACTTCCTAATATTATAAAACATATCCTGTCTCATTCAAAGACATTATCTATAAATACTAGCAAATTTAATTTAAATCTGTTCAGCTGTTCTGTCGCGTAGTTATTGAGAAACAAAAAAATTTACTTCCACATTTATAATATTATTTGTTGTTTTACCAGGCATGTGCTAAACGATGGCAGACTTGTGGTGAGTGCGAGACGGTCGCTGATGGATGCGGGTAGCGGCGCTGGAGCTCTGTTGAGGTGCCGAGCTTCCAACCGAGCTGGCATAGTGCTCTCTCGACTTGTCATGTTACAACCTGGTGAGTTTGATAATAAAGAGGACTACCAGTCCTTATTAAAAAAAAATACAGCTTTATTATATTTAGATAGGTACTAGTCGTTAACACTATTACCTTTTGGGGCCGAAAAAGAAACATCTGAGGGAGATGTCACATGGTGCGTTGCGGCGTCGCTGCTTTGCTTCTGCGGCGCCACTGCCACTGTTTTCTACATAGAAAAACTACGATCCAAAACCGCCATGTGGCATACAATCTACTAAAATCACTACGGTGCGGTGCCACAGCGCAGTGTGACGTCGCCCTTAGGGATGGTTTACGACATGAATTAAGAAGAAATGGAACGCTAATGCGTTGATAAATAGCATAACCTTACTTCCTACTGATTTCCCTTAAAGCCTTCGGCGTAAGCAGTACATAATCCACCATGCTGGTCTCTGATAGTCGTAACCTTACTATGCTCAATCTGCTTAACAATTTGAGTATGACATAAAAATATCTTTAATATTATAATTTGAAGTTATTATCACATTTGAGTGTGACTTAAATAAATATTTAAGGAAGCGGTTTATTGTGCTTCAGCAGAGGGAATCGGTGTATAAATGAGAACTTCCCCACTTTTTAGAAGTCTAAACTCATTACGAAGGTAATTCATTTGTACTACTTGTGTTTATTTACTACCACAATTATAATACATAATTAGCTAGTTTCAAGCATAACAAAGGTTATCAAAGAGATTTATTCAAGGGCATAACCTCGTAAAGTAAAATTTGTAATGAATAAATAATTGCGTACCCAAAATATATATTATTTTGATCATTGCTTGTACGCGGGTATCCTATAAATTTTGCCTCAATTATACCGAAGCTATAATGGAAATTATAAAAACTGTAAACAACGGACTTGTATAATAAACAGATGTACTGCAAGAGGGCAAAACAAATTACAACTTTGAGTCGAGTTGGACCAATTAACTTTCCGTTACAGCGAGGGAAATATGAAATAAAATGAAAAACAGCCCATGGCTCTGCGAGTTTTTTACACGGAAAAACTTTTAATTAAGGGATTAAAAACGACATTAGACTGTGTTCGTAGTAACGTAACTTTTCTTTTGTTTCCGGAATATCCACAAGGAAAACTCGAACACGACTGAAAATTCGATTAGGTAAATAGATAAGCACTGAGCACAAGCATTTATTCTCTATTAAGCCTTGTAAACCTCGCGAGCCTTAAGGACTGAATAAAAAAAATCTACCAAGTTTCGCAACATTAATTCAGGAAACGGAATGTTTGAAAGTTGTAAGTACTTTTGAAGGACGCGAAAAAGAAACGTGGGTCATTTATCAACTTATTTATTTGTTAGTTGGTTTTTTATCATAATCTTTCTCTCCATTATTTCTATTTCCATTAATGCTATTTCTGCGAAAACTAATACCATGGATTCCGTACACGATTCTGGAACCCTCAGAATTAGAATTTTGCGCCGGTCTTTTCATGAGTTTTCTGCGTTTTTTTAACTGTTTTCGTCTATCCAAACGCAATTTTGAATAAAAACACAATTCATTATAAATTTTCACATAAACTGCAATGTAAATACGGCTGTTATTTCGCTACAGTTCATGGATGATCTTATTGGTTGCAGTAACATAATAATATCATGTCATAGTACAATAATCATGTAGCGTTTAGATCGCATTGTTTACGATATATTGCGTTCTCAAAAATGACAAAAACTGTAACCTATTATTTCCAAATGAAATCGCTTTTCTATTTTTATTATAGGCCTAGCCTATACAGGTTACATATATATAACCTCTATAACTACAGGTGTAACCTCTTCCTAAAGTTTTCGGTGCGTTCTCCCTTACACCCTGTGAATTATGCTGTATGGTGTTTCGCTAAGAATATAACACCACTCCAACTCATCCCGTGGTTGTCGTAAAAGTCGAGTAAGAGTCTAAGGGTGAGATTCAGAAACGAGTCTAAGCGTGAACTTACGCTTCCATCTGTCAAAATTAGGGGCGTAAGTAGTGCCTAAGTCAGATAAATGGCCAGCAGCGTCCCTTCTTTAGGAAAGCAGCCATTCTGCGGTCACCAAAGTGCCTGCCAAGCATGGTGAGCACGTAACCGATCGTTATGGGAAGGCCTTTGTTCAGCAGTGAACGTCTTTTCGCTGATATGAAGATGATGATGATTAAAATGATTTTTTTTTGTTAAAAACGACCCTATCACAGTTGGCGCAGTGGCGCAGGGATTGACTCTGCGCTACGGGTCCCGGGTTCGATTCCCTCACGGAACTCATATTTGTATGGCCTACAGCTATGGCAAAACTATGTTCAGAACCTGTTTAATGTAGCTCATATAAACTCAATGCTTATTTACCATTCATAAAAACCACTTTCTATTCCAGTTGCTTTCAGAACTAAATATTAGGTATTTGAAAAGATGAATATTTTTCACTCCAATTATTTTGTCGAGGAAAGTTTTAATTAAAGATTGAACGACATTATGTCCCTCATCTCGGAAAAATAACCTTGTTATACCCATGCCAACGGTCTGTCATTGAAAATAATTTCGTTTCTAATAAGCCTCTAGCTTTATTTCTTTTGTATTGACGATTGAAGTGAAGTTATTTAGTCAATATAGTTTTTTTATTTGAAGTGGTACAGGCTCAAGGTAATTAGGTCTTTACCTATGAAATTGCCGTTTTGTACGAAATAAAGTATAGTAATTTATTTTTTATTTAACTTAATCAAAGTAATCACCCAAGAAATCGATCATGACTTCGATCTCGTCTGATCAAGTCTACGGCCCTCTATCTAGCGTTCACATCCAAAACTCCAAGAGCTTTTTCACCTCAAACTCCAAATCCGCTTCGAGTGCCTAGAAAATTGCGTATCTGTGGATGTAGTTTTGTAAAACCTGTCCAAACGGTTGAGTCTAAGTACTTTAAAACCCACCGTAAAGTTAGCACAATAGACGGGAAATGACCCATCCATCTAAAAAATTACGCAGTCTTCTTTTTCCTTTTGTTGGTAAATCTTTGAATAGAAACATCAATCCTCGGATGGATCTGTTGATAAGTCACTTTTTTAATAGCTTCTATAATCACCGTGTTTAATTAGCACTTATCTTCGGTGCTCGCCGTAGAAGGACATCCTTCGAGATGGGGCTTCATCATGAAATGCCAATCAAAGTCTATCATAAAATAGTTGTTGATTAAGACCGCAATGAAAGTCGTAATAGATCATCGAGTGAAATTTTTCTCTTGTCCAATTATTTATTTCGTCGCACGACATGCACTTTTTAAATTACCGCCAATTTGTAAAAACATGTGACCTATGAATTAAATGTACATCTACAGCTTCCCAAAGAGTTCTTTATTCAAAATATAAATACATTTTTCATCGGCATCTTTTCTTACTGGCCAATTCTAAATACATTCAGTATGATCCACGTATTAATATATAAAATTATTACTCACATGAGGGATGTATACACGCGAGTATGTCAGACAACGTTCGGTTTCATGTTCATTTTGTTCCCCGTCATATTTATAGGCACATTAATCAATTGAGACTGTCAGTCAAGACAAGTCCGCAAACAAAATGCTCCAGTGAGCTCGTTAACTCGGTGAACTTCGTAACGGGAAGCTTCGGTACAATACGAAACCAGTGAAGTTGATGTTAAACAACCTAGCTACGTTAACGAGTCCCACAATCGTTTATAGTGAAAGGCCATATTTTTTCATACTTATGAACTAGCTCTCAACTTACAGATTTAACTTACCATATTTTAATATTTTCCCACACAATGAAGCAGACTACAAAGGGAAAATTGAAAGGCAACAAATGGGGGCGCAGTAGCTTATTCTCATTCAAATCAGTTTCAAAGAAAGTAGGTACTCGACACTTTGATGTTGTAATATTTACTTATTATTAAATGTTGTACTTACTTTATTTAAATTCGTGACACTAATCATTAAAACTTTAAAGTAAATTTTCAAAAACAAACTATTGTGTTGGATGCCATGGATAATACAAGGAAAACGACCGTAGGACTCCTACCAAACGCAACTATAAAAGTCTTTATAAAATATGTTTTTGAATTCCCAATTAATCTTTTAGGGTTTTGTTACGATAAAAAACGAAAAGGGTTTTGAATAGAATATGTAGAAGTTTTTCAACTCAATAATTCAATATACTTTTTGCTGAATAAAAATACACAAAAGGCTAAACTTGAATATGGCTTGAAATTGACGGAGTCAAGTCTAAGATGGCTCATAAACAAAACCATGTCGGACGCAATTATTCCTTTATTTATTATTCCATCTCATTTTTGTTTCGTTATTTCTTTTGACAAGTTATGAAAGTCTCGAGTTACGCATTATTAAAATGAATGCGAACTTTTATAATGCCTTTTGACGGAATAAAAATGAAATATCCTATTCCATTTAATTTAAATAAGCGAGTAGTATAAAAAGTACTAAAGGGATGGTAAATTAAAAACTTTTGTGGTTCAATTTTTATCTAATTCTTAAAGCCGACCCAAATCTGGAGTAAATAAAAAAGAAGATTTTAAATATTTCAAATGTAAAAAGTATGGTTAATGTAAAGTTATTGTGTTCATTCCTTTACTATATGTATGTTTGAGCGACAACGTTAGTAGAAGTTAGTCTATTCTACAAATTAGACAATTTTATGTTACGTATGGAGGCAGGCTTATTTAATTTTGACTGGCTTGTTTTAGGAATAAAATATAGAAAAATCACTTAGCCACATAATCCTCGTGATTGAGTTATTGGATAAAGTCCACTCATATCCCATTTGGTTAATATAGTCACGAAATAACCTAAATTGAATTTAGAGTTTTAATTCTGTTATTTCTATTATTTATTCTATTCTATTTATTTGTTTAGTGGAGGACAATGTGCTCTCTCATACTGCTCGTCAGCTAACTCCAGCGAAGATCGGCGGTTCCGTGCTGCTGCGATGTGAGCTGTCACCACAAGCAGGTCTCGTTGACATCACGTGGTTACAAGATGGACTGCCTCTGTCATCTGGATATTTGAGTGGTGGTAAGAGTAAGCTATGTCTCGCGCCCTTCAGTGAATGAAGGTGTAAGGTAGACAACATTTTTTCATATTTTATAGTGAAGTAAAATTGTACATTAATGCTCGTGTCTCAAAATCTCTTCATTTGGTTTATCACTCTTGTAATATTCTCGTTCTTTCTTTCCTTGATTGATAGCGTCTCATCCATAAATGTACCTTTTAGTAAATGAAACTTTTATTAATCTAGAATTCAGAAATGTATCTTTTTTCAGAACCTCGTTGGGTGTCAGGAGCGAGTGGTCTTTTACTTGGGCTAGATCTGACACAAGCGGACATACAGGCTGAATATTCATGCGTGGCTCTTGACACTCCAAGCCCACCTTTGAAACTCACCACTGATGGTCAGTCTAACAGGTTTATGCATTAAGAATGACTTAAAGTGTTGTCTGCAATAATATTCTTGGGTGGTAGTCAAAGTAAAAAAGGAATTCTTATGAGTGATATACATATTGTTGTGACTTGTGTATCACATACTTATAAAGAAATTGCTAGTACCTATATCTACTTGTATGCTAAGTTATGTTTAGCATCATCAATCGGGTGATACAATTATAAGGCCTCTACAAACTTGTTACGGGCCTGGTTTATGTTCAGGTAATTTATTTATATTTATTTACTAAACTAAATTATAACACCACTACAGTTCTAAACCAAAGCGATGCTGTAACTTAAATATGTAGGATAACTTAATTATATTTTATTTATCAAGAATCTAACATTTATAATTGTTTGAAAGAGTGCCCATGTAATTTTTTGCCGGTTCTTCTCCATCGGACCAACATACGAACTTGGAACCGTGGACCTACTTAAATTCTGAATATTCGTAATTGTACAGGCATGCAGAATAGTTGACATGATAAGAAAAAAAATTCAATGACTACTACTAGGTACTAAAGTTAAAACATTATTTTCTACACATTTCCATGCTATTTCTATGAATTTGGACTGGCTACAATAAAATATATCAATTTCTTGCGTGATGACACCTATGTATCGAACCTGAAAGCCTATCTCATGTGAGTTAGTTCTAGTACGATGAGCAATGGGGACTTCGACGTGAAAACGTAAACTTATTGGGTGCTCGTAACTTCAGTACGTGAGCACATCCGGGTGATGTACCCACCCACGTTTCACCCTCCACACATATTTAACCAGCACGGTGCCGGTATTTGAGGGAACTGAATCAGTAAATCAATCAATTTACAGGTTACTATAATATTTCATTCTTTGGTATAGATAGTAGCTGGTTGGAAAACATCGAACTAAATTCAATAGAGGCTCGTGCTGGAGACTGTGTAATACTGCCTTGTATTCTTCGACATATCATTGGGCACGCTGTGAGGTAAGTCATTATTGTCAACTTTTTATATATTTACCGGTTTCTATTACTCAACGAAATCACACACAGTACCTGATTATAGTTATCCTCTTTGTCTAGATACCTCAAGTCAGATTGGAAATAATTGTTGAAGGCAACAAACTTGAGATATTAAATTAAACTGTATTTCTAGTTAGAACTATTGATTATAAATTAAAATGGGATACTTATATGACTCTATACTTATATGGATCTATTCAATGGGTTAAGTCTTGCTGCATTTGCAGTCCGCAAAGTTAGACAATTAACTGACGTAGCTATGGTCAGACTAGTACATTTCTTGTATTTTGACAGCATAATATCATATGGCATTTTGTGGTAGAAAGCAGCGGCTAATGTGGATTCAATATTGAGATTACAGAAGAAGACCATCCACGCAATATGCCTAACCCTTCAGGAAATTATTCATGGATATGACTGAGGCATTTGATCATGACGATCATTTAATATTTCCAGACAAGTAATATGCCTACGGTATTAGGGGTAACGCACACAAACTAGAGTCGTACTTAAAACACTAAACGGCAGATAACACAAATTAATAAAATCTGGCATAAATACACTAAAAAAATTGACTACAATTCGTCTCACTTAACTATGTAAATTATGGTGTACCAAAAGGCAGTTTCATGAGCCCATTTTTATTTCTGGTATATATTTAAATATAAAGTATCAAAACGATAAATGAAATGAAAGTGGAATGCACAAAGCTTTTAGGTTTACATATAGATAGTAAGATAACGAGAAAGCAACAAATAAAATATGTCTGAAAAATGCTGAGTCAAAATTCTTACGTTCTATATTAGGCATGTTGTTGACAAGTTAACAGTATTGATTGCATACCACGGCATTATGACGTCAACTGTGTTATGGTAAAACTTTTTGGGGCAATTATTCTACCTTAGAGTTTGCTTTTAGAGCACAGACATCTACCGCTCAACAAAAGTCTTCCTTATAAACCACAGGTTACATGCCGGTGTCGACGTTTTAGAGGAATTTGCCAGTACTCACCATGCTTGGCAGGCTAAATTTCCACATTTGTGTCGTCATTTAGGGGGGAATTTGCCGACATTCACCACGCTTGTCATTCGGATTGGTGAGCGCAGATTGGCTACTATTCCACAGAAAGACGCTGCCTATCTCTCTCTCTAGTTTAGAGTCCCTTTTTCTTTTTTCTTTTTTTATTTAATTTTGGGACTTTTATACATACCTGTATATTCCAGTCCCATCTGAGCATGTTCTTTTATGACTACAATATAACAATACAATATACCTAAACACAATATGACTTAAAATTAATTTACTTACTTTTATTATCTTTTTTACTTTTATATTTTATTATCTATAATATGGAAATCACAAGTTCGAACAAGGTCTTTGCTTCTTCAGATAGAGTCCCTTAGTCACCCTTTTATGACATTCACGGGAGGAGAAGGAGTGGTGCTATATTCGTAATTCACCACACGGAGACTATAATATTATTAATAATGGTTATTGCTAAATTTCATATTATGAAATATAGTAAAATATCTTTATCATCATCATCATAACAGCCAAAGGACGTCCACTGCTGAACAAAGGCCTCCCCCACAGATTTCCACAACGAGAGGTTACATGCCGCTACATTTAACGACTCACAGCAAAATAAAATAAATAAATAGTAAAATATGACTACATCTAATTATTATCTATAGTAATAATGACTGGAATTAGTTTTAATGCATGTAATTGTGTTTAATTACGTAATTGTACGCCTCTTGGGCCAATCATAGAGTACGTTGATATTGTGAAACTGATTTCACCTCGTAAATCTATGATTCACAATAATAAATCGTGGAGTTGTATCATCATAAAAAATAAATCATCAGTTGGCAGCGGCAGGAAGCATCCGGCACTTGGGCGGCAGTATCAGGGGAGGGGACAGTGCGTGCAGGTTCATTTGTCATCTCATCGGCGCGAGCGCACCACACTTCACGATACGCTTGCTCATCCAACCCAGAATCTCCTTCAAGAGTTCTTGTCAAACTCGTCGTGTATGAACCGTTGACTGTCACTGTGACACCGAATCCGTTGGTAAGTTTGTTTAGTAGCACTAGGCTTTTTGCCATATGTAGATTACAAATCCCTGATTACCTACAATTCAGTAACTTAAAGATGCATATGAGGTATAAATAGTTCACCTACGCTACACAGCGCATCGAGTTGTGGAAGGCGTTATGTTTCCTAGAAAAGTCGAGAAAAGTAATCGAATGCTTTTATATTAACTTGACGTGATGTAACGCGCTGCTTAAAGTAGGACATAGCCCAAACATATCTGATGGATCACAACCCACTGACATCCATCTACATTCACTCGCTGTTTATAGCTTTACCTGCGGACTGCGGTTGTTATTATGGTCCGCTTATTGTAGATGATAGGCACGGGCGGCACGGGTCACTTGAACTGCACAGTGGCGGGTGGGCGTGGCGGTGGCGTGACGCTCAGTTGGCAGCACGAGGGCCGCCCTCTGCACGCGCCGCAGGCACGCCTCGCGCTAGGGCCCGTCCGGTCGCACCACGCAGGCCTATACCAGTGCACGGCGCACGACCATTCAGACTCCGCTGTAGCTGGTGCTGAGTTAGTTATTGCTGGTAACAATAGCATATTACATACTGCATGTGTCATTAACATAGCCAAAACAAAACTTATGCATATTTTCCGGTGATATAGCTAAGAATGAATGCTTACATCGGTTACTTATTAGAATGAGTAAGATTTACAATTATGAAGATAATTATATCTTCATAATTGTAAATCTTAGTGTTAGTGTGAAACAAGTCACGTAGGAGGATAAGGATGCTTGTTAAAATTGCGCTTCCAGCTTGGCACTCAGCCCGATTTCAATCTGTATATAAAAATAGCAAAAATCAATTCTGCACTATACTGAATCCGACATTAACCTAAATACACTAGTTGTGCAGTCGTTATTCTCGAACCGGGTTTCAGACAGGCCTCCAAGATTGGTGTCGACGTTTAGCGGAGCGGTAACCAGGATAGGACAGAGCATAGTCATAAGATGTGCGGCCACAGGTGTTCCCTCGCCTCGCATACTGTGGTCTTTAGATGACAGACCGCTACCGGCTGCACCAGACAAGTAAGTCCTAGTTTAAGACTTCGTTTCCACCATAGATGAGTTAAGATACAGTTCTGATACTGTGATACCTGTAATTACTCAAATAATGAATACCGAATTTACGAGACGAGAAAATCATTCGTTTGTTGGTAAATATTACGCCTGTCAATAATATTGTGGTGCTGCCCTGGACTAGTTCTGCGTAGTTCACCCCACGGCGCTCGTCACCTCGAGACATTCGTTATTTAATCCCTTATACCCAGTAATTTCACTAGCTACAGTGCCCTTCAAACCAGAATACTGTAATGTTTTCTGGTTGCGATTCTACTATATAGCCTTAATCTTCCAATAAGAGACATAACTAGTACAACATTTACTGCACGTACGTTTATTTGCAGGTATATCGTGAATACACGAGCAGAAGCAGTGCCAGGAAGTGAAGAAGGAACTATAGTATCTACTTTGAGCATAACTATAAGGACTGCTGATGAAGGTGGTAGATACGGGTGTAATGCCACAAACTCACAAGGATCTCATGCACATCAAGCACGGCTGAATGTTTACGGTAGGTATTAGCTACGTTCCAGAAGAATTCACATAATTCTACGGTAAGGACTATATTATTTTGTTTTTATGCAGGTCCACCAAACATTAGATATTTACCAGCGTTACACGTAAAGACTGACACGGATGTGATAATACACTGCCCATATTCGGGATATCCCATAAAGTAAGTAATCGAAAAATACATATTTGTGTATCCCAATTCACCGTAAAAAAAAACCTCCGCCCCGGGAAAGTGCGCAGGTGCATGTCGGACTCCTACCGGCTGAAACCACTGGGTCAGTCATCTTCGGCACCTAAGGGGGGCTCTAGGTCCTCGTTTGATCACACTAGTACCATGCCTATAGGCATATTTCGGAGAGGGTGGCTGTAAAGCGGTCGCCCTCCTCAGGGAGATTGTAAAGGATCCCCTCGAAGCCTCACTGTGCGCTGTACTATGCTGCGCACACCGCCACCGTCTTCTCGTAGGGCATCCGGTGATCCGAATCCACCTATCATAATTCCCTTAAATGAGATGAATAGGCACAAATGGGAAAATATCTACATCCAGGAGTCTACACCTTATTATTTCCATCAATCACGTCCAAAAAGTTGAACAGTCATAACAACAGTCTCACATGTTTTTTTAGAGAAGTCTTATGGCGACGTGAAGATGGTTCTCTAGTAGAAAGTGTGCAGGAAACAAGTGATGAACGAGGGGTTTTAAGACTGAATTCAGTTAGAAGTGCAGCAGCAGGAAGTTACACATGTGAAGTTAGAGCTGAAAGTGGGGAGCTTGCTCGAAGAACCGTACGACTTGACGTCCATAGTAAGGTCTTCACTTACCTACTTGCACAGTATATTTAAAGAATGTAAATTTATAAAAAACAATTGTTAATTGATCTGGTTATTTTCAACAGAACCACCAAAAATAGCAGCGTTCCAATTTCCCGAAGAGCTTGAAGTTGGAGGTAGCACTCAAGCAACTTGTAGCTTAGTATCTGGAGATAAACCAATTCAGTTTACTTGGCATAAGGATAATTTGCCTATTCCTTCTATGCTTAAAGTAAGTTGAGCGTTTTTAAATATTTGCCTGATTATGCGAAGGACTTTCTCAATTTGATTTGTTTATTCATTGAAAATTAATGCCCTACTTTTTAAATTGTCAAATGACAATTCTTTAATATATTCCTGGCGTGCGAAGTCACGGACATAAGCTAGTTCTATAAAATAAATTAATGAAGATAATTAAAATAACAATTTAAAAATACTTCGATGTATTTATTATTAGAACTGTAAACGGGATAATTACCATGTTTTATATTTGATTTGAGTTCCCGATATTTCGGCGCTGTTATAAGCGCCATGTTCACGGTTAAACCAGTACCAGTGTGCCAGTTTGGATGGTAAATATCCCGTTTACAGTTCTAATAATAGTGTCAGTGACCGTGTCAGTTTAAAAACTTATTTCGATGTATTTGTCAGGGCATTGCAAAGCTATAACTAAAACATGGCTTGGCATTGTTCAACTAAGGTCATTCAAAGAGAATTAGAAAATTTGAAATGTGGTTTAGGGAGTTGATATTAAGAAAATTGAAACAACTGGTATTATTATAGAAATGGTTCTTTGTTGTCAGGTGGAACAGAAAAACATGGACTTCTTTTCCCTACTAATCATACAAGACCTAACATCAGTACATAGCGGCGAGTACACTTGCAGAGCTACTAACGACTTCGGGACAGTTAGCCATAGCGCCTCGCTGATTGTCAAAGGTACTTATTGTGTTACCTAAGTTTACACTGGTCTTTCTGTAGAATACGTGTTCTAGTTAATGATTTAACACTCTATCGCTGCTCAGCTTGATTTCGAGACGTATTTGGTATAGTTTTATTCACTTGATTTTGGCGTTTAGTTGTATTGCATGAATTTTCTCTCCATGTAGTGTCCAGATTAAGAATATAGCACCACTCCAACGTCGTAAAAGGTGACTAAAGGACTATAAATCAGAGGGATTGCCAGCAGTGTCTCTTCTGTGAAATAGTAAGTATTCTGCGCTCACCAACCCGCCTGATAAGCGTGGTGAGCATTAGCAAATACCCCTCAAAATGATGACACTATTGTGGAAATCTACGAGAAGGCCTTTGGTCAGCAGTGGACGTGCTTTGGCTGATATGATGATGAGTTTTAACCTCGTTTTAGCGGACATTGTTTTTTTACCTACACTCGTGCAGAAATTATCTTTCAAATAACGAAAATAGTAATGTAAGTATACATAATTTCTGAAAGGTGATTTTTGGTCGGTACGCCATATCTTTCTTTAATAATTTATCAAAATTAATGATTGAGATATCATTTTGAAATTTATTTATTTATTTATTTATTTAAGCTTTTATGTACATTGAGTATACATAAGGCGGACTTAATGCCATGAGGCATTCTCTACCAGTCAACCTTTATTTATGCTCCTGCTAATCATGAAAAATGTATACACCATTCGGTGACTGATCACGATACTACGCGGAAAATTCGCACGGGTCAACTGGTGATCATTTTAATTTTGCGTTATAAATACGTTGACCTGCTCATAAGCCACTGTACGTTCTGTCTTACCGCAGCGGCGATTGCAAAACATTTATAAAACGCAGCATTGTCCGCATAAAACGAGGTTGCTCCATATAGTTTCAATGTAAAATAAAGACAATGCGTTTAACGCAAAAAAGAAGCCAAGCCACTTTAAGCCACTTCTTCGCGACGTTGACGCGTGAAACGGAGTACGTTTGCCGCGGGCGTTTTCCGTAGTGAATGCCACATAAAAGAAACGCGCGATTTAGAGTAGATAATAAGAGGAACGGCTGCAGCATCCTCTTGTGTTCTAATAATAAAATACTAGGATCACCAATCCGCCTGCCAAGCGCGGTGATCAAAGCAATATACCTTATGACCGCTCATTGTAGTGATCATTGGTCATTAGCACATGTTTAACAGTAGATGTTTTGTGATATCGATACGTGTATAAATATTTCTTACAAACTACGTATGATACGGGTCAAAAGAAATTGGTTTATTTCTCTTTTCAATTCTTCCCATCTCTTTGTTTTCTTATATCTCTTTACCGTTAAGAGGGCCAGCGTAACATATAAAGCAGTCTCTCCGCACAGAACTGCCGACATGGGTGTGGCGAGCGCAGAACACGTCGGTGTCGGCGGGAGCGGCACTACTTCTACCATGCTCAGCTAAAGGACAACCCACGCCAAGGATTTCATGGGAATATTCTACAGGTAAGGGTTTCAGTGTCCAATAATGTAGATGTCAAATATCTTGAAACTTTTTTTTACACATTTTAAAAACACAGGATTTCCGGATTAGATGGCATGACCATTATCAGGTACATTTAGATAATAACTGGGCATGGAATGAGGCCGAGAGTTTGCTGCCGATTAGGTACATGGTCCAAGATAATAATAGCATTTACTTCGCTCTATAGTTGATTTGGCTTCGATGTCCTCTTAAACTTTCTCTCAGCTCGGGTTTATTTTTCTCGTTTGTAATCCGATTCTAGAAACGCTGATGACGTCATCTCGTTACGTCCCTGGTTCGCTACGACGTAATTAGTAATTTCATGAATTCGCAAATCCGATTGCTGTGGTAATCCGATTGCTGTGATGACATAATATAAGCTATTGACGTAGCTTTATAATTCGAACTTAGAACATCTCATGTTATTTTGATCTACTATATGAACATTGTTGCGTAGGTACCAACATAGATTGGTAAATGACTATTACTTATAAATAAGACCTGCTCTTCGCGTTATTGAATGTTATCGTCTCGTTATATAACGCGATCGAAACAGAAATGAGGAGGTCTGTAGAAGAATTTAGTTGCTGACATAGTTTATATAGGATTAGTAAGATGAAGTGGTAATGGCGGGGCACATAGCTCGTATAACTGATGGCTGTTGGGGTAGAAAGAAAGTTCTAGAGTGGAGAAACCGTGCATCGGAAAAAGCAGCCTGGTACAGCCTCCAACGAAATAGACGTCGGTCGGGGGTCATATGACCAGATGCTAGTAGCTGGGAGTCGTTGGATGCGGGTGGCATGTATTCGGTTGTTTTGGAAATATATGGGGGTACCCTTTGTTCAGCAGTGGACATCCCTCAGTTTTATTACTTTAGCTTGATTACTTTTCTCCTCCAAAACCACTGAATGGATTGGAAAATATCGTTTTAAGTCAAGGTAATTAGGCTTTATTTTATCTCGGGAAAATATCCGATTTAGAATCATGTAATTATCATTGACATGCTTTGCAGTCAACAAACTTACGTATCAAGGTGACTACGATTATTACATGCTTTAGGAGAGATATATGTCCAGTGGGGTAGGGTGGGCCGATTAAAGTCGGGAGGAATTAGGTTTATCTTGTACTTTTTACTTCGATACAATATAATACAAATATGGCGTTAGTCAGAGGCGACAGACACCAGTGGCGGCTCATTAATACTCTGAATTTATACTTGTGTATACTCAATGTACATAAAAGTTTAAATAAATAAATAATGTGTAAGGCAAATTTAATACTATTGCCAGTACGATGAGTGGTACATCATGTCGCCCGTATCAACAGATACAATTTGCTTCAGGGGGCCTACTAAGACCTCCCATAAAAATAAAATGGATATTGCTATATCCTTTTTTTTTCGACGTAAATGATGAACAATTTTATGCAGACATAAGCCCATTATATCCTATGATTTTTACAATATTAAAGAAAATACTAGCTTTTTCAACCACCGGAGGTCTTTTGGGGGGTCATGTGTCCACCGCACCGAGATTCAAAATCAAGTCTAAGGGTGAGATTACACTTCCATCTGTCAAAATGCACTACTTACACCCCTAATTTTGACAGATGGAAGCGTAAGTTCACGCTTAGACTCGTTTCTGAATCTCACCCTAAGTGCTCCATACCTCATTAATACAGTCGGGAATGTTTAAGCCCTCCGTCGTCGCAGTCAAATTGTGGGCCGCTAGCTCCAAACACCAGGGATTGTATAGTATATATAGTGGTACGAGTAATGCAATATATACAGATGGCGACAACTGGCGTCATGTGTTATGGGGTCAGTCAGAGGCGACGGACACAAGTGGAGGCTCAGTGCTTATAGACGGCACTGTCTGGCTAAGGGCTGCTAGCCCCGAACACGAAGGCTGGTACCGATGCACTGCGCGCGTGCAGCATTCCTTCTTGCATCATTCGTTTTATCTTGATGTTCGAGGTAAGTCCATTTTGTTAGTACATTTAAAGATAATGATGTCATATTTTTGCAAAGGGGATTTCAAACCTCAAGAGTAAGAAGTCCTCATTCTTACTGTTGAGTTTGAGGATCAGGATATCCACATGTACTCGGTCAATAAGTCTCAAGAAAAATGTATGATTCGGATAAAACTTTTCAACAGCTTTTTCTATTGTGTATTATTTTATAATTTGCCACTGGGACGAAATTATTGAAACATTTTTTTCTTATTGATTTATCTTTTAGTAGTCTTTTTTATTTAGGCCCATTAAAGGTGTATTTTATTCGATTTAAATACACTACTTAGAATGAATATACTCAATAATCATGGCATGGTTAAGCAACACTTGGCGCGGTCAGCCTGTGAATAGGTAGCCGCATAGTGATATTTGAATTGCCTCCGCGCTTCGCAGGGTACGTAAAATCGTCAGTTCCGACCGAATGACAACAATCGGAACTGACGATTTTAGGCTTAACCACTACCAAGTGGTTAAGCCAAGTCAGGAGCCTTGGATGGCTTGAACAAGTCTGAAATAATGTTGGCCACTAGCCAAATGAAAGAAAGAAAGAAAGATGGACATTTGTCCATATAACATATACACCTACTACTTAGAACGATTTAAGGTACAGGGTTAGTTTCAAATTACATACAAATGTCTTTTGACTAACAACAGAACCCCCAAGACTAAGCAGAAGTGGAAGCGGGGAAACTAGGTGGGTAGTGAGGGGAACTACCGCAAGACTGTCATGCACTGTCAGAGGGGAGCCGGAAATACACGTTCATTGGACGCACGACTCGAGGCCTTTATCATTACAGTAAGTTTAAATGTCTCCTACTATGTGCTATAGCAGACCAAGAACATGGTTTAGCATTTTCAGTAAAAATATAATTAGTAATTAAAAAGCATTGGCCCAGATCAGCATGTAAACGTCCACTGTTGAACATAAGTCTCCCGATGATCACTACAATGATCGGTCATGGCAGATATGGCCATAATGATAGAGCTTGGCAAGCGAATTGGTGATCGCAGTATGTTATTAGACCACGAGATAATGCTGTTGCCCATCCTCTAGGTAGACCCTTAATCGCATTTTCCAATACCCATGAGGGGTGGTACGTTCTTTGCTGAAAGTCATCATCGCTATGAAAAAACACTTATCGTAATATGACGTGCCAAGTACGTCCATGTGGTGTCCGAATTTAGAATATAGCACTACTCCAGCTCCTCCCGTGGATGTCATACAACGCGACTAAGGGACTCTAAGCCAAAGGGATGGGCAGCAGCGTCCCTTCCGTGAAACAGCAACAATTCTGCGCTCACGAACCCGCGTGCCAAGCACGGGGAGTATGGAAAATTTACCCTAAATGACGACACGCGGCATATAGCCGGTCGTTAATGAGGGAGGCCATTCTTCAGCAGTAGATGTCTTATGGCTGATATGATGATGATGATAATGATGACGGACATTCAGTATTAAGCTGGTTAACTATTCGTTTTATCCACATATACATAAAGTACGACTCGTTTTCCAGATTCGATAGTATATCGTTGGTTGAGAGTTGGAATTTGGAAAAAATCCCATTTTTTCAAGAGATAGCGTCTTTAATCGTTGGTAAGGGCTCTCGTCAGATTTCATAGGAATCACGTGCTAATTAACACCGCTATCCAAAAATTGTTAGTCCGTTGATCTTTTGCTACGTTCACATGTCTGAACCACACAAATAAATTACCTTGATGATAATGTTACGTAAATTTTCAATCGAAAATTGCAATAAAAGTGACGAACTTCATAACTTTATGATTTTATGTGACGACTTGACAATTTAATTTCCTGTTTTGATGTTGTAGTCTGATATCTACGGCGTTCAGATATTAATTTACGAATCAGTTTCGGTATCTATCGTGGAAAATATTGATTTCCAGAAAGTGTTCTAAATAAAATGAACACTGATATGAGAGTACGTGTATATTATCCATATATATGAGACATACAAGAAAATAAAATAGAAGTAGTAATATAAATTTAAAGGTTCAGTAATCTCTACAGCTATTGTTCAATAATCGTCCTAAAGGACCTCGAATTCATCTTGAAAATTGAATCCGAAGAATATCTTTTTAATTTAAATAGTGGCTCCGGTGGGGTTGAAAATAGAGAGACAAGTAGCGGAGCAATGACGTCAGAAGTAAATATACCTCACGCGGGACCCGAACACGCTGGCGAATATCGGTGTCTCGCCCGAAACCTATACGGCAGCGACGAGTTGGCTTACAGACTTTTTGTAAAAGGTAAGATTAGTTGTCGATAAAAAGCTGTCACAGCAGGTGCCGTGTAATTTTGATACAGCTATGAGTATTAGTGATGTACCGATGTCGTAAATCACTGAATGCTTACCGCAATCAACGAATCATCTAATACGTTACACAGGTAAATCAAAAAATCTGTCAAAACCATAGAAAAGGGGCGATCATTTGCTTGTGATAGCAAAAGAAAAATCTTTTATATGAAAGAATATTTTTATGCAAAAACACACCTAGATAGAGGTGACATGTGAAATATTGTTCGTCTTGATATGAGAGACGAATAAATCTTTTTATTCGTTAAAACTGAGCTACTTACGCAATAATTTAACATATAAACGATATTAAATTAAGCAATAGCTATGTAGTCGTAGTTATTTTCAACCATACCGTTATTCTGTACTGTCCAGTGGTCGACATGCACTCGCACCGAGGGCCATAAAGCGTAATGTGCACCCGCGATAATACCGAATACGTGGGTCCATTGTTACCGCGCCCACACACAATACATTCGAAGGACCACTCGATTTCACAGTCATTTCAGTTGGTAAAACGACACAGTTTTGAACTACTCCAGGCAGATATCGATTAAGGGTAGCTGAAAATAACACAGCACGATCTTCGACCAATATAAAATGAATGGACGGGCGGTTCGATTTTAGAAGTCTATAAAGTAAGCCGGCTCTCACTTCTTCTCAGTCGGTCTCTGCCCATTCGAAGTGCGATACTTATAATTAATTAAATAAAAAAAATAATGCAATCAAAATTACTTACAAAAATATACCTTCTTGTGAATTTATAAAGTGCCAAAACACAACAAAATACCCAAATAAATGTTCATGCATCATTCCACGAAGAACATAATAATCATTTTATTTTGACATAAATTTAACACATTTTAATGAAACTGTTTAGTAGTTGTAGAACAGGACAGAAATATACGCTTAAACTAAGTGCGACATGGAAAGCTGACACTGTGACAATATCGACGAAACATGCTATTGTCATACCGTACCATTGGCTAAATACTTTCAAACGGATCGACACCAATAGTTAAACACAGGTGTTTTTTGTTTTCTCACGTAGTTATTGTGTTCGATATCTTTTTTTTTGGAAGATATGCACTATGAATACTTGTAATTAGGTGTTGAAGTATATACGCTTGACTGTTTTGACTCGTTATTATTGAGTAAGTTGCACGTACAAGACCTATCCATTTATTATATATAGTCGAAGAGCACGATAAGGCGACATTCACTTGATGGGACAGCACTTCGTTAAGGTATTATTTGGTAAATTATAATTCTATATAAATACATGAGGTAGATATTTTCAAAAGTGATCAGGATAGGGTTTCAGGTCTTTTATGATTGAATAATGTAATAGCATGCGAAATAGCGTAGACTTGACTATTCGAGCAGTTGTTCCCCTCGTCACGTTTTGGCCACACTGCCTTTTCCGATTTGAAGATATATTTACGTGTTGTGGCTCGGGCATCCACGAGCTTGTTTTCACGGCCTGTGTGTAGTTAATCTACTGAATCTATTTTGTGTGGCCCTTACAAACGTGTAATTTATGACATGTGATGTTTCAGTTAGGTTATATATAGCAAAAATATGAACGAGATAGCGAGTTTAAAAAAAAGGTTTTCCGGGCTGTGGTGTGTATGACGGTATCTTTAGGGTTTTTTATTTATTCTATGGGTTAATTAAGGCCTAAGGCCTGATCATATATGCATAATATACTGTATATATAGATGTGATGTGTTTGTATAGAGCCGTTGAAATGGCATGTTTGTCTGGATTAGGGTAGGTCTTATTAGTATTTAGCTAGGTTTCGTTATTGTACATAAGTGTTCTATATATCTACTATAGGATAACTGACACGTTATGTTGGCTATAGTTCAGTTAGCTTGAATTGTATCCAATTAGATTTAATCCTATTAATTTGTCGTCAAGCATATAGCACAACGTACCAGTGTAATTTTAATAAAATTAGCTATTTCAATATTCATTATAGATTATGACTATTGTGCTTTCATACAATTTTTGGTTCATACAGAGCGTCCAAGCGTACCAGAAGAGGTTCGCGTATCGGAGGTATGGTCGCGTAAGGCTCGCGTCACATGGCGCGTCGCGCGAGGCGCACTCGTGTCGCACTACTCGTTGCAATACCGCGCTTTGACGCGCGAAATGTCGCACGCACCGCTTGACGCACCGCTACCCGCGCTACTCGATAACTGGGACACAAAAGACGTCCTCAATCTCACATTGGCTAACTCAGATTTACTACATGTCGCGTAAGTTTGCTATCGCTTATTAATTACCCTTTCAACTTATATCTATGTTTCAGTTTCAATGTCGTTAGATAGTTAAGATATCTACAAACGGTGAAGTCACGACTTACCTATAAAGACATAGCATGACGTGTAGAGTAACTTTATTAGCAATTGATATCTACCTTAGTTTAGAAGTTAGTCTCGAACTTGGTAGACTAAGTTAATAAGTAAGATATATCAATTTGAGTTATCTATGACTAGATGTATTAGTTATTATTATATTGCTCTATTTAGCATGAAATTAATTGTTAAAAATGCAAGGTAGGTCGTATAAAGGCAGTTTCTGAATACCAATTCAAGTTAGTTAGTCAACAATTTGACGGTGGTAAAGATATTCGTTTTCTGCAAGTCGGGTTGCGGGTTCAAGTCCCGCACGGAATTAATAATTATGTAGAGTACAGGTAGTTCTTTCGGGTTTGGGTGTTTGTTTATATAAGAAAAAAGATTTATTCAGTGACAACGGCAGAGACATCACATAGCTACAAAGCTCAAAAATATAAACTTTTTCAAATTTGGTTCAGTATTTAACACTAAAAATAAGAATGACTCAAATCGGTTCACCGATCTGAGAGGAATCGAAAACATTAAGACATCATCTAGATAAGCGCAGTAAAATTAACCTGTTTATTGAAGCTGGTTAAACAACTACTCAATCAAATGTAATTAAATTTATATAGGACCAACTAGAAAGCATTTTGCATCAGTTAAAAAATAATTGCTCAAATCGGTCCACAAATCTCGGAGCAATCGGTGTAAACACACAAAAAAAAACCCATCGAATGGATGTCCTCCATTTCGAAGTCGGTAAAAATATATCGAAACAACTTGTCTTGGGGAAAAATATGAAAAGAGTAAATAAATAATTTAACTACTACAAGGAGTTGTCTTGGGAAAAATAGGAACAGAGTAAATTAATAATGTAACTCTAACAAGAACTTCATAGAGGCAACAACTCAGACAAACATACATGGCTATGGCGTCATGGTGTGCCCTTAACAATGATGCATGCTACGGTTACATCACCTCCGGTCGAGATTTCCATACATCATGACTTGGAGGTTCCTGATCCTGTATTAGACTTGTCTGTAAACTGTGCCCACGATATATCAAATAAGCTAGAGTGGAGCATAATTTGATTACATAAAAATATTTACAATCAGAAGACCGAGTATTTTTCTTTAAAATACTAGTTCTATTTCTGCCAAAACCAGAACTGCAGAATCAAGTTCTAATATAAATAAGTACAGACTGCGATGTAACACTTGCTTTGGGTTTAAAGTTTAATAGCTTTCCAGCCAACAGGGAGCACTGAAATTTTAAAACGCTTTGTATAACTTGGCTGTTCTGGAAAAAATCCAGTTCAGCCAATTAATGCTTTCGTAAATTTTGCAAAGTTAATATCCACTTTTTAAACGATGTCAATGTGGACTTTAGCGAAGCTAGGCAAAAAAACTCAAACTAATTCCATGTCGTAATAGATATTCTCATACATCAATATGAACATTTTAATTTAGGTTTATGAAGGTAAAATTCGATAAAACCAAGGTTGATGTAAAGTTCAGACTCGTAAAGCTGCTTAATTAAATTAATTGAAAAAAATGTAAAAGTGTTAAAGCCGAGTAAAAACTCGTCTTTGTTTCAGTTTAAAAATGTTTGACTGTATTTTTATCTTCTAATTACGTATTATTTTAGTAATGTGGTTGGGTTTGGTAAAATGGTTATCGCGATTATTACACATTATAATAAAATAATTTTAAACGGATTACATCGCATATATTATAGATATTTTATTTTCCTGACGTTTCGGATACTTTGCAGTATTCGAAACGTATACGCGATGTAATCTGTTTAAGATTGTTTTATTATAAAGTAATATTTTTTTCAATTTATATACATTTCTTACGTACGTACTTTAATGTGTTTCTCTGAAAACCAGTAGGAAAACAAAAGTCCGGCCTTTTTAAGAACTGAAAAAGTAGGTGTGAAATAACATGGATAAAAGTTATTCACATGAATTACTTAAAATCTTGTCTTACATCTTTATAATATTCGACTTAGGTCGGAAGGACCAGGTCGGGCGGGCGCTGCTGTGGCAGGCTTGTCACCCGACACGCGATATGCGATGCGGATGGCAGCATTCAACGACGTGGGTGTATCACCATATACCACGCCACTGCATTTCACTACGAGGGAGGAAGGTAACAACATTAACTGTTGACTGTCAGTGACATGTCGGTTGCCGTCGCTGCGCTGTGCACACGGAGGCACGTGACGACGTGCGCGCCGCCCTCTTCTCGGGGATATTTGTGGTGATACCTATTCATACGTAGCCGGACTCTTGCAATAAGGGAAATGGCTTACTTTTTTTTACGAATAATTTGTGTGGACCCCGGCCAGGAATAGACTAGCACTATCCACACTATACTAAAACGTACTACGATCACCAATCCGCCTGCAAAACGTGGTGATTATGGCAACACCCCCCATGACCGCTTACTGTAGTGATCGGCAGTGGATGTTTACATACACAGTGTGTGTATGAATAATTATGGCTTTTAAAAACGTCTGTTTTAACTATATCCAAAAGCTCATACAATACAATATAGTTGATATAAATGCGGATATATACCATTAATATATTCCTGAAGGTCGGTTCGAAGTGAGAGAAACTGGAAAGGCGTACCCATCCATTAAAGAACAGCGCTGCGCAATTTCCGCAGGAAACTTCGTAAGTGCGTGTGGATGTGTGAGAATGAGCTTCTACTTTGTTCACAGGATAAAAATCTCTTTTTATCTCACGCTATTATTAACTCTGCACTTTTTATGTTAAGTGGTTTGTTGTTTGATAGCAGGGCGCGATCCACGATAGGCGTCCCGACCGTTGTATTCGACTAGTTAAGACTACCGATAACGATGTCCGCTCTATTATTAAGGAAATTAACTCCAAAAAAAGTCCTGTAATAGACATATTTCCGTAAAAGATATTAAATTATTAGCTCCTCGGTTGATTCCAATACTGACACACATAATAAACAAGTGAATTGAAACCACATACAGATATACAGCATACATATCCAGATATACTCAGAGTCGGTATTATCAGGCCCATACATAAAAATGCAGCTATACTGAAATCAACAACTACAGACCGATTATAATAACTTTGTACAGTAAACTTGTACAAAATGGCATTCAAGGCCCCTCCCTCAACTGGTTTTAGAGTTATCATAAAAATAGATTAACTTCCGTAAAGGTTCCTAACATGTTGAGTGATATGATCCCCATCACCTCTGGCACAGCCCAGGGATCAATTCTCGGCCCCTTGGAATACCTGTTCTATGTAAATGTTACGATTGTTATTGATCTTATGTTTAGAGAAGGTTCAGTTCATCAGTTCGCTGATGACACTTGCCTAATTGCAGCGCATAGTAATATAAGAGAGCTGACACGGCTTATTCAAAACGAACTTTAACCTATTATGCCAATGGACTCATGACACGGGTTTAATATGAAACGGCCAAAAAACTAAGGCTATACACAAATATTCAGTGCACAAGAAATACAACAGCCAGCCGGTCATTGTCGCGCACGAGCACGAGTGCCTAACCACCGTCCCAGATGCCCGCTTTCATGCAACCAGCGTTGCCAGGTTGCAAGACGATACACATTATATGTACGAGTATCGGAAATAGTACACAAAACTATAGCAGAGTACACAAAAGTATTAATCTCAATAATAATTTAATAACGTACACAACTATACAGGCTACATAAATAGGTCATCAAAAAGTAAAAATCAGAGTAAACCACAGCGAACTCAACAAAAAATAACGAACTATGAACTTGGATTAGTGTTAGCTGTGTTCCGGTATGTACTCGTATATCTTACACAAGTTAAACTGATATTACAATCTAAATCTATGTTGGCTGCAAAATATCAATAAAATAATGAAAATATTGATAAATTATTGAATACATAAACGAGGCCTAGAATACGCAAGTACACATATGACTGAAATAGTAAACAATGTTATTCGTATCAATCTGGCAACGGCAAATGGCTGCATGCAACTGCGAGCTGCTTGAGTTTGTTGAAAGCCACACTTATATCGGTCAGGTCATAGACCGCAGATTTAACTGTGGTCCTCATATTGAGCACATTTCTGATAAATTGCGTGCAATTATTAGCAAAATGGCTATTTTACGATGTAAAATACCAGCAAGTATGCTCAGAATACTTTACTTGTCTATGGCAGAATCAATAATAAACTACGGTTTGAGTAGCTACGGTAGACATAAAAAACATATTGAATGAAAATATATACCAGTCTCGTTTAATGAAAATAAACATGCCACAGAAAATACGCCACAAACTGAACTTGGTAAATGATAAAAGTTAATTTCAAAATTGTAAAATACTAAATGCGATTGACAAGTTTAACATGTCAATACTAGTGGATGAGCACTTAAATGGACATGAGCTTGTTAAGTCTATTAGACCGGACCAACTGAGGCATTTGACCTACCTAAATACTTATGATCTGCCTGAGTATCGTAATACACATGGTACCAGAGGGTGGCAATATTTGTTACCTAAACTTGTAAATGATTTACCCAAAGATCTACAACAAATGTATTCTACTTGTAATAATACAAAAACTGTAAAACATGTTGTAAAAAAATACTACTTACATAAATGCTATTATCTAGCCATGTAATTACTATAATATTTGTATTGTTTGTATGCGGCTGCGCAACGGGCGTATAAACCAGTAATTGGATTGAGTTCCGTGGTGATTATAGTGGACGGATATAAATGGTGACAAAAAAAGAAAATAAAAGTGTCTGTGTTTTTTAGTTGGTGTAGTTTCTAATAGTACTTTTTTGCCAGCACCCGGAGGAGCACCTCGTGACATCACGGTGCGGGCACTTAGAGCTCGCGAACTTCACATCACTTGGCAGGTATGCGTATATTTTTGTATGTATACAAGGGGGCCTGTGGTGCCGGCAAAGTATAGTACACATACCCCCTCCTGCGGGAGTAGTGAAAGGCGAAACACCACAAACCCTGACCGGCCTTTGTGGTGATCTTTGGGAAAGGCCTTTGTCCGACAGTGGGCATCTTTCGGCTGACACGATGAAGAAGCGTAAAAATGCAACAGTAATAAACTCAGGTATTCGACAATGCGACCCTTGATGTAAACAAAATAATTATGAATTACCCAAACTTTATTTGCGCTTATGTTTTTTTGCATGCACTTAATCGTCTAAGTTAAGGGACGTGAAACTGGCAATGTTTATCTGTTTTCTATGTTTTACATGTTTAAATGAGTTCATTTATGGAACGGGCCCTAGATACATAAAATTTAACCTTGTAGAATTGTTACTACGAAAAAGTATTTTTGTGACTAAACTATATGGATTCGTTTTTTTAAGTCTTGTTACTTATGGTACTATACACAGGTTCATTATTGCCGCATCGTAATCGCCACTTCATTCTATTAGTGGTTGCTATAGATAGTAGACAGATGTTAGGAAGATACATATATTTTTCTTAAACTTTAAGTTATTCTTTGCTGTTAATAAATAACAATGGCCAAAGTCAATTCTACTTTTTGTTGTATTTTATTGTATTTTGGCACATGACAAAGGATATGCCTTTCTGTCGTAAGTCATCTTTACTTCAAAAAGGTATTTAGGTAAACTAATAAATGGTACCAATTTCTTTTAGCCGCCTCCGAGAGAGACGTGGCACGGCACCTTATTAGGATACACTATCCGTTGGTGGGAAGTATCGGATGAGGGCAAGGGGACCCTGAGTGATAGTCCTGGGGCTGAGAGTGGGGCCAGTGCTGACGCTACCAGTACGACTCTGAGAGGCTTGAAGGCTGCGACGCGGTATGGAGTAACCGTGAGGGCGTATAATGCTGCTGGAACTGGACCGCTGTCGCCACCACATTATCGTCACACACTTGAATCACGTAAGTGCCTAATTACATGCTGTATGATACTGATATCTAGAGAATGTGCTAGTCTGAGGGCGTGGAAACCAGAAAATCGTTTCAGGTTAGGAGGAGACCTAGTTCCTCCTCGACATAAGATACAGCGTGGAAAAGACCGCTGTAGCCAAATCTTGAATTTTGTAACTAGACTTTTACGTTTTATGTAAATGCTTTATTTCTATTTCATTTTCTATAATGATGATGAAAGCAATTTCCCTTCGCCACGGTGGAATAAGCCAAAGGAGGCAAAAACCAGGCCCTATCGAAGTCGCCTTTCCAGTTTAGTTCAAAATGAAAAGGTGTTTTTTAATATAATTTATAAAAACTTCGTGGAACACCGAATTAATTTACTGAGTAAGTAGTTTTTTTTATAACATGTCCCAGACTACAATTTCTCATTTGTCATAGGTACAGTTAACAGACACAAATCTCACATGCACAAACATCTAGAGACGAAACAAATATCTGCAGATCATACAAATATTTGTTCCATGTGCGGATCGAACCTGCGACACGTAGCGCAGAAAGCTAATTTCTTAGCCACTGCGCCAACCGTGTCGTCTAAGTATATAATAAACTAGCTGGGACCCACGGTTTCACCCGCCATTTAAATTAAAAGAAATTGGATTATTTATGAATAATATAGAGTACTTCAGCATAGATATTTGACATGGAGTAAATATATTGGATTTCATGGGTTTTGGTCCCTTTAAAAAAATAAAAGTAGCCTAAGTTATTCCTTATAACATCAGCTATCTGCCAGTGCAAATCCCGTCGAAATAAGTCCTGTCGTTTTGGAGATTAGCGGGAACAAACAAAGAAAGGGAACGACAGGCAAAAAAGTTACAATGTAAAAAAAATGGAGTTTTATTGTTGTAGGTACCGTATGTACTTTCATATGCATTTAGTAAAAAACTGTTATTTTGACATTACAAACAGACACTTCAATTTTATTTATTTGTATAGAGTATGCTAAGAAACATCACAAAAGCAAGCAATAAGTATTAACTCTTGGTCTGAATAATCGGCGATCCAAAATCTTAAAACTTGGCAGTTTTATAAGATCGATTTTGTTAATGTATCGAACAGTCAGCCGCAGAAGTGTATCGGAGTTGAAACTTCGACAGGCCAAGTTTTGTCGTAGTAGTAAATAACTGAGCGCCGCTATCGACGTGAAGCGACGATCGTAAATTTTCCCATCAAAATGCAAAATGGCTTAATTGGACTGTGGCCTTCCTGATCTAGGTCAAACGATTCAGTACAAATTGATGGCTCTTTTGTATTCCGCGTTTGTTTCATTTTACTTCTTCAGACAAAAAATATAAATTAGAAACATTAATTTTTTAATTTTCAGATTTCGAAGTCTTTTCTTCTTCTATTGTGTGGTTAGTGGCCAACCTTGTGCCAAAGTTGTTCAAGTCGCCCAGAGGCCTCCGACTTGGCTTAGCGACTGCCGTTTAATGACAACACCTGAAACGACGCATTGACGTGCCCTCCGAAGCACGGAGAATTTCAGTTTAAATACCACTATGCAGTCCACTGACTGACCGCGCCGAGCGTTGTTTATCCTCGCCGGTCGTTAATCGATCAGTGAGTGCAAATGGTTTTGGGCGCCTCTCGGCCGAAACTTGTAAACCTAGTACTTTTCTCTAATTTGCGAGGAAACTAAACAATTCATTCGCGCCAATTCAACCTAACACCAAACTTTTAAAATATCATAAAGGCAATAAGAAATATAGTTTAAATTATTCGTTGTTTCATTGGTCCGTCTGTTGCAATCGATTCTTCTTCTTCGTTTCGGAGGTACATCAAATTAAATGTAATTTTCCCAGAATTTTGCCACCCCTAAGACGTTACTAGTGGCAGAACATAGGTCACTCAAAGTGCAGGAGCTAGGGCATGATGGGCAGGACAGTAGATGGGACATTGTCTGGGGGACAATGCCGCATCTACGTCCCGCCGCGGTTTCATCAATATAACCCCACTTGCTCATGTTGGACCTACATCTGCGTTTAGCGACTTCCATGGGCCAAGGGATGTCATATCCAGCAGGGAGTTTCTTACTGGGCTTACTGATGTAGTTATCAGGAGGGCGGAATTTGTCAAGCCACCATTTTCTACGGCCCTCAACTGGAGAACTCGATAGTGCCTCTCTCTGTTTTCACGAAACTGCTCCGACTTTTTAAGCGCTGGGTTGGTAATAGGGCGCCGAATAGTGAGTGTCTGGTGTCGGACTCTTGTTTGGATTTTTCCACTGCGCATGCCACGTCTCTACGAATTGGGGTGCATAAAAGGAGCCTCCCCGAGCGACGGGATTTAATCGATGCCCAGCCGATCACGTTCGGCGCCCCCTGGACACCTAGCACTCGGTAGCGCAGAGCCTAGGTGACTAATCGTCTCACCACGATGGTACATAATGGTTGCAATCAATAAAATATGTTTATACTGGATCGTATCTTTTTAGTTATAGAAAGCAAACTTTGTTCGCACTTTATGGTTTATCCGGAATACCCTTTATAGGTGTTGGTGTCATTATCATAAATAGGTGAAGTTTTAAATTGACTAAATAATAATGTAAAAATAACCTATAAAAAAATTAAAACATTGTTCTACTATGACATGGCTTAGAGTAAAAACCCTCTGACTTCTCAACTGAGTGGTATGTTCCTGTATCTTAGAAATCAGTGTACCTTTAAAGTTACATTACATCTATGCCACTTTATTTATGTTCCTAGACAGGACAGCAGAGAAATACAGTTTACTTATTTAATAATTTACTCGTATAATAAGTGATAATAGAATAAAATAAAAGATCTATGTGTTTATGAGTTTTTTACGGATCCCCACTAGGATTGCCTGTATCGTCGGTGCGTTTACAGACACAAATTCCACACCCAATACACCCAGACCCGAAACAACTACCTGCAGATCATACAAATATTTGTTCCATGCGGTTCGCCGTGCAGTGCAGTATTTATATCTGTATGCATTAGTGAGTGAGGGTGTGTGTGCGAGCTCACATAAATGTATATTTTTTGTTTATATTTCGGTTGACTTGTAGTACAAACGCGCTTTTACTGATTAGTCATATCACAGGATGAACGTATATCATGTCTTTAAAATTACCTCGACGTAAAAGGCTTAATTAATGCTCTTAATAAGTCATATGTGCGCTCATCAACCTTTGGCGTAATTAATCTTGAAGATGGCTATGAAGGAATCGCTTTGCAACCGAGTGAAAAATAAGGCAAAGCTACTTGAATAATATCTCTGGATATAATATTAATAAACACACAATATTTACATACTATTATTGGAACTGAAAACGGGATATTTACCATGTTTTTTTATTACTTTTGGGTTCCTGATATTTCGGCGCTGTTGCAAGCGCCATATTCACGGATAAACTTTTGAATAGATCTTTGAAAACATTATTTCTGAAGAAACCTCATTACTCTTTTAGTAACGAGCAAAGCTTGGTTTCATTAACGTTCCTAAAGTCTTGAGACACTTTTTTTTTATTGGTGTCCAGTGGAAATTCCTCATGGAATTTCCTTCGCCCCGGGAAAGGACGAAGGGGTACGCCGGACTCCTACCGGCTAAAACCACTGGAGCGGTCATCTTCGGCACCAAAGGGGGGCTCCAGGTCCTCGTAAGACCACACTAGAGCTGCCCATTGGTGGCACGCCTTTAGGCACATAGGATGTGCGCAGTACAACAGCCGGCTACCGATCTTGACCGCTGACCTTCCCCCACTTCAACTTTTGGCGGTATGCAACTGCGCAAACCAATCTCCACTCTTTCACTGAGCGCTGAAGATCCGTACCAGTTACTGTACAGAGTTACCTATGCACATAATAAATGGGCTTTTGTTAAACGATTAAGTTACATAAATACAAGATTGCTTCTACGTAACATGCTTTTACTTAACTTAAAAATCAACTTTATAAAGTAAAGTAAAAAATGATTCAAATTTATATTAGTACACAATGGCCCATGATGGTCCATTTTAGACGAACATTGATCGAGTCTCGATATTCTGCTAATTCGATTGTTTTAATATAAATAATTGATGGTATTGATTGTGACGTACGTAAGCATTGGTAACATTTATTTCACTTTTGGACGAAGTTAATTAAACAGAATATATTTAATATACAAACTCATTTAAAAATTAAGTAAACCACAGTAACGTGTGTGCTTGACATGTCTGTACGATATCGAGGCTGAGAGGCAAAAGCCCGTTAATAATGTGTAGTTACACCACAACGCCCGCCATTAAACAAAACAATTTCATCATTTCGGCCGAATAAAGTCCACTGCTGGACACAGGCCTCCCTCAAAGATCACCACAACGACCGATATGAGTGCTGTCTGCTCATTGGGGGGTCTTGCCAGAATCGCCACGCTTGGCAGACGGGTTGGCGATCGCAGTTGAGTTGTTAATGTACTCGAAGGATGCTGCTGCCCATCCTCCGGCTAATCCCTTAGTCGACTTTTACGACACCCACGGGATGAGATGGGGTGGTGGTATTCTAAGCCGGCACCACACGGCAAAACAATTTGACTTGGTCTTATTCTTCTAGGTACATACAAGACTGCTTAGGTTTAACCCACTTATTACTTTGACAATGCAACTCAAAATGTAGCCGTAAACAAGTCAAATTACCAATTAATATACTTCAGGAACAACTTTAATATTATTAAAAGCCACAACAAATAAAATTATAATTGAATTAATACGTGTAAACGAATCTTTTGGGATGATAGGCATGACAGTTATATATTTTTTAAACAGCACCGACTGGTAGTCCGGAAGGAGTGGCTTGCATATCAAGCGGTTCAACATCGCTCCGCGTGTCATGGCGTCCACCGAGCATAGACAGCAGAGGAGGGCTCATAACGCACTATACGCTACAATACACACGACGAGATGCCGACCCTATGCTACCCACGCAAGACGCGTATCTTAGGATACAGGTATGTTTGTTGATTCTCTAGTCATAAACTCGTTAGAGATATCTATCTATCTATCTATATCGTTAGATATCTACTCGTAGGTGCAGGGGCATGTGTCATACTCGTGAACGATCTATAGGTCGTACTGGTCAGGCGGTAACTACCATAGCAAATTCGTTATTATTATTGTAGTATGTTCCTTCTTTACACATTTCATGTATAAATAATCAGCCCATTACTGTCCTACTGCTGGGTATGGGCCGTTACTTACGATGAGGAAGGTTAGGTTAGGTTAGCTAACTAAGCTATAGTTCACCACGCTGACGCTAATTTTGAGCCCTCGGTTATGCAGGTTACCGCACAATGTTTTGCTTCACCGTTGACGAAAGTGATAATTAAATCTGATCCGCACATGAATCCGAAAAGTCAGAGGTACGGATCGAATTCCGACTCTCCTGTATGGAAGGCAAGCGTTCAGCCACTAGGCTATCACTGCATTTACACATTGAACCTAATTCTGATATTTGAAAGTGCCAGTGTTATCTGAAATAAAAACTTTGACTGTAGGGTTTCGTATTGGTAGTTGTTACAATTTTTTACATTGGGTAGGCTTACGGTATATCATTATATCACCTGATGTTTAGCAAGCGATTTATTATGTAATGGTGTTGACCTCGAAGATATTTAATTAAATTATATTTAACAAACATAACTTTATAGGTTTTAGGGTTCAGAGCAAAGACTTCGTTCATAATCATGTGTATATTGCGATTGGACTGTTACAAAGATAGTTTAACAGACTACGTGAATCAACCGTTGGGCGGCGCGTGACCGTGAGCGCGGATAGTCGACACGCGTGCGCGCGGCGCCGGATCAGCGTTAGCAACTTGAAGTGGACTGACTATCGTACCAGGGGCGTAAAATTATCGTACATGGATCGAAATTATCGTATTTTTTAGGATAATGTCTATTATAGATAAATAAATCATATAAATTGTAATATTGATATGAATTCCTTTTGTCAGAGCGAATACAGACATATAATTACAAAGATCGGACTAACTTACCTAGTGACGTCCGATCCTCAATTATGTGAAGTAATCTCGTCCTCATTTAGTACTATGTAGTTTGCACCTTGCACAACTCACTGCATCACAATTTTAAAGATGAACACTTTCATCAAAAATTTTAATATAGTCTGTGGTTCCTACGCGCTCTTTCGCTATCTGTAATGTACATGTCATTAATTCAAAGCATAAGAACACAACTTTCAGCAGGGATCTAGATTGCAATTTTATAGAATTCTAGATTTATTTGGGATGGGTTGGGACTCGATGAGGACGAGATTACTTCACATAATTGAGGATCGGACGTCACTAGGTAAGTTAGTCCGATCTTTGTAATTATGTTCCGTAATCTCGTCCTCATTTAGTACTATGTAGATGTTCAAAGAAGAAAGTTGTGTTAATAATCAACCTTGTTTATTCGTTAATAAACATTATTACAATTTATTATAATTATTTATGAACCTCAGTCTTGTGTCCTCTAAGACTTATAGTAGATGAACAGGTATAAAAAAATACGTTTCGCATTATTCATATAAAAATAAACTTGGCGGAAGCACTGCCGTACTCCCAAAAGTGCAATTCTTTGCATTTCTAATGTATATGATTATATGGTGTACTTATAATACCTATTCATCACATAAGTTGGTTCTTATTTTAGTTTGTGTTTATTATTTATTTAAGAAATATCCATATAGAACACATAGCTTGAGCCATTGGGATCATAAATAAACATTTGGCCTCTTGCAAAACCAAGCCAATTTGAGGCGTTTCTTGTTTTTGTGTAGTATGCTGTAGATTTACTAGTATCCAATCCATTATTAGTTAAAAACTTACTTCAACCATCTGCTTAATAGATGCGGTGGAGGCGCCGTAATAAGGCTTCCTTAATGTAATAATTATGTATTACAGTTCGTCCTTTATTTTATTAACATCTAAATAACAAAGTAAGGTTGTTGCAGGACAAATATTAATGGCAATTATCTTTAAAATACTTGGTAAGAAATGCTAGTATTAAAAAGGTTAAGATCAACAAAAGCTAGATGTTTTAACCATTTTGTAATTTTTATGTTGATATTATCTACTTTAACGGTAATTTTATCTATACAAATCAGCAACAAGGTTTGATCCTGTGTTTGGGTAATTCCACACAGGCTTTCATTGGGAAACATATTCAACAATAATTATTCTTAATGTTAAAGTCACATACAACATAATACTTAGGGTTTGTTGCCCTACCTTTAAATATTTGCTTAAAGAACTTTGTTCTTCTCTCATCTCTACTCAAGTGCGATCCTAAGAGTAGGAAGAGAAAAATGAAAATAAAAATTGTTAACCTCAGTGTTGAGTGAGCTATAGGAAAAACTTTAATTATTAATTAAACTTAGATGCTAAGAATAATATAACCAGGGGATGCACATCATAACTTTTACAGTTGGGGATTCACTGATTATTGCAGATTAATATTGCCATCCTGTTTTGTTCTATAACGAAGCTAACATTTTGTCCATTGAAGAGGATGGTATACTTCTTAGAAACGCGCTCTCCTGAAAATGTGGTGGCAATCAGTGTTAGAATCCTGTGTAAAGGATTGTGATTCCCTGGAAGGATACGACAGTAAATCACGACTAGGTCGCAGTATATTGTATGTATATAGACACCTTTTTTTTTTTTTTTTTTTTTTTTATATCTACTAGGTCGCAGAATAATATATGTATATACACATCTTTTAATTTTTATTATATATATATATATATATATATATATATATACATATATATATCTTACTATACACCCATATATATATATAATTACAATGCTCTGTTTTTATTTTCCGAAAAAATAAAAATCTACTTATGAGTGCAAATGGAGGGAACACAGAAGAATGTCCCATGCCATTCAAGAGTAGAGGCATCTATGGTGTATCTAGGTCAGGAACCCATGATACATAGTTGATGCAATTAGCAATACATCCATTTGCAGACATGATTCTATCGTTCACCAAGATTAGCTATAAGTGGTTCAAAGGCTACGGCCACATAGTTCCATTTCAATTTCCGACTGAAACACCTTCATTTTTTATTAGCAATGGCATTCTACACATATAATATAGAATAGAAATAGAAAACATTTATTCGGCAAAGAACATATTAGACAGTGCATAAAATGAAATGAAAGCTACAATATACATTATTAAGTGCGCAGGTGTGCTGTCGAACATGCCTGTTCCAAACCACTACAAAACCACCACAGCTTCTTTGCCATTGAAGTGTGTGCCCATATCTTATTAATATAGGTTATGGTTCTTATCTATTCCAAGTGAAATATTTATTACCTTGTTTTATTTCAGAAGCAACTGGTTTCTGTGCATATAAGTGTAGGTTAATTCATTTAGTTTTAATTCCTTTCAATATAGGAGGCCAACATTTAAGTATGTGCAAATGTATCCTATATACATAAGATTGCACTATTACTTTTTCAGGGCTACTGTTGTAAGATTTTTCCATGACATTGGTAGGTATAAAGTCAAATGTATTCTATAGCTGGGCCATGCACAATGTTAAGCTATGTTGAAACAAGGACATTTTATGGTTGAGATAATTATTATTTTGCACCCGTTTATGGTTTCTCTAGAATTTAGAAATAAAATATTATCTTCTTCTGGGAGAGCAAGATAGAAAAAATTGCATGGAATCTAATATGGGTCCCAAATTCTGCTATTTTTGTTTAGCATTTAGGCATATTTTCTTTGATATGAAAACACCAAGATTTTCTAAGAAATTTTAGTTGGTAAACACATTTAGTTTACACTTTTCATAGGAGTCAGTAAGACAAGAATTTTTATTAATAACCGATGCAATGATCTCATGTAAAAATTAGCGGTTTCATGATCTAGGTAAAATCATATGGTGCTGTACTAAGCCTGAAGGGATGGCATGTAAATTCATACAAATAATCTGGAAATAGGGAACATGAGTGTTTCCTATCAGATTCCCTTATTGACAGTACAATATGCATTTTTTTAAATCATACAAAAAATTTGTTGCAACAACTTTTAAAATCTTTTCTCATTTTGATAAAAATTTACTCAGTTTCTGAGTAACCTGGTTATTTAATGGAGCAGTAGTTTGTACAGGAACATTAGTAAAAGGTATAGTATAACCTTTTAACCATTTGTGTATGGTATGACTTTTAGTGATACCTAGTATCGCAGTAGTAGGAAAAGTATTTCAGTTGATTGGTATGTACCTTATTCATCATTGATCAGGATCCAGGTTAGGGCCTCAGCAACAGGGATAGTGGTGTCTCCGCCAGAATATCACGAAAAACACCAACAATTTATTCACATAGTATGTTGTTGGACTCGGCATGGTTTTGCCCGCTTGGAAAGACATTTATAGTTGTTGTGCTCCCCCTTTTAGTTTCAAGTTTTAGGGGATTAATACTGAATACTGATAGGTACTTACCTTCACTGGGAGTATTCTTTCATTCTCACCCAGATTTTGAACAGCTTTAATGGTATTTACTTTATCCTATAGTTTGTCCCCAAACAGGTATTATGAGATTGCAGGCTTCTCTGATATCAATTTATCAATGATGTGCAGGCTATAACTTCATACAATAAGTTGCATAGCAATCCAGTTGAATCACTGATTCCGAAATGTGATTTTCATCTCATTGTTTACAATCATGTTGTTGAAAATCTTTTCAAGGGTTGAGATAGTACTAAGTGTCTCATAATAGCATTGATTTGACTTTTGCATAAATGCTTGTATGCTTTATTTATAGGGCTATGTTTCTTGATTATAGTGAATCTAGTTTCTTAAGGCCATTCTGCATGATTAGTCGTTTTTTTTTTTTTTTTTTTTTTTGTATATTGCGTGTTATTCCTACTGAATTATCTCAGAGGTGAGCACTATTTTTGCAAGCCTGCCCCCCTCCTTTCTTTAATCTGATTTCATCACTAGGTGAGACACTATATTTGTAGCCACTTATGATAGGTGACGGAAACGTGTTTGCACCTGGTTCATTAGAGCTTGACTGCATCAGCTCCGCTGAATGATGTAATAGTAATGAAAAACATTGTCCTTGTCCGTGTGGTAGACTACCTCGGCTTCGACTGAAGAGGTCTTCGTAATCATCTAAGCTCCTGACTGCAAATCCAAGGCTAACCCCTCGTGAAAGCTCTAAGGATGCATCAAACAGCGTTTTATCTTGCTAATAAAAGATACTTAACTGGCTAGCCTCTCGTGGAAGCTCTCTCGTTCTTCGCTTGTAAACGAATACTGCACCGGCTTACCTCTCGTGAAAGCTCTATTGGTGGTGTCGTTTATTTTTAAATTAAGGCACTATTGACCTGTGCTCTTCCTTGTAAACGAATAACCCCCACCGGCTGACCTCTCGTGAAAGCTCTATTGGTGGTGTCGTTTATTTTTAAATTAAGGCACTGTTGACCTGTGCTCTTCCTTGTAAACGAATAACCCCCACCGGCTGACCTCTCGTGAAAGCTCTATTGGTGGTGTCGTTTATTTTTAAATTAAGGCACTGTTGACCTGTGCTCTTCCTTGTAAACGAATAACCCCCACCGGCTGACCTCTCGTGAAAGCTCTATTGGTGGTGTCGTTTATTTTTAAAATAAGGCACTATAAACTTGTCACCGTTGACCTGTCTTCTTTTTTGTAAACGAATAACCCCCACCGGCTGACCTCTCGTGAAAGCTCTATTGGTGGTGTCGTTTAGATTTACGTGCATATAGTGTATATTGCTGCGACACTGCGGATCCATCTCCTGTGAAACATGTAGTTAGTAACTTACCGATACGGTCGTGTAGACTCCCACTTTTTTTGGGCTCCCACAATCGATTATTTAGCTTTTCTATTGCCTCATCCTTACTCCTTTGCCAGTGTTTCCCCATTTTTGAAGAAAAAGGAGGATAATTGGAAGATTTTCTTGAGTTGCGTATACAGCGAGCAGCACAAAAAAGTACAATGACATGTACATTACAGATAGCGAAAGAGCGCGTAGGAACCACAGACTATATTAAAATTTTTGATGAAAGTGTTCATCTTTAAAATTGTGATGCAGTGAGTTGTGCAAGGTGCAAACTACATAGTACTAAATGAGGACGAGATTACGGAACATAATCATAATAATATAACGAAATGACTGCCAACTTTTCTACACAAAATATACGATACATATGAAGTGTGAACATAATCGAAATATCGAACTTATATTCTCTTGTTCGCATTGGTAGATGCTATACTAACCAATAAGAAAGCGTGTACAGCAGGCGCTGGATAAAGTTACAGTATCGGCAGTGGTGAAACTTAGCAGAGCGGATCGTAAGGACCAATATGAATAGAGAACTTGTATTTCCCGGTATTTTCCCAAGATTTTTATGGACAAAATAAAATCATGCTACTGCGATTTAGACTATCAGCGCATGAGTGAAATAATATAAATTCTCAAATTTTGCATCATGATAGAAATTATCGTACAATCTGCGTACGATAATAATATGCTATCGTACATCGTACGTAGGCACAAAATTATCGTATGTGTACGATAATTATCGTACGGTTCCGAACGCTGCGCCGGATTACTGGATTGACTCGCGCCGGCCGGACGGGGCGAACGCGTACGGTTACGAGAGTAGGCGAGCGGGCGGACGACGGTTTCTAGAGGCGCGCGGAGTGGTAGTAACTATAGGCGCTATAACTTTCAATTATCCCTAGTATATATACAGAATACACGCAATCGAATCAATTAGGTTGTTACATTTAAGGTGTTTCAAATACACAAAATATAGATGTATACACTCAGCAATTCTATAATTTCTCAAAAATAGGGTGAGGATGCCACGGTATCCCGACTAACCCCGTATGCGGAGTACGAGATTCGAGTGCGTGCACACAATGCTGCCGGTGATGGCCCTCTGTCAGCTCCTCAAATGTGCAGGACTGATGAAGATGGTGAGTAAAAACTAGTGTAAATTTTATCATGGACGGCGGATAGTAAAAATGATTTCATTTACATACTTTTGATTTTGAATATTACTGATTACAAGGACGTCAATGTTGTTTATCTATCTTTAAAAAAAAATTAAACTTAAATCTGTAAGTGGTTTCCTAGACTCAAGGAATCTAACACCGAAAGTGGTTACCTAGCTCCACCTGTTAGTCTGTTGTTAACATTGGATTGTTGCTATCAGCGCCGAGTGCTCCCGGCGGTATGAAACTGATAGCTCTGGGCGAGCGCTCGTTAAGGGCCTCCTGGCTCCCTCCACCTGAACCTAACGGCAAGCTGACGCACTACACGCTTTATGTAAAAGATCTATCTGGGTAAGTCGTGTTTTTATAACTAAAATACATACATCATGTTTCTTTAATAATGTACGATTCCCAAGTCGAATATTGTTTTTGGGTTGAATAATCAGTCCATTACTGTACCATTGCTGGGCACGGGTTTTTTTTCACAAAGAGAAAGGTTAGGCCTTAGTCCACTACGCTGGGTAAGTCCGGGCTAGCGGACTACACACACCATTGAGACCGTTTTGGAGCCCGCTCAGGTGTGGCTAGTTTCCCTGACGATGTTTTCCTTTACCGTTAACGCAAGTGATAATCAAATTAATTTTGGGTTACCGTGTTAGAAACATTTCTGTAAACGCATCAGGTGTACACTCCGTTTAAACGTTTGTTAATACATGCGTTACGTTAATGCATATTTTTTTACTAATATGAGTTCATAATTTCCTGTTAACATGCCAACGATATTACAGGTATACTCGCTGAGTAGATACCATTCGCTGTACCAAGACCATATTAGTCGTTGCCGAAATTAATAGATAATCAATCTAATCCAAAATCTTTAGGATTTAAGCTTTATTTGATCAGTTTGTGTTTGACGTGTGCTAATAACCTATCTAACGATAGAGATTGCAATCTTTCAATATTTGTGAAGACGGATTTAGATTATAGATTGACCTCTGTTAAAACCTCTGTAAAATTACATATCGCGCGTGTTCTATCCGTAACTTTTGACGATTACTTTGATCGGTGTAAACAATCTTAATATTTATCCTAGATTTAGGTTCGAAATCTTCCAGTTTAATTTGATTTTATTTATTTATTTATTTATTTACACTTTCATGTACAATGGTGGTACACAAGGCGGACTTAATGCCATGTGGCATTCTCTACCAGTCAACCTTTGGGTTAAAAAGAAATACATTGAAATTTTTGTCGTTGTATTTGATAAATATAATAGCTATATTAATTTATCCAGTTTCTCATTGACTTCTTTATTTACATGATTAATTTATACTTAAATTAATATAAATTTATTTTATTTATTAGTTTATTGAATTATTTATTTCTACATTTTTTAAAATATATGTATTTAAACATACAGGCTACGAATAGCACCAATCCTTTTCATCCTGTGGGTGCCATAAAAGGCGACTATTAGCCGGAGGATGGGTAGCAGCGTCCTTCAAGTACATTTACAACTCTACTGTGATCGCCAACCTGCTTGCCAAGCATGGCGAATATGGCAAAATCCCCGATGAGCACACAACATATCCTGACCGGTCGTGGTGGCGATCTTCGAGGGAGGCCTGAGTCCAACAGTGGACTTTATTCGGCTGAAATGATGAATGATGATATGTATTTGTTTATGTGGGTACATATTTATTAATACACAAGTAAATAAATATATACTATAAGCAACATTGATTATTTATTTATTTATATACTCGTATAGACTTCTATAAATAGGTATATGTTTATAAATACATAAATAAATATACACAATTATATTGATTATATATTTACTTATTTTAAATATAAACCTGTATCATGTACATACGTTCCATTACAACTAAAACATATTTTAATTAAAAATAATTGCAGTTCTAATGTTATAAAATAGTTTAATTACATAATATTAAATATTCCACTATTCATATCGGAAAATAATTCATACATCATGGCATGTTGGTTTGTTTGTAATATTAAAAATTAATCATCTATTGTAAGAGGGAGAGGATCAGCGGATATCTGCTGATATTTGTTAGTCAGATTGCTGCTTTTAGTTATTAGAATGCACATGTAGATCGAGGCCTCGAGTGGAATATATCTCGGATACATTCATATCGCAAATATTAGCTACAGTATTAATACAATTTTAATTAACACAAAGCAAACGTCCTTCGCAACTTTTATAGTTAAGGCTAAGTTTTATAGCGAAGGACGTTCTCTGAGGTATCGAAATCATAGAATTTAATCTATCGGTACCACAAATGTGATCATCCGTTAGAAATAGAAGAGAAAATAATGTGTAAGCTATTAACTCACTGAGTACCCCAAAACGAGACACAATTAAAAATATATTGTGTCTACACGGCTGCCGGCAATAACTATACAATACTAACTAAGCTATAACAAAATTAATTATTGCTTGCACTTGCTCGGCTTGTTTGTGTTTGCATTACCTGCCATTGTGTCGAAGTATAAAAGTTTCCGTTACGACCTTATTACTGAATAAATGATTCGTTTTATTGATTTTGTCACGGAATAACCCTTATCTATAAGAAAACAATACACAATTTATTAACATGCTGCATTATAATTACTATACCGAATCATTGTTACATACTTTTTATATTTAATGACGTTTGAAAGTAAACACGTATCTCTTACCAATTTAGGATATAAGACATAACGGTATAAATAACAGTTATTTTGATTTTAAAAAGGCATTGCACCGCTATTACCAGCTGTCAAAAAGGACTTCATAACGTGGCCCAGGTATAATCTTAATTTTTTTATATGGCAATTGTGTTACATTCTGCCACTGTCAAGTTAAGAACGAGCGCTTTATTAAAGGCGATGTGCGGGGATTTAAAAACATCTTAGGGTTTAAATTATTACCTTGGGATTTGCGTACTTTTTTATAGGAAGAGTAATTCATGAAAAATTGTATCTGTAAATATTATCAGTGACGGAGTTTCGCTTTAAACTCTGAAAGTTTGGAACTTCTGGTTTAATTGCATAGTTGACTCAAATAAATCAATTACAGTGCTTTTTCTCTGAGTTTTCCATAACACCACACTTCCACTGCATCACTACCTCATTTCAAAACTCATGTCAATCATTGAGAAAGCTACGAAAATCCCATTCATATATCTGAGAAGTCTATATATTACATACACTAGGGACTTTATTAGGTACATAAATAAGTATAATCAGCTAAACCAGAAGAATATATTTTTTACTTCCGTGCTTTACGATAGTAAAAGCAATTATGTAGTTTAACCACAGTAAGATCAAGTTAAAACGTAATTCAAACAGTACCAACCTGACAGGGGAATAAGCAAAGTTGTTCAGTAATCAAAGTTAAATACCGCTTGAATTGAGCTGTACCTAACCGCCTTACTTGGGCAGTTGGGCTAGTTGTTTTGCTAAGTAGTTGGCATTCTGTTTTGGTCGGACAGGACTATTTGGCAGATTAGTCCTCCTTATTGTTGGATAATTAAGAATTACAATTGAGGAATATGAACGAGGTACTTAATATTTATCGAGACATGATCGAGACATCATAAAATTACATTTGTAATAAATATTCGTGCTTTTATCACTAAAAGCTCTTTCTAATCGCGTCTAACATATGTCTCATGGCAAACCATTGGTATGTTATTATCTATGTATGTAGGGTCTTACTTTAATAATGGAAAATATTTTAGGGCCAGGTTAGGCTCTATGAATGGTATAGAATTCATTTCATATATCAACACACGCTGGTGGGCTACTAAGCAACCACATTGTTGTTCGGCCGGACCTTTTTAATACGCGTTTTAGTGTTATTATGTGTGTGTGTACGGTGACAGTACCACAGTATTTGTAAAAAGACATACCAGTGACATACAGTTTTTACTTGGTGAATTGCGTTTTTTATGCAAACGGAAACATGAATTACTTAAATTTATTTTGAATATTTATAAAATAAAGATTGGTGTTATATTTTTTTGGTTGCTAAACGCATCATTGCAACCTATAGATTTACCTCCTAAAATATTTTCCATTAAAAAGTAAGACCTCATATATCTACATGGATAATAACATAGACTCTGACAAAACATACATTTTGCACTATAATGCTGATATTGCTCCTTTTTCAATAGGTTCTTATTCTTTCATTAAAAGATAAATTAATTAATCTATGCTACAGTGGTTTTCTTTCTTGGAAACAGTACAAACGGTTTAAAACAAAATAGACACATTGTTTTTATATGAGTATTACTTACCGGCTAAAACTGCCTAATGTTCATCTTTAACACCGAAAAGGTGCTCCAGGGTCTTGAGAACAATCACACCGAAGCACACCCACAGGCGCCATGCCATTAGGTATATCTTAGAGGGCTGTAAAGCGGTCACCTCCTCTAGCGGAGAGGAGGCGACCATAAAGAGGCCCCCAGCCACATCTCGGAGTGATAGTAAGTATCCTCCCAACGCTTCACTGTCCGCTGTGCTGCTCAAACAGCGGACAGTGAACCACGTGAGCGCTGCCGTTCCGGGGGTCGAGGACGACGTTCGAGGCCTCCTGCCATATAGTGACGGCAAGGGGCTCAGACTTGTTGAACATTGGCACCGAGGCGGTGGTTACTCCAACGAGGTCTCCTTCGCCGAACGTTATCGGCCCTCTCCTAATCCCGCTCTGCGATCTCGTTTTGGAGCATAACGCTCTCATAGAAGAAGATCACTGCATTCTAATTGGCCACTTACCTACATCACGATTGACCTGGCAACGGAATACGTGTCAGTTCGATCGAAGTTGCTTCGGAAGTCGGAACTTAAGTTTTATGTGTCGTTTTACATTTCGGAGATCCAGAATTTGATCAAACAATACCTACCATAGGTCGCAAGAACCAAACATTACCCGAGTCAACGCGTGCACGGAAATAGAGGGTACAACTACAGAGTGCATGCGCACGATGCGTGGGCTTCGTGCAGGCCGGACGTACGAAGCTTGGGTCCGCGCCGCCACAGCTGCCGGCGAGGGCCCACCATCCCCTGCGGTTGCATGCCAAACCAGTTCGTTGGGTATGTAGCTATATCATGAAAAGTTTCTAGATATCAACTCTTAGAAGATAACGGAGTTAACGCAACTCGCCACAAAATTGCATGGTTGGCGTCGTGGCTAAACAATTGCCTTTCTGCACTTTCTGTACGGGTTCGATCCCCGCATGGAACAAATATTTGTATGATCTGCAGATAGTTGTTTCGGGTCTGGGTGTTTGTGCATGTGAGATTTATGTCTGTAAACTGTACCCACAACACAGGAGAAATCCTAGTGTGGCTTTCATTTTTTGAAAAAAAAAATTAAAAGCCTAGACGCAGGTTTTAAAGAAAGGCAGTCAATACAGTGCGTCCTTACACGGCTTCTTAGGTCAGCACATTTATTCATCGTGGGAAACTATGACTGCCTTAGCGTGCCATAAATACGGCAGGTACTCAAACATTGTTATGTTAAACATGTGTTAAGATGCAGCTGAACCGATCAGTTTATAGTAGATACCGTTTAGCTGATAGTATATAAGGAATCTGACAGAAATGTAATGCCTTTGACGACAAAATTTTGCAATATTTTACATATAATGCGTAATAACAATTTTTGCTCACTTGCATTTTGTTTTGAACTCTTTTTATTGATTATTGTCATAATTACTATTGCGCTCTTGTTTCCATATTATTAATGTCCTTCCCTTGCTCTACTAAGCTTGCTACAACCCACATTAATTTCCTTCCCGACCCACGCTGGGAACAAAAATAGATAACCGACGAAGAATATTCGCATAATGAAGACAGTAACAAGTAATAACATTTATTTAAATTCAATATCTATTGAAAGATTATACAGCAGAATTTGAAGCGAAAATAATACCTATGATCTGTCTACACCTAAATCTGACTAGATGGCACATTGCTTGTCACTTTCACATTTTGAACATTCTTGTAGCTGCATAATACAGTTACAGTCACACGATGAGTCTAAATAGACTCTCTTTATAGAAGTTATCATTAGGTGCTCGAGTTATTATTAATAATAATCAGCCTATAACTGTCCCATTGAATAGCAAAGGCCTCTTCTCGTACAGAGAAGGAAGGATCATTGATCACTACGCTTGCTAAAGGCGTGTTGACGATTTTAGACTTAAAGACCCAGGCTTCCTCACGATGTTTTCCTTCACTTACAGTCAGTGGTGTCTTAGTTTAACTAAGAAATAAGTAAACGCACGGGCTATTCAATTTTTTTTTTTTTAAATAAACTTGCCCCTCACTTGGATTTCTCCTGTGTCGTGGGTGCGTTTACAGACATGAATTCCACATGCAATACACCCAGACCCGGAACAACTACCTGCAGATCATACAAATATTTGTTCCGTGCGGGAATCGAACCCACGACCCGGAGCGCAGCAGCCGACTGTATCAGCCACTGCATCAACCGTGCCGTCAATTGATACATTTTAAAGGAGAATGACCAAGAGACTATGGGACTTAGTGTCGGTATCAAAGTTTTAGTGTCACAATCTAATATGGTTTAATACAAAGCATGATTTTAGGACTTTAAAATATGCCATTTCATGATCATTCTCCGAATTTCGCCTATTGATGATATGATTCTAGCTCTATATTTCGAGAATAGCCACCTAACACTTCGTTAGGTTCACCTAGTTAGGATTGTCTATTGCAACTGGCTATCCTTAAGTTTTATTTTTGTATTAAACAAAAAATTCTGTGTCATCAACTCATCACTAAAATAATTGTATGAAAATGGATAAATTACCATAACAACATGACTAGTCAAAATATACTGTATGCCATCAATGATAAGCAAATGCAAGAAATCTTTTTTAAATCTATACATATTTTTGTCTCTAGTTGTGTGTATTCGTATGTTTCCAGTTTGAGGATACTAATTTTATAACGTTTTTAACACGTACCTTAGACATATTTTTGTAAATCGTAATCGTAGTGTTCAATGAATTTAAAACGTCGATTTCGATTTCTATAGTAGGTAACCTATTCAATTATCCCTGAAACGATATTAATGGATGTGAATGCAGCAAAGAAAAAACTTAACTATGTAGGTTAAAATACGGAATCCAAAACAATGACTAATATTTTTATTAGTTTTATTTGGAGAAGTTAAGATTTCCTTATTATTAGATAAAATAATTATAGTTAAAAACAAGAAATATATATACAACCTGGATTTTGGCGATACTGCCCATGAGAACTTCCAAATTTAGGCAACAAATTGAAATTTTGGCGTCAGGGATGTGGATATTTCTCAGCTATTATAAAACATTCGGAACTAGTATTTTTGTATTTCATTTATCATATCTTTGACTTCATTTTTGTAATTGCGTTACTTGATTGGTCAACTTTTACAGCAGACGAAAAATATGAAAAACTATTCTTTAAAAACAGAGATGTTAGTTCTGCAGGCAAACGAGACCGAATTAAGCCTCCAAATTTTCTGTATAGGTTAAGACTAAAGGCAATTCAAAATTGTAATTAGATATTATTAAATTAGCGATGGTGTTTATTTTAAACGAAAAATACTGTTTTGAGATTAATAGTTTACCAATGCCTCGCCATAAATCAAATTGTGTATACCAAAAACGTAAACGTCTGTTGGCGGATATGATGATACCAAAAACGTATTTAGCCCCGGCTCGCATTTCGTCGTTCGGCGGCGTGTCGCTGGGCGCGGCGGGCGGCGCGCTGTCGCTGCGCTGCGTGGTCGGCGGCGCGCCGCCCCCGGCCAAGCGCTGGCTGCGAGGTGGCATTCCGCTGCATCCGCGCCCACCTTTCCACCTCGACGGAGATGCGTTGCTTATAAGAGGTAATAAGGTGCTTTTCCATGTCACATAAGATATTTGGACAGATTATATGTGAAAATGAGAAAATTATATGTGTTTAGTGGTTATACTTATCTTCATCATCATTTCAGCCGTAAAACGTCCTCAGCTGGACAGAAGCCTTCCTCAAAGTTTGCCACAATAGCCGGTACGGGTTTGTGTCGTGTGCTCATTGGAGGGTTTTGCAGACGGGTTGGCGAAGGTACTGCTGCCCACCCTCCACCTAATCTCATAATCACTTTTACGACACCCACGGGGTGACATAGGGTGGTGGTATTCTTAGCCAACACTACATGGCTATTACTATCATCATCATCATCATATCAGCTAAAAGACGTCTGCTGTGGAACAAAGATCTTTTAGATTGTGTCATCTTTTTAAGCGGAATTTGCCAGTATTCACCACGCTTGGCAAGCAGGTTTGCTGGTAAGCTGGTAAGCTGTTTTATAGATAGGACGCTGCTGCCCATCCCTCTGTTTTTTCCCTTGTCACCTTTTACGACATTCACGGAAAGAGATGGAACGGTACTATATTCTTAATCCGGACATCTCCGGAATATAGCTATCAAAAGCTAGTCGATTTACCGAATGTGTATCTTCAAACCAATTTTGCCCCCTTTTCCAATTTGATGAAGACGTGCCGAACGAGGTAATCGACTGCACATAACCAGTAATGTATTTTTAAATCTGATGTCATTGCACCAACCGTGCTGTCAAGTCAATTGCAAATTATTTTTGAGAAGAATATGAAATAAATCTAAGTACACTTTGCTGTTATTTCGTTTCACTCAATTTATGTTATTATAATTGTCCTAGTAACAAATAGCACCAACCCATCAAGGTGACTATGGGATTAGCCGGAGGATAGGCAGTAGTGTCCTTCGAGCAAATTAAAAACTCAACTGCTATCGCTAACCCGCTTGCCAAGCGCGGCGATTATGGCCAAACCCCCCACTGGGCACACAGCACTCCCAGACCAGTCATTGTGGCGATCTTTGGGGTGCACCTGTTTCCAGCAATGGACGTTATTTGGCTGGAATGATGATGAATCAATATAAGTCCACTGCTGTTTATATACTTTTATTTTTAAAACAGTATTTCAAAATTGCAGTTCCTTTTGGTCACAGGTTTAGAGCTATCTCACGCTGACAACTACACCTGTGTAGCGGAGAACCCTCACGGATCTGATTCTGCGACATGGCGCGTGATTGTACTACGACCGCCTGCGCCTCCAGGGCTGGCACTCTTGGAGGCACGGTCAAGGGAACTGGAGCTTGAGATCAGGCCAGCGCCTAGAGCACCTGGACATGCTATCCCTAAGACTTATAGCTTGCATTGGAGATTGGCTTCACCCGAGGTGCGTTGAGAATGGATTAACTTATATTTGGTACGGAAAAAGCCCGTCTTGTCCGTTCAACTTCAACTTATGGCTTCTGTATAGTATCTTCCACAATTCTGCCAATGTCATTTATAAAGACTACGTTCAGATTAAACCATCTTTAATTATTCATAAAATATTTCACTAAAATGTCAGCAACATCGTACGGTTTTCAATTATTTTTGAAAGCAATCAAGTCAAGTCTTGTCCCTAGCATTAGCTCCACAGATGAAATGCTGTCATCTCCAAGAAAAGTTTTGCCATTGAAATTTAGAATAATCAATTATTACCCAATACATTTAATTGCCACACACATCATCTACACTTAATGTATTCCTAATCATGTAAAATGGATATTTAATAAATCTTCTTTTTACATTTTCTTCAGTCCTTATAGTATCAGCTTATAACATTTAAAATTATTTTAGGGGGAATGGAGAATACAACTTGCTACTCCCGGTTCAGTTACTCTATCGGGACTGCGCTGTGGTTCCGCATACAGAGCCTATGGTTCTGCTGGCGGGGCTCCAGGTTCAGAACTAGCTGTAAGAACATCTGGTGGTCCACCCACTGCCCCTCCAGACTCTCGGTGGATCCGAGCGAATGCTACTCACGCGAGGTTTGATACCAGTGCATGGACTGATGGAGGGTGTGGACCCGTGGCTTTAAAGCTGGAGTGGGCAGGGTCTGGTGTGGCTGGTGCTAGGGATGTGCCTGTTGGCGGAGAAGTTATATTGGGCGGTAAGTTGCTTACACAAGTATAAAAATAATAATAATATGTGCTGAGTAAGAAATTTTAAACATGGTTTTTGGAGTTTACTCCTTAAGAAATGATTTGAGTTATAAGGCCCGGTACGGCAATTTTATGAGGAGTAAAATCAAGTGTAACACTCGGAAAAGTTGAGGCGTTTCGTAGAAAGAGACAAACATATATATCTGTAGGTTTGAACGTGCAAAAGAATGAGATGGAATACATTACACAGCGTATATTATTCTCGGGGCCTCCTCTTTGTGCGATGCTTCGTAATCTCACTGTATAGTTCACCACCTCTGGTCTGAGAGTTGAATGTTGCGTATGTTTGTACGTGTGTGTTGTGTGTTGTGTGCTTGCGGGTTACGAAGTTCTGCCGCAACTTGTATACTGCTGCCGACTACAGGGTATGCATGCTGTATAGTAAATACTTATAGTAGCATTTATTGTATCTATACAACGTACATAAACAGCAACCTAACCATCAACTTTCAATGTTTTGATTTTAAAGTTTTCTTGTACTTCTATGCATTGATACGTGTATTTTTATGTACTATTAAACAAATCATATTATTATTTTGTAACATACTTTATGTCATACTCTTTTATTGATGTTACATAAATAATCCGAATAATTACAGATATATGTTTGTTTCTCTTATCATTTTAGAAGACACGTTAATTTACCCTCTTTTTCTATTTGATACATATCATAATTATCGTTCGTAAGGAGTAAACTCCAGTCGTGGGTCGGAGTTGAAACACACACTTTTTTGTTTAAAATCTTACTTATAACTTTCGGTTTACACTTTATGATAAGTGTCTATAAAATAATGATTATACCTTCATGATATCTAGGTTCCCAGAAAAGAATAGACCACTCCTCTCCACCCATACGTGTTGACCAAGAGTTTATATTAAGACGACGGTCAGCATTATCCTTTTCTACTAATAAAAACATTCTGCAATCACCAATCTGCCTGCCGAGCGTGGTGATGATGACCATATATGTATGATTGCTCATTGTAGTGACGATTGGGAGAACCATGTTCATCAGTAGACGTTGACGGGCTGTGTGATATCTATTTCTCCGACGACAAGAACGTTTCTAATCCTTAGGTCTATCTCCGGGCTCCCGGTACCGCGTCGCAGCTCGTGCGTCTAACGAGGCGGGTTGGACCCGCGAAGTGTTTGAGTTTGCGACGCAAGCGGCTGACGGCCACTCAGCCGAGGAGGTAGACGCGCCGTTCCCAGCCACTGCTGGAGAACTAGCACTGCTACTAGCATTGTGCGCTGCGTTATCACTAGCAGCTCTTACCATCCTGGCCATATTACTGCGGAGGAAGAGGTAAGCCTTATAAAATCCCTGCGTAAATATAGGGTTTGACAAGAGTCCTAGGAAATAAATCTTTACAGGTAACTTCTCACGAAGGAGTTTTTACAGTTTCTGAGAAATGGATATCCAAGAGCCAGCCTTTTGTTAGCTTAGTAGGGATCTTAATTCTTATCAAATTAAGAATTAACCACATGTTTTCAAATATTTTAAGCAAATAACTCATTATTATAGAGAGACGAGTCTGTGACAAACGTACAGTCGGACGCACACCTCATGACGAAACTTTGAATATTTCTTCTTTCATACCGAACCCTAAAAAGTAAACCAGCAGCTGCTAGCGAGCTAGCATTACTACAAGCGTTCATAACGGCATTTTCGTAAGCAGCGCTCTATTCTCTAAATTATTCCGCGCAGGAAGAAGAATGATCTAGATTTCTTTAGGATTTTTTGTAAACACCAACTCCTTGGTTGCCATAGATGTTCTAGAAGTACAAGTAAGCCCAAAATGTGATGTACTATCTGAAAATGCTCAGATTAATCGGTCCCACTTCTAATTGAGTGTATTTTGTTATTGACGAGTATTATTCGTAGTTGAGACTAAGAACTAAAGAATCAACCAGCCCTTAACAGTTTCTTATCGTCAATACTACCTAAATCATTACAAAATGTAATTAGTTAATCTTAATAAGTTGTATATATGATAAATATATTGAGTCCGAGTAGTGTCTGGATTAAGAATCAGTCGCATCACTCCATCTCCCCCGTGGACGCGGCGACTAAGTTAAACTAGTGGTATGGGTAGCACATCCCTTCTGTGTAATAGCAGTAATGCTAAGCTCACCAACCCGCCTGCCAAGCGTGGTTGAGCATTAGAAAGTTCACCCCAAAATGACGAATCACTTGTGAAAATCGTGGGAGGCCTTTCTTTAGCGGTGGAGGTCGTTTGTTTGATATGATGATGTTTATGTTCCATGTCTTTTTCGGAATAAAAAGATTACCCCTCCCTACCCATGTCCGTCGTTAAAGGCGACTAAGGGTTGATATCTAGGTCATGGGTAGCAGCATCCTCTCGTAGGCCAAAATCAAAATACTGAGATCACCCATTAGCTTGCCAAGCATGATTATGGCAATATCCCATATTACCGCACATTGTAAAGATCATTGGAAGGCCCCGTCCAGCAGTCGACGTTAACGGGCTGGTGTGTAAGTTGATACTGTGCCAGATATTTAATCAAACCGTTTGTAAAAACTTCCAATTACTACCTATAATAACCTAACGTTTAGTAAACAGTAAACCTAAATTAAAATTCATATTTGCAGACTTCTAACAAACGAAATATACCGTGATCAAAGTCTAGGCTCTGTGAGTCATTAAGCTGAGTAGAAAGAAAATTATTAGTAAAAATAAAGGTGATTCGTTAGCGTTTGTGATCTGTGCTTGACAGAGTGCTGACATAAGCGGTGTCGCTTCATCGACCCTTTTCACTCGGCGCTCTGACTTTCAAGAGGCGTCGTATATGATGTCTGTACGTTTCAACGACAGTGATTCGTTTTACGTCAGGTTTTACGTGAAAATTATTAACGCGCCATCGGTTCGCATCCGTTTATTCTCCATCTTAGATGTGTGACAAATTCGAGACAGCTCTATGCGACATAAACTAAGATTATTGGATGAAGTCACATAAAAAACTGATTTGTACAGTGCCGAAGCATGTCGCGTAATGATGTTAGCGCTAAATGTAGACTATATAGGAACAGCAAACTGTTTAGTACTTTCATTAGATCCATATTGCCAACGCTCACTCAGGACGATGGTCGGGTTTTTGAAAATCTTCAAACCTAGTTTTTTTTAAAGTGAATACTTCTTTTAGCGCGGTACGCATATTTTTAGATGAGATAAAATATCAGGACTCGCGACACCGTTTTGAGACGCAGCTATAGTGTGTGCATATAGGCATGTACACATAGTAGACCACGAACGCGTCTAAATAAATAAAAATAAAAACATTTACTGCTATAAAATTTTCACTTCTGTTGGCACTCCCGGAGTGCAACCCGTATTTTTTTTGTAATAAATCCTTGCCCAACACCAGGATTTCTTCTGTGTCGTGGGTGAGTTTACAAACACAAATTCCACACACAATTACACCCAGACACGGAACAACTACATGCAGATCGTACAAATATATTTTGTTCCGTGCGGAAATCGAACCCACGACCCGGTGCGCAGCAGCCGACTGTATCAGCCACTGCACCAACCGTACCGTGAAATTTGGCACTATGACTCTATGTAAAGTTCATTTTAATGATTTGTAACTTTGTTGCTTTGCTGTAACTCTGCCTATTACGATGCAACTTTAACAATTGAGAAAGACTTTTGATCGTGATTGATTCATACGCTTACATTGTGTTGTATCTCAGTGTTATTGTTTATTGGTGTTAACACATTTTGTTGTTTAGTTCTTTTTTCAAAATAGGTATTTAGGAAGCGTTATTAATATTCCGAAGTCATAAATTCTGATCATTCAGAGTTTAATGTTTAAAATAATACCTTGTTTACTTTTAATTACACTGTAAGCTACCCCTTGAAATTGTATACCATTCCAGTCCATCCAATGGTTGCCTGAAAGAGATCGCCGAATGGCGACAAGACCGCTAATTGTACCTTTATGGAAGACCATATGGTAAAAATTGTTTAACTTTTGTTTTATTATGGTGTGCAATAAAGAGGATTTATTATTATTATTACATTCTACAGGATCCTACAAACATTTCGAGGGGACAATTAGTGAGCTATAGTGATCGCGTTTATTAAAAATAATTTATGATTTTTTTTATGACATACTAGCGCCAGATATATGACACGATATTGCCAAAAAAATCAAAAACACTATTGATCCGATCGCTACCAAACTTCACAGGACATACGCTGGGCTAGTCTGGAGTTACCTGAAATTTTCATTAAAATCGGTCCAGCTGTTTTGGAAGTTTTTTCTCACCATTCTATTACGAACACCCACACAAATAAAGGATGTATTAAACGGGCGGAATTTGCTCGCAAAGCAACTTTATACCTACATTAACAATTAGGAAAAAATATGTAAATTACAATTCTGTAGTAAACGCATCCCAGTTCAGAATTTTAATAGGATCCTATGATATAAAGGAATAAAATAAAATACGCTTTGTCATTAGAGGACTTCAACTCAATGGTCTTTCTCGTTGTACCTACACTAACTGCACAGCAATTATCAAAACAACAAAACAATGGCAACACTGGAAATATACGACCCGTAAATTATCCACAGTAGTTAGTAAGTCAACAGGCAGGGCTGTAAACGTGTTTTACGATCGACTTGTAATACATTTTGTCTACACTGTATGAATATTCACTGGCTATATTCATAAACGGTTTTATTTAAACTAAATGTGACCCAGATATCGGTTGCTATACTGTGTGCATACTTCCTAGATGTACCTTCAATAGACATTGCAATAATGATAGTATTATATGCTTAACAAAAACATTAAAAAAAAATTAAACCTTGCCCCACACTAGGATTTCTCCTGTGTCGTGGGTGCGATTGCATACATGACATCCACATACAATACACCCAGACCTGGAACAACTACGTGCAGATCATACAAATATTTGTTCCGTGCGGGAATCGAACCCACGACTTGGAGCGCAGCAGCCGACTGTATCAGCCACTACACCTACCGTGCCGTCACTGAATTTTGCCATTACTGAATGTGTTTACCGCATATGTTATATGTTTAGGAGTCAGTAATATGCATTGACTTGACTTTGTAATTAGGCATTATTTTCCAGTGTTTTCCAGCAAGCTGGAAACTTAATGAATATTAAATGACTTATTATTTACGCGAGTCGCAACCGTACAATCGGACGCAGGTGGACCGATAGTTCTAAGAAGCTATAAACATTATAAAGTAATTAATAAAATTTCATTTTTATTGCTAATTTACGATGTAAATTACATATTCATCGTAAACCATAGTCTATGTCTGCAAGTGTATTTGTATTTCAATCACAACCATCGTTCGTATTAGTCGAAGGACGCCCACTGCTGAACAATAGATTTTCACCATTAATCAATTTCAATCACCATTCTCCTTAAACAGTACCGAGGGTGCCGTTGCTCGCGTATCAACGAGTGCTGACAAGCCCGCTTGTGGAACGTACAGGGCACCACACAATCAAGCCACGAAACTGCCTCCGGACCCACCAGGTATACAACCGTATACTTTTAGTGACGCGATGGCGTGGAGGTATTCACAATAATTTAATGCATCTGTCAACCATGTCTGTATTCATCCTTTGGTACTCCAAAATAGTCGTGAATCACGGCTACATAGTCAAGCTGTATATGTATTCCAGTAGAAACTGATATAAACTGATCTCGCATTGGTAGGGTTTCCGTGTAATGAGAGCTAAGCTTACACTGGAAATATATGGCTTGATATGTAGCCGTGTGTACTTATGATTTAAATGTGCGACATAGGTATGCACGCCGGGGCAAATATGATTTGGACAATGTTTCGTTTCGTTCGCTTGCCTATGTAATGTGACATACCTACACATTTTTGATGTGTGAAATCCGGGACGGGACAACTTCATAGAAAATTGGACGTAAATAAAAAATGGCAGCACTTCCATCACTCTCAGTCCGGCGGCATGTTTTTACATGTTATCTAAGACCCAATTAATATTGTTTTGTTGTATTTACGTGTGACAACATAAGTAAACATACCAAACGATGCCATAAAGTTTAACCTCATACAACAAAAAGAAAAACAAAAGAATAATTTGGTCCACCGAAGATGACACTTCTTAAATTATATCATTTACACGATAATTGCTTTGTGAGCAGCTCCATTATTATGGTAAAATCATTTGTAATGGAGTTGTCTAAACTTGACTTATATTCGACAAGCGGTTTCGTCTACCCATACCTGGACCCATGTAATTTTATCCTCAATACTTTCGAATTCTTAACATCAATGTCCATCTTAATACTCTTCATTATTAATTTTCTTTTAAACCTTGGGAATAAAATCTACTAAGAATTTTATGCTTCGAAAACCTTTTACTAGCTTTCAGGACACTCACTCGGGGGATTTAATATTTAATACTTGGGTTCCAATTTCATGAAAGTCTTCTTTAAGCTTGAAGGAATGGGTTCAAATATCATATTATCTATATAAAGAAGAAAAAATGAGTAAGATGTTGAGTGATCCCTACCTACTTACACAATTATTGATAAATATGTACGTACCTTCTGTTATTAAATCATCGTAGCTAGCATAAAAATATATTCAAAGAGCATGAGGGATCAGTTTTATCAGTTTATTTATATATCAATTTTATTGTTTAGTGGATTTATATAACTTACTTTTTATTGAAAATTCAAATTAAGAATACAGTCGAACAACAATAAAAGTATCAATCACAAAATCAGCTGATCAGTAATAAATCTGCAATCGGCTACGATTTCTTAACCGGCGTATCTATGAAGCTACAGCGTAGCTAACGTGTAATCTATTTATTTACCTAACCGATTGCCAGTCTTACAATATCATGTTCATCGTGTTCTAAACATCACCTATAAATGCACCTACTTAAAATACTAATTATGTAAAGCAAAGTAAATCAAGCATAGACTGACTGTTTTACGAAGTATTGGCCTTTGTTCTTGAATAATACCTCGTCTTAAACTCAGCTCACATCCACAGCCGAGCCGAGGGCAAGGACATAGGAAGCGACTAGGAATGCAATTCTCTAAGCTCAAAAATAAAAACATCCTTGAATACAGGGGTGCAATTCCTTAAGCTCAAACATCCATACATCCTTGAATACAGAATCGAAATAACGGTGTAAAACCAATTCGATATTCGCCAAGACATGATTGAAGCTATTCAAGGACACATTCCAGAAGGTAAGCCATGAGGAAGGGTCTTAGCGAATACCAATTTGGGTTATCACCGTTATTTCAATTCTGTATTCAAGGATGTTTGAGCTTAGAGAATTGCACCCCAGCATTGAAACAACGATGAGAACCCATTTGACACCTAGCACCCCATCGTTGTAGACAGTGAGCGGTGACGGTGGGTCTTAGCGATTACTAAATTGGTTTCTCACCCATGATGTTTCAAAACTGTACAGTATATATGGATGTCAAGAATGTATGAATGTTTCAGATTTTCAGCAGCAACGGCCTACTCAAAGCACTGCCGATAAATATCGATAAATACCGGCTCTGCAAAATTTCACACCATACAATCTGGCAGAGATACTGCATGTAGGGCCCTGCAGGGAATTGCATTGCTGTTTACACACTTGTCCCTTTCCCTGTAGATTGCCGCGGACGTGAGCAGTGTTTACAATCAGCTCAAGATATAGGTCTAAAATGGCCTACTTAAAGCACTGCTTGCAGGGACCTACATGCAGTCTCTTCCTTTGTGCTTTGAGTAGGCCACTTAAGATGACCTCGGGGGAATCTTTTACAATCCCCTCGAGAGATGCCTGGGGGGGGGGGCCTCTTTACAGTCACCTTCCCTCCACTAGAGGGGATGATCTCTTTACAGTCACCTTCCCTCCACTAGAGGGGATGACCACTTTACAGTCATCCCCTCCGAGATGTGCCAAAAGGCGTGGCACCAACGGGTGGCTCTAGATGGAGATCTTTCGAGTTCCTGGAGCCTCCCTTCGATGCCGACGATGATCACTCCGGTGGTTTTAGCCGGTAGGAGTCCGGCATGCCCCTTCGCCCTTTCCCGGGGCGAAGGAAGTACACGAGGAATCTCCACCGGATCAATAAAAAATAAATAAACAAAAGGCCACTTAAGATTACGGATCCGATATTTGGAAATGTTGTTAGATGTCTACGAAATAAGTCCGTACGCGACGTTCGCCGGTACCACGCCGGCGCCGGCGGGCGGCGCGCGTGCTTACACGCTGCAGCTGCGCTCGCTCGCGCGGCACGACGACGACGCGGCGCCGCCACAGCACCCTGCTTGCTGCGACGGTGAGTGACTCTAGACTAAGTATGAAACCTTTTTTTTTTGTTTTTTTTTTGTTGGGCTTCTCGCATAAATTTCTGGGAAATGTGGTTGCTTAACCGGTCATTTCTGGCGGAGCCAAAAGAGGCCTCCAGCCAGGCTTAAAATTAAATTAAAAACTTAGCAACTTTCGCTAAGGGTGCCCCCTGCGGGACACGGACCTCGGCTTAGGGCGTTGCTGGGGATAACAAGCTATTGTTTTGGGGACAGCTGGATCGATATTATTTATAATATATCAGGGGACATTTAAAACTATAGGCTCGGCACAGGCCGGCGCGAGCAAGAGACGGGAGGGAGAAGTGCTAACTAGAACGGGAAGGTGACGCGGTGATAGGCCTCCGCGACGTCGAAGAGGGTAGTATGAAATCGTCAACGGGGGACTTTTATTCTGTTCTTTATTTTCTTTTTTAAACGATGCCCTACAGTAATATTTGTCCTGTATCGTAGGTACAGTTCACAAACATACATCTCACAGGCATCACTCAGACCCGGAACAAATATAGGTAGTTCATACAAATATTTGTTCCATGTGGGAACCGAACCAGTGACACGCAGCAGAAAAAGCTAATCACTTAGCCACTACACCAACCGTGCCGTGGACCTTAATACCTATATGGTTATCAATTTAACTGATTGACAATTAGGGCTCCGATGGGATTCAGCTATGATGCTAAACTGTAATATTTCGTTGTAAATTCTCCAGTGTGGTCCCTTATTTGTTATGAAATGAGAAATGTACCAATCAACTACCATAACAAATCAGCTCATTACTATTCCACTGCTGGGCACGGGCCTTTTCACACGATGAGAAAGGTTAGGCCTTGGCCACGCTGGACTAGTGCGGGTTGGCGGACTGGACTACACACACCATTGAGAACATTTTGGAGCCCCAAGAGTGCAGGCTTCCTCACGATTTTTTCCTTTACCGCTAATGCAAGTGATACTCAAATTCTGATCCGCATATAAATCCGAAAAGTCAGAGGTGCAAGCTGGGATCGAACTCAGACTCTCCTGTATGTAAGGCAAGCATTCAACCACAAGGCTATCACTGCATATGTCACTGCATAACAACTACCATAACGGACCATAATACACTATATTATTATATCGAGTTACTTTTTTGAATAAATACTGGAACCATGTTAATAGCTCAAGACCGTCTCACTGACGTCGCGGAGGCCTATCGCCGCATCACCTTCCGGTTCAAATTAGCACTTCTCCCTCCCGACTCTTGATCGCGTCGGCCCGTGCCGAGCCTGTAGCTTTCAATGTCCCTTACTACATTTGAAATAATACCGATCCAGCTGTCCCCAAAACAATAGCTTGTTATCCCCAGCAACGCCCTAAGCCGAGGTCCGTGTCCCACAAGGGGCGCCCTTAGCGAAAGTTGCTTAGTTTTTAATTTAATTTTAAGCCTGGCTGGAGGCCTCTTTTCGCTTCGCCAGAAATGACCGGTTGAGCAACCACATTTCCCAGAAAAAATGTATGCGAGAAGCACAACAAAAAAAAATTGCTCAAGAGCTCAATGGTGCAAATGGTTCAAAGTTGTATATTAACATATTTATAAAAGGTATTTAATTAAATACTCTAGTATCCGAACTTTAATCAACTGGTGAATTATTGATTTCTCATAGTAAAACTCTTTCACACGGATATTACATTGCGTTTCTTATAGATGTTTGTTTCTCCTGACGTTTCGACCACGAATGCTGCAAAGCGTCAGAAAAAACAAACATAAGAAAACAGTTTTTTTATAATGAATAATAATCGCGAAAACCTAAGACATTGATTAATCGTTACGAAACAATGTAACATGTGCAAATTGTATGCAGAAGAAACGTGCGTAGATGCATGCGACGCGCAACGGCGACGGAGACGCCGACGACATTATTGCCCGGACCATGGTGAGGAACCACAGTGCCAAAAAATGCATTAATTAAATATTGTTTAAATCAAAACTACTGTTTACCTAATGATTAATGTTAATTAGTCACCTAGTGACTTCATTATGTTTTTTCATCCACTATCCCCACTGTCGCTTAGTATCTTACTTTGCTTATAAAATCCAAAACGGAAATGGAATGGCCTATGTTTGTCAGTAGTAATCTAATAAAATTCAAGCGTAAGCAATTATCTGACCTTCAGACGGATGAGATAATTCTCAATTGTATTTGTATTTTTTGTAAATGTGTGTATATTTTAGAAGAAAACAAAGTAAAAATAAAAAATGTCTGAACGTCATTACAGCTGACGGGTCTTTTGAATTTAGGTAACAGATCAGCGTGACTTCTCCACATTATCGTTGGCTTATATTATAACACATAATCAATAGCCGACATAGTTTCGAAATTTAATGCAGGTTTAATATGTATGATTCACTTTAATATTGACATATAATTCCATACAGTTTACGTAGAGTTGGTATTTGCAGCGATGTTGTTGCACTGCAATCTGTCTCCCAAATTAAAAAGGCCTTAAAAACATTGATTATAGAGATTGATTATACACAGCGATGAACAAAGGCCTCCCCCATAGATAAGTCAAATAAGTCAATGGTATCGTCATTTTGGTAGGAATATGCCAGGACGATCCCTGCTTGGTAGTCGGGTTGGTGAGCGCAAAATGGCTGCTGAACCACAGAACGGACGCTGCTGCCTGCATATCTCTGGTCACGAGCCTCTTAATTGCTTTTTATAGCATCCACGGGAGGAGCTGGAGTGGTGCTATATTCTTAATCCCAACATCACACGGACAGTAATAATTCATATCAGGAAGGACAGTAATAATTATATATCTAATTAATTACAGAAATATTTATTAATCGGTGTTATAGCCGGTCTATTTCTACAGCTGTCCGCGACCTTCCTTGCTCGACTCTCTTGAATGACTGAACTTGACTTGAACTGTGACGCCTACGCGAGATTCTCTAACAATAATATTTTCTTTGTTAGCAGGATGCTCACAAGATTCAGGAAGTTGAGAAAACACTGCCAAATTTTTAAGTGAAAAATATCTAGTCAGTATAATAATATAGTTAATTCGGTTATACATATTAATATGTATACAAAAATTTATACAATAATATTGTCTATTTATATTGCGATGTTTTTATTCACTCTGCCTATTTTCCCGATAAAAAAATATTATGTGACACATTATGTAATACTTAATTACCGCTTAAGCCTGCATAGATGTAAACTATTAGTAATTTAAAAAGGTATTTTTTATGAAGAGACCAGCGTGTCATTCGCCAGGTAAGCTCTAGTGTGATCTAACGGGGAGCTGGAGCCCTCTACGGTGCTGAAGATGATCGCTCCAGTAGTTTTAACCGGTAGGAGACCGGCACATCCCTTCGCCCTTCCCCAAGGCGAAGGAAGTTTATGTAGAATTTCCACTGGAGTCCAATAAAAAAAAATCGTACCCAGAACAATTGTTATCATCATCATCATATCAGCCAAAGGACGTCCACTGCTGAAAAAAGGCCTCCCCATAGATTTCCACAACGAACGGTCACATGCCGCCTGCATCCAACGACTCCCAGCGACCTTCACCAGGTTGGCTGTCCACCACGTTGGAGGTCGTCCCACGCAGAATTTTCCTTTGCGCGGTCTTCACTCGAGAACCTTTGTGCCCCAGTGGCCATCAGTTCTACGTCCAATATGCCCCACCCATTGCCACTTCAGCATTAAACTTCAATTGTAATTAACAGGAAAGAAGCATTTCATACATAAAGCCAATATTATGTATGAAATGTGAAGAAAAAAAACGGTCTAGTAAGGATTCTACTTTTATTCATTTTAGTGTAATGGAATATTATCATATACAACTTGTAATTACAATAACCCAAAACCACAGACCCACCAACTGATTTCTTATCAAATAACTTGATGTAGAAAATATTTTATTATTTTTATAAATAATTGTAAAATTCATTGTGATTTTTGGCAGTGAATCTCATAATTATTCGATCGATTAATGCTATTTATAGAATGCAACTTTTGACAGTTTTGGCAATGATATATGACTCAAAAGTTTCAATGGCAACATGTTATACCTACCAAGTTCTAAGATAAGTGTATTAGGATTAGTTGCGCAAAGGTAACCGCGGGTGGTGTAGGTTTTTCTCATTTGTAAAAATAAATCAAATTAAAAAGCAATTTAATCTGTTCTACGATCGATTTTGAACAAACTAGTTTCAGGTTTTGGGTTATTTTAATTACACGTATACAACGTGTACAATCTTACGATATCTAAACTTAAAAGCAATTTCGAATTGCTGCTACACAAGCAAAATTATGTCGCACTAACATATCATGAAACACTATTTTCGTGTGATGCTATTTTATTAGAAATGACAGGCTATTCTGTGCATATCCCACATCATTTAATACATAGAGTATATTATAAAACAAATATATTCCCATCTACACGAATAAAATGTCCTCATAAGTTACACAAAACCTCTCTAAAACTGAATATAACATTACAAGTAAATCTTACTGAAAAGTAAAAATCACAAGGCAGTAATTTAAATATACTATGTATTATTGTTCTACCCTGGTACAGGTCCCAGCGTAAAAGAGGCAACGAATTGCGGCCATAATAAACATGTAAGTATACTTGTACACTACTATTCTAAACAGTTGAAAGAACAGTGCACGTGAATTGGTATGTATTCGGCTGAAAGCAGGAAAATCAAATAAACAAAACGAGACAGGAAAGCTTTACACAAACAGCCCTTGGTCATGTTTTTCATTACATAAACAAACATTATTTGATCAAACATTCAAACGAATAGAAATGGGCCGACAATAATTCAAGATCAATATTGCATATTATTTGCACCTCAGGGTCCTTTCGCATATTCCATGATGTGCGCGACCGCCGCAACTAGTTTTTGGTCGCTGCAATTTTGGTCACATCTGTGAGGATGAAAAAGCACATACTTTGTAGCGTTTCTTAGCCTCGCCAAGGGTGAATCGAACATTATGCTTGTAGGGTTCAGGTGTGAATAGACCAACGTTCTCCACGCATGGGTGTCGTAAAGGCGACTAAGGGTTGATATCAAAAGGATGGGTAGCAGCATCCTCTCGTGTGCTAATTACAGCATATTGCGATCACCAATCCGCCTATCAACCATGGTGATTATGGAAATATTCCCTTTGACCGCTTATTGTAGTAAACACCAGGATTGGCCTAGTAACAAGTATGTGTGGTCAACATAACTGATATTTTGTTTCTGGTAATATGTGAATCGGTCGGTATATACGGTCACTCCACACATTTCTCTCAATAATACAATTAAGAACAAGCATTTTGCATTCTTCAGGGTGCCATATGTCCGAATGAATAAACGGAATCCTTATATGATTTCTCGTGTCTGCCCAATTTGCACTGAATCTTCTGGACCAATTAAATTGGTACAATAGATAATTCAACAATTGACAACATCTTTCATTATCAATTAGCAATTTTCCTCTAAAATCCGGTACCATACATTTTTTAGTTACCACAATCAAATTTAGGTCAGAAATAAAAAAAAACATGGTAGATAATATATTCATCGTACGAAACCATCTCCGCACGAGTTCAACTCGCACTTGTCCGGTTTTTTCTTTTCCTCTCCCATCATTAACATTCTCTCAAATTTCGATCTACTGACAGTCTAAGGAAGGGGTGACCAAATAATAATAATAATAACGTTCTTTTGGGCTGTCGTTATCGTAAATTAAAGCAGCTACTTGAAATCTTCATCCCTTTTGATACAAAAAAAAGTTTATCATAAGAAGGTCTTTAAGAAGCTTACAGAACGCAAGACAATTTGCGGCGAGCTGAATGTGAGTGGCGACACTGTGTACCCGAATGCTCCAGAGAGTCGATCAGGGCTTCGTTTCCGGCTTACCTTTATTGGTCAGCTGGAGTGGAACCCCATGAATGCCCGCAGGACTTTCAACTCTGGCTTGCCTTAGTCGGCAAATCAGAGGGGGGCCGCCAGAGCTGTATGCTCAGGGGTGGAAGTGTCGAAATGGCGTAATAAGGGGGAAACCCGCTCCGAGACTTCAAGATGCGCGATAGTGAAACCGGTGCCGCACCTCTCGATATCCCGACCCACTCTCACCGGTGTTGCTCCATGTCGCCTGTAGTGGTGGCCATCTAGGGGGTATATCTTGTGAGTGGCAAGTCACCTTCTGCCACGGAATGTCATATAAAGGTGGAACGGCAGACGCCGTTATTTCCGTTTTCAGAAGTATTTAATCAATTTACCACCGATTGCAATAGACCTTATAGTTATAGTTACTAAGACTGCATTTTATAGTGCAGCCATGGAGCGCCCCCGGTTAGTCTCCCATTAAATTTTATACTAAAATTCTCTAAAGGGCCTCCGCGTGTTGGACCCTTGTCCCCGCGTAAGTCTATCAAAACACCGGGTTCCCTCTTACAGGGGATATAAGCCCGTGAATAGAGAGACTTGTAGATAATAAAAAATAAAAACATTGTTACTTTCACAGAAAGAGGAAAGATAGTCACAGTAATATTAATAGTTAAGCCTTATACCTCGTTTCATTAGTACCTACATAAAAACTAGCATATTACTAAAATATCTTAATTATAGCTTTAAAAATATTACTTGGAATTACTATTATATAGTAGAAGTAGTAGTAGCGTCCTGCACAAACTGTGTCTGTTTCGGGCCATCACTTTACAATGTGGTATGGGACGTCAAATTCATGTAAAGAATAACTAACATGAAAGTATTTTATAACAAGCATTTAGGTACAAATATATAAACTAGACTATACAAGTATACAAAAATAAATACTTACAAAGTAATATTATGATCATTTCAATATTTCTAGATCTTTTCTATGTCTGTGTAGTTGAGTTTGGTTAAATATTCTGACAACATTATACTACATTTTTTATAACTTATACTATATATGTTTAATAACTTGTTGAGCTTATTATACAAACAAGATCCTAAGAACACATAAAATGTATAAGCAAAAACATGTCCAGGCTTTATGCAAACCAAAATTGTTACTGGGTCAAAAGGATGTTCAGTGTGTTGGTGTAGTACGATCTTCAGAATAAATAATTGACTTACTGTTAGAACCTCACGTGGCATGTAAAGCTGGTGCGTGGGAAATCTAATAAAGCAAAAAGTAGCATCCTTTACAATTGCTCTTTGAGCACGTTCCCTCGAGTAAGGTTGATTTTGCAGCAACAACCTGTGGTGGCCCAGGAAGTTTTGCAATGAGTAAGAATGGATTAACACAAAGTTAAATCATCATCATTTCGGCCGAATGAAGTCCACTGCTAGACACAGGCCTCCCCCAAAGATCACCACTACGACCGATATGGGTGTGTCGTGTGTTCATTGGGGGGTCTTGCCATAATCGCGATGCTTGGCAAACGGGTTGGCGATCGCAGTTGAGTTGTTAATGTACTCGAAGGACGCTGCTGCCCATCCTCCGGCTAATCTCTTAGTCGACTTTTACGACACCCACGGGATGAAATGGGGTGGTAGCATTCTGAGCCGGCACCACACGTCATCATTTAATTTAACCTGTTTAAATAATTTGTAGTCGTTTATTTCATATGTTTGGCATTAACTAAACTGGGGCAAGTACATGCAATGTCAGCGAACGTACGACAATAATTCGCGTAAATGTTTAGGTTAGTAAGCTGTATGTTAGTGTTTCTAATTGTGAACGAAATTTATTTTGTTTTACCTGTATTTAACGTTAAAACATTTTTATGAAGCCAATAAGACAAATATTACAGCAATTCCGAGCGTCTTTATTGACTTAACTTTTTATTGACTGAATAAAAGAACAGTGTCATCCGCATATGCCACCATTTTAGAGTGCCAAGCTGCACAGGTCATTTATAAAGAATAAGAACAAATTAGGGCCCAAAATACTTCCTTGTGGAATACCATAACAGCTACAAATTTTATGTTCAGAACTTGTGTAGTGGGCAATTTTATCACATTGATGTCAATCGTAAAGATAATCAGAAAAAAAATGAAGTTGTACTACTCTTATCCCAAGTGGTTCAAGCTTGTCCAATAGTATAATACAAGAAATAGTTTCGAAGGCCTTGGCAAGGTTAAGAAAAATCCTGAAATGTTCATGCTATCATCCAGATTGGTACTTATAAAATTTTACAATTTGTGAACTGCTTGGCTAGTATATCTTTTGGCCCTAAAACCAAATTGACTACCTGAAAGCAATTTGTTATTTTCAAGATATTTAATTAATCTTTTGTTTATTACTTTTTTAAATCGTTGAGATACCTGTTAAAACTGAAATGGTTCTATAGTTATTAACACAGTTTTTTGACTCCAGATTTAAACACAGACAACTGTTTTCAGCAAATTAGGGAATGTTACTTTAGATAAACATAACTAAAAATTGTTTTCCAGTTTGGCCAACAAATCTTTCACATTTAAACATTTCAAACGAAACAAACATAAAACAATATTCAAACTATAAAAATAAGGTGATCATTGAGTTAAATTTTATTGTTGTAATTAAAACATCATTATCATCATCATATTAGCCAAAGTTTGTCCACCGCTGAACAAAGGCCTCCCCCATAGATATCCACACCGACCGCATGTCATGTCGTGTAGAATATATAGTAATTTAGGGGGAATTAGCCAGCACTTACCACGCTTGGCAAGCGAATCTGTGAGCGCAGAATGACTGCTTTTCCATAGACGCTGCTGCCCTTTCCCCTGGTTTAGAGTTCCTTAGTCGCCTTTACGACATCCACGGGAGGAGATGGAGTGGTGCTATATTCTTAATCCGGATACCACGTGGAATTAGAACATTAGCTTACAAATCGCTACTTATACTAAAGCGATTTGTAAGATTAGTCTTGCATAATAATATATACTTATTTATTATTGACAGCAAGGTTGCGAAACATATATTATAACAATTAATCTGGGATCAAGACAGTCAGAATACGCCTTAACCGACAGGAATCAATTAGTCAGTAATCCGCTTACAAACGTTAACGGTAAGGTTGATCCTTACCGCGTTATTCACAGCGATGCTGTTGCTATCCAGATATTAGGATCTTAACCGAAGTAATAATTAAACTATCATAATCTGGGTGCGATCAGTGAGAATGGAAAAGATTCTTGTAATATGGGTGTCATAAAAGGTTCTAAAAAGTTGTGTCGGTAGGGCCTCAGTGTTTTATTACACAAAAGTAAGGCACGAAGGTAATACGTAGCTTTTTTTGCTACATTAGCAAACATTAATTGAAACCGACACAAAGCGGTGCAATTATAATGTTTATATTGGCTGACTGTCACACCAGTTTGCTCTGTGACGTTAAAGCTAGTGGTAGTAGGATGCGACGTCTGGCTGGCCGGCTTAACAACATCGACAACTATTAGGCCCTAGCTTAATTATGAGGCATTCAGTCAGTCATCAGGGCATCTGTGGGCTTAATACGATGCCGAAAAGCAGAAACATAGACGTGTGAAAAGTAATAAAATAGATCCATTTTTTACCTTTTGTTCACACTGGATATCTTCGAAATCGTGGGTTTAGTTTACAAACATATATCTAACAGGCAAAAACACCAAGAGCCGAAATAACTATCTGTGGGTCTGACATATTTATTCCGTGCGGCAATCGAACCTGCGGCATGTAGCGCAGAAAGCTAATCGTGCGTGTTTATAGGAATATGCATGCATACATCATCATCCTCATTTCAGCCAATAAATCGTCCACTACTAGACATAGACCTCCCAAGATCGCCACGGTCGTGGTGACATACACACAGAGATAGGAACTGGAATTTTGCGATAGTTTACGGTAGAAAATATTATTATCACGGAAATTAAGTACATATTAGTGCAATAAAATAAAAAAAGAGTGCTCAAACGCTGCAAGAGCTCAGCACAATGCTCGATGATCTCAACAGAGTTTCCCAACAGGTGGGCCTTAAAATGAACATGGGCAAGACAAAAGTCATGTCAAATGTCCATGTCGTGCCCACCCCAATATCCGTTGGGAGCTCTGTTCTCGAAGTTGTTGACGAGTATGTCTACCTAGGACAAACTGTCCAGTTAGGTAGGTCCAACTTCGAGAAAGAGGTCAATCGTCGAATCCGACTCGGCTGGGCAGCGTTCGGGAAACTTCGCAACGTCTTTTCGTCAACAATACCGCAATGCCTCAAGACGCAAGTCTTTAACCAGTGTGTGTTACCAGTGATGACATATGGAACAGAGACGTGGTCACTCACAATGGGCCTCATAAGAAAGCTCAAGGTCACTCAGCGAGCTATGGAGAGAGCTATGCTTGGTATTTCTCTACGGGATCGAATCAGAAATGAGGAGATCCGTAGAAGAACTAAAGTTGTCGACATAGCTGAAAGGATTAGTAAACTGAAGTGGCAATGGGCAGGGCACATTGCTCGTAGAACTGATGGCCGTTGGGGCACAAAGGTTCTCGAATGGAGACCGCGCACCGGAAAACGCAGCGTGGGACGACCTCCAACGAGGTGGACAGACGATCTGGTGAAGGTCGCTGGGAGTCGTTGGATGAGAGTGGCATGTGACCGCTCGTTGTGGAAATCTAAGGGGGAGGCCTTTGTTCAGCAGTGGACGTCCTGTGGCTGATATGATGATGATATGATGCTCAAACGTATTTTAAGTAATAGTATAGATTAGATAATATAAATATTGTAAACCGTTGTGTCCAACATTCTACTTATGTGTTAAGTTTTTCATTATAATTTTTATTAAAATTATTTTGATCTTATAATCACATTACACAAACAGTTTCTTCTCCCCAGCTTAAACACTAGGAAAAAGTGGGCGTTTTGGGGGTAAAGTACTATTTTTAGTTTAGTTTATTTTAGATTTTTAAATTTTGATCAGAACATATATTGTATTCGCGTACCTAATAATCAAAGTATATTGCGTTATGCATATTTACATTTAATGAAAAGTTTTCGATTATGGTAAGTAGGCTAAGATATGTGTAAAATAGATAGATTTTTGTTCATTTAAGCGCTCAGAAAGAAATATGCCTTCCAAATGGTTTTGGTCCTTTTATACTTAATCTTCATTTTATAAAGCATTTCAATGAATTAAATAAACGTAACATTAGTAGTTATGTACAAAGTATTCCCAACCCAGCAACTGACCACGGTGCACGTTAAACTCATCCGCGCTAAGTCAATATCACAGGATGTAGGCAGAACTAATTCACACAGAAGTTACTCTGTGAATTATTCCACCGCAGCGCAATCTACAATCCGCAGAAGGGTTCCGACAGAAGCAATTAAGAGCGCCGGCTACTCTCAACATATGGCGGCCACACAAAAATGTAAGTAAATTGTCGGTACTTGCCCACACTCGCACGCACTATGAGAATATCAACCTAAGAAAAAGCTGTGCAGAAGTTTTATTGTACTGAGCGTAGTTGCTAGCTAGCCAGATAGCCAAGATGATACAAATGATTTGGTGTTCAGTTTATTAACAGTATATAAGGAATAACAAATACAACTACTAAAGAAACAACCGAGTCATTCACGTTACGTTTTTATTAAATCAGAATATTCATAATGTCGGTCTTCTATATAAACATTTAAAAAAATTATGTTCGTTTGTTCAAAATCGAAAATCTCGTAAGTTTCTTTACGGATCGTTTTGAATTTACACATCGTGGTACTCTCGTACGCGCATGTTTTTATATAATTAGGAGACTCATAATATATATATATATAAAAAATACGTTCGTTTTTTCAAAATTGCAAATCTCCTAAAGTTCTTTACCGATATTTATATATCGTTGTATTCACATACGCGTATGTTTTTATTAAATCAGTGGACTCATATTTTATTTATTTATTCATAGTTAAAGTCATTTTGTAATTATGTCCATTTAGCCACAGTAACGCGTGGCAGGGTAAAGCTAGTATATTCATAAATAGGATTTAGCCTGCGAGATAATGAGATACAAGTATACAGTTTGTCCTAGAATCTTCTCTTTGTTCGGGCTTTTGTAGTCGCCACACAAACTTAACTAGGCTGAACTCGACTGTACATGACTGAACTCGACTGAAAACGACCGAAAATTACTTAACTCGACTGAAAACGACTGAAAATTACTTAACTCGACTGAAAACGACTGAAAATGAATTAACTCGACTGAAATCGACTCAAATCGACTGAACTCGAATGAAATCGACTGAAATCGACTGACCTCGACTGAACTAGACTGAACTAGACTGAACTAGACTGAACTAGACTGAACTAGACTGAACTAGACTGAACTAGACTGAACTAGACTGAACTAGACTGAACTAGACTGAACTAGACTGAACTAGACTGAACTAGACTGAACTAGACTGAACTAAACTGAACTAGACTGAACTAGACTGAACTAGACTGAACTAGACTGAACTAGACTGAACTAGACTGAACTAGACTGAACTAGACTGAACTAGACTGAACTAGACTGAACTAGACTGAACTAGACTGAACTAGACTGAACTAGACTGAACTAGACTGAACTAGACTGAACTAGACTGAACTAGACTGAACTAGACTGAACTAGACTGAACTAGACTGAACTAGACTGAACTAGACTGAACTAGACTGAACTAGACTGAACTAGACTGAACTAGACTGAACTAGACTGAACTAGACTGAACTAGACTGAACTAGACTGAACTAGACTGAACTAGACTGAACTAGACTGAACTAGACTGAACTAGACTGAACTAGACTGAACTAGACTGAACTAGACTGAACTAGACTGAACTAGACTGAACTAGACTGAACTAGACTGAACTAGACTGAACTAGACTGAACTAGACTGAACTAGACTGAACTAGACTGAACTAGACTGAACTAGACTGAACTAGACTGAACTAGACTGAACTAGACTGAACTAGACTGAACTAGACTGAACTAGACTGAACTAGACTGAACTAGACTGAACTAGACTGAACTAGACTGAACTAGACTGAACTAGACTGAACTAGACTGAACTAGACTGAACTAGACTGAACTAGACTGAACTAGACTGAACTAGACTGAACTAGACTGAACTAGACTGAACTAGACTGAACTAGACTGAACTAGACTGAACTAGACAGAACTAGACAGAACTAGACTGAACTAGACTGAACTAGACTGAACTAGACTGAACTAGACTGAACTAGACTGAACTAGACTGAACTAGACTGAACTAGACTGAACTAGACTGAACTAGACTGAACTAGACTGAACTAGACTGAACTAGACTGAACTAGACTGAACTAGACTGAACTAGACTGAACTAGACTGAACTAGACTGAACTAGACTGAACTAGACTGAACTAGACTGAACTAGACTGAACTAGACTGAACTAGACTGAACTAGACTGAAACAGACTGAACTAGACAGAACTAGACTGAACTAGACTGAACTAGACTGAACTAGACTGAACTAGACTGAACTAGACTGAAACAGACTGAACTAGACAGAACTAGACTGAACTAGACTGAACTCGACTGAACTACTCTGCTTACCACCTCAATCATGTATTCATCTCATTCTCTTACAAATTAACTAAAATATAATATATACAAAGTACATAAATATATAAAGTTTCACTTCTACCGCGTGTGACTCACACTTGTCAACTTTTTTATCTACTCTCATATCGTAAAATTCGAATTATAAACTTCAAAACGAGTTTATACTGACATACGTTATAAACCATAAACTTATTATATACACAATATCGATTTTTTTTTTATCATTATAATACTTTTTCTGTAACAAAATAATGTTATTAAAATATTGTTTTAGTCCATTACGATACAGGGAAAATCCAAGAAGTTAATATCACGAAGCAGATTCCTTCAATTTTGGTTTCTAATGGAACGCATATGCGGATTGCGCCTTTTTTATAGCATTACAATAAAGTTTTTATTTAAATTATTACTTATCGGTGACAGCGCCTGCTTAAATACAAACTATTACTTACTCTTTTAACTTTGATCTTTTATTTAGTAAGGCTCTACCTCAATGTATGAGATAAAGTAGTGTCTGAAACTGCACTTATCTAGGTATTACAACACTCATGTGATACTATTAAAAACCGCGCCTAGGGCTCGGTTTCACATTCGTGTTTTAAAACCCCTGATTCTACAATAGTTTTATAAACTATTATATGAGCTTATTACAGCTCTAGAAATATAAATAAAGCCCCGAAACATTGAATTAAGGAAATATAATAGTTACAAATTATTAAACAAAAATAGGCGCCTGGCGTTCAAAAATCTTGTTATACTGCACCGGGACCGTAATTTGTAAATCCCCAACTAGAAGCTATATATTATGCTGTCTATTATGTGAGCTAAATAAAAGCGGGTCGCCAGGTAAAAATAAAAATAAAGAAGTTGACAAAACACTATTACGAATAAAAGCTACGCGAAGTTGATGTAGTTTCAGAACGGTTCCAGTATATTACCGTATATAACACGTTTATATGCAAATTTTATTCCCTAAATCCGGTCTGACGGAAAACGGTCTCTCCAAGTAGGTATTATCAGCGCGTGGGCCAGACCCGGCCAAACTTTTGGGTCGACTTGATAACACATCCCAAATACGGCACCCACTGTGTCCATTACCTTATCACACAAACTGAATTATTTGAATGTAGTATTAACATAAATGTCATATTACTATTTCGTTGAATATCTCATATATACCAACACGAAATGCGTAGGAAGATTCGTGACGGATTACGATTAGAGTAATGAAAGATCATCGAACTGAGTAGAGAATCATAGACGAGTAATTGAGGTTATATTTATAAATGTTCGGTCACAAAGTCGATTACATACCTACTCGCAATTATCTTTTCATCGGAATACCGTTACCGAATCTCTCTTTTAATAATAAATTTCGCTTTATATAGCCTAAATGACACACAAATAGCACATAGTATTTGAGGAAAATGTTACAATTCCGGTAAACATTTTGCAGGAGTTTGTAACAGGAACCGTTAGGTTTAGGCAAGTACATAAAAGCAGATTATCCCGTCTTATGTGTGCTATTAATCACAGGTTTGGAAACTTACACCAATCTCGAGGGCTTTTGCTACTAAAGTGTGAGACATGGATATTATTCCGGTATAATGTTTGACTTATCTTTACGCTCATTTACTCTTCATAGGATTAGCGGGGTTTTGAAGGAATGTCATCGTAATTTTTTTTATAAAGATTGCAGGTTACAATAACCATCATTATTCTGAAATATTTATTGTCCCACTGCTGGGTAAGGATCTTTCCTCACGATGAGAAAGGTCCACCTTGCTGGCCTAGTGCGGGTTGGCGAGCTACACACATAATTGAGAACATTAGGGGGCCCTCAGGTGTGCAGGTTACCTCAGGATGTGTTCCTTCATCGTTAATGCAAGTGACAATCAAACTCTTGATCCGTAAATGAATCCGAAAACTCAGAGGTGCAGGCTGGAATCGAATTTATACCCTCCTGTATGGAAGGCAAGCGTTCAACCACTAGGCTATCGCTGCTAATCAATATGTATATATAGAACAACATATTTAAATAAAATAATATTGTTTTTAATTAGCATCGTTGTTGTTAGCATATTACGCCGTTTTATTCATAACCTGATCAAAATCACTCCGCCATCAGTTTTACAGTGTTTCATTATTTCATGAATAATTAATTAATTAAGTCAGTTAGAGTTTACAATACATTATTCAACTTTGCTAAGCAACAATTTCATTATACAGCGCCCAATATGTGTGTGTTGTAAACGTTTAGTGAAAAATATTTATTGATAGATATTTCTCCGCGTGGTGAGAATATAACACGATTCACGAAATGATCCACGGGAGAAGATAGATTAGCTATCTCGTCCCGTGGGTCTCGTAAAAGACGACTAACAGCCGAAATTAATAATCAATCGAATGCAAAATCTTAGGATTTGGGATTTAGGGTGTGTTGTTAAATTGTGATGTTAACACAAAAACGAATGAAGTTTAAACTATTGAATCTAAAGTCTTTAGAATAGATTGATTATTAATTTCGGCCGTTACAGATTTTAGACTCTAGGGATGGGCAGCAGCGCCCCTTCGGTGGAACAGTATCCATAATGCGTTCACCAATCCGCCTGCCAAGCATTTCAATTCAAGTCTTTACTGCAGTGACAGATGGTAGGTTTAAATCTATGGACCCCGTTTTTGTCGTTTATTAGTAGGAGAGAGGAAGAGCTGCTTATTTACTTTAATTTTATATTTTATTAGGTATTTACCTTTTTTTTTTTTTTTTTTTTTTTATTGGTGCCCAGTGGAAATTCTTCATGAACTTCCTTCGCCCCGGGGAAGGGCGAAGGGGTATGCTGGACTCCTACCGGCTAAAACCACTGGGGCGGTCATCTTCGGCACCTAAGGGAGGCTCCAGGTCCTCGTATGATCACACTAGAGCTGCCCGCTGGTGCCACGCCTATAGGCACATCTCGGAGAGGGTGACTGTAAAGTGGTCACCCTCCCGGGGGGATTGTAAAGGATCCCCTCAAGCGTCCCACGGCAGCGCGTGACCACGTGCGTGCTACCGTCTTCTCTTGGGTTGCTTGGTGTGAGCACGCAGATTCCCCAATCTACGCACCCGCGAACCCAGAGGTCCCCCGCCTTATAGCTACGGCAGGGGGTTTCAGGCGTATGGGAATTAGGCGCCAGGGTGGTTGTTACCCCGGCGCCGTCTCCTCCTTCTTCGAGTGGGATCGGCCCTCTCCCGATCCCGCTCTGCGGCCTCCTTCTGGAGCATGACGCTCTCACAGAAGGAGACCACTGCATTCCAATTTTTGTGCTCTGCCAACATAGCCGACACTACTGCTGGCAGAGAGAGATCTTGCCCGATCCAATCGACCAGGATCCGCCGCTCGGCGTCCCATGCAGGGCAAGCCTCGAGCGTGTGTTGTGCGGTGTCCTGGTCGCTATCACAATGGTGGCATTGTGCCGTAGCCTCACGTCCTATCCTGTGCAAGTACGCACCGAAACAACCGTGCCCGGTGAGCACCTGCGTCAGGCGGTAGATGACGCGCTCGCTCCTTCTGAGCCAGGCTCCAAAGAGCGGCAGGACGGCCTCCACGACGCGCTTGGTCGCGAACTGCATCCGCAGGCGGCGGCGCCACTTTCCAAGTGCGCGCCGCCGAGATTAGGTCTTTACCTATGAAATTGCCGTTTTGTACGACATAAAGTATAGTATATCTTTTCTATTTTTTTATCAAAGTTAACCTAAGTTATTTAGTCTCTTATGACCAGAAAATTCACTAACTGCAGTGCCATTCTAAGCGGAACGCATTAAGTAATGTGGCGAATATATCTGGATATAATATTCAGTGCATTATGCAAAAAACTACGCAAAATTTTAGAACGTTTCCCACGTTCACTGTGCTTAAATTGTTCCGTTCTAATCTCATATTAATAAAATAAAATATTTTGTGGTTATTATAAGAATAACGTTTCTTTGTTTGTTTGTCCCGTATGCGTTCCTATACCAATTTTAAATTCAATTATCCGATTGAATTGAAACTTTGTACTATTGTTGTTGGCAAAGATGAGCACATATTTATTTTCTATCAATCATTAAAATTCGAAAACATATCATCATTATCATATCAGCTAACGGATATCCACTGCTAAACAAAGTCCTCCCATAAGGCTTCTGGTCACGGGTTCGATTCCCGCACGGAACAAATATTTTTAAGATCTGCAGGTAGTTGTTCCGGGTCTGGGTGTATTGTGTGTGGAATTTAAGTCTGTAAACGCACCCACGCCACAGGAGAAATCCTAGTGTGTTCAACGTTTCCCACGTTATAAAAAAGAAGGAAAAAAGCTACAATCGTGTTGTCGTTTTGGAGGGAAGGTACTCACCACGCTTGGCAGGCGGGTTGGTGCGCGCAGAATGGGTACTGATCCACAGGAGGGAAAAGACCACTAGGCTTTTCCACATCCATTTCTGCATTCTGTAACCAATAAAATACATTTTTAATAGTTTGTCATGTTTGGCAGTATGACATTCTTATCCATAGAAAAAATGCATAGTGGTATTTGACTGAGCATCTCAGTCCTTTGGGACGTAAAAGCATTGGTCCCAGTTGTTAGTATTAGACCACCCCTTTGGTTTAAAGTCCGTAAGTCACCTGTTATGACATCCTCGGGAGCCTCCTCCCGTGGATGTGTGTGTGGTGCTGTATTCTGAATCTAATGATGACACGGAAATAAAATACATAGCACAAATAAAGACATTAATATTTTATGAAAGTCAAAGTCGATGGCAACATTATTTCAAACATAAAAACTAAAGCCCCTTAAATAAAAACCAGTATCTACTACAACAATGAGTAAAGATAAACTTGGTTTACAATGATGTATAAGATTTCGTTGAAATATTGTCAGTGAAACGATTTAGAACGCGTTGTAACTAAATTGAAATAATGAAGACAGCCGGCGCAATCCATCTTTGTCTTGACTGAATTAAATTAAGTCCAATTCTGTCAAACTAACAAGCGGACTGCGTACATGTTGTCCTCAAACTAAAGATTTTGGAAGCTGTACATAAGCTTTAGTCGATATGGTCACATTTATATTGATTTTAATTTGGAAATAGGTTTACGTCCTTATGACAGAAATTAAAATATACGAGTAATTTAGTATATTTTCAACTAACTGGCATCCGCGGTTTCACCCGCGTTTAATTTAAAAGAAATTTAGAGTACTTCGACATAGAAATTTGACATAGAATATATATGTTGGATTTCAAGGGTTTTATTGTTTTCGCGCGGAACCCTAATTATTTTTCTAAAATAAAAGTAGCCTAAGTTATTCCTTATAACGTCAGCTATCTGCCAGTGAAAGTCCCGTCAAAATTGGTTCAGCCGTTTCGGACACTACCCGGAACAAACAGACAGACAGACAAAAAATGTAAAAATTGTTTTTTTGTTATAGGTACCGTATATACTTTCATATGCATTTAGTAAAAAGCTGTTATTTTGACATTACAAACAGACACTTCAATATTTATTTGTATAGATTTATAAAATAAAAAAATCTTAATCCTAAAATGTCAGTTGGAGTGGGGTAGCGCATATTATCCGAATCATGTGTCCTTTTATTTGAACTGAAGACCGCTTTCTTCGCTCAACTTGCAACAATGCTGGCCTCCTACAGTGACAGGTATACGCCCCTAAGCAGTAGTGTTTAAACTTTACTGTGTTCCTGTGAGAAGGGCTCTGTAGTTAGTGAAATTACTGAGATTAACTAACTTCATGTCTCGCGGTGACGAACGCAGTGTGGTGCCTAGAGGGGCTGACCGATTTACAGTCATCCTCTCCGAGATGTACCTAAAGGCGTGGCACCAATTGGTGGCTCTAGATGGAAATTATTCGAGTTCCTGGAGCCTCCCTTCGGTGCCAAAGATGACCGCTCCGGTGGTTTTGACCGGTTAGATGCATGCATGCTAGATGCCGCTTCCCGCTTTCCTGGAGCGGAGAAAGTACATGATGTATTTCCACCGAATCACTAAAAAGAAAAAGGTGTTGCGCAAAACCAGGCGAATGACTTTAAAAAAAAGCCTTCGTCAGCACTTGAAGCCAAACACCAGCTCTAAAACTTCCGCTCCATCTTCTACTTCCATCATTTCAGCGAAACTAAGTCCACTGTTGCAGGCCTCCCTCAAGATCACCACAACTGTTTGGGTGTGTTGTGTGTTCATTAATGGGGCTCGTCATAATCGTCAGGCTTGGCAGGCGGGGTTGGTGAGTGCACAATGGCTGCTGTTCCGCAAAAGGTACGCTGCTGCCCATAGTATAATATAAGTGTAATAAGTAATAAGTGTAATAATAAACCAACTCAAATATATGAATATTTACATTTATTCGTGTATAAGAATGTATTTTAATACAGCTAAATAAATTTATACTAAAATAAAATTAGATCCTTCATGCAAACTTCCCGGAATACTTCAAACGTACTGCATTATCGTCTTCCATTCCCGAAAAACAAACGTATCGCCAATATGCGCTGTACGACTGATGTAGATTGGGTAACACTGAATATTATAAAGATACTATTTATTGCCAACTGTTCATATTTCTATTCTAAATTATATCGATATTACCGCGACACTCATTGATGATCTGATAGGTGTCATATTTTCTGAAACCTACTACTGATTTGTGGCAAAATGGCCCTGCAAACAATAAACAGTATAGAAATCAATGTTTAATTTGTAAGCACACATCTACACTTTTCATAGTGAGAGTACTTTTACTTTATATCCATTAGAAACGAATCTTATTATGTTCATACAAACAGTTTTAAAGTACGGACGAATATTTTACGTACGAAGTAAGTAAAATTTTATTTAAATTATATTTCTTTGAAATACTTTCATGAAATGGTAGCGGTGTAGTGGTCGGCATTTGGACGGTGCTGCTTTTCATATTTAATACTCGTGTTGCGGCGAAAAGCGCCATTCAGCGTCCACAAATTTCAGTTCTTCTGTAGCTAACCTTTGCTATATAAAATAATAAATCACATTGAGGCGCTCTAAACACATAACGGATTTGTTTTTCATCACCCGCACGTGCACTGTCTAGTTATGTAAACGGGTCCTTACTCTAAATGAAGGTAGCACTGTGAAACCGTATTGTGTTTCCGTAGATTTTGTGAGAGTTGCGGTTGCTTTAATAAACAGTAAATTACAATTTAAATTAGTGCAGTAGTGCTGTTCCTCAGAAGGGGGATGCTGCTACTCATCCCTATTGGTATAGTGTCCTTAGTTGCCGTTTGCGACATCCACGGGAGGAGATAGAGTGGTGCTATTTACTTAACCGGCCACCACACTGATGTTGGTGGGTTACAAATATAGTAATGAATACTTAAATATTATAAAAATCCAATAAAATATATAATTAATACATATTGAAAAATATATAGGTACCTAGTAAGTATCTAGGTAATTTCAAATAACATTTCAATCAACAACAAACAATACAATATTTATGCTACACTATTTGAGATTTCAAGGACTCGTCATCACAAACTGATTCAATTGAGAAAATTCACGAAATTAGTATGTATGTCAAACTGACAGACGAACCATTTTCATGTATGATCGTTAAAAGTAAATTTTGTTAACGTAACGTTAAAAATAGTTAACTGTCCATGAACTCACCAAAGGTCTTAGCAGAATACCAGCGCTGCTTCATCACGAAGTAGCACAATGCTGAGCCATTTTGTTTCTCAGATAAAAATTACACCAATTTTATAAAATTGAATTTCTTTTTTTACTGTCAGATTTATATCTTCTGCCTATTGTCAATGTGTGAGATAAAATAAAATGAGATTTCTTTCTTTCTTTATCTTTCTATTGAAGCATTGTTTTTTTGAAACGGCCTACTTTCTGCAGATATCCTTCACACTGACGGGTACTTCATGAAACCAAATTATTAAGTACTCATTTACTATCAAGCCACGATTATTTTTATCGTCGTCATCGTTCGCCTAGCATGTTATTTTCCAGCTGATGTTCAATGCTCCAGTCATAGACTAAAGATGACGTTGTAATTAGATCCACAGCCTAAGCCGCAGAGTGGCGGTCTCCACAGGGTTGTCACAGAACACAGTACATTACCCAAATTTTATTTTTCATATACGTAGTTGTAAATTAAACAAGTACTTATCATAATCATCATATCAGCCATTTATACGTCCACTGCTGAACAAAGGCCTCCCCCAAAGATTTTCGTCGTTTCGATTTCGTCGCAATTGTGTCGTAATTTTGGGGGGTATTTGTCAATACTCACCCCGCTTGGCAGGTGAGTGAGCGCAGTATATGTACTATTCCACTGAGGGGACGCTGCTGCCCGTCCCTCAGGTTTAGAGTCCCTTAGTCGGCTTTTACGACATCCAACAGGAGGAGATGGAGTAGTGCTGTATTCTTAATACGGGCACAACACGGTAAATACATATACTTTTCCAGTCAAAAAACACAGACCTCCCACAAAAATCACCACAACCACTGGTTGTGATGTGTACTCATTGGGTGATTTTGCCATAATCGCCAGGCTTGTTAGGAGGGTTGTCGATCGCAATTGACTTGTAATTGTTTTCGAAGGACGCTGTTGCCCAACATCCGGCTACTACCATAGTCACCGTTTACGACGCCCACGGGGTGGGATGGTGAGATAATGCGAGTTTCTTTTGAATAACATAGTAACTATTTACCATAACAATAGCAAACCATTAAAAAATTGGCACCAGAGTTTCTATCCTCTATGTATACTATAATAAAATATTAAACTGTACATTGAATACTTTTCCAAAATTTCTCTTCCGTAATAGTACGGTCTAAAAATTTCTAGGACGATTGCAAAGGTCTGAATTGGAATCTAAGACTAGTTTTCGTAATCATCCGAGCTAATTTAAATTAATCTGTAAAGATATTTGTATGTATGAAATAAATAAATAATGGAATCCTTGCAGCTTCTGTGTGAGCTGAAACAATATTATTTCAGGAAATATCATTGTTTTTATCTGTTTACATATAGAAAGGAAAAGATAAAAGAAATAGTCAGTAAGGAAAAAAAAATTGGACACCACACGGAGTACAACGTAAAATATACGTAAAAGAAAAGTTGCAACTAAGAAAATATTTTCTATTTGTCCTCTGTTTTTCATTGTTACATGTTATTATCATCTATACTATTACTAACTTTCGGCTCTATTACCCTTTCTGCAACATCTTATATAAGTATTACGTATATAAGTCTTAACCTATGAAATTGCCGTTCTGCAGTAGGCAATTTCAAATAACAATATTTTTGTTTGTCTATGAATTTCTAATTTCTAATATATTCTATTTTATGGACATGATTTTCATTATTCAAAATCGGTCTTGATTAATGTTATGTTTTAATCACGTTTAAATAATATTCGTTGTCAGGAATACGTTAAATATTCGAAAAATTATGGAATATGATTACCGTCGAGGCAGCAACGCGGCACAAGTGGCATGCAACACCAACGACGTTTACGGAGTGAACAATACAAACGAACGCACAACCCGTTATTGGTTTGCCCGGTTCCGTTCTGGAAATTTCGATCTGAAAAAGAACCCCGTCGTCGACAGCTTTGAAAAACTTTGGTCGACAATGACGATATAAATTGTGGAAGTTGATGATACTCAATCTACGGCTCAATTAGTAACAACTTGCAAAAATATCGGTCCACTTGTGTCAAATTGGCAAGGTACAAAAGCTTGACGAATGGGCGCCCTGCAAACTTAACGATCATCAGCGCAACTTGCGTGTCGAGACACAGAAACGAAGGAATTTTGAACCGCATTGAAAAATGGAGTCTGTTTAACAATCGCAAGCGCTCAGCAAGTTGGTTAGATCCTGGTTCAGTACCCAATCAATGCCCTAAACAAAAATTACACGTATGTAAGTGATGGTCACTGTTTGGTGTTCTAGTGTCGGTGTGATTCATCACAGCTTTTTACCGAACGAGATGAACATTACTGCAGATGTGTACTGTGAAGAATTAAACACTATGATGGAGAAGCTCTCACATCTGCAATCAGCTTTGATCAATCGCTTGTCCCCGTTGCTCCTGTACGACAATGGTCACGCCCATACTGCACAACAGACGGTCTCCAAGCTACAAGAGCTGGGGTTGGAAGCTCCCATCATCCGCCATACACACTACCACCTTGCGCTTACAGACTTCTACTTTTTCCAGAATTTGGATAACTTTTTGGCGGGATTAAAAAATAGTAGACTTTATTTCTTACAAAACGGCAATTTCAGAGGTGAAGACCCAATAAATATCAAATGGAAACTGTGTTCACTTAAACATTAATGCATACATCTACGAGTATAGGAGAGGACACTGATTTCTGTAACACAGGTCTGTACCTGTACAGGTATGTAACATAATTTGTTAGTAAATATTTGTTATTATTATTTATTAAAGTTTAGAATGTTATTTTCCATTAACCATAATCGATCGTTGTATCACCCCTATCGGGAATGTGGAGCCGGTTGGCGAGTAGCTAGCAACTCTCAATCAATTTGCCGTCTTTTATACCTTTTACTCGGCCGACTCGGTCCTCCACCGTATTTTATTATATTATAACCCGATTGTATTATATTAGTAAAGAGCTTTTATATATACTGTTATTCGAATATCTCAAGTGCTTCGCTTTGCTGTATCGAAATTTAATTGGACATCAAGTAATAGAGTATCGCTTCAATAACAAGGTCAATTACGTTTGATATTAAGGTCTTGGCACAGAGATATACATTTTTAGTTTTTATTATGATGACGGTATTAAATTCGATAGGCTCATTTGTCGTCGAAAAACACCTCGACCTTTGTGGATTTTTTGTGGAGACCTAGCCTTCTACTCCGTCGCTGGCACAATGAAGAGTTTTTGTAGGAACCCGGCGCTTGTGTCAGCATCGAACTGCTTGTAATCATTTGGTACAGGATATACTGTTCTAAGGTGATTCGCCCTACGCCTAGCAAGAGCGTCGCAGTCACGCAGTGATTTTGACTGGACTGGTCGGTGACACCACTTTCCAAGTGCACGCCACCGAACTAGCCGCCTCAGCCTGTCGAACGCCCCTGAAGGTGGAGGGAGCGTGTCTAATTGTAGACCCTGATCGAGATTTGTATCTGCCTCCACCAGGATGTCGAAAGGTGGAAAACGCACCAGGAGAGTTGCCAACCCCGTAGGACACAGTTCGGTACGACCATAGACTGCAAACCAGTAGAGACGGCGAACTTCCTCACATGGTCCCCCGAGATGGGCAGCAGCCGGTGTAGTGTACCCACTACCCTCTCGACTCAGGGTTGAGGCGCGTGAAGTTCTCTTCGAAGCCCCAACAACTGACCAGGGTGAACCCCAGGTACTTCATGCTGAGATCCACCCTTATTCACGCGTACATACTAGTATCCACGAACTAGGTGGTTCTCTGCTCCGTGGCAGTTTGTGGAACCATAGCGCCTTGGTTTTTTGAGGCGCTATCCGCGGACCCAGGGCATGGATTTTGGCCATGACAATTGCAACCACTTGCTCGGTAAGCCAGCTGGTTCCCACGAAGGACTTCTCGCTTGCCAGCACCAGAGTGTCGTCAGCGTAACAGACTAAGCTGACGCCAGTAGGGAGAACGAAACGCAACCATCGGGCCATTAGCCAACTGACATATTAGAACCACCGAGCTGCAAATGTGTCCAATCCAGTCATCCCTGGAAATGATAGGGTACGGCTCAGCAACCACAGCAACGTTAATCAACCACTCCACCATGCTGTGGAGCAGAAGTTTCTGAATTCCGGCGCAGTGGTTGATGTTTGCTTGTAGGCGGTGAAACTGTGGGGGTCATTTATTGGCAGTTTATATCACCTCCTCCTGAATCAGTTGCGATCTTCGGTGCTCAATTTTTAGGGCCCTTTGGTTTTGCAGGGCAGGCCTTTATGCCCACCCGGTGCTCCACTGTCTTGCCTGCCGCCGCACAGTGCGGCGTGGCCTCATAGGAGGAGGACTCTTTGTCACCCCTGCCGAATCTGCATGTATCTACAGTGCTCAATTTCATTCTGTGGAGGTGCTCATTAATCTGAAATGCCCTGTGAATGTACACATATATTATCTATTGATACCTAAAGGGCTCTATAGGTAAGTAAAGCAACATTAATTCCCTGTAACATCGATAGTATCCTACAACTTGTGTATACATAGCTATTTTTACCAGACGTCTCCCTTCTCCAGCGGCGAGGAGATTAATTACAGAATTGGCAGTTTTAATTAGTTTTGTAATTAACAGCCGCGTGGCACGCCTACAGGGTGAACTAAAATAAATTACCATTTAATACAATCACTACGCGGATTAAATCGCCAGTGACTTCGCCGGGAGCTGAAAATATTTTTAAGGCAAGTGTTATATACTTGTGTAGATACTACCATATCGTGTGGGAAGTGCGGGTTTGAGTATACTTCCCACACGATATGATCGTATTAATTTAATGGATTCCTGGAACCAATTTATTGGATAATAAATGGAATCCCTCCAGAATAGTCCTCCAGAGAAATCCCAAAAAAAGCTTTAAGAATACGATGACAATGATAAACCGTCCTAATTTTGCTTTGTCACCATGCACTTTTTGTGAGCTTCTTATAAAACATTAATGTTTGAAGAATAAATGAAAGAATGTCACAATTCTTATCTAAGTAGAATAAGGCAATACTGCTTGAAAATATTACATTTGAATTTCCTTCGCTATACACAACAGTCGAAGGATACTCGATTGATCTCATCTCACTTGAAATAGTCGTTAAGCTCAATTCCATTTAATCAAAAAAGAATGCGCCATATTGTTCCCGGCGTAATTCGTCACAATCGGAATTGTGACAATTCCCTGGCGAGAGCTTTGAGAAAAATTGTCGCTAACGAGCTCGCACCCCTCCCCCCCTCGCGTACCAACCCCTTGCCCCCTATACTTTTAATCCGTACCACCCCCTTTATCCGTAGCACTTTAAAAACCCTTTTGCGATTTTCCGCACGGAAGAATTATCAAGAAAAAGGGAGCATTTATTCATTGTCCACGTTTTTAAATTATTCTTTATTAATCTTCAGTTTAATATCTTAATTATCTTCCTAACTCTATTTAAATGTTAGAAAGGAAGTGAACTATATTAGTGTCGAAAGATAACTTTAATAGTGAAAAAAAAGCTTGAGTTGTAGCGTGATACTAGACATAAGCGAAACTCCTTACGCATTGTTTGTAAAACGAATTTATCAAAGCTATAAAAATATAAGTAGTTGAGAAAAAAAAAATTATAGCAATGTGCGAGATTTTCGTCTTTTTTTTAACTTACTTACTTACTTTTTCTTTAACACTAGGATTTCTCCTGTGAGGTGGGTGCGTTTATAGACATGAATTCCACATACAATACACCCAGACCGGAACAATTACCTGCAGATCATACAAATATTTGTTCCGTGCGGGAATGGAACCCACGACCCGGAGCGAAACAGCCGACTGTATCAGCCGCTGCACCAACCGTAAAACTATACCCATGATACAAGATAAAGATATACATATAGGTATATACTGAAATAGTAGTGTGGGTAATCGCTCTTTTCATGAACAAAGAATAAAAGATTTTCTTTATTAATATTTAATTTAATATCGATTTCGTAACAGTATAATATTAATAAAAATAAGAGATTTATTTTGCCGTTTTTATAAATACATTAATATTAATGATAAATAATAATCCCTTCTCGGGCAATCGTTATCTGACCATGGGACCTAAATGCAATCCTGGAGGTCAGATTAGACCAGCTGCCTAGCTCTTGGCGAGCTGTATGTGAGTGGCGACTCTGCGTACCCGAATGGCCCAGAGAGTCGGTCCGGGCGTCGTTTCTAGCTTGCCTTTTTTGGCTGGGTGGAGTAGACTTTTACTCTGGCTCGTATTAGTTAGCCGAACAGATCGATCAGAGTTATAAATGTTCCCTACAGACGGTAAGGCTACAGATATTCAAGTAAAGGTGGAAAGGCAGATGACGTGGATTCTGAAAAGCCAAAGCAGCAGGACCCTTTAGTACAATCTATAAATTCATTAGATGTTGTGTTGGGAATTTACATTATTACTTATTGTTAACAATCATTTCCAAATTCAAATTGCAGTTAATAATAAGTTCCTTTAAAATTATTTAGGAACCAAACCCTAAAATCTTAATCTTTCTAAAGCTAACCAACACAAATTACCTATCAAAATATTGAGTATTAATATTTCATAACTGTGTTCTTTCGAGAAATTACGTAATAAAAGAAAAATACGAATCGAGTCGAAATAGGCAAATTTGTTCGGAGAGTATGTCCTCTTTGAGTTGCGTTCAGCCTCATTAGCGATTTTCCATCCGAACGATTCGTGAAAAGACGTTGAAAAGTCTTATTCTCATAATAGTATAACCATTATACCCGGGTTTGTTTGGATTTGTTACATTTTGTGGTCAATATTTGATTGAATGATTGGCTTGAAATTCAATGAAAATGAAATTATGGTTATACTTTAGCTTTTTTTGCTATCTAACTTTCATGCTTTTTAATATACTACCTGGTGCCGAGACGAGCAAGTCATTCGTCTGGTGGTAAGCGTCATGCCTGCTTGTAACAATTGTAATGCTATCCAGGACTATCCTTGCGTGGCATCACTGCGCTCGTCATCTCTAGAAATTAGTTATTTAGCCTCATAAGCCCAGTAATTTCACAAGCTACAGTGCCCTTGTGGCGGCATTTGCCGTGCTAGCAGCGCCTAGCGCTAATTGGTTAATTGAATGTACTAAGAATACTGCCGTGTGGTGTCCGAATTAAGAATTTAGCACCACTTCGTCTCCTCCGATGGATGTCGTAAAGGTACTAAGGGACTATAAACCTGAGGGATAGGTCTCTTTTATGTAGAACAGTAGCCATACTGCACTTACCAACCCAGCTGCTAAGCGTGGTGACTACTGGGACGCCCTCAAAATGACAAGACAATTGTGCGAACCTATGGGGGATGCCTTTGTTCAGCAATGGACGTCCTTTGACTGATATGAAATAGTCCTTCAGTCTGTCAGGGATACATACATAAAAGTCACGACTGCGATCATTTCTGAAACAGTCGCGCACATACAAACATACGGGGGAAACAGCGATTTCGCTTCCTTTTTGAAGTCGGTTATAACAGCCCTGAAAGTTTCGCAAGTTGCTAAAACTCACTGTGTGTGTACAAATATCTCAACACAAACAGACATATTATTTTACGAAATTTATATCGAAGCCACTCAAGCTGATAGACCTTTACGGAAGATAGTAATTTGAAACTTGTTCAGATGTAAAATTATTGTCGTCTCTTTGAGTTGCGATGTCACGGCTCCATGAAATCAAAAAGGTGAATTCAAAGACAAAAAATATGTTGCTCTTAAATGTTTGAGAAATATTCATATACGTATTTTAAGTTGCATGTCGGTTGGTCTCACTTTGACACATCAAATGAGGCTTCCAATAATCGTCTATCGTGTTTTCCATGGCATAATAAATGTAATTAGTATCGCCTATGGTTGAAATTCGACAAACTGTGTTTGAAATGAGAAAATTCAACTTGTTTTTGCATGATTTATTGAAATTTAATTTGTATGTAAATTCTTAATTCTTACCTTGAAGCTGTTGAAGAAAACAGTGGGAAAAAGGAAGATTAAAATTTTGTAAACATATAAAATTCCTTAAAGGTTATTAATGTAACTATTAGACGGTAGAAAATTAAAAAAGATAAGTGGTTAATCCATTTGAAAATAACGGAATCAACGCTGTGTATTTATTTAGATAACATTTTTTTAACGTATTAAGTATTTAACATGAAGAGAAGGCAAAGGGATCTTAGCTCATTGTTTCTTCTTAGGTGTTCAGAAAAATTCAAACAAAGCGCTGGTACGATAGAAAATTATAAATCTTTATTTTAAATTGTAGTATAGAATATTTTAAGTATTACAGAAATGGTTTGCAGATATATAGGGTACGTGCAATAATATTGTATAATAAAAGAAGTCATTGGGTACGTGATATCTACTTGAGGTCATTGATACAAGTGTTTCAAATTCCAAAATTTAAACCTATGATCAAAGTAGTTACGTCTCGTTCGCAATACTTAAATTTTTTTTTTTACGGAGGCATTTTTATACGCTCATACATGAACATGATCTAAATGTTTTATTTGATTGGTTAAAACGTTTTGTAACGAAACATCTAGTGTATTTAGTTTATTTTGCATGCCTACACACATGAGTTTTTGTGCACATCTATGGTCTTTCGTTGTCGTGTGGTGCCGGCTCAGAGTACCACCATCCTATCTCCCGTGGGTGTCGTAAAAGTCGACTAAGGGATTAGCCGAAGGATGGGTAGCAGCGTCCTTCGAGTACATTAACAATTCAACTGCGGTCGGCAACCCGTCTGCCAAGCGTGTCGATTATGGCAAAACCCCCAAAGAGCCCACAACACACCCATATCGGTCGTTGTGGTGGCCTGTGTCCAGCAGTGGACTTTATTCGGCCGAAACAATGATGGTCTTTCGAATCATATTAGTACAAAGAAAGGGCCTTGTTTAATTAATTCTAAATTATTTACTGTACACAAACAAAATACAGTGAAAACACAATTGGAAATTACATGTACAAAGGCGAGCTTAACTCAAAATTGAGTTTTCTACCAGCAAACCTTCGAGTGAGAGAGATATGGCAAAAAGCTTAGAGGTTAAGTAGAGTGTACACTATTTATAGAAGCAGAAATACAATGAACATTAAATGTATAACTTATACAAATATAACCAAATTGCATTATATACATACATATTAATATATTCGTAGATATACCTAGGGCGATTTGATAAGTCCATGACTTTGGAAAGAAGAAACACTCTTTTTACATATACATTTTTTTATTTTTCTACGTAATCTCCTTTCAACTCTACGCACTTAGTCCAGCAATGTTCCAACCTCTTCAACCCATCAAAAAAATATTTTTTGTCAAACCTTGAAAAATAGGCCTCAGTTTCGGCCACTACCTCTTCGTTTGACGAAAATCTTTGCCCGCGAAGCCATTTCTTCATGTTTGGGAACAGGAAAAAGTCACAGGGGGCTAAATCTGGCAAATACGGAGGGTGTGGAAATAATTCGTATCTTAATTCGACAATTTTTGATGTCACGATTGCAGACGAGTGGGCCGGTACATTATCCTGATGAAAAATTTTTTTTTTTCTTTGTTAGATGCGGTTGTTTCTTGATCAACTTTTTATTGAATCTATCTAACAATGCAGCATAGTAAGCTCCGGTTATTGTCTTGCCTTTATCCAAAAAATCGATGTAAATAACCCCTTGGCTGTCCCAAAAGACTGTGGCCGTCACTTTACCAGCCGAGCAAACAGTTTTTGCCTTCTTTGGGGCACGTTCCCCGGTAGAAGTCCATTGCTTCGACTGTTGCTTAGTCTCTGGTGTATATTGATGGACCCACGTTTCGTCAACTGTTATGTACCGACGCATAAACTCACTCGGATTGCGATTATACATGGCTAGGCATTCCTCAGAAGCCGTTACACGATTTCGTTTCTAGTCGACTGTTAGTAAACGCGGCACCCATCTTGCAGAAAGATTTTTCATGCCCAGAATATCATGTAAAAAAAATATAAAAACCCGTCCAGTCGAGATGTGCACAGCATCACTTATTTCGCGTATCTTCTCTCGACGGTCTGCCAAAACAATATCATGTATTTTATTAACCATGCCCTCCGTAGTGATCTCAATCGGCCTTCCTGGGCGCTCCGCGTCATTAGTGGTAGTACGTCCACAACGAAATTCAGTGAACCACTTATGTACCATCCCATGAGAAGGCGCAGAATCACCATAATACTTTTTCAATTTGTCTTCGGTCCGCTTAATAGTTTTACCACGTAAAAAATGTGTTTAATTAGCACTCGAAACTCGCTTTACTCCATTTCCAAAGAATACTTAGAAGTCGCCTAACTTTTTTGTTTCTAAAAAGCTTGTTTTCGCGCAAATTTGAAAAAAGAACGGCATGCACTTCGTGCTGAGTTTCCAAATATGACACAATTTTTTTTATTAAAAAAGGTTTTATTCAACCTTAAAGTCATTGAGTTGCCAAACTGCCCTCGTATACAATATCCAACTATATGTTATTTAGAAAGAAGATGCTTCTTAATTCTGCTCTTGAAAACGTCCAGAGAAGGGCTATTGTGAAGAGGATGTGGAAGAGAATTCCATAGGCGCACTGCGTGAATTGTAAAGGATCCGTCATAACGGCTTGAGGAGTGACGCGGAGTTCGAAGGAGAAGAGAAGAAGCCGTGCGACATGGTACGCCCCTAGGGACTAGATGCTCAAAGCGTTCACGAAGATATGCGGGAGAATTAGGATTATGAAGAACAGAATAAAGAGAAGACAGATTATGTGAATCTCGACGCTGCCGAATCGGCAACCACTCCAGCTTCGCCCGGAACTCCAACACATGGTCGTATTTCTGAAGGCCAAAAATGAAACGCATGCAGAGGTTCTGCAGGCGTTCAAGTTTGTTAAACAGTTCTTCAGTTGCATCGAGATAGCAGATATCAGCATAGTCTAGAAGTGGAAGAAGAAGTGATTGTGCAAGAATAACCTTTGTATGATGCGGAAGGAATTTTTGGAGACGTTTAAGAGACTGAAACGAGCAGAACACCCTCCTGATTACTGCTGAGATGTGAGTATCCCAGGAAAGATTGGAATCCATAAATACACCAAGGTCCTTAATACTTTTAGAATAGGCAATGGGAATCGAATCATACACAACTGGTGGGAGACATTGATGATCAAAGAGGTTGAACATATATCTGCCACCAACAATGAGAGCTTGAGATTTAGCTGGGTTAACCATGCCGTGTGGTGCCGGCTCAGAATGCCACCACCCCATCTCCTCCCATGGGTGTCGTAAAAGTCGACTATGGGATTAGCCGGAGGATGGGCAGCAGCGTCCTTCGAGTACATTAACAACTCAACTGCGATCGCCAACCCGCCTGCCAAGCGTGGCGATTATGGCAAATCCCCCCAATGAGCCCACAACACATCCATATCGGTGGTTGTGGTGATCTTTGGGGGAGGCCTGTGTCCAGCAGTGGACTTCATTCGGCCGAAATGATGAACCAGCGTCTGCTGCAAAAGATTTAGCCCACTTACTGATATTTTCAAGATTATTATTAATGGCAATAATAGCTTCCGCGATTTTCCCTACATTAAAGTGGCGATATAGTTGTAAGTCGTCTGCATAGAGATGAAAGTGAGGAGACAAGACCTTTGTGATGGCGTTTATAAAAATGGAGAAGAGAAGAGGAGAAAGAACGCCACCCTGGGGTACACCCGCAGCTAAATCACACCATTCAGAGGAGGCATCATCTGAGCGAACCGACTGCGAGCCCAAAGGTAAGAGTTAAACCATGCAATTACAGAAGAAGAAACATTAAGAGAGGATAGGATTCTTAAGAGGATGTGAAAATCAACTGAATTAAAAGCACTGCTAAAATCCAGTAAAACCATAACTGTAAGAAGTTTGTTCTCCGTGGCCAGTCGTATGTCGTCAGTTATTTTAATGAGTGCAGTTACAGTACTATGGCCAGGTCGGAATCCAGATTGGTATGGACTTAGCAGGCTATTAGAGGAGAGGTAAGAAGTCAGTTGTTTCTGGACAACACCTTCAAGGACCTTGGACAGTATTGGGAGAATAGATATCGGTTGGAACTGGATTAACGAGGAAGGATTTGAGACTTTGAGCAGCGGCAAGATGTGAGCCTTCTTCCAAGCTGAGGGAAAGAAACTTAGGTGCAGAGAATAATTAATTATATGGGTAATGACGGGAACGATTTCGTTCAAGATGGGAAGAAGCATTTGGAGTTGAAGGCCATCATCGCCTACCGCTTTCGTGGAGATGGATTGGGTGGTTTTCGTAATGTCTTGAGAGGCAACTGGATGAAAAGAGAATGAAGTACTTGACGGCAAAGGAAGATTAGAGAGATAGTTAAGGGTAGAAGATTTAACATTGTGATCAATACAAATTGGAGACTGAAAAATGCAGATTAATGTCATTCAGGTCAATATTAGGTATGCTGTTACCTAAAGATTTGCTAATACCTAGAGACTTGAGAAATTGCCATACTTGTTGTGTGTTGAAATTTTGTATTGAGTTATGAATGTGGCGTCTTTTAGCGTCCCTACACATACGACTGCCGCGATTGCGAATTTTTTTATACAGATCCTAGTTCTCTTCACTAGGTACCTTTTTGTATGTTCGCTTAGCCTTATCCCGTTTTGCCATACTCTTTTTAATGGTTGCGGACAGCCATGGTGCTGGCAGATGTTTAACCCTCACCCTTCTGATTGGCGCATGAACATCATAGAGTTCCAACACTGCCCGGTTGAAGGCAGAAACTTTAGCATCAAATATTATAAGAATGAATTTCAATTTTCGATATTCACGTATTAATTTACAGGATGTAACAACAGTAGCCATAACGTACTGAAAACTGGAAAAAGCTTACACCTGGGCCTATAATAAAATAGAAATGCCATTTGTCTCTATAATAAATATATATATTTATTGAATGACTTCAAAATATCTATATTAAAGAATACGTTGGTTCAGCGCTTTCATGCTGCACTGTAGCGTGGTGTTTAGCCTTCCACGAAAACGGCGGTACACGACACCCTTCGGCCAAAACTCTTCCTTCATAAAGGTGTCAAGATATAGTGTTAGAACCCGCACCAAAAACGGCTTTAAGTTGATTTTGTGGCGTGATTCCAACTTTTCGATTCTTAATATCCAATTCGTATTAATTTGTCGATCTCCTCAACCTTCGTAGAGTAGTGCAGATGGGACAGGTACATTGTGGGTGTAGCGGGTGCAGTAACATGTTTGGTCCAGACACCGCACTGGTTACGGCTGGACGGCTTCTTCTTCTTCTCAATTTTGACGACCTCTCAAATAGCACAAGCCGCGGGCTGACCAAACACAATATTCTTTTTATGGTGTTTGTAATCAAGTCCGTTAATGAGATAAAGCCATCTTGGTCAGCCTGTACTTGGCTTGTTGCCGGGGGCACTGTACTTTGAACAGGTTTGCGCGAGCCCTTTGCACCCTCTGTTTTGATTTTTGGTTGCCGCTGATGTTAATGGGGGCTTGACTAGCGGCAGCTGTGTATGCGCGTCCAGATGTTGGCATGCTTATGTCTGCCCCGGTAGCAGGGAATGCGGTACGAGTGATTGGGGCGGCGATTTACATTACTTGTAGTGACGGTGGCTGGCAGCGAGTAAATTTCGCTCAGATGCAACGTATTGACTGCTCCGTGACGTTTGTTGTCGTTTAAAGCCTCGTATGACCTTTGGGCGGTCATCTTTGGTACCTAAGGGGGCTCCACGTTCTCGTATGATCACACTAGAGCTACCCACTGGTGCCACGCCTACAGGCACATCTCGGAGAGGGTGACTGTAAAGCGTCACCCCCCCCGCTGGGATTGTAAAGGATCCCCCGAAGCGTACCTGTGCGCTGTGCTATGCGCACACAGCAGTGCATGATCAAATGCGCGCCACCGTCTTCTCGTGGGACGCTTGGTGTGGGTACGTAGATTCCCCAATCTAAGCACCCGCGAACCCAGAGGCCCCCTGCCTTAAAACGACGGCAGGGAGTTTCAGGCATATGGGAACTAGGTGCCAGGGTGGATGTTACCCCAGCACCGTCTCCTCCTTCTTCGAGCAGAATTGGCCCTCTCCCGATCCCGCTCTGCGGTCTCTTTCTGGAGCATGACGCTCTCACAGAACATCACTGCATTCCAATTTTCATGCTCTGCCATCATAGCCGACACTACTGCCGGCAGAGAGAGATCTTGCCCGATCTGATTAACTAGGATCTGCCACTTGGCAGCCCACGGAGGGCACGCCTCGAGCATATGCTGTGTGGTGTCCTGGTCACTATCACAATGGTGGCATTGTGCCTGGGCATCGCGTCCTATCTTGTGCAGGTACGCACCGAAACAGCCGTTCCCGGTAAACACCTGCGTCAGGCGGTAAGTGACGCGCTCACTCTTTCTGAACTACGATGTGCTTGATCTCAAACTGCATCCGCAGGGGGTGATGCCACTTTCCAAGTGTGCGCCGCTGAGCTAGCTGCTTCAGCCTGTCAAACGCCCGTGGAGGCGCGACTTGGCGGAGGTAGCGTGTCTGATCGTAGACACACGCATCCATCTCCAACAAGATTTCGAAAGGTGGAAAATACGCCAGGAGAGTTGTCGCTTTGTAGGACACTGTTCGGTATCCTCACGTGATCCGGATAGCCACTCTGCACTGCAGACTGGGAAGTTTGGTTCTACAGCGTTGAACGCCTGACAGTCAAGCTGACCATATAGGCACCCCGTAGAGGACCATGGACCGAAGACGCCCCCGTAGAGATGGCGAAGTTCTTCACATGTTCCCCCAAGATTGGGCAGCAGCTGGAGTAGTGCACTACCCTCTCGACTTGGGGGAAGAGGCACTGGAAGTGCTCTTCGAAGCTCCAACAACTATCCAGGGTGAGCCCCATGTATTTCATGTACCGGCTCACCCGAATTTGCGCGTCACCAACGCATATCCACGAACTGGTTGGTTCTCGGCAGTTTGTGTAACCATAGCGCCATGGTTTTTTGAGGTACTATCCGCATACCCAGCGCGTGGATTTTGGCCACGACAATTGCCACCGCTTGCTCTGAAAGCCGGATGGTTCCCTCGAAGGACTCCCCGCTGGCCAACACCAGTGTCGTGAGCTGAGTGTCATCAGCATACTAAACTGACGTCAGCAGGGAGAACGATACGCAGGACCCCGTCGTAGGTGAGGGTCCATAGGAGGGGAACCCCGCATGTAATTTCTCTCCACTTTACGCTACCGTCCCTGCCCCCGTAGTGAATGTGCCTATCGCAAAGATAGGCCCCTATGTTAGCCTGCAGATAGGGGGATACCAATGATGGACTAGTAGCGCCCCGCGGGATGGGGTTGAAGGCGTTGAAGAACGGCCGCCTCAAGCGGTCCCCAAGAGACTACACACTGTAAACACCCACGCGCAGCCTAGGAATGTCATCCGGACCCGGTGCGGTGTTGCGACTCTTCTTATGGCCAATGGCTCAGTCCAGCACCTCTTCCAAAACTCCCAACTCCACGGCCCAGTCCAAGCCAATCGGGGGTGCAAAAGGGACCAGGACGGTCCCGGACCGCCGGAAAGAGCGTTGAAAGTTTTCCATCCAGCAAATCTGGTGCCATCGTCTCCATCACCAGTGCCATGGTCTCCATCGCCGGGGTTACCGGTCGTACAGGCGCAACTAACCCACTACCATATGGTAGTGTCATGTAAGCCTATCCAGTCTCACGAGGAGCTCGCTCCAGGACTAAGCCTTCGCCTCACTGATGCCGATTGGAAACGCCAGTGTGGCCGCCCGGTAGGCCCTATATGCCTTCCCAGTCTCTCTGACTGTAGCGCTGTGCTGGCGTCGGCTTCGTTGGTACCGGCGGCGGGATGCCAGACAGACCGCGCGCAACTACGTGATCTCATATAACCACCAGTACACTGCCGTACGCCGGGAGCGCCTGGCCCCGGGGCATGGATGCGTCGTATATTAACGTAATTGTTTCCCAGTTATTAATAGTCGTAAAAGGCGACTGTGGGATCAGCCAGAGGATAGGCAGCTGCCTCCTACGGGTACATTTACAAAACAACTGCGATCGCCAACCCATCTGCCAAACGTGGCGATAATTGCAAAACCCCCAAAGGGCGTGGCAATTTTTGGGGGAATCCTACGTCCAGCAGTGGACCTTTTTCGGCTGCAATAATGATGATTACACGATGATTTAAATTTAATGCTGAAAATTATCCACTCTTTTATTGTTGTACTAAGATTACACGAAAGAATACAATGTAACGTTAGGCAAACATAGCAATTAATAACATTTATAATAAGTTATTTGGTTGATACCTCAAAAAAATCATAAGAAGCAGATAATACCAAACTAAATTACTCTTACTCCACTAAGATATATTTTAAAGCGCGCGACACTCGCGACAATGAAATAAGGACATCGTAACTTACTTTAACGTTAGAACTCGTAAATCCTCCATTAGAATTTCTATGCAAAAGTTAAGAAACCGGTATTAAAACATTGGGTTTAACACGTTTCAAGCTCTCAGTTAATATCATAAAAGCTCAACTTTCCACTTGCTGGCCTGTAATTGTAATCGACCACTTTCCCTCCATTAGTGGGGATGGTGGCTAACGGCCGGCCACTTTCGACCGCACTTTGTCCGAGTCACGGCTCGACGCGAGCCCGATTGCCTCTGTCAATATTGTACTAATGTTAGCTACCGCGTATTATACGCCCGCACAGATTATCTTTCTATAACACTTTATTGCGTAACCTTTCGTTGAAAGGAATTAATATCAGTATCTTTATATTTACTGAAGTTATACACTTATAGCCACTTTACTTGTACTATGTATGTATTAGCTGCTTCCCGCGGATACACCGGCTTTCCCACAGGTAAATTTTTAGGGATAGAAAGTGTTTTCGTCGTCGTTTCAGCCGAATAAAGTCCACTGCTGGACACAAGCCTCCCCCAAAGATCACCACAAAGACCGGTCTGGGTGTGTTGTGTGCTCATTGGGAGGTTTACGCTTGGCAGGTGGGTTGTCGATCGCAGTTGAGTTGTTAATGTACTCGAAGGACGCTGCTGCCTATCCTCCGGTTAATCCCACCGGATGAGCTGCGTTAGTGCTATTCGTAGCCGGCACCACATGGCCTGACAAAAAGTGTGTCCTATGTCAATTTCTGGCCCATAAACTATTTCCATGCAAAAAATTATGTCGATATGTTGCTCCGTTTCAGTGAGAAGAAAGGACAAACCAGCAAACACACTTACACATTTATAATATTAGGAGGGATTTTAACACCAAAATGATGTGATAAACCGATCGTTAAATATCATAACCAATATTATATAATGTATGTACTCAACTTTTGTAGGGAGCCTAAAACTTTGCTTTGCAGTCAGGTAACTCAGTTTCTCTCGGGTCGTTACCTACATTTATGTTACAGTTTATTGCCAAAGCGTGAGCGTCATTTATCCTTTGAAGTTGGTTAAACCATTTTTATTACTGTCATTATATCATTCAGCCGCTACTAGCTTGGAAGCCGACTAACAACTAAAACAGCTAGCATGATAGTGAAATAATTAAACCATCGATGAGTCTATCTATATTTTACATTTATGCTATGCCTACGATGTAAATGACCCAACCTTACGCTAGCTACGCGGTTGTAGCAATCCACCCAACTGCTACGTTCCGTAGCACTTGGGGCTACGATAGACGTGTGTGCGTGATTTAAAGAGCACCAAACCCACTCTGACGACAATATACAAAGTAAGGTGACAAATATTTGTCCCAAACGTTGCTACGTTCTATCGTTAGGTACCGGGAGAAAACTATCAACTACAGAAAGGTCGCAAAGGTCAATATTATATGATATATACTAGCTTGGGTAGTATGGTAAACCCTTTGTCTGGAAAAATACGACCTTTATGCAGATATTTATTCAAGCTGCTTTAAGATATCAAATTTGTTTACTGACCTGCTTTCGGAAATTTATCCAAAAAATTAGCTAGAGACTACTTCACTCTCTATAGTTTGAGATATAAACGTAATATATTGATTACTAGCTGAGACCCACGGTTTCACCCGCGTTTAATTTAGAATACTTCGACATAGAATACATATATATACAAGAGTTTTATTATTTTGTGCGGAAACCTAATTAGTTTCTAAAATAAAAGTAGCCTAAGTTATTCCTTATAACATCAGCTATCTGCCAGTGGAAGTACCGTCAAAATCGGATACCCGGAACAAACAATCAGACAGAGAGACAAAAAAATTAATAATTGATGTTTTGTTATTTGTACCGTATATAGCTGTTACTTTGCCATTACAAACAGACACTTATTTATCTGTATAGATTACGTTAATAACTCAAAGGATAGTGTTTGTTAAACATCAAAAAGGATGCATCGTTATATATAAATGAGAACCTAGACTTCACAACATCACCTTTAAGGATGATAACAATTTTCCCAAGCGCACTATTTGTTAAGGACTTTACACATCAGTACGGCACGCTACACAGAGCGTGACAACGACGCGGTGCGGCGAGCAGTGTGCCACGTGTCACTAATGTGACCTTAAGGTACATATACACTTCTCAGAAATACACGTTCCGATTCAGGTTATTTGCAGATTTTCGTTGTCAGTTCTACCCTACATACTGAACATGTATACATTGTTAATTGTCAGTTACGGAAAGGTTGAATGGGATTCGATAGAGTACCTTTCATGCTGATTACTTTTATATTGGTTGTATGTATTATAATCGTAGTATTTTGCTCAAATGTGTTCAGGCCGGTTTTCCTTCAAATTTAACTCAACTGAATGGCAGCGCTGATACAGAATAACTGCCATCTCATCATCATCATATCAAGGCCTTCCCTAAAGATTTCCAAAATTGTGTCGTCATTTTGGGGGGATTTGTCAGTACTCACCACGATTGACAGGCAGGCAGTTGGCGCTTTCGCAATATGGTTACTGTTCCACAGAAGGGACGCTGCTGCTCATCCCTCTGCTTCAAAATCTCTTTAGTGATCTTTTACGACATTACGCTGAAAAATATCTGAATGTTTGACGGCAAATCGGATGCAGACTTTGTATCCGTGATAAATACATGGACGCACACCTTTACGGTACGCGTCAGCCGACGGCCGTTGAGCGTGCTCCCGTATGTGATTGCGTTAATATCTGTGCTCATCCCGCCAGTACATTATACCTTGGCTGTGGACGATAAACCTCAACTTATATCTTATTGTTATGGAGAGAAACTGTGCACGAGATAACTACTTCTGTCAAGAATTGTCACTTAACATTAAAATAAGGTTAGTTTTATGGTTAAAAGTCAAAATTGTTGTCGTAAAATAAAACCAATGGGTAAGAGTTACCAGGACAACATCGCAACATGTCTCTACGTATAGAATTATTTATTAATTAGCAGTTGACCACGAATTCGTCAGTTTACTCTAACAAAAATATACATTGTTTCCCTCTATCTCTCTCTCCCTCTCCATCAGAATAACGCAATATCATATTCAGACATAATTCTACATTTTAGCAAATTTTATTCAAGTCCGTTCATCCGATCTGTGATTGAGTAACACATTTTAACAAGTATTATACATTAATAATAATAATTAACAGTTAGATATTGTAAAATAATGTTAGCTGTTTTATCAATGTGACCGGTTTTCCCATATTTATGGTTGAACCGACTACCTGAAGAAGTTATGGCTGGAGTGAACTGGACACGGAAGATAGAGGAGCGTGATTATTGCGGCATATCTTGGGAAAGGCATATGACTGGGCTCTCAGTCTACGCTGAGTTGGGCTGTAGATTTGTTGTTAACTAGTATTTTTTTATTATGATAATTCTATTTTTCTGGATATTAAATAGGCTTGCGTTAACCACTATATCACCTGATGTTAAGTGATGAGGCGCCCACTTCTCTAGAAGAAACTTGTTGACTCAAAGTTCACCAACTTAAAGAATTCAGGCAGTCCGTAGCCCGATCAGGAGGCACTGGATGGCGGGCGGCGTACTGTGTAGTGCGTGCGCCTCTCTGATAGGGATGTTAGGCTAGCACTGGAACGGGGATCGTTAGACCAAGTGCCGAGTCCTACGGAGGGTTTGACGAATGCGTGAGTGAAATCCGCACCGCCATCGAAAGGTAGTTCAAAGGAACACCATAGGGTTTTAGCTGGTAAGAGTGTAGCGCACCCTTGGTCCTTCCCCAGGGCAGAGGAAGACCATAAAGATGTCACCATGCACAAAAAAGGTCATAACTGTCGAGAAACAAAGACATGAGCAAGGAGTTGCACTCATGATGTATAATGTGCTAGAAAATCGCTTCGTGTGTAAAGGTGGAATATCCAACATATAACGTTGGCGTATTCCCAAACACAAATCATGTCCGGATTTCTTTTACACTTCTCCATAATTTAGTTGGTATGTAGGTTTCTAGAAAAAAAAAAAAAATTCGGCCTTCTACCGCCATATAAAACCAATACAAACATAATCTGTAAAAAACGGTACATCCCATTAGTTGGGAGACGAATCGGTTATATTTTTATCGGCGACAAAAACTCAGCTTGAGCGGATACTTCAATATCCATTACCACATGACAGTCAGTGCAGTGCTGTGCAAACAGTCGAGACAGCGAGCGCAGCGTCAGCGGGATCGCGGCGCAAGGCAGCGGCGTACATCTCGTTCACGTTCAATCTTTAGTAGGCAGAAACTGAATAAACTTCTATATGTATATATAAGTTTTATCTTTAGTTATATTGTATATATATATTTGTTTGTAATCGTTAGTTTAATCATAAATAGTGTATATATAATTCGTTTTAATGTGTATATCAATCTTAAATAATTAAAACAATTAAAAAGAAAGAAAAAGAATACTTCTGAATATAAATCAGTTTTCAAATCACACATTTCTAAAAGTACATGTTATTTAAAAAAAAAAGTGGATTAATGAATATGGAGGCTCCAAGTTACAAAAAATTTGTCTATAATTACTGCAGAAGTGTTATTATTATACATCAAAAGGTTTATTATACATTAAGCAGTATGGTATTAGGTTTCAGTTATTTTAATTCTATTACATTCTTCTTTGTTTTTTTTTATGTAAATGTTTTCCCACACCAGGATTTCTCCCCACACTAGGATTTCTCCTGTGTGTGGGTACAGTTCGCAAACACCCAGATCCGAAACAACTATCTGTAGGTCATGCAAATATTTGTTCCGTGCGGATATCGAACCCTCGACACGCGCTTGCTTAGTGATATGCTTAGCCACTGCGCTAACCGTGCCGTCAAATAATATTCTAATTATATTTTTCAATTCTCATTATATATTATATTTTATTTTATTTTGCTACCTGCTTTCTTCACCTTAAAAAACGATATAACGACGTATTTGAACTATGAAGTACGTAAAGTTAAACAATAATAGTGATTGTATTTGTATCTGACAGGCGTCCGTTAAAACAAATACTTTTATTTGTTTTAACGGACGCCTGTCAGATACTTTCTGTTTATTTACTTGTTAGGGCTTTAACAATGGATTATTCTATTGATATAGGACATTAAATGCTATATTGAAATATTCACTTATATATAGTGACTATGTGTAGGGTACACAACCAACGAGAATAACGTGCCTGGGACATTATTTCATAATATTGCGTTAAGCTTATTGAAATATAAGTAATGTCGAAATGGGCGCCTTCAAAGGTAAAAAGTAGAAAATACAAAGAGACTAAATATTAAGTGCTTTTAAACGACAAAATTTACAAGAGACAGCCCTTATCATTCCCTCACTCTTCACCAGCCTTCTTTACATATCACCGTCCATAATTCTTCGTTAATGTTTATTGTTGTTACACTCTTGGCAGAGTTGTCGTGGTCGTCACATCAGGGTTAGTGGCACGCGGCACAATGCATCGCCATTCGTCTCGCACGGCTGAGCTTCAGGTAGTAGTACAACCTTGAAGTGCAGCTTTTACTTGGTTGGTCCAGCATACTGGCAACATGCCGCATGCCCTTGTACTTTGAAATTTTCCCTATACTACGAGGCGGTCTACAGACGTATCCTTGCCGTGAAACATGTCTAAAGAAAGTGAGATGACAGGCCTGCGTGATGCAAGAAAGGCGCTATTTGACGCAGAGTTCCTGGAGTATAAAAACGTATAAAATACCTTTAAAAGACGTTACAGGCATTCAGAAGACCAAGGGTTTAAAAACTGGATTTTAATCTTACAATATTATAGATTTATATATGTAAACATTGGTGCGTGTAAATTCCGAATGTCTTGACCGATTAAGGTCTTATTTACCCAGTATATTTGGTTTGCCCAGTAGTTTGAGACGATGATTCATAGCTATCCCAGGATCCGATAAGTGGCCCCACCTACCAGAAGGGGCAGAATATCAGTCCGTGTGTCCAATTGCAGGGCATCGGTAGAGACCTTCTCTGTATGAGTAGAGGCTCATACTTAGTGAGTGTTGGCTTTTTTATCATTGGATCGAAGTTTACTTATGATGTTTTCCTTAGTTTTAAATTGACTAAGAGTACACACATGACATTGAAAAAGTTACTTCAGCAGGACTTCCACTGCTGAACAAAGCCCCCACAGATTTCCAGAACCAACGGTTACATGCTGCTTGCATCCGATACTCCCAGGTACCTTTACCCGACTGAATTAAACGGATTTTATCCAAATAACCCGCACAACAACATTATCTTAGGTTTTCGCGATTATTACTCATTATAATAAAACACTTTTAAACGGATTATATAGCGTGTATTATTGATTTTTGTTTTTCTTAACATTTCGAACACTTTGGAGCGGTCGTGGTTGCAGGATGAGTAACAGGCGTCGTTACAGATTTTAAATAGTTATTTTAGATTTCATAAAGTTATTTTAACTACCGTACAATTATAATCAAAAATTGTTTCGATGTACGCAGTAATCACTCACACTGTCCTGATGTTTTTATTGTGTTATGATTGCGCGAAATCACCAAAGCTGCCGAAAATTCACAAAAGCAATATTTCCCCTACGACCAATAGTAAGCCAGATTGACACACAAACTTTTTGTATGGCACAATACCTAGCGAAAATACTCTCAAAACTTCGTGGAAAGTCTAACACGTATGTGAAGGATTTTTATCACTTTGTCAGCCACATAAAATACCTTAAACTGACTGAAAGTGAAGTGTTGGTCAGTTTGATATGTGCCTTATTGCTCAATTTATCAGTAAAGGACCGCCTAGATGTTGTTAAAAAGCGGTTAAGTGAGAATGAAATGCCTCTAAAATATACAGAGTTACTTGAGCACTGCCTTCCCATGGATACCTGTTGTGAGACAATGAGTTTGCCTGTAAACTGGCGGTGTGAACAACATTGCATCAAACTTAGAACGCGTCCCCTTTTTTATTTGATGTCCAGTGGAAATTCTACATGAACTTCCTTCACCCCGGGGAAGGGCCAGGAGGTATGCTGGACTCCTACCGGCTAAAACCACTGGAGCGGTCATCTTCGGCACCGAAGAGCGGCTCCAGGTCCTCGTAAGACCACACTAGAGCCCCCCCAGTGCTGCCACGCCTTAAGCACATCTCGGAGGGGATGAATGTAAAGCGGTCACCCCCTCTAGCGGAGGGAAGGCGACTGTGAAAAGGTCGCCCCCCAGGCACCTCTCGGGGAGGATTGTAAAGGATCCCCCCAAGCCTCGCTGTGCGCTGTGCTACGCACACGGCGGCACGTGAACACGTGCGCGCCACCGTCTTCCCGGGGGTCGCTCGATATGAGCACACAGGCTCCCCAATCTGTGCACCCGCGACCCCCGAAAGGCCCCCTACCATGTAACGACGACAGGCGTGATGGACCCGGGAGCCGGGGCGGTTGTTACCCCGGCCCCGTCACGTCCTTCTTCGTGCAGGATCGACCCTCTCCCGATCCCGAGAATGCGTCCCCTAGTGAATGCTTAACAGGAACTGACTGTCTTAACCCTATAGGCCTAATTCCCCCACAACTGGCTTCCCGCCATTCGAATGTCAGGGTAGTACTGCCAATTCAAACGAAGTGAAAACTATTATTTAATATTAAAACTAGTGAATTATTATTATAATTCACTAGTTTTACCCTACCCTTTCTTCCCTTATCCTTCCTTTACACTTTTTGCCCTCGCCCCAAGTTACTTGGAGTCGGCGCAATATGTTTTTTTTTTTTTTACATAACAAGTACTTTAAATTAGAAAAACATTCATGCTAGATTGGAGGGCAAAAATAGTTGGCTAAAAGGCTAGGATAATAATAATAATGACCTTGTAAATATTTATTATAGGTTCGGTAACACGGGATGCAACCGGTGTTGCAACCGTTCATAGGTTACGGTAACTGCTATAACCATTAGGGGGCCGTACGCTTGTTTGAAGCCTGAGTGGTATAAAAATACATTAATCATCCTCCATAAACTATAATATTATCAATTCTCAGCTATTTTGCTTCCATTAAATTACTTATTATTCCAACGACAACGACCGACAATGATAGTATCTGACCGCTATTAATTTTGCACCACAACCCCACAGCTGATGAGCTCTCCAACCGAGCTCAGCAAAAATAATTAATAATGTCCCGATTATTGTGGTTTTGTCCTCGTCATTATTTTCCGCCACAAGCATATGGATCCTACTCGTTTATTAGAAAAGGGGTGATATATTTTCCATGCAAACAATTTATTTAGCGCTTCGACTTCCATTAATGGATTAGAGTAAAACAACTCAAACGGTCGATAGTTACCGCTGAGGAATAGTTGCGTTTTGTTCTAGATCTATAATTCACACGTTGCGAAAGTAAAGTATTTAAAAATCGTATAGTTATGAATCTCACGCCATTAAAATATCTTTTATTCATAGAAAATGTGACGTGCGTGTTTAGGAATTATTTATGTTTAAGCAAATGTACTCGTATTTTTGCAGGCTGTTTGGTATTCATCGAAGTTATTAACGTCGCAGTAAATCTTGTGTCCTACCTATATGAAGGCGAAGTTCAGCTTAAAGCCCAACGTATATATTTATTTTCGGTCACCGGTTTCTCCATCTACGTAATGATAGCATCTTTATATTACGCCCGAAAATTTCACCTCCTTTTATCAAATTTCAATGCATTTCACAATTTTTCTGATGACGTTGTTTATTCCCAAAATATGTCTAAGGCACAAAAATGTTTAACAGCACTGGTAGTTTTGTTTTGCACTGTCAAAATGTTAGTGTTCAGTTACGTCCGGATGGCTGAGGGTGATACTGGGGTAGGTTTAATAGCTACCACCCTTGCTCATTACAATATATCAGTATGTGACTTTCGCTACATCTTTCAATATTTTATCTTGCATTGTATATTATTCGTCATATCTGAGCAACTAAATGCTATCACGCGATCTATAGATAGTGATATACTAAAAACGGAAAACAAAGGCATACTCGAAGGCGAAGATATTTCAATGAGAATAAGAGCAAGTTCAAATTGTCTAAAGAAATTAGATACATGGGTGGACGCATATGAAAATATCAACGACAGTTCAAACTTATGCAAAGCAATGTTTAGCGTACAGGTAAAAATATAAATATATATAACTAGCTTTTACTCGCGACTTCGCTCGCATTGAAGCCATTAAAAAAGTAATAATTGTTTCTTTCGTAAAAAAAAATTTTTTTAATAAAAAGTATTCTATGTTATTTTTAATACTTCCAAGGATATGTGTACAAAGTTTCATGATGATCGGTAAAGTTGTTTTCGCGTAAAAACATAACAAACAAACTTACATTCACATTTATATTATTAGTAAAGATATACCGTGTGTAAGTTGCAACATACCTCAAACTTAGGGAGGAGGTTACATTTACGCCCATATAAAAAATTGGAAAGCCATTTATCTAGGAAAGAATAGGTTACGGTTTTTATCATTTTTGAGCATGCAATGTATTGCAAACAATGCGACCAAAATGCTATGTAATTATTGTGTTATGATATGATATTATTATGCTACTGCGAGCGATGACCTCATCCATGAACTGAAGCGAAACGAAATCAGTTTAGTTTTAGTTTAGATTGTAATTTTACGTAAAATTAAAAGGTTTTATTCAAATCAACACTAGGTTAGACTAAAACAAACTTTATAACTGGAAATAAATCTGACAATTCATGAAATGACTGACGCAAATTCTTCTAACGCTGAGGGTTCCAGAATCATGTACTGAATCCATGGTATCAGTTTTCGTTATAGTGTCACTTACACCCGTTATATACTTATAAAAAAGTATTTGATGAAGCAGTGATTGTTTTCTTGTATAATTTCCGCTTGAGTTTTTCCTTACATTACATTGACCCATACTGCTATTTCTCCTGTATCGCGGGCACAGTTTACAGACATAATATCCAGACACGAAGACCCGAAACAACTGTAGACCATTCAAATATTGGTTCGGTGCAGGAATGGAACTCACGACCCATAGCGCAAAAAGCGAATCGCTTAGCCACTGCGCCAACTGTGCCGATCAGTCAATCAATTCAGCCTTCCTTCCCACTACTGTACATAGACCTGTCCCAGTGCTCCGCCTTTCACATGCAATGTCTTCCCTAGATTAATGATTTATGTTCATTAATCTTGTTTTTTATACAACTTAATGACGAGACTAGCAAATCGTGCGTTTGGTGGTAAGCGTCACTCCTGCCCATAACAATTGTAATGCTGCCCATTTTAGTCTCATATGCCCAGTATTTCTCCAGCTTTGTAGCTTGAAACTTCAAACATTTTCTAAACACAGTACCTAATGTTTAAATAATTGGCAGCGAATATATGGCAATGCGGTTTTACTCTACCTGGTCGGACCCTTCCTATCACCTGTAGATCGGATTTAATTCGATATCCCGCTATACTGGCTCCACCTTTTTTTATTGGTGCCAAGTGGAAATTTTTCATGAACCTCCATCGCCCCGGGGAAGGGCGAAGGGTTATGCCGGACTCCTACCGGCTAAAACCACTGGAACGGTCATCTTCGGTACCTAAGGGAGACTTCAGGTCCTCGTATGACCACACTAGAGCCACCCACTGGTGCCACGCCTGTAGGCACATCTCGGAAAGGGTGACTGTAAAGTGGTCACCCCCCCCGGGGGGATTGTAAAGGATCCCCCAAAGCGTCCCACGGCAGTGCGTGACCACATGCGTGGTACCGTCTTTTCTTGGGTCGCTCGGTGTGGGCATGCAGATCCCCCAATCTACGCACGCACGAACCATACTGGCTCGACCTAGTGTAAATCATTATTAAGCTGCATTAATATTTTAACAATGAAATTATCAGTTTTATTTTTATTATTACAGTTGACAATCATGCTTTTGATAGTGACTACGTATTATATTATGTTGCTGTATTCCATTACTATATTAACTGTTGAGGTAAGTACTCTGTAACAGCTATATACATATCTATTTATGAATGAGATTACTACTCTCTACTATAAATCTATATATAGACCGTGTGGTCGTTACCAGTAACACTTACCCATCTCATCCCGTGGGTATCATAAAAAGTTATGGGCTTAGCCGAAGGATAGGCAGCAGCGTCCTTCGGGTACATTAACAAATCAACTGCGATCGCCAACCGCCTGCAAAGCGTGGTGATTATGGCAAAACCCCCCAATGAGCATACAACACACCCAGACCGGTCGTTGTGGTGATATTTGGAGGAGGCCTGTGTCCAGCAGGTGACTGTGCTGTCCGTGTTCGGCTAAAATGATGACTAATATGTGAGTTGATACTCTTCTCTAAAACCAAGAAATGGATTCGAATGGGGTTTTCACCAGGTGATGCTTTTTCTTCAGCATTGTTTTAGCTCTGAAAAACATCGTCACAGATGCCATGTGAAGCTCGGGCGAGCGACCTTACCTGAATGAAATACTTAAAACCTTATTTTAAAATTATAAATGAATTGTTGAGAATAAAGTAATTCTAATATATTTAACTTTTTCTATAGCAAAAGGTTCAAAATGAAGTTATCAGTTTGTCCCCAGTTTTATCAGTCTCTCATAGCTTTTGTTTACTTCAACAGGGCGTCCCAACCCCGTCGACCCTGTTCATAAATATGTTCTCAATGGTGGTGTTTCTTATGGCGTTGTTCGTTATATCTCGCGGTGGACAAAAGATCCAGAACAGCTCGATGAAGTTGAGACAGAAGCTTTGCGAACTGTGTATTCACTCACTTGAAAGTAAGTATGGATAGCTATATTTCAACGACAAATTATTACATATGTGTCAACGACAAAATATTCTGGGAGTTGGTGCTGGATGCAAGTGGCATGTAACTGGAAGTTATGCTTTTTTGCCCCTCTTATGATTTCTTGTGTCGTGGGTGCGTTTACAGACACAAATTCCATACACAATACACCTAGACACGGAAAAACTACCTGCAGATCATACAAATATTAGTTCCGCGCGGGAATCGAACCCACGACCTGGTGCGCAGCAGCCAACTGTATCTGCCACTGCACCAACCGTGCCTAAGGAAGGCCTATGTTGAGCAGTAGACGTCCTTCGGCTGATATGATGATGATGAATTAATTCTTAAATAAATAATTATATTCGCCGTAACATTAATAACTGCTGATAAGTAATGTCTTAGGTTTTCGCGAGTATTACATATATATATATATATAATATATATATATATATAATAAAACACTTTTAAACGGATTCTATCGCGTATATTTTAGATTTTTGTTTTTCCTGACGTTTCGAATGTTTTGCAGCATTCGTGGTCGCAATATTTTATAAAAATGATCATGACAGACGTACAAATCTCTTTCTCAGACGAGCAATACTATAAGTTGGCAAAGGATCTACTGCGATGCGTGCGTACACGTCCTGTGCGCGTCCACGTATTTGGCTCCCTGGACGTCAACATGTCCCTGTTACCATCAGTCGTCGCGTTCTTCACTTCGTACACTGTTATAGTGCTTCAGTTTAACAATGTGCTATAAATACCAAAAGCAGATGAAGGATCTGTTTTAAATTCAAATTCATAATATTTTTATTCATATAAACCATTTGCAGGCACTTATGAATAGTCAGAATGTAGTTTCATGGTGCCAAAATTGGTATTATGGAGAAGAACGAGCAAGAAACTCCATAGACACTCTGTATTTAACTAAAAAATGTTACATTACAGTGTTAATAGTTGCAACAGAATTATGGTATGTGAGAATCATGTACTGCCAGTGTAAATCACATAAAGTAAAATAATAGTAATGTGCCATTAAACTAGATTGCATGGCAGTAAGGACTGACCAGTCCCACATGACAGCACCCGTTCACGAGTATGACACATGCATCGGTGTCGCTCAGCTCAACAACATTGCAGGAAACTCAGCAAATCGATACACAACGCCACCATCAGCAAGACGTTTTAGTGAGCATGACAAATTCATGCTGTCAAATAACAGGTGGTTATATTTAAAGATGTACTACATAATACTCACATTCACCGTATTTATCTATATATAAATTGTATTAATTGGATGTCACAAGGCTACTAAGTTTAACAATGTCAAAAAAATAATTGTATTATCATGTCAACATTGTGTGTCACAAATCAATAAAAAAAAATTAATATGTCAATATTGTGATTTAACTAACAATAATTACACGAGTTCATATGAAGGAATGAACCGTACGACGTTGCCGACATATTTTTTAGATTTTTTTTCATTTTTGTGAAATGTTTTCTGGATATGTAAAGATTAATTAATCTAAACACCGTACAACGTTGCCTTATACTTGAGATTGGTGAAATTGTGGAAGATACGCTAAAGAAGCCATAATCTAAGAGAAGAAAAGCAAAAAAAAGAACGAGTTCATATATCAAATCATGATCAGTTGTCAGTTTACCCTATGTGGATTCAGATCATATTAGTGCAGCTCAATCCCAGGTATCCTTGTCTTCTATGTAATCTGCGACTTTGTAGTAACCTTTTTACATAAATTCGAGGTAAAAAATAAAACATGGATTAGAATTTATTTAGAGTTAGAGTTTGCATAGTGCTTGGGATTTTGTTGTAAAACGTACACATTGGCACTTTAATGAATTAAATATTTTCTGGAGCCTAGTCGTTGGTAGTACAATTTCATTTTTATCTCTAGTGTTAATGTGGGTTTTATAGTTCTGAGTGAAAATATTAATAGTATTATTAGATTTTCGTATATATATTGTGATGTAACTGTCATTATATTTATTTATCTAAATTTAACCTTTAGTGAATGGTTTATACTTAAATTATAAATTGCTCGAATAGTTCTCTTATGCAGCACGAATATAGTTTCAATGTCAGTAGCATTTCCCCTCAACAAAACTCCATATGACATCACACTGTAAAAGCAACTAAAATATACTAATTTGACTGTTTCTTCATCCGTCAACTGAGGTATTTTAAAGACCGCATAGGTTGCAGAGCTAAGTTTTTTCGACAATTACTCTATATGTGGGCCCCACTGCAGCTTTGCATTGAAAATAATGCCTAAAAACACAGTAGTGTCCACAAGGTCCAACTCTTCCTTTATTAGAACACAAGTTTGTACCTGTCTCACATTAGGTATTGTAAATCTTACACATTTAGTTTTGTTTTCGTTTATAAGATGCGTGCACTCGCGTCCAGTCCGCGTGTCCTGCACTCTGGACGTTATCATGTCTGTTATGTCTTGTGTTGGTTTCATTCACCGTCATATAACTATAGTTTGACAATTTACTGTAAACAGTACCTCCTTAAACTTTACTAATGAAATGCTTTATTTTTAAGACGGATTCGGGTATATTCGCACGCAGTATAATATCAAAATAAGATTTCTATCAATTTGCATTAACCGTGGTCCTAAGACAAAATGTTATGTTGATATTAATCAGTGCGCGAAATGACCCGATATTGTCTTAAAATTAAGTGCTGTAAATACTACATTGAGATCGGATCCGATGCGTGCACCCGCGTCCTCATCATGCTCACTTGTTCACTCACAAGTATCAACAGGTCTAAGATACTACAAGCCATTGTCTGCTTCACGTCCTACACTGTTTTAGATTTGTAGTCTAATAACGTGCTTTGCATCACTCATCTCAGCCCATTGTTTGTTTGTAGTTGCTCACTCTCGCTTTTTTACAAGTGTTTCATCACAATTTATTTATATGTATACGATGGTTTTCATATTCGTTAAAGGCTAATCTGTTGCATATGTGCCAGATTTCTGGACATCAACCGCAGGTTATCATCGTGTGCAGTGTTTGATACTTAAAAATAGAATTTTTCGTTGGCAATTAATTCTGTAATAGAGATTATATTATATATTATAGAAATACATAACATATGTCAACACTTCTTCAAAAACATATTGCAGTTTCATTTCAAAGCCTCCAATTTATTCCAAGGAAAGGTTCCTTACCTGTCTTATCTTTTCTTCTTGTTGTATTTTTCAATGAAAATCTTCAAGTCAGGGGACTACAAACGACACGTTCAAAGTGATGTTCCGCTTGGTCATCACTTCACCGTCGTTACACTGTCAGCGTTCACCCCTATTGATACATATTGTCGACCTTTTACCTACTCCCTTGGTTTTGTTGTTTTATTTTTGATATCAATATATTTTACTACAAAGTATATTTATTTTTTTATTTCATTATTCAAGATATTTGATCATTTCCCTATACAAAAATAAATAAATTATTTCAGCCAAATAAAGTCCACCGCTGGACACATGCCGCCGCCAATGATCGCCACAACGAATTGTATGGGTGAGTTTTGTGCTCATTGGAGAGTTTAGCCATAATCGCCACGCTTGGTAGGCGGATTGGCGATTAATTACTCGAAGAACGTAGCTGCCCATCATCCGACTAATCCCATAGTCGGCTTTTACGATACCTTGTGACGAGATGGGTTGGTATTATTCTTTGCCGGCGGATATTCTACCACACGATATAAAAAGGGAATTGCTGAAGTCAATTAATAGAGTACGTAACTGGAGTGTTCTAACGATGAAAGTGTAATGTAGTTAACTTTCTCTTAGATCGCGTGAATACTATTGGGTAAATTGTTTTGTCAAAGGCGCAGCTGTAGTTGAAGAGGAATATAGTATTAATTGTCTACTTTTGCCACAGATAAATTGGTTTCCGAATTTTAGCCTCATTTATTTTGATTATTTTTTTAAAAAACGTTGCCCCAACTAGGATTTCTCCTGTGTCGTGGGTGCGTTCACAGAAATGAATTCCACACACGATACACCCAGACCCGGAACAACTATCTGCAGATCATACAAATATTTGTTCCGTGCGGGAATCGAACCCACGACCCGGTGCGCAGCAGCCGACTGTATTAGCCACTGCATCAACCGTGCCGTCATTTCAATCTTGAAATCTACAAAGTTGACGTCCGATTATAGATACAGAGACTACCTAATTACATTATACAATAAGTATATACACCGAAGACATTCAACATGCATACAGCATACCTACATACACAGACACTTTCATTATGAAATACAAATAAAGACGTTCAAAATTTCTCATTAGGATATTACAAAATGAGATACTTACCTTATGACGGTGGTGCAAAAGAACTGTAAATAGTAGCCGTCGAGGGCGGCGCGACGATAAAATGAAAATGAGGGGGCGGGGGGCTCGTTAGTGAACGGTCTCCTACTGCGCTTCGCGATTGTCACTACCTCAATATCCAACACCATCAAACATCAAAAACAACCCTACCAAGTAACCCATAAAGCGCATTTTTCCTTAACAAAAATAGTTAAAAAAATGCCGTTGGAACAAAGAACGCATAAAATTCTGCAATACAAAGGATTTTCAGAAATGTTACAGACGTAATGTCTAATTAGATGATTCGTTCCTTGCTTTTGTGAGTGGATGCGAAATTTAAAACCCCACAGTGGATGTTGAGATGAAAGGGAAACCTTAAATTAATTTTGTTCGGGCATAACAGAAGTGCACTAACTCGCGCTATCCTACCAAAACCGGCCGTAAGGAACGCGTTTATGAAAGACTGACATTTACGCTCTCCAAAGTGATTCCACAATTTATAACTCTCGCGGTTTTTATTGCATATTTAACCAACATATTTTTATTCAACTTGTCAATTTTAACCAAAGGAACTCCTTAGAAACTTTTACACTGAAGGGAATATATGCCGACAACACGAATGGTTCGTGGCGAATTAACTGGTGACTTCAAGTCGCATAATATACATATGTGATCATACTTGTGAACCACTATGTCAACTAATTGCTGTAAATTTACGCCGCAAATGTTTTTGCGATGGCGCAGAATTATTTGGTTCTGTGTGGGAAATGTGAATTTTAAGCATTTATCGGTTTATTCATTTAGATATTTAAGACATGCTCCACGAAGGATAATAAGCATACGCATAAGTATATGTAGGCAAAGGAGCTATAGAATTTAACCTATGTTATGAGTAGCCTATCCAAACATTATGTCTTCACAGATCGCAAAAGTCCGTGTGATATGAAAGAGCAATTCAATCTTCCCGCCAACGACGCTATCTGTATGCTATCTGTAGTGGGTGAATGAGCGACAAACAAGTGAGTCGGATATCTTCAGGTGTCGTGTCACTCACACACAAGGGCGAGCCTTGTCGACATAACCGTGCAGGAGCTACGAACTATGGGAGGTTCAAATTATGCATGCTTTTAAAATAAAAATGAAAACCTTCTGAAGAACAAGTAAGCAAGTTGTTTCTTTTGTCTAAAAGCATTATGTCTGTCTTGTTCAGAATTAGCAACGATATCAGACATACCTTGCCAGATGAATCCTGTAACTTTTTATATGCTACCTGGTTACGAGACGAGGATGTCTTTTGCCTGGTGATAAGCGTCTGCCCAGAATACTATCTATCACAGTAGTTATTAAGTCTTATGCCCAGTAATATCACTAACTACACTGCCCTTTAACCGGAACTCAATAATGTTTGAAGTATAAACACCAGTGCTTCGTAGCGAATATCTGGCACTGTGGTGGTACTTACCTAGTCGTACCCTTTTATTAAGAGACCTACCACCGGCCAAAACTAAAAAAAGCACGACCGCCAACAATTTTTACAAAATGTTATTTAAACCTTGCCTCGACAACTCGATTAATCAAGATTGCTAGAGGTTTAATTCAAATACTTCGGATTTCAATTTCGGGTTGGAAATTTGATGCAATCCCTCATTCATTTTATTTGAATAAAATATTTCAGATTGTAATTTTGGATTTTCAGTTGAAAAAACTAATAAATTATTAGTTTTTTCATATTGTTATTGGAGTAAAATACTTCATTTAACTTTCTGCAACCTTCACGTCCAATCGTCTGCTTCGTAGCTGCAGTACCACACATACACACGGTGCGATGAAAGAGCTCTCCGGGGGCAAACGTTGGACCTTTTAATGGTAACTGCTCGCTCAGTGTGTTTGAATGAAAAATAAGCAACGTATAATATGAGTAGGCAACAATGCCTAGAGATCCACTGTTAAAAGGAAACGGTTGACACTGCACTTAGATATTGAGACTATATGAGAAGTATTTATTTTTCGTATGTGTTCGTGTTTCGTTTTTGGTGATGAAATTAAATACAAGAAAAAATATCGTATACTTAAATTATAGGTACATATCTGCGAATGTGTTCAGTTATATGGGCTAGAATTTTCACCTTAGTAATAAAATATTTCAAATAACGAAGATGTTTGAAATGGTATTTAACGCGATATGATTTGAAATTTGAAAACAAAGAATCGGTTAAAAGGTTTACGTCATTGGGATCAATTAAATCCAGACCTAAATAAGAAAAGTATTGCGTTTGGTTCGTAAATATCAAACATGCCTATGAAATGAACATATTCGGTTGGCAATATGACAAAAATTGTCTGGTCTGAAATTATCCGAATCCGTGTTCCGTTCAAACAAATGATTCAAATTAACAGATACCAGAACATTATAAATCTAAAACATACACACCAAACAATTATAACTACATATATGAATCAATATACATGTTTAAGCGCAATAGGCAATAACAACTTAACGTTTCCCAATAAAACGGAGGACAAACGACCATTTCAGTAAACAAACGAAACGAAAGCGCCCAGAAGGAAGCCAATCGCTTGTTCTAATACATAATTGACACGAAAAGACCAACATTTTGCCAGACTTTTCCCGGTCGTTTTAACCCGTCAGCTCAAATTAGGTTATCTGACGATGCCCCGTGTGAACGAGTTATGCAAATTAAGTTATCTGTTTTCCAACGTCCAGTTAATTCAGTTCTTTCTCCAACGCTGGCGGGCCGCTGCAGGCAAATTGTGCTGTTTTGCATTTTGATGAAATATTTTGTCCAGTCGCAACGCAAATAATGTTGTCTGCCACAGAGATTGTTACCGTCTCATTTTATTAGGTATATAAATAACGCTTCGCACGCAGTTTCGCAATAGCGCAGATATACCTACGATTGAAGATATCTCAAACATAGCTAGCGTAATTATCCTGTAATCTTATTAATCATCATCTTACAACACCAGAACAGTCACAGAACAATATCACATTTAATTAAGTAGCTCTTAAAATCGTGGATCAGTTGAAAAATAACATAACTCAGTTTGTAACGAGGGCTTCACACGGCCGTCATAAAGCGGACCTCGTAAAGCCCCGCGGCTGGCGCAGCCATTACGTCCACAGATGTTATCACAACATAAAATGCCAAAATTAAAACCTATAAAATATCGAGCCCCAACATGATTTATGTCATGCGCGTTCCTATAACTCCGAAAAATTTCTCTTTTCGTTATTGAAAGTCGTAAAAGGGATTTTTCGAATTTATCTACCAAAGTAATACCGACGACAACTGGTTTTATGGATTTCAGACAAATTAAACTCGTAGATAACCAAGTCATTATAAAAATTGATGTGAAACTACAATAATATTTATAATAATCGGATGAATGAGACTAATTAAAAGCATGTAACAAGTTAAAATGTTTCAGCATGATTAAGAGTTGTATCAATTTTTAACAGCTTGATATGCATTACGTTGATGATAGTACTTTAATTGAGCTCTTGATTATCATTATTTCAGCCAAATAAAGTCCATTGCTGGACACAGACCTCCCCCTAATACCGCTACATCTACCGGTCTGGGTGTGTTGTGTGCTCGTTGTGGGGTTCACAGTTGCGTTGTTAATGTACTTGAAGGATGTTGCTACCCATTCTCCAGCTAACCCCATAGTCGCCTTTTACACACCTGCGGGATGAGATTGGCTATTCGTGGTCGGCGCCACACGGCCAAGCGAGCAAGCTCTTAATGGATTTATCATATGATGTTTGTTATATTTTAATCTCCTTGTTGAAAATTAAACCTGAGACTGTTTGCAGAATGATTCTAAAATGAAATTATATAGTATAAATAATATGATGACAAAAAATGCCGATTTATATCACTTGCTAAAACATATAGCAATCTAATTTTCATTTATTTTAATATGTCCATCGTACTATCGATTATTTCACCAAAATAAAAAAGTTTTCTTTTTTATTAAAATTGTACGGTAGATAAAATAAATTACTTTTGAAAAATCTGTAACGACGCCTGTCAACTTAGTCATCCTGCGACCACGAATGCTGCAAAGTATTCGAAACGTCAGGAAAAACAAAAAATCTATAATATACGCGATCTAATCCGTTTAAAATTGTTTTATTATAATGTGTAATAATCGCGAAAACCTAAGACATTACTATAAAAAAGTACTGCGCTCAACAACCCGCCCGGTGATAATATCCTCCTAAAATGACTACACAATTGTGGAAATCTATGGGGGATCCTTTAGTAGAATGATGATGATGAAATTGACATGATTTATTTTAAAACCTTATTTATGCCGCCGTCCCTTCTAGCTAGCTCTTCTATGTAGCGTTTTCTTTTGCGTCATACACTCTGCATATTTTAGTAAACTCATTCAACGCATCATGTGCCGTGTGGTGCCGGCAAAAAATACCACCACCCCATCTCATCCCGTGGGTGTTGTAAAAGGCGACTATGGTATTAGCCGAAGGATGGGCAGCAGCGTCCTTCGAGTATAATTACAACACTACTGCGATCGCCAACCCGTCTGCCAAGCGTGGCGAGCATGGCAGAACCCCCCAATGAGCACATAATCTTTGGGAGAGGCTTCTGTCCAGCAATAGACGTTTTTCGGCTTAAATAATTATTCAACTCATCATCACCATTTCAGCCGAGAAACGTCCTGAAAAAACTGCTGAAAATAGGCCTCGCCTAAAGACCACCACAATGACCCAACCGGGTTTGTGTTAGGTGCTCATTTGGGGTTTTGCCATAATCGCCACGCTTGTCAGACGGGTTGACGATCGCAGTTGAGTTCTAAATATACTTGAATGAAGAATCCCATAGTCCCCTTTTACAACACCTACGGAATGAGATGGAGTGGTGCTATTCGTAGCCGGCACCACACCGTACAACTCATACAAGATTTAAAGTATTTTTTTAATGAATTTATTGTATATGCGAATATATATTTTATCTTCTGTGTTTAATGATTTGCTGATAACTAAATAACTAGGTACTTTCGTGCATCTCATCTCTCATATATTCTACAGGTCACTATTTTTTTTCAAGTACCACAGCGACTTTTATTTTAATACGAATGTCAAGATTTTAACGACACCCCATTCACACAAACCTATTATTTTTCCACCCAAAGTAATTCAACGAACTTTAAGCAATTCTGGTAAAGCGTAAAATTAATAATTCAATAGATCGTCCAAAAGGGTGACAACACATCACAAACTGTCGACATTTCCAGCGCGCGCCGTGGTAAGTTCTCCATTACACAAATAAGCGGTTTGCGTATAAACTGCTAATTTGAGAGAGTGAAACTTAAGCCGGTCTTAGCTTAGCTTTACTTGATGACCTTTTCTTTGAGTACACTTTATAGAAATAATTATATAAATTTATTTATTTTTATGATGTCGGTAGGCAAAAGAGCTCGTGAGTTGCCAAAGCGACCATCGCCATCCATAAACATCCACAACATTAGAGGAGTCGCCGATGTTTCACCAATATTTATGCCAGACATACTCTTTTGCCTTAAAGATCGATATATGTCATATGTCTGCCATATTTTTTAGGGGTTGAGCTTCCGGTATTTGTCACTCACCGAACGAGACGCAGCACCACAGTTAACATTTAATTTAGACTATGATTTCGGGACTTTTCGCACACAGATAAATCAAAACAATATTTCGACTAACCTCAACGTTTCAGCCAAGTTGCATTGACCGAATCAGTTTTCTCGTGACGGAAATTTGCGATAGTTTAAAAACTTATATAACATTAAACGAAATGTTATATAAGCGTTAGCGCTATCTTGAACTGGTCCTTGACCGTAGGGACATCGGCGAGCACTTTTGCCTGCTTACTCTGAAGCTCATCGGCACTGCGTCCGCCCTTAGCTGGCTGGTGCCCAACCTAAGTGGAACCAGTGCGGGACATCTTACGTTACAGTTAACATCTTAACACGGGGGTGGTCCGCTCGATGGCAATTTACGGCGCTCCGGTGTGGGCAGAAGTCCTGCCTGCTCAGAACAAGTCCATCTCGGATTCTACAAAGAGTCATGGCGGTCAGGGACATCGCGGATACCACTCGGTGTCTGCTGAAGCCACGTGCACGCTCACGGGAACCTACCCGTGGGACCTGGAGGTATGGGTGCTCGCCGATGTTTACTGGAGGGGAGCGGACGTTCGGGCTGCGAGAGGCAGTCACCCTCCACCTAAAAGTTTCACGAAGTGGCGCAGGGAGGCCCATATTGCCATCATGGGCCAATGGCAAGAGAGACTGGAAACCGTCCAGCGTTACCCTAAGGACCGTGGTAGCTATCCAGCCAAGGGTATCCTGGAGGAGGGGGTGTAGAGGGGGCACAGCACATTGTCCTTCTATCTGTTGCAGGTGTTGTTGGGGCATGGCTTCTTCGGCAAATACTTACACACAGTGGCAAGACGGGAGGAAAGCCTCATGTGCCTCCAGTGTGGCTGCAGCGAGGACACAGCGCAGCATACTCTCAAGCACTGCCCTGTTTGGGCAGTGCAACGCCGCGATCTTGCAGCAGTAATGGGGGAGACCTCCCACTGTCGGTGTTGGTAAAAGCCATGGTCGACAGCGTGAGGGTCTGGGAGGCAGTCGCTTGTTCCTTCCGTCCGGAGTGGCTCAAGTAGCAGGTCAGGAACGAAGAAGCCCTGGTTGACCCGATCCGTCAGTCGCAAGACTAGGACTGTCGCGGAGTACCTCCCTCCGTGTTTCTTCCCGGTTAGATCAACTGGGAGGCTCTCTCCACGGCAGTAAGTAAGGGAGTTCAGTTATTGTGATTCAATGAAACGTCACGTATATATTGTTATATTGATATATTGAAATTCACAACTTCAAAACTTCATCTTTATGGTGATGTTTATATATTTCAAATATAACTTATTATCACAATATTTAAGCTAGTAAAGTAATTGTAATATTGCAGAAGACTATTTGTCAGAGTGACAGCTGTGTGTCGAACCACTAGCGTTCTGAATCCAATGTGTAATGATAATGATCAAAATATGAAGAGCGACTCTACGTCACATAAATTCGAATTTTGAATTGAATAAAGAATGATTCGTGAGGTGGACAGTGATGGAAATAAAAGGTATGAAGTCATGAAAGAGGTTGATTGAAATGAAGATGAAGGATGACTTCGTCACAGGACTAGTCCTACGTGGCACCTCACTGAGCTCTTCACCTCGAGATACTGTCAAGCGTTTCTGCCGTTTGCTTCTTCTCCTTCACTGGCCCGTTAATATTCAATGCTGACCACTCTCTTTCTTCCCTCTAAGCCGGTACAGTAATCTTGCTAAGTATGTTAAAATCGGCATGCCAAGTTATCAAATAGCTGTCGAATTAGCCTCAGTGCCGATTAAAGTTTGTATTTTTTATGAGTTGAGTTGGTCGCAGTTTAAGTAGGAATTATAAATCTAATTAGCGGACAGTAAGGCTAAACCGACTTACAAAGCAGTAGCTATCTCCTTTCGTAATACTAAACAATAAAGGAACTTTGCAAGCTATGTTAAAAAAGTACTAGATTAATTTTGTTTATGATTCATTTAAAAGTTTGGTATATTTAAGGATTGCGAAACTATGAAAGGTTCTGTAAAATTCTATCTCCTGATTAAGTATATAAACAATAATTAACTGAGTTTTATGCCTTCTTCTGCCGTCTGGTGTCGGCTACGAATAGCCCTAACCCATCTCATCCCGTGGGTGTCGTTAAAGATGAGTATGGGATTAACCGGAGGATGAGCAGCAGTGTCCTTCGAGTACATTAACAACTCAACTGCGATCGCCAACTCGCCAAAACTGCCAAGCGTGGCGGTTATGGCAAAACCCCCCTTTGAGCAAACAGCACACCCATATCGGTCATTGTGGTGATCTTTAGGGGAGGCCTGTGTCCAGCAATGGACTATATTCGTTCGAAATTATGGTTATGCCTTCTTATAGCAAGCTTAAAAATAAGCTCTATCTTTTCTGGTTTCATTTCTCAGTTAATTTTTATACTTTATATATACCTAATGTAACAACATTAGTTCCTTAGTAAAATATACATAGCTTTAGGGTTCCGCATCTAATAATGGAAAAACGGAACCCTTATAGGATCACTCTGTTATCCGTGTGCCTGTTTTCCCTATATCTGTCTGCGTGTCAGAGCCCTTTTTCTAAGAAACGGCTTAAGGTATTTAAAATTAACACAGAATATAACGTATTCACATTGACGGTGGTTTAAAAAAAAGAAATTGCCTTTTAAAGCGTATTTGCATACTGAAAGTGACTGGGAAGCCACTGATTGATCATCAAAATCTATAAACGACGTACGACTTCCCGGTGACTTACAATCTTGAAACTTGGCATTAAGGGAGATCATGTGACGCAAGAGAAAGAGTATATCTGAAAATCATTAATTTCTAATCCCGTATGAATTGATTATGAAACAAACTTATATTTGCTGTTATTTTAATCAGTATAAATCGCAAGCGCCTGCAAAGTACAAATTTGTCTTTTAAACACGGTACACTTGGTTCCTTTGATTCCGACAGTATTTAAAACATTTAATGATACGGAACCCTTTGATGTCGCGAGTTTTACTCATACTTGACCGTCTTTTTGTCCCGTTTGTATGTGCCTATAATTACCTATAGATATTAAGTAATAAATAAAATATTATATTATTCAAATAACTAGCTGAGCTCAGTGGTTTCACCCGCCGTTTAATTTAAAAGAAATCGGATGTGTTATAAACAATTATTATATGATTAGTATACATATATTGGATTTTATGGATTTTAATTGTATTGCGTGGAACACAAGTTTTTTTTCTAATATGATAGTAACCTAAGTGACTGCTTGTGACTTCAGCTATCTGCGAGTGAAACTCCCGTCAAAATCGGTTTCGCCATTTCGGAGATTAGCTGAAACAAACAGACAAAAAGTAACCATAGTCTTTTTTATTATAAGTATCATGTATACTTACATATGCATTTAGTAAAAAGCTGTTATTTTGTCATTACAAACAGACACTTCAATTTTATTTATTTGTGTAGAGATATAGATTATAATTAACGAGGAATTTAGTTTTGAGATTAAAACGAAAACTATTTACAGCATTAAATCTAGAAACACGATGGTTCCCCCGAGAGCTAAAAGCGCTGTTGTAACCTTTTTTCGACGATATTCGACGTATTTACAAACCTTCGTAACTTTTTGTAAATGACATTTCAATTAACTTTTTTTTATTGGTGTCCAGTTGAAATTCTACATGAAATTCCTCCGCGGCGAAGGGCAAAGGGGCATGCCGGACTCCTACCGGCTAAAACCACTGGAGCGGTCAGCTTCGGCACCGAAGGAGGGCTTCAAGTACTCGTAAGATCACACGAGTACGAGGCACATCTCGGAGAGGATGACTGTAAACGGAGGGAAGGCGACTGTAGAAAGGTCGCCTCCCAGTCTTTCCTCGAGAAGGATTGTAAAGGATCCCCCCAAGCCTCGCTGTGCGCTGTGCTGCGCACACGGTATGAGCACGCGGCTCCACAATCTACGCACCCGCGACCCCCGAGAGCATTTCAATTACCTATCAAATTTTTGGGCTTAAATCACAAAAAGTAATCTCCCCAGGAAATGTCTTAAGACTACTCCATCCAGGGCTGCTAGAACTAAATTAAAATGTGTGTGGGTGCTAACTACTAAACACAAGTCTATGATTTTTTTTTATAAAAATCTATTGAGCTCCACAGCATTATCACCAACAACGTAGATTTACGTGGTACATAGAGTAATTACAACAAAGAACGCAATTTGAATAAATATGAGGAACTTAGCATTTCATCGTAGTAACTCCATTAAAAATTCATAGTTTTATATCCAGCGCCGGTAAAGATACGACATTACTGCTTCATAGAGAACTTTGTGCAAAGAAAACGTACCAAATTATTAGGCAGCAAACTTTTGTCAAACGTAATTATAAAAATTATAACAGTTAATTTTGTAATAAAGAGCGAGTTCGCGGTTTCAACTTTAATTTAGATTGAAATCTCGGAAAGTTATGGTCACAATCATTATAAAGTAGGTATATTAAACTGTAATTTTGTAGAGCACTGCATATTTTTGCCAGTAAAAACCATAACTTTGACTTTACTTTTTTCTCGAGATAACGGAGAAGACGGCACGATTGGGGCAGTGGCTGAGCAATTGGCTTTCTGCGCGACGTGTCGCATATTCAATCCCCGCAGGGACCAAATATTTGTATGATAGAATAGAATAGAAGCTACAGATTATAGATGGGTGTATGTACATGTGAGATATATGTCTGTAAACTGTACCCACGACACAGCAAAATTAATAGTGTGAGACAAAGTTTTAAAATCAAACCACAAAAATGTATGGGTACACGTAAATAATCTTCTTGGTGTCTATTACTCTCCTTCGTTACGCATAAATTTCTTTTCTTCTCTAGAAATTATCTTAGAAAATCTTATTCCCTCGTACAGTCACACTATTATTATGGGTGATTTCAACACCTGTTTACTAAAAGCTGATTCACGGTCTTCCTCTCTTCGTGCTGTCTTAGATTCTATAAACCTATCTGTTCTGCCTCTGAATGCAACACACCATCTCCCAAATTGTATTCCTTCACTTTTAGATCTTATTTTTGTTTCCTCTTCAGAACACGTTGATAAGCATGGCCAATGCGTAGCCTGCGCTTTCTCCTATCATGATCTTCTTTTTCTATCCTATAAGATCCGGCCACTGAAGGCAAAATCTAAAGTACTCCTGCAGCGCAGTTTTCGTGGAATGAATCTCGGTAAGCTTCGTGAGGATGCTGGTAACATTGATTGGTCACCACTAATATTTTCTAATTCCGTGGATGAGCAAGTCAACATTTTCGTTGCAAACTTGGTCCAACTATATGACGTGCATGCCCCTATACGCGCTATGAAAGTAAAACACCTTCCGTCACCTTGGCTCACCCCAGAAATAAAAGTCCTTTTATCAAAAAAAGCACTAGCAAAGACCAAGTATAAATGCCGTCCAAATTCCCTTAATTGGGATAAATACATTGCTGTCCGTAATCACTGCAATAAAGTTTGTAGGAATGCTCAACGCCGACATATTCACAGCTCCGTCGAAAACGGTGATTCAGCCAAAGTCTGGAGATTTCTTCGTACGTTGGGGGTTGGAAAATCGCGTCCAGATACGTTACCAAAACATTTAAACATTGACCTTCTGAATCAACACTTCTCAATTTCGTCTAATTTTGAAAAGACCACAAAAGCAAATACTTTAATGAATCTTTCAATGCTTCCGAACCCTCAATACTCACCCTTCTTCTTTAATCAATTTACCTTTTGTGATGTTAAGAAGAGTATCTTATCGATAACATCCAACGCCGTTGGGACTGACTGTATCAGCCGTAATATGATCATACCTATCCTCGACGAAATCCTTCCTATCATATGTCATGTCCTTAATTATTCCTTATCCAGCGGTGTCTTCCCATCTGCATGGAAAGAAGCGCAAGTTACTCCATTACCCAAAAAATCAATGCCGTCTTCCCTCTCCGATTATCGTCCTATATCCATACTTCCCTTCCTCTCTAAAGTCCTTGAACGGCTTATCTACAACCAGCTCAATACTTTCCTTTCTAAAAATAATCTCCTCAATCCTCTTCAATCCGGTTTTCGTCCTGGTCATAGTACCACCACGGCCCTAGTTCATATTACGGACGATATAAGGTCAGGAATGGGGGGCGGTAAGTTGACAATTCTAGCTTTGCTTGACTTCAGCAACGCATTCAACACTGTCGACTTTGACATACTGCTAGCTATACTTTGCTCTCTTAACATATCTCCAACAGCAATTGATTGGTTTCGTAGTTACCTGTATGGCCGTCGGCAACGTATACAAATTGAACACTCTTTTTCCTCATGGTGTGATACATCTGCTGGCGTGCCTCAGGGCGGCGTATTATCTCCATTACTCTTCGCAATATTTATAAATTCTATCTCCAATCATATTCTTTCTTCCTACCATCTTTATGCAGATGACTTACAAATTTTTTGTCATGTTCCCTTGGAAACGCTGGCGGGAGGTGTTAATGCTATCAATAATGATTTGGCACGTATATGCCAGTGGAGTAACTCACACGGACTTAAGGTGAACCCAACGAAAACCCAGGTCATTGTTATTGGCAGCTCCAGGATGATCTCCAAAATTGACTGGGCTCAACTTCCAAAGGTCACTTGTGACGGCACCAGTATTCCATTTAGCGATACGGTCAAGAATTTGGGGATATACATCGATAAGAGCTTATCCTGGGGTCCCCAATTGCAGGAACTTGGCCGAAAGGTGTTTGCTTCTGTGGGGTCCTTGCGAAGGTTGCGAAATTTCCTACCTACTGCTACCAAGACTGCGCTTGCACAGTCCCTCCTTCTTCCAATTCTAGATTATGCCGATGCCAGCTATCTTGATCTCACTGAAAACCAACTTGATAAACTTGAGCGCCTTCAGAATATTTGTATTAGATTCATATTTGGTTTGCGCAAATATGATCATGTCTCCGAATTCCGAACTAAGCTCAAATGGTTACCAATACGCCTTCGCCGTAATGCTCATATACTTTATCTTCTATACAATGTGTTGTTCAATCCTTCTACACCGCCTTATCTTAAAAAACGCTTCGAGTTCCTACATGATACACATTCGAAGTTTTTAAGATCATCAGAAAACTTAAAATTAAAAATGCCAATCCATACAAAGAAGTTTCTTGACAACTCATTTTCGGTCCAGGCAGTACGACTGTGGAATGCGTTACCTATAACAGTTAGACGTGCGCAATCTTTACACGTTTTTAAGACACTAGTTAAGGAGCACTTCTTGTTACAATAAGTTATGATCACGTATTCCATTATAAATTACTGCTTTCTCATTGGTATATATATATATATATATATATGATTGTATGTATTTATTTTTATCTTTATATATATTTATTTATTTAGATATGTATATACATGTAGATATCTATTCGTTTATACATTATTTTGTAATATTTAAGTATAAAAATCATTTATTAGTTCACTGCAGACTGCCCCTTGTGCATCACCTAAAGTTCCATTCCTCCGATATGGTTGTCTGGAAGAGATCGCCGAGTTGCGATAAGACCGCCAATTGTACTTGATTTCTGTATAATACCTATTCTGTTTTTGGTGTGCAATAAAGTGGATTTATATTATTATATTATATATCAATAATAGCTCTGGCTCCTTAAACTGTTTAGGCCTGTATTCCTTATACGCTAATGTCGGTGGCGTATTTCGGACGGGCGTACGAAAACACATTGTCATTATACAGCACCACACTACGACGCTGATGTTATGTTGCTACTCGCCGCGTATCGCGCGCATAGGCTGTTACGAGCTGCGTATCGCGCGCTTCGGTCGCGCTCATTAGCGCCGCGTACGTCAGTCAACTGGCGCGCTGTAAAACACTGTGAGAGCCCTCGTTCTACTATCTATCTCTATCTTTTGTCTTATCTTGATTAAAATTAAGGTTACTTTTCCACACTTACAATTTGTTGACCTAATAAACAAAAAAGGTTTTTGACGTCAGATATTTTCAGGCTGATACGATTTTTATTACTATATCAGCCTGTAAGTTTCTACTGTTAAATTGTTCATGATAAATATATCTTGCTGCCATCTCCACCACAGCTGCATACGGATTGGTGTCACAGAATGATTTTCTTGCTCGCACACAGAAGGATAGTGTTTCGTATTCTTTTGACTTGATCGCATATTAGCCTTTTACTACACGCACCGAAAGAGAAAGATGTATCGTTTTAGTCCGGGGATCACACACTGCTCTAAAAAACCTGCACGTAAGGTCTACAGTAAAAGTATATGACGAATAATAAACAAAAAATATTCCTGAACTATTCATTAAATTTTATATATTACTTTTTGTTTAAAAAAACTTGCCCCACACTAGGATTTCTCCTGTGTCGTGGATGCGTTTACAGACACAAATTCCACACACAATACACCCCAGACCCGGAACAACTACCTGCAGATCGTACAAATATTTGTTCCGTGCGGGAATCGAACCCACGACCCGGAGAGCAGCACCCGACTGTATCAACCACTGCACCAACCGTGCCGTATATAAAACAATTTACCAGTGTACGTCATTTATTTTTGATGTTTAATATTATTATTGTTCTACAACAGAAAAATCATGTACATTATGAAAACATGAATATATATATGTAATTCAAATGCGTCACAAAAATATATGCAAAACAAAGAAGTTCGCAGTCAACTGGTACAGAGCGGCGAAGTGTTAGGGCGAACTCTGAATAATGTACGAGTATGCTTGCGAAACGACTGCGCAGCACATTTCCATAAATGCCAGACTGCTAACTGCCTCGCACAGTCATTTCTAGCTAATCCTAAATAACTGTTACGTCATAAATGTGAAAACGTAATCACGTAACTACATAAACTTATGACTTGTAAAGTCATGTATAAAAATAAACTTCATGTGTCACGATACAGCAGACAGAAGCTAAGCTTTATGCCAGCCAATGAAGTACGTTGCAACACCGCGCTCGCTCGTATTTTATGTGTAAAATCTTCACCGAAAACTATTTTTTTTTCAAAAAAAAAATAGAATTGCTACTATTATATAGCAATTACGTTAATTTTTATCGTAGATTCTAAATACTAGAGAAATGAGATAAATATATCTTACTATTATTATAAATGTTAAAGTTTGTATATTTGAATGTTTTTGAAGCGGCATTATGTTCAAATGGCTGAACGTATTCTATTGAAAGGCATGGATATAGATTTATCGTGGAATAGGATATAGGACACTTTTCTATTTTTCTAGAAACAATTTATCACTAAAAGAGAATGACTATACCCATTTCCCGCCCTTTAGTTTACCTAGTATGGGTATGAAAGAAGAAGTAATCATAATTCATGACATCGTTTTAATAAATCGTCTTAGTGCAGTTGGTCTGAATCGTATGTGGGATAAATGTATTATATTTAATTAAAATAGATTAACTTTTACTTCATTTTGGAGACGTTTACAAATACAGCTAGGTAGACTCTATATACCTACTATACTTTGAATACGTTTAATCACTTACTACATTTTAGACCTATATCTCTATCAGTCTACATATATCTACAATGAAAAGGTTCTGGAATCAGCCCCCTACCGAGGTTTTCCCAAGAGCCTACAGCATGGGGCTCTTCAAAAAGGGCGTGTTAAGGTTACTACAGAGTCGGCAACGCGCGAGTGAGATAAGGTTGTAAGTGTAGATAAGTTACGGTAACCGCTTATCATCAGGTGGGCCGTATTCTAGTTTTCCAGCAAGTAACAATAAACCGGAGAGTGCGAGTTTTTGTGGCGTGAATAGGGCTCGGTACGATGAATATGTTATCCACCATAGATATACGAGAGATGTGCATCTCTGTACAATTTAATACGAGTCCACGTGTCGCCACATTGCCCCCACTTAATTTGCTCACACAAATGCAATTCAAAAGTTACAACCTATCATATATAACTGACATACATATAAATCTATCATTCTCCTGATAAGTCACATGCTATAGGGGTGGGATAAGATAGGATATGTAACATCATACCGATTACAGTATTATGTTAGATGCTCATTAGAGCAAACTGCCTGTAAGTCTTGATTGCGGTCTTATTTACATATTCATCATCATCATCATTTCGGCCTAATGAAGTCCACTGTTGGACACAGGCCTCCCCCAAAGATCATCACAACCACCGATATGGATGTGTTTTGAGCTCATTGGGGGGTTTTGCCATAATCGCCACGCTTGGCAGGCGGGTTGGCGATCGTAGTTGAGTTGTTAATGTACTCGAAGGACGCTGCTGCCCATCCTCCGACTAATCCCTTAGTCGACTTTTACGACACCCATGGGAGGAGATGGGGTGGTGGCATTCTGAGCCGGCACCACACGGCAATTTACATATTGAAAAGGTCGATTTGTCACAATATATTGCTTGGTCAATGAAGCGGGAAATTCTCGAGAGCTCAGTATCATTGCAACTTTTGGCTATAAATTACAAACGAGCCCAGCCATAAAATTCAACTAGAAGTGCATTAGTAAGTAAGTTAACAATAAATAGATGGGTTGAGAAGTAAAGTGAACCTCGCCGATCGTGGGAAGATACCGCATCTTCCTACGATGAATTAATCGAAAGTAAGTTCATTTAGCTGTGACACTACGCCGCCTAATTAGTGTAGCGACATTGTATTTTTGAAGACATTTCCCAGCTTTTATAGAAGATAAATCTGCGGTGAACATGTAACATATAATAACAAGACGGGACGGCAAAAATAAAAGTGCCGAACGAAAACCCAAGACGGCTACATCAAAGTTGAGTTCAAGCATGTTCCTGCGTTATGTGTCGTATGCCGCTATGCCCTGGACGCAGCATTACATATCCCACCTGCACTACTCCACGATCCTAGATCGAGGAATACATACGAATAAAGACAAAGTAGACGTTGAGGGCTGAAAAGTTTGAATCGCGCCACATTAACTTTAAGTCAGTTTTGGATTCGAACAACACTAAAAATTATAAGATCTTCATGATGGAAGTTTGTTTCTATCCCTGTAAGAATATAGCATTACTCCATCTCCTTCCGTTGATGTCGTTAGAAACGATTAAGGGCCTCTAAACCAGAAAGATGGGCAGCAGCGTCCCTTCTGTGGAATAACAGCCATTCTGCGCTCACCAACCCGCCTGCCAAGCGTAGTAAATACTGGCAAATTCCCCTCAAAATGATGACACAATTGTGGAAATCTATGAGGAGGCCTTCGTGCAGCAGTGGACTTCCTTTGGGTGATATGATGATATCGAATACGGGGGGCGGTTCCTTGCTTATTTTATATCATCATATTCGTTTTGCGGTCTGGTAAGCGAGATGATCATGTCAATAACTATCCAAGTTCATGCGGATTAAGAGGTCAATTTATAGATACAAAATAAAATATAAGTACGTATGTAGGGAAAGCACAGTAACAAATAATAGTTTAATAAAACTAAAAATAACACGCTTTTGTAGATAACTATCAATAATTTTAAATAATAATAGAGTGATTAACAACAAAAATTATTTGATTGTAAAATGCATTCGTAAAAGTATCTGATAAAGTATCATCATGAAAATATCTGTTAAAGCACCCCACGCTTTTTTACAATGTAATATTTTTTTGATAATTCACTCTATTGTTATTTAAAGTTATTGAAAATGATTTTCTACTTTTTAGTTCGGTTATCGATAAATACGTGTTTCTTTTTGTTTTGCGCACGGCTGAACGTCCATGTTGCCTGTCCATAGCCTCAATAACTCCGGGTAGTAATTATTTACCAAAGTTCAATCTTCCTTTTGACGTTTTAGTAAACAAATTCTCCCTCCATTACGGATAAAATTATATTGCATTGTCATCGGTCCTTGATAAGTGTACGAAGTTTTGAAGGGGATAAAAATCGAGTTCAAAATTCTGTTACATAGAATATTCTTTATTGTAAACCATTAGAATAATAACTTTTAGGAAAATATATTACAATAAAATAATTGTACAATGGGCGGTCTTATCGCTATTAGCGACTTCTTACAGACAGCCTTTGGATGGACAAGAAGAATATGGAAAAATACCGAGGGGGTAGGCCGTGGTGTACTTAATATACAAAAAAAGTCAAGTACCTTATGCAATCTAATACAATATAGATGGAAATATTATATTCCTAAAATACTAAAATATAGATACATACCAAGCTAATAAAAGCGTGTTAAAAAAGCCCACGCGATATAAAGTAATATTCATTTAGGTTTTGTGTTACTTTTTTCATCAACCTGGTGACGAGATGAGCAAGTCAATCGTCTGTTGGTAAGGTTCACGCCTGCCTACAACAATTATTGTAATGCCCTGAAGCGTGGCACCACACTGCACTCGTTACCTCAAGCTATTAGTTATTTATTTTTAATAGGGACCGAGGAAAGTCAATTTCTGGGTCATTAGTTGGGTGGACGAAGATATTACGTCGCGGTCACCAGTATGGGAAACAAGTGTGGTGTTCCTCTATAGAAAAGGGAGGATCCTCCAACCAGGCGGGTGGTATGCCTGGCTGGCCGAAGTCCAACGATTGATGTTGGGCGTCTGTATATATGCAGCGTTGTGCGAATACTTTACATGTGTGATTCAGGCTTCTTTGACGTCACCAGAGAGTTGCAATTAATGTCTAAGTAGACGTTGCTGTAACTTGTAGTTATACGGTAGCGAAGATCGCCACAGTCTTTTTTAGCTACAGTGCCCTTTTAACCGGAACACAGTAATTTCCTTTAAACTCTGCTGTTAAGCAGCGAATATCTTGAGCCGAACTTTTGCAATAAGAAACCTACCACCATTCAAATTACTATACCGTCATCAGTCCTATTCCAACTCTCAAATTAATTCCGTGTACATTAATATTTACACTAATGGAGTGTAGGTTGAAACCGCGCTGCTACAGAGTAGGTGTAATAAACATTAAAATAGGCACTGTTCACAATGTTATAACCGCAGCCATATGACTATAATAATTGTATCTGAATGCAAATATACGATTCCACACTCGTAATACATATAAAACAAATGTAACAATAACTACAGTAGCCGATTATAAATGTTCCATTGAAAGATTTTTAATATTTTAGTGTGTTATATTCAATAAGAATAAACTTTCAGTAGCTTCGTGTCAAGATTGGTACCGGAAATTGTAAACTTTGGGAGCAGCAAAAATCAGTAAGCCATCTTGTCCCTAGGGTGTCGAAGTTTGCATACCTGGAGGAGGAGGCCTTTGTTCAGCAGTGGACGTTGTTTGGCCGATATGTTGATGATGATGATTTTCTCATTATATTTTTTACCATAATATATATCAATCAGCATCGTGATCTCATTCTAAAAGAGTATATGAGAGACGGGACTTTTTTTCCGGCGTTCCTCTATAGGCCCAACCAATCGGGTACGTATAACTGTAAATTAAGATTTTTCAGCATTTATTATTATATATAATATATATAATAATATTACTATTCTATATTCTTTATCCACTACGCGGACTATAAAAACATACATTTATATAAATATAGATAGAAGATAGATCAACCAATTATTGAGACTCTTCTCTTTTATCTTTTAAAAAACGTTGCCTCACACAGTTTACAGACATGAATTGTACATACAATACACCCGGACCCGGAACAACTACCTGCAGATCATACAAATATTTGTTCCGTGCGGGAATATATCCACTCAATCTCCTCCCGTTGGAGTTGTAAAAGGCGACTAAGAGACTTTATGAATCAGAGGGATGGGCAGCAGCGTCCTTTCTGAACACAGTGTCTCTGCAGTAGCCATACTGCGATCACTAACCCGCCTGCCTGCCAAGCATAGTGAGTACCGGGAAATACATATAATGTATGTAATGTTAAATACACAATAAATAATGAAATAATTGTGTAAATCTATGGGGAAGGCCTTTGTTCAGCAGTGAATGTATAAATGGCTGAAATGACTCATGTCTTTTTGTTTGTTTGACCCGTATACACCACCCATCCGATTGAGTTGCAACTTTGTACAGCTACAGTCGGTACTAGCGTACAAGTTTCTAGGAAAATAAACTGACACTGAATAACTGACAGTAACTATTGTTTGTGGTAAACTAGCTACGCCAATTCAGATTTGTATAGATACTCGCATGAAGCTCCTTTGTCACGATATTTTTCCGACGTAAGCTATAGCTTCAAACCTTGCCGAAGAACCATGCTATTCAACAGTGTAGACTCCATTCGAAGTCATTCAGTGTTTTTGGATTACAATAGCAATTACGCGAAAAACAACTCGTTTTAAAGCAGAATTGATGCCGCTATGTAAAAAAACTGAATAAAAAGCTCCAGCATCATACATATTGTACAGTCTCATAATGTGTATGAAAAAAAAATACGTGGTTCCAAACTAAACAATTAATGTGGCGTTGCTATAACAGTAGGATTTACGTGCAATATCGTGGTGCCCCCCGGCCCGCTGCGCAATACGCTACGTAATTAAATAGCCTCAGTAGTGTCTCGTTCGCTTAGATATAAGTGGACGTATCTACTTCGGCTATCATGAAATGTCATTGAGAACGTCTTTGAATAATGACCAAGATTTAATATCAGTCACGCCTACGTACTTTATTATCCGTGCTTTATTGTACTATGAATTTTATTTATAATGAGGACTTACATATTTTTACTTAGTCTGAGGACTCTTGGACTTTTCGTGACACTGACTGTAGTTGCCGTGTGGTGCTGGCTCAGAATACCACCACTCCATCTCCTCCCGTAGGTGTCGTGAAAGACGACTAAGGGATTAGCCGGAGGATGGGCAGCAGTGTCCTTCGAGTACATTAACAACTCAACTGCGATCGCCAACCCGTCTGCCAAGCGTGGTGATTATGGCAAAACCCCCCAATGAGCCCACAACACACCCATATCGGTCGTTGTGGTGATCCTTAGGGGTGGCCAGTGTCCAGACTTAATTTGGCCAAAATTATGATGATGATGATTGTAGTTACAGCACTTACTCTCATTCTTAATCCTCAATTAAGTGAAACTGAGATTTTATATTCTACAGTTCTAAAAGAAATTCTATAATTCATGAATGGTTTAAGTGGTGTAAACAGGTGTATTTTAGCCTTTCCCTCCCCTTCAGGGATTATTGTCAGTTATAAATTTTCTTTATTTGTGAAAGTAATCCTCACATCAGCCCATAAACATCCACCGCTGAACATGGTCCTCCCAATGGCACTACAATGAGCGGTCATATTGCTATAATTACTACGCTTGGCAGGCAGATTGGTGATCAGTTGACCACAGTACGTTGTTATTAGCACACGGAACGATGCGGCTGCCCATCTTGTTAATATCAACCCATTAGTCACCTTTAACAAAACGGATCGAGAAGGGCGGTCCGGTCTATTCTTTGCTGGGAAGTGTATTTTTAGGTTTGTGAAACTAACGCAAATTTATTTTTTAATAGAGGAGTGTTGGCGTGGAAATCTGTAAAGAAAGAAGTTCTTTGTACGTTTTACATTTCTCATTAATGTTTCAAATTTGTCATCTATATCGATAGATATCGATACAACGTGTGTGCTAGTAGACACATAGCTATGACAAAATTACTACTAGTAATCATCCTAGTAATGTCATAGGATTTCGCGATTATAACTCATCAAAATAAAACACTTAAACGGATTACATCGCGTATATTCATCATCATGATCATCATTTCAGCTGAAAAACGTCCACTGCTGGACAGAAGCCTCCCCTAAAGATTGCCACAACTACCGGTATGCGTTTGTGCTATGTGCTCATTAGGGGGTTTTGCATAATCGCCACGCTTGGCAGACGGGTTGGCGATCGCAGTTGAGTTATGAATTTACTCGAAGGATGCTGCTGCCCATCCTCCGGCTAATACCATAGTCGCCTTTTACAACACCCACGGGATGAGATGGGGTGGTGATATTCTTAGCCGGCACCACTCGGTACGGCGCCGGCATAATGATTAATAATCCTTTTTGTATAAATATGAAGCATTTTAGTAATAAAATATATTATGAATACGACAGACTAACGTGTTGCTGGGGAGTTTATTGCGCCGTTTCTTCTCCTCAGCTTAAATACAAGGAAGCGGCGAAGGGTGGGCTTATATGGCTGCTGTCTTATGTTGACATTCAAAAATAAACTATTTCTTAATCTATTTTAAACAAATGAATAGTAAATACTTAAATTTTTGATATTTGAGAACAAACAGGAACAAGTATCTACGAAACGAAAAATCTTGTGGTGTCATAGGACACTCGACAGAAAGGAAGCGTTATTATCAACATCATATCAGCCAAAGGATGTCCACTGCTAAACAATGACCTCCCCTATAAACGACCGCTTACATTCCGTGTGTTGTCATTTTGGGGAGAATATTCCTGTGCTCACAACGCTTCTCAGGCGGATTGGTGAGTGCACTATGGCTACTCTTTCAAAATGAGAGTTGACATGACACTTTTTAACTTTGTATAATGTGATATAGTATTAAATTTGGATTCGATATCGGGACTTTTCGTACACAGATAAATCAAAACAACATTTTGACTAACCACAACGTTTCGGCCAAATTTTATTGGCTGTGGCCAGTCTTCTCGTGACCACAATCATAGTCTAATATGAGTGAAATTCGCGATAGTTTAAAACTTATAGTATAAAAATTGCTAGTTAGTAATGGAAAAGTTTGCATGCCGTAAGGTAGAATGTACTGGGATTTGTTATCGAGTTTCCATCTTATGTATGAATACGTACATTGAATGAAAAATTTAAGGTGATTAAGTTCAGGATTATGATAATTTTAATATTTATGACATGACACAGTTTTGATACAAACTGTTTTATACAATTTAATTAAGCAAAATTGCCTATTGAATAATTGGAAAGGTAGAATGTACTGTGACTTGTTATGTTTCCATCTTATGTATATACCTATATAGAACGCAAATAAAGATGATTTGATTTGAATTAACGATTCCAGTTTCCATAGTCAACATATCAAATCAGCATATTGCAGTTCTTTACTGCCTATATAGGCTGCCCCTCACAAACTTCTCCACAAAACTCTAACCTCCACCTTCAGAAATTGAAATTTATTTTATCCTTCAAAGTTATTTCGAAAATTTCATTGAAAATTTGACAATCTTGGGATTTCAGAGTCATCAGTATTTTTAGGCAAAAAATGAGCAGAATTTGCGAAGTTCCAAACCTTAAGCTAAGGCGGTACATATTCCTTTGGCATCTTGAGCAGGGCATTTCAATCTACCCCTAATTTAATTCCATCCCGAATGGATTTTTCTTGAGCTGGAGTGACATAAATATAGCCACGGCGCTCGTAACTTATTATTATTAAATTTATACCTTACAAGGGACAACGGTGACGTTTGATCGTCCTTTCTTTCAAAGCTTTTCAAACTTTGTAAGATGAAAGTAATAATGCCCCAAGCGGGAGTTGGCAATAATGTCAATAACAATAACATTTTCATCCATCCTTTTTTAAAAGGAGAGAGAAAATATAAAATTTAATTTCATGACCAACGAGTGTAGTTAAGAGAGAGTATAACGATTGCGTCGAGCCACTTAAATGAACGTTGATTAAATTTAAGCGGAGAATGGAACGTCGCGACGCAGCAACATGATGTAATGTTCAACTAAATAACGCGGACATCTACAGCCCATCCCTCCCACTGCACCCGCTTGCCGGCAGAGCCCGCTTGTCCCCTACACCTCCCAGATTAATTTTCCACATGCCTCAATGTCATCTGTTGTTGCAAATGACGCAAAAAGTAACGATAAACACGACAGCGGTACAGTGTTCTTTTTTAATTTTTTAAAATCTCTGAATAGAATGTTGTCCTGTTAGTAATTACTACAGTTTCATGAAATATGTTGAAAAGTATTTGATACTAAATTCATGATAAAGTAACATTCAAATTAGGGGGTAAGTTGTACGGTGAGATAGAGGAACGCTCGGCGCGGTCAGTCTATGGATCAGTCGCACATTGTAGTATTTGAACTCGTCTCCATACATCGGAGAGACATAAATGCAGATGTTAAGCCAAGTTGATAAGGTTGCCTAATAAACAAACGAAAACGAAAAAAAATTCTAAGGACACAACATAATACGAAATAAACAGAAACGTACTCAAAGGTTTCATATTTGCGTTAAAAGCTAGTAATTCTCTGAAGCCAATGTACCTATTTATGTTGTTCCGGGAATTAAACCGGGCCGATTTACCTCGTTTCTACATTCGCACCGATTTGAATCAACGCCAGACCAATATTCAGCGGAGCGACAAATCAGCACTTCGATATTGCCTCCATTTGGGCACCCACCTCAATATATGAAAATCTGATTTTTCATTGCGCACGCCAAACGGCACGCGCGGTACTCTCTACGAAAATATTTATTATTTACATAATTCTGCCGGCTTTGCGTCATAAAATTCTCAAAGCAAATTCAATTAAACGATCAATTCAAACTTCTTAATAAGTAATTTTATCGACTTATCGACTGTGAAAAATCGTCGCTTTTATGTCATATATTAAAGTTTAGAGAAACACACGGTGTATTTAATGTCTGGTTTTGACTTTTGTTTGCTTTCGCAGGCTGTGCACCGTTACTCAGAAAAATGGGTCAAATATAGATGGGTAAATGTTAAACTTTAGCGAGCAGTGCCGGGGAACGCCGATGTGCTTTAACGTTCGTTAGAAAATGTATTCATAACGAGACGCTAAAATGTTGTTGCTGTAAAATTTATAATGTTCCTTGACATTTGAGAGACTGTCAAAATTAAAATAACCTATATGTACATAGTTTATTTTAAACCAATTAAGGTTTTTAAGGTAAGCAAGTAAGCTGCTTTTTTCTGGTGGTAGGTCTCCGGATAAGTAAGTACCACCGCAATGCCAGATATTCGCCGACAAGCACATGGCTTGGCTACGAATATGCACGTGAAGATGGGAAGAAACTATACGGTATGTAGTTATGGCCATGAAAGTTGGGAATGCCTCTGGTTTAGAATGCAACTTGTGTTGACACCCTTACCTCGTCTCATCATTCAAGCTATGTGGGCTGTGCTGGCGCTGCCGCTGCAGAGATCCTTAAACAGCGCAAATACAATAACCTAGTCCGAAGCAATGAGTTTGAGCCGTTTGGGGTCGAAACGCTCGGATCATAGGGTCCGAGTGCAAGTCTCTTTTTAAAGATATTGCTAGACGCTTGGTCGACTTCGACTTTTCACGTGACCTGAGATCGGGCCGATTCTTTGGAAAAATAAGTTACATTGCCATCCTACGTGGTATTGCTGCCAGCTTCCTGGTTACGTTATCAGATGACTGCGACGTGTTAGAGTGACGCCTAAATGTCTTTTAATATAATTTTTATTCCACCTTTTTGTATAATCCATAACAGTACATAGATATTTTGTACATAGTTTAGTTATTACTATCTCTATTGGTCTGTTGAGCATAGTTTAAAGTTTTTATGTTGCACTAAAATTTTTGGTTCACATGTACCTACCTTAAATATTTACTATTCATGTCCGCAATCGACACATTATTTTGTCGAATGTGTACAGTCTAGTTACAAATGACTATAATATATTTATGTCCTCGTAAAGGCGACTAAATTTTGATATCAAGAAGATACTGCGATCACCAGCCCTTCATTGTATTAGTCCTTGTGAAGCTCATATACAGCACTAGATGTTAACAGACGGTGGGAGTGAGAGAGGGTCATTCCGATCTTGGAATTGAGTAATTTCATTTATTCAAATTATTTTATTATTAAAACCATTAATGTGACTACGAATATGGTGCAGGAAAAAAATATTTGAGATACGTTTTGTCAGGCTCGTTTATCAATATCAGTTTGTTAACGTCAAATGTAGGCCAGTGGTTTGCTTCAAAAACTACCACCACGAAAGATCCTGAATTATAAAAGGCAGACCGTAATGTCCACACTCACTTCATGAATTGTCAATCGCGAAGTGTGTAAAACATCTCAAGAGTCGTCAAAGTGATCTTAACTTCTTGCGGTATTGAGAGTGGTCTATTAATCGGGCTATAGAATCTGTATTCAATTAAAGAATTTCATATTATTTTCAGGTGTAACGCGCTATTATTATTAATAGAAGAAATCCGAGTCGCGGTAATTAATATAAAAATTGATAGTGATAAGTTTAAAATCTATCCTGATTTCGCAACTACGTGAAGTTCGAAACTAAGCTACTTCTAAATGTAGGAGCATTAGATTTATTATCATTCACAAGTAAAACAGACCTCAGGCAATGGTTTTTCAAATTTCAAATTATTAAGGGAAAAGTTCTAATGTCAATAAACCCTCGAACTTTAATAATAACACCCAAAATTAATAAGTTTGAGCATGTAATCTAAACAAAGACAGTCAGTAAATATTTGAGGATAATAAACAGGAAAGGTAAATTTTATAATTCTTCGCGAATACTTCCGTGACAAAGTTAACGACATTCAAATTTATCTGTGAACTAGTGATGGTGTAGAGTATTTTAGACTGGGTTGAGATATTCAAAGTTTTGATTTTCAAACGTAAAGTTTGTCAAAGGGAGTTTGAATACGTTACCTATCGTCCAATTCGTTTTATAAACTTTTAGCTTAGTGGATGGTACCATTTACAGTCATCATATCGGCCATTTATACGTCCACTGCTGAATAAAGGCCTCCCCCACAGATTTACACAACTGTGTCATCATTTTAAGGGGTATTTGCCAATACTCACCACGCTTGGCAGGCGGGTTGGCGAGCGCAGTATGGCTACCGTTTCACAGAAGGGACGCTGCTGCCCATCCCTCTGGTTTAGATTCCCTTAGTCACCTTTTACGACATCTACGGGAGGAGATGGAATGGTACTATATTCTTAATCCGGATAACTGGAATGCAGTGGTCTCCTTCTGTGAGAGCGTCATGCTCCAGAAGGAGACCGCAGAGCGGGATCGGGAGAGGGCCGATCCCACTCGAAGAAGAAGGAGACGGCGAAGGGGGAAACAACCGCCCTGGCGCCTAATTCCGATACGCCTGAAAACCCCTGCCGTTGCTATAACGTGGGGGACCTCTGGGTTCGCGGGTGCGTAGATTGGGGAATCTGCGTGCCCACACCAAGCGATCCAAGAGAAGACGGTAGCACGCATGTGGTCACGCGCTGCCGTGGGACGCTTTGGGGGATCCTTTACGATCCCTCTGGGGGGGGTAACCGCTTTACAGTCACCCTCTCCGAGATATGCCAATAGGCGTGGCACCAGTGGGCGGCTCTAGTGTGATCATATGAGGACCTGGAGCCTCCCTTAGGTGCCGAAGATGACCGCTCCAGTGGTTTTAGCCGGTAGGAGTCCGGCATACCCCGTCGTCCTTCCCCGGGGCTAAGGAAGTTCATGAAGAATTTCCACTGGGCACCAATAAAAAAAAATAAAAAAACGTGTCCGACATGCCCCGAAGTACATGAAGTATTTCCACTGGGCGACCGATAAGAAAATGATACATGTTCTGTAAAAACTACTTAGATACATACGTCGGAGCCATACTTACATACCTACATATTTCATAGAAATGATAAACAAGTACAAAGTTCATATGAATTCGCCTACCCATACACGGGTAGGTATACGATGCATAACATATGCAGGGACGACATGCATGAAAGGTGCTCGTGATTTTTATGTAAATCTGAAATATATCAAATATTTATCTTGATCCAAGTTACCTTGTGAATTTCATACACATAACATAAGTACTATACTCGTATAAAGTACTCGTACTTTTGTGATAGCTTAACAATAATCACGTCGCTTTGTTATATGAATTCATTTCACCAGAAACCGTAGGCCAAATAATTAATATCACAATTAAATCAATCTATAATTTCTCTGTGGTTATCATCGAACAGAACACGACTATCGACAATGTTATAATGAATTAAAGTGTATGTTACTCCAGCTTTTTTAAACAACAAAGCAAAATAACGCAGTGATCCCGTTGGCAAAGATTATATGTACATTACGTAACTAAAGTGTGCACATATATTATTCTATGAAGGTGTGTTGTTCTACATACCATGTCAATTAAGTATTGTTTCTCGCGAAGCACTTTAATTGTGTTTAATAAAAAACTGGAGAGTTTGAGACTTACACCACTTTTTCGCTTTTCCTACTACCAATAGCTAAATAAATAAATAAAATAGCGCTCAGAATTCAATCAAATATAATTAGACATGAATAGTCAGACTTTAGTTGCAGCGTTCCAAGATGTAATTTTCTACGAAGCCTACATTTGAGTAGCTCATATTTCTCCGTAGTCTGAAGTTGATTGTTCAAATACGTATAAAGTAAATAAGTCATCGTGGCACCTTGAGCCTGTATTTCCCAAGTCCCAGTACAAATACATAAACAAATAGATGCTTTCTAAAATAATATGTCCTCATTAGAACGGTATCGATTTACCTGAAACATGAGCGTCCCGGGCCGGAGCAGATTAGAGGCGTGCGTGTAGTTGTGATACGTGGACACGCTGGAAGATGACTTTGCCTGGCTCACGTTGGACTGTGACGCACTCATCGGCAGAGACCCTGCGGATTAGTAACACGATAGCATGATGACAGCCATATTTGCACGGTGAGGAAAATACTGCCTTTTAGCTGCGAAAAGTCGTTTTGGTAATAACACACCTTGGTACAGCAAAATGGTGCAGGCGTCCGGAATACTATTTATGTATTTTAGTTTTTTATGGAATCCATGTAAAGCACCTATAAACTTAGCCTGGATAGATTTTATTGATAAACGTGTTTTTGTATCTCGGTAATCATTTGCGCTTTTGTAGGTAAGCACAGTGCCATGTGGTGCCGGCTCAGAATACCACCACCCCATCTCCTCCCGTGGGTGTCGTAAAAGTCGACTAAGGGATTACCTGGAGGATGGGCAGCAGCACCCTTCGAGTATATTAACAACTCAACTGCGATTGCCAACCCGCCTGCCAAGCGTGGCGATTATGGCAAAACCCCCCAATGTACCCACAACACACCCATATCGGTCGTTGTGGTGATCTTTGCCGAAATGAAAAAGGCCGAATGAGGTAAGCACAGGCCAAAGCCAAATACTAATATTAGGGTCATGCGATTGTGATGAGTATAGCTGATGTGATGCCTAATACCTAAACGTGTGATGTGGTTATTTGAGTCTCTTTATCATTTGGCAAAACAAAACCAACGATTCTGTATATATTTAGGATATTAGCTTTGGTAAATGGCGCTAGAGTTCGAATGTTCTCAAAGATGGTAAAAACTGTTGAGGCTGACACATGTGATCAAAGGGCGTATTGAGGATCTGAGCTGGGGGATAAAGGGTTTGGTGTTCATAGACTTTGTATTCGAATTCGATTACATTTTTAAGTTATATAGCTGAAGCTACCTCTATTTATTATTATTAGAGTTAATGATCTTGTATACCTATTTTATTTATTTAGCCTCAGGCATACTCTACCAGTCAACCTATAGCCATGTTAGCTTATCATCGATGACACAAACCTGATCAAATGTGCTGGAACCACTTCATGAATCAGCGCCTGATTCTAGCGAAGTAAACTCGTACGTTAAGTCGTTTATAAAGGGAAATCAAAAAATATTACATCCTAGTAGCGATCATTATTGGTTGATTTTTCTAAAGTCAGAGCTGTAAGCCAATCCCGTCTGAAGCTACTAATCCTAAGTAGTTCTCTAATAAAGTTGCAGTTAATCCCATTAAGAGCGCGGCGGAGGTAGAAATGCCCATACAAACTTAATACCAAAATCATTTCTAATTCAAATATATTTGCACCATATTGTGCTATTATTCGGATTCGTACGAACGTAACTAGTATAAATAACCAATAAAAAAAAACTGGACAAGTGAGATTTGACTCGCGTGGAGAGGGTTCCGTACGATGAATATGTTATCTTTAGGTACGAGAAGTGACAGATGCCTGCCCTAGTTAGTATGAGGTGAATGAGTAGAACCAATAATTTATGCGAAGAACAAATTTAACATTGTAGTTGAAAAATATGTTCTCCCATACATTCTAACTGCGAATGTATGTTTTGTACACAATATTGAAAGATTTACCATGTTATTTTAAGACCATAGACTTCTTATAATCTAAGTATATCTATAATCTTCCTGTAATCTGTAAGAAAATAACTATTATATATATTTATTTCAAAATTATAGTCCTTGTAGTTTCAGAGATAAGGATATACATGGATATATAAATAGTATAGAAAATCTTTTATTTATTTTAAAATTAAAATGTTTGAGACCTTGATAACAGCCCTTCTATTTAACATGTTACACGGTACAGTTTGCAAAATTATTACGTATTATTATTATCATATTTTTCTATTCACGGGCTTGTATCCTAGGGGATAAGGGGATCAATATCATATAGTGATAATAATAATTATTATTTACGTTACACATCTGTGTTTAAGTCGCAGAAATCCATATGTGTGACAAATTTCAACTAATCGGTCCAGTAGATTCGGAGCAAATTGGCTGTGACAGACGGACAGACAGACAGACACACGAGTGATCTTAAAAGGGTTCCGCCGTTTTTTCCTTCGGACGTTCGAAACCTTAAAAAAACCATTTTTTAATTTACTTTTTTATTGGTGCCTTGTCCTTGATCGACCTCTGGCCAGGCCGCGACGTTGGCAGCTGCGACGAGCAACTCGCGATCCAGATGTGTACCTTAAAAATACCTAGAGCTTGTCCATTGTTTATACATACCCCAGTAAAATTCCCAAACATTCCACCTGGAGCCATGTAGGTAATCATTTCATTATACGATGTCAAGACATCGACCTGTAAAGTCACTAATAATTTTATACATTATTCGCGGGAGTAGTAATCTCATACCGGCTTGGATTCTTAAAGGTATATTTACGCGGTGTGCCACGTATACATAATAGGGTGGTCGTTGAAGATTAAAATTAAAATTTTTCAGGCGCCCAAAAAAAACTTTCCTTCTGACGAAAAACTACGGAGAAAATTTTATTTTTTCAAAAAAAAAAAAATAACACGTGCCGCCGGCCAATTGAAGTTTATTTTTCGATAAAATTGCAGTTTTTTTCAATATATTCTGATGATTCAAATTTTAATCAAAAATGATGAAAAGGTGCTTGTAGGATATTAAATTCTCTACATAATAGTGTCTTTCGATTTTTAATGAAGTTAATATTGATCCGAGTAATCTCATTAATAAATTCATAACCGCTTTTCAATCATCATTTTGAAGACTAAAAAAATTATGTTTCCTAAATTATGAACGATTTGAATAAAATAAGCCAATAACTACGTTATATTTGATATTATTTTTTTATTCTCAACATGAAACAATAGAAATTTATTACTTATAAACAGATTGATCAATTCCAAGGTTTGAGTAAGCTTTCTTTTGTACATTGTTATGAATGAGATTACTCGGATCAATATTAACTTTATTAAAAATCGAAAGACACTATTTTGTAGAGAATTTAATATCCTACAAGCACGTTTTCATCATTTTTGATTAAAATTTGAATCTTCAGAATATATTGAAAAAAAACTGCAATTTTATCGAAGAATAAACTTCAATTGGCCGGCGGTACGTGTTATTTCTTTTATTTTCAAAAATAAAATTTTCCCCGTAGTTTTTCGTCAAAAGGAAAGTATTTTTTGGGCGCCTGAAAAATAAATTTTCAACGACCACCCTAATACATAACCTATATGATTTACATTAATTCTTATTATATGATACGAATCAAAATTGTATTATTCACTTTTATATGAGAGTATCCTTGGAGAGCCTGGGTCATGGACCGAAATTCGTGACTTTTTAATGCAATGCGTACATGAAATAATTTGAGATCGATTGATTGATTGGTTTCATCATGCATGTAGAATGAGATTTTACACGTAAGTCTTTGGTGAATAAAATATATAAACTCTTCCTTATCAAATATGTTGTAAATCACACTATATTCAAGACACGGATCTCCTAAAATGCGATACATCCAAAAAATGTATTGTCCACGAATGGTAAAAGGGTCAGAGGTCCTATCAAACATGACATATCCTTATTCGTGTTGACAATACAAACGTAGCGAGATGCGCAAAAACAGCATAATGAAAAAACCTTTCTTATTGTTCCTGCTCAGTGAATCGGTAGTCTCAAGGATACTGAACATCGTTTTGTGGCAAAAACAGACCGACTGTTGGCTGGTTATAAATATTAAGTAAGAGGCTATTGAAACATAGATGTGAACTGTGGAATACAATTTAGTTAATGTGTCCAAAGAAACGAAACACGAAAATATGAACCAAATTAATTATGTTATCTGTATATCGTTTGGCGAATCTCCGTGCTCGTACCAAGCGACCCGCACGAAGACGGCGACACGCACGTGGGCACGTGCCATCGTATGCGCTGTCGCGTGTGGATGAACGCTTTACATTCATCTATTTCGAGATATGCTTAAAGACGTGGGTGGCAGTAATAGGCGGCTCCAGTGTAAGTAGTGCCTAAGATGATTGCTTCGGTAGTTTTGGCTGTTGGGAGTCCTACCTTCCCTGGGGTAGAAGGAAGTAGGTACGTATTTCCTGGGGAATCTACGTGCCCACACCGAGCGACCCAAGAGAAGACGGTAGCACGCATGTGGTCACGCACTGCCGTGGGACGCTTTGGGGGATCCTTTACAATTCTCCGGGAGGGTGACGAGACTTCGAGATGAGCCTATAGGCGTGGCACCAGTGGGTGGCTCTAGTGTGATCATATGAGGACCTGGAGCCTCCCTTAGGTTCCAAAGATGACCGCTCCAGTGGTTTTAGCCGGTAGGTGTCCGGCATCGCTCTTCCCTGGGGCGAAGGAAGTTCATCAAGAATTTCCATTGGGCACCAATGAAAAAAAAAAGGTACGTATTTCCACCATAAATAAAACAAATAGGAATCTGTATATATCTTATTTCATAATGACAAATAATGTCACTATGAATAAGCAGACCTTCCCGCGATAAATAGTGTAGATGAAGGGCTGTATATCCCGGTACTGTATGATAGTATCACTCATGAGCGGATACATTTCGTGCAGGTGTTGCGTGATGACCCTGATGAAGGAGCGCTCCACCTTCCCGAACAATGGCACTTCGCGAAGAGCCCATTTATACATGAACGCTAACGCATCTTCCATTAACGCCGACTTCAGACGACAATATATTTTCTACGAAAACGCGTACATATTAGAATCTGAATAACACTATATTATGCAGGATTTATGTTAGTACATTAAGTTACGTCGATACGATTTGAAAACCTTTTTGCCGTTAGATATCGTAAAGATAAATTATGTAGTGCTATTTATTACGTGACCGCAGATATACCGAGTTTCAATTTTTCACATAAATTGTGTAGTACTCAAGCAAATATTGACACATTACAGTATAGTTATTATATTATGTAATCGATAATGCCTCATAATTACAACAAAGCCTGACAGCTATAATCAAAATCATCATAAATTTTATCTTTTAGGTACTCATTTACCTCTCCACGGCTCGCGACAACTCGCGCAACGCAAAGAGATAGGGCACATTATTCATGACATATTTTAGATTTAATTATTGTAACTTCCGTGACCTTAGATCTAATTTAGTGAAAAAATGATTAACTAAGATTACCACCCGCACCTGTTACTACCGAACTGCACCTGCGCGGTCGCAGAACAAGCTGGCCAATTTTGTGAAATCAGCACAATATTTTTAAGAAAGGTATTTGCAATTCTTGCTGGACTTTCAATCTGTTTTAATTACATAAATGTAAAGTAATAAAAACGAAAATGGAAACAAACTTCTTCTTCCTGCCCTGGTATCAAGTTACTTAGGATCAGCGCAATACGTTAATCATTTTGCAAAGGTTTTGGCAAAAGGGTTTCACAGTCGGCCGCCCGCGTGATACTCGCCTTGGGTGTGCTAGTTTTGGTGGTTTACTCGCCTGGTGCGGGTAACCCAAAGTGCTTCTATGACACCCGCAGGATAAGACGGGGTAGCCTTAATCGTGGCCGGAGCTACACGGTATGAAAATGAATGAACAAACACGAAGTAAAATAAGTTGTCTGGCAGAAAATGCCTATGGCATTAACACTGCCTTTGCACACTAACAGACGTTAAGAATAAATAAAACATTAAAAACCACAGCAACCGTCATCTGTTTCAGCAAAATTAATATACTTTTCCGTAAAAAGTACATAACGCAATGTATCTAGACTAGTGAAATACTTATTGTTTGACACTGTTTATTGTTAATCCATCGGTTTAAAATATTATGACTTACCTGTGGATTATTGTCGTTAGTTCCCTTCCTTATATTCGAAATATTTCAGTGTTTTCACAGTGAGCATAGGACCCACGTTCTCTTGGTACAGAAAGTTGGCTAGATCCTTTGCTTTTTCCTATAACACAAACTAGAACTGAGCTCGTTAGAACTAATATAATTACAGTACTGGAACTGTGAAGTCATAATATTTTTAATGACGGAACTTCGCTTTTCGTAGTACTAGTCTACCAGTATGGTCTATCTCGGCCTTTAATTAGATTTTGTTCATTGTAAAATACATTCACTGTTTTGTCACATAACTCGCTATGTGTGCTATCGAAGTGTATAAGGTTGTTTTAATATCCGTTGTGTTTGCGAATAAATAAGATTATTTATATCTCACTCAGCAACCGTTCAATTGATTTCCTTTCATATTAACTTTTAGGTATTTGATCGGCTTTGAAGGCAATTGAAATATTACTCACAATACAATAGGAAATAATATAAAACCAATTTTCTCCTAAGCTTTATTTTTGGGCCTATTTCTTTGACCCTTGAATGTTTCATCATTTCGGCCGAATAAAGTCCACTGCTGGACAGGCCTCCCCAAAAGATCACCACAACAACCGATATGGGTGTGTAGTGTGCTCAGTGGGGGTCTTGCCATAATCGCCACGCTTGGCAGACGGGTTGGCGATCGCAGTTAAGTTGTTGTGTGCTCGAAGGACGCTGCTGCCCATCCTCCGGTTGAATGTTTACCTATTTATTTTTAAGAAATGACTTTAGCATTATAACTAGTTATGTATTTATTAAACTATTATTAGCATAAGTCGCCTTTTCATAAAGTACCCCATCTCTAGCTTATTAAAACTTTTTAACAAAAAAAAATACTGACTTCAAAAACCCTACACAGGCCAGGTATAAAAAATAACTTCTCGTTATAATCCATGGTTATACCATGGGCATACCTGGCCCCACCCGACTTCATAAATAAAGTTTTTTTTCCTTTTTAGTGGTTTTAATTTTTTGTATATCATGTAGGGATTTTGAAGTCAGTATTTCTTATTTCTTTTGTTAAAAAGTTTAATTTGTTTCTTTTTGTGTAAATAAATAAAAGAACTTTTCCAGTTTGGTATCAGTCTTTAACACTAAAAATAAGAATGACTCAAATCGGTTCTCCGATCTGAGAGGGATCGAAACTATTAAGACATCATCTAGATAAGCGCAGTAAAATTAACCTATTTATTGAAGCTGGTTAAAAAACAACTCAATCAAATATAATTAAATTTGTATGGGACCAATCAAAAAGGATTCTGCACCAGTTAAAAAAAGAATTGCTCATATCGGTTTACAAAACTAGGAGTAATCGGTGTATATACTAAAAAAAAATACGTGTCGTTTAATCGGTGTATATACTAAAAAAAAATACGCGTCGAATTGAAAACATCCTCCTTTTTGAAGTCGGTTAAAAATGAGAGCGCGCGCCTGTATTTGAAACATTGTATGTTTAGACTTCGTAGCAGTAACATTATTTTACAGTCGAATTGTCGCATTAGAGATAACTTGTTGATATTTTGCTGATACGATAATAAGGCAGTTATCATTTAGGCCTAAAACTTCCACTGCTTGACAGACGCCTCCCCCAAAGAGTGCCCACCGACCGGTATGGGTTGTGTACTCATTGGGGGAATTATGCCATAATCGTCACGCTTGGCAGACGGGTTGACGATCGCAGTTGAATTATGATTGTACTCGAAGGATACTGCTGCCCCTCATCCTGCTGATCCCAAAATGGCCTTTTGTGGTGTGTTGTGGTGGTATTCTGAACTTCGTGTGGTGCCACGGCTGGCAGTTATCCTTGACATATTATTAAAATGTTAATAATTGATTAGATTCGTCTGTAAACTTTTTCTTTTCTTTAAGAAATTGTATTAGAATACGCTAATATCAGAAGTGGGATAAAGATTATCTTGTCCACATATACTAAAATTAGTTTTCGGTGTTGATATGGATGGACCAATAAACACTGATTGTAATTTTCAAAAGATATATGTAATCAGTCTTTATTGTCATTGCACTTATCTGATAAACATTTGGTCAGGGTACTCCCTGATAGTAACAATTATTACATTCCACAGTCACTCTCGCACGCGCACACGCATCCACATACAAATACACACACACATTTACATACCCACACACACACACTACATGCACAGCATTGCATGCATTCTGCTATCTATGTAGTTAACTGGTAGAACGACACAGTTCACAAGTTATAAAAATTGTTGCATTATAAAGGCATTGTAAAGGTTTCCCCCAAAGCCTTCGTCTCGTCAGGCACGTCACCACATGCAAACCGCTATCTTCCCAAGATTTGATAGCTACTGGAGCAGAAAGGTAAGTATGTGGAGACTACGCACTGGACAATGCAGCGTGGTATGGCCTCCAGCAAGATGTATAGATGAACAAGTATAGGTAACAAAGATTCGTTGGATGCGAGTGGCAGGTACCTAGCCGGTCGTTGTGGAAATCTATGGGAGGCATTTGTTCAGCAGTGGACATCCTTCAGATTCTATGATGTTGATGATATGGTAGAAATCAGGTTTATAATTTATTTTGTGTCAGTTCTTCTTATTTTATTTTATTTGTCCAACTCGTTTGGTATCATAAACATAGTTTGGAAAGAAAACTTCACTCATTCTACTCTTATCTACTTAACTCGTTCGTTTGAACATAGGACATGTTTAAACGTCTTTCATCATCATCATAATATCAGCGAATCATCAAAATAACCATTGCTGAACACGGGCCTTTCCCACAGGCGACATGTCGCATGATAAGCGCAGAATGGCTGTACCATAGAAGTAACGTTTTTCATTAATACAATCTTATAAGTGCGTACAAAAGTGTTTGAACGCCTTTAACATTTCTAAAGTTTTATGGGGTATCCTAAAAGTGATTGCTTTTTATTTCACTCTTTAAAAGCCTAACAATAGCGACCGCCTGGTAATGTTCCACTGGGTGAGACATTTTGCTCAAGTTTCCCGCAATGCGAGATAACGGAGGCAATAACAACTTCCTACACATTCATTGGTATTGATTATTTTAAGCGTAGTTTTTTTCAAATCAATATATCAAATAATATCTAGGTACTAGAAAATTCGAAAAACATGTTTATAAATAAGGAATGACAGAGGTCAGACCTACTTTTACTACAGGCAGGTACGATAAGGTTATTCTACTATTGTTGTTATTTCAACGTCAATTAGATCCGTTGGTAACGTTCTATTTTTAACGATGCTTACATTTTTTCTTTCTTCTTATCGAACGGACGGAACGGGACAGAGAACATTGGAAGTAGCAACAACATTAATTGCTTGCCAAACCCCAAAAACCACACTTCACAGAAAGTTCCGAGCTAAAGACCTCGAAACGGTTGATTGGTCCCAGAGGGACAGTGCCCTAATTAATCTGGGAAGTAAGTGGTCGCAAAGTAATAGGCAACTACATTACTATGCAGGTGGATACTGCTACCCATTTCCTTGATGTTAGTTACTTAGTAATTCCTAACCGATCCACATTTATGTACGTCACGTACGAAAAGTATTGTGATGGTATTTTCGGAATTTGGATCAATCTTCTGCAAAACAATACTCCAAAAAAGGAACCTTAATCATATTTTAATATCCAGAAAAAGTGTAGAGGACCCAGTTGGAAAGTGAACTGTGTGGCGTTTATCATCGTTTTCAGCTTGTGATATGTGTGCGTGCAAGTTGGAAGAGGTTTTTAGCAAACAGTGAGGGCCGAGAGATGTAAACTCCCTGGAGCAACAAAGGCGTGGAAGTCCCTAATTATTTTTCAAATAGATTATATATTTTGTTTTTAATATGAGAGCTGCTCTTGCCATTACAGAACTGTTTAAGTCTATCAAATATGATTTGCATATTATTCGGTATTCGTTAGAATTATTTACATAGAAAGTGTGGAATTATAATAGAAATTCTATTGTGGAAGCCATTCTCTTGTCCCGGGTCTGTGGGTTTACCTGGTTGTCCCTAAATCCGGCTCTGGCAACAGTTGTATGCTTGGGCTATGTTGACGCATTGTCAATTTATGTCTGCTTAACCATATCTCACCACAATCCTTGTCAGTTAGCTACCGTGGCCAAATCTTTGTTACAGAGAGCACACGGCATCTGCGACGCCGACCATCTGGCACAGCTTAACCATGTGAAGCAATTTCCTCAAAATAATAAATTGAATACCCGTCGCAGAAGCCTTCCGAAACCCACCACGGTTGATCGATGACCCGCTGTTTTACCATATAATAAAGGAGTCACGGACAGAATTGGTCATATCTTGTTCTGTTTTTTTTTTTCTAAAAACGTTGCCCCACTCTTGGATTTCTCCTGTCTCGGGTGCATTTACAGACACGAATTCCAAACACAATACACCCAGACCCGGAACAACCATATGCAGATCGTACAAATATTTGTTTCATGCGGGAACCGAACCCACAACCCGGTGCTCAGCAGCAGCAACATTTAGTCCCAAACAAACACCAAGACACTGTGAGTGATTACTGCGTGCATCGAAACTAATTTCTGATTAAAATTGTACGGTAGATAAAACAAAATAACTTTTTAAAATCTGTAACGACGCCTGTGACCTTATCATTGTGTGACCACGAATGCTGCAAAGTATCCGAAAAGTCAGGAAAAACTAAAATGTACGCGATAGAATCCGTTTAAATGAGTTTTATTACGTTCTTCAAATGTTCTGTTATATTACAGGAATAATTACATTATTCCCTCTCCATTTAGCCCGCTTCACCCGTGTACCATCAATAAGCCACCATGCTTTTTTAAGGTCCCTCCAAGTCTGTAAGAAGCCACAAATTCAACAAATAGTTATTATAATTAACTCATTATGCAGTTTTCGGCTATTTTCGTAAATATCTTTAAACTACATTATAAAATAAATAAATTTGAAACCCTCACAGCAGCCCTTCCATTTCATATATTGCCCCCCAAAAGTGAAACCCATATTCAAAATTCATTTATTTACGTTACACGTCCATGTTCGGGTTGCAGAAATCCATGTTTACCAAATTTTAACTTAATAGTAGTAGTTGATAGACTTGATTATTTTCAGACCTTGATAATATCATTCAATTTGATAACCATGTTGATAGAATCGATATGCCATTGAGTGATCATACAAACACAAAAAAAACGATTTCAACGTAATCTCGAGTACATTTTGATTTACGTAATATTATTCTACATTTCTGTAACTCCAATCTTCCGCATTGCCATCCCGACACTATAATAACATTTCTAAATATTGGCTAACATTACGAACCCCTCGTACCCCTGTTAAAATGTACACATATAACATGATGCTAAAGGAAATTGAGTGGGCGAGTAATCGATGAGGAAAATTAAGTTGAAGGAAGTTAACTGAGTTTACACTCAAGTTGTGTTTCGGTGTCATTTTAATTTATGATTAAAACATCCGAAATATGTCTGTTTGCTGTAAACTTTAAGTATCATATAATAATTAAATGAAATGAACTTATATTTATGATAAACAAAACGATGTCAAAATATACGATGGCAAAACGAACGAACGCGAACGTTTTGAATCCTGGCTGGAGGCCTCTTTTGGCAACCACATTTCTCAGAAATGTCTGCGAGGTACCACAAAAAACAGCTGGTGTATAGGTGTAAACTGCTGAGCCTTTTTCAATACGTGTAGAAATAGATATTTCTACTTCGGGTAAATGAAAATATCCTCATTCCAGAATCGGTAATAAGGTTTACAGATTCTGCAAAGAGGCAGGCTGTATGAAATTCATATAGGTGACACAGTTTTATTAGTTTTTTACCAGATATACACTGGTAACAATAACTTGTACCTATTCCGACTTCTACGAAATAAACACCTCGACTCTATCCAGAAACTGTATGTGTATAATCATCATTTCAGCCGAATGAAGTCCACTGCTGGACACAGGCCTCCTCCAAAGATCACCACAACGATCGATACAGGTGTTGTTGGCTCATTGGAGGGTTTTGCCATAATCGCCATGCTTGGCAGACGGGTTGGCGATCGCAGTTGAGTTGTTAATGTACTCGAAGGACGCTGCTGCCCATCCTCCGGCTAATCCCTTAGTCGACTTTTACGACACCCACGGGAGGAGATGGGGTGGTGGTATTCTGCGCCGGCACCACACGGCAATTCAGATGTCCTGTGAAAGGCCAGCCTGGGCGCCCCGCCCGCTCGCTAGGACACAGTAATTTGTCAAAAGATAGCCTTCTCTATGTGTATAAAGTGTTACTTAATTACATTACGTAAATAAGACTTAATAAAAACTGCCTGTATAAATTGCCTATAAGCTTGACAAGATAGTCAAATATGTTTGAGTTTTATTTTCAAAAGGCATACAATAGCGGATATTTTCTCTTTCAAATGCAGATAAAATAATTCAAACTACTACAAAAACAACAACTAGAATCCAGACGTTAATACATCAGACGCAGGCTCTCGCACACAAAGGTTCTCTCATCTGTTGTTGTAACGCGATATTAAATGCATGAATCACCGTGATAATGGGGTGACTAATATGTCCGGGAATGTGCCCCAGCACTGCACCAGCGCACTGTATTCCACATGCAGTAATATGCAGTTTGTCGACGTCACCACCGTATATACCTGCACAAATTACATTTTCATTACAGAAATGTAAATTGAACTTCTTTTGTATTGATAATGTACATAAATACGTTTAATGTGATATGGTGTATATCAATAGCATTATGACGAAGCAATACAATTATATTTGCACGGTTGGTACAGTGGCTGATACAGTCGGCTGCTGCGCTCCGGTCGTGGGTTCGTTTGCACAAATATTTGTATGATATGCAGGTAGTTTTTCCGGATCATTACACCCGTATTGTGTGTGGAATTTGTTTCTGTGAACACACCCACGAGCCCACGACACTGGAGAAATTCTAGTGTGGGGCAACGTATTAAAACAAAAATCCAAAAAAAGTGAATTTGAATGATAGTATGTTAATTTTGTTAAAGTATGAATGCAGTTTTAAAGCTTATTTCGGAACGCAGTGAATAAACCCTCACCAGGACACTGGCTACACTGCCTAGTGCGGGTAGAAGGAATACAAACACCACAACACATACCACACCACGATCCATCAGGTGAGATCGACATTAACAGCGGCCCTATTCAATAATGAATTGTATTTAACCATAAAAACAATACTTACACCCAGACCCGGAATAAATACCTTCAGGTTATGCAAATAATTGCTCTATGCAGCAGCCGAACCCGCAACCCCGGGTTGGGCTACTGTAGCAGCCGATTAGTCAATCACTGCGCCGCGGAACGCCGATTTGTTGTTACTTAAATAGTGAGGCATGTTGACGAGCGTATTCTTGCACTTTGCGTCGGCTCCGACTTCTGGCTTGAATTATAAAATGAATAGCAAATCTATTATTTGTAATATATTCTCCTATTTAAATTAAAACTATTTGTGGGTAGATTACCTACCGATCTAAGCTTAAATGGCTACCTGTCCGTCAGAGGAGAGCCGTTAGATCACTCTGTTTGCTTTTCACTATTATAAATGATCCTTGTGCTCCTAATTATCTTAAAATTTTCTTTCAACTTTTAGGTGGCTCTCACAGTCATGGCTTCTGAAAATTTAATTCTTAACATTCCATCCCACCATACAGGGTTTATGTCCAAATCCTTTGCTGTTTCAATAATAAAACTCTGGAATGCGCTTCCTCTTGATATAAAGAAAGCTCCAAATAAATTCGCGTTTAAAAGTAAAGTGCGTCAATACTTCCTGAAATTGTTACAATCCTAATCAGTTTTGTCTTCGTCATTAGAGTTAATATTTATATCAGATATTTTTATGTATTCTATTTAACTATTTATAATTATGTAATATAATATAGTATCTATTTTTATATTAGTATATGTATGTATTCCTATTTTAGTCTTTTTAAACATTAGATATAGCTTTGCTTTGATACTTCTTTCAAAGTGCATTGTTTAACCCAAAGATTGACTGGTAGAGAATGCCTCATGGCATTAAGTCCGCCTTATGTATACTCAATGTACATAAAAATTTAAATAAATAAGATATACTTAGTAGTACTGGTACTGTGGTACTGTGAACAATTTGTATCGCTGAAAAACCTAAGAAAAGGCAATTTTGGCAGTCCGAAAACACATCGCAAGTCAACGTAAACAACATAACAATGGAACAAAACCAACGCGTTGACAATACTTTACGAAGTGCGAATAGAAACTAAGTCAGAAGGAAGTCCCGATTATGTACCTACGAACAAATTAAAATATCATACATACGTCATGAATGGTCTGATTATTACAATGCAAACTTGCTATTGTCTCTACAACTTTAATCACGGCGAAGATTTCTGATGATATTATTTTTTACTCTAGTTTCGTATCTATACAATTTCTTATGGTCCCAAAAATCCATGGCCCTGCATATGCCTATTAAAATACTATATACTATACCATGAATAGATAGACATGTAGATACTAATCTACTGTAGGATAATAAATATGTACCCCGAAATAGTACCAGCAAAAATTTTCGAGAACGAATTTGCAGGAAAATCCGTTGATGTAGAATAAATAAAACCCTACAACACATAAAACTTTTGTGAACAGAAAAAAGAAGACTGAGAAAAATATATGGTTATGGTGTGAGAGATAATGGGAAACATACGTGGGATAACATAGGAAGTGTTGTATAGCTGGAGCGAATGTTTCAATTTTATAATTAACTAACTGGGATCGCGGTTTCACCCGCGTTTCATTGAAAAGAAATTTAGAGTACTTCGACATAGACACTTGACATAGAATATGTATATTGGATCTCAAGGGTTTTTTTTTTTTTGCGCGGAACCCTTATTTTTCTAAAATAAAAATAGCTTAAGTTATTCCTTACAACATCAACCACAACCACCAGTGAAAGTCCCGTCAAAATCGGTCCAGCCGTTTCGGAGATTACCCAGAACAAACAGACAAAAAAATTCATAATTGTTTTTCTGTTCTATGTACCGTATATACTTTCATAAACATTTAGTAAAAAACTGTTATTCTGACATTACAAACAGACACTTCAATTTTATTTACTTGTATAGATTACACTTGCGGTCTGGTATATAGACTTATTATATTTATATTTGCTTAAGTTACAGCAATATTAATGGGTTTCTTGAAGATTAAAACATTAAAATCAACTTGCCTGAAACGGTAACTTTCCTTACAAATGTATTTGGTTAAAACAACGTAGTAATTCCATATTCTGAAATATGTATACCGACTTAATTAAAACAGCCATGTAAAAAAACTCAGTTTTATCCGAATAACGATACATGTGTTTCGTATTTCAAAGGCTGACATCATATGCAAGTTTAGTTTCTTAATATATCGAACATTACACGTGCAACATCTTAACTGTGTGAGTGTGTGCTACTGCTGTCAAATTATACTATCAATTCTATGTCAATTTTCTTTGGATTTTGGGCCTACAAATTTGAATAATATGCGTATTTAGTGACAGATTCTTTTTTGTACTTTAATATAACATTTCGCGTAAGCTAGTTCACATTTAAGTACGTCATATTTCTAAAATAAAGCGAGCCTGACATTAAAAAATACTTATCAACTCTAGTTTTTTTATTGTGTAGTCTTCTTCACATTACATCAGCGTAGAACATGCAAATCACTTGCTATTTAATAATAAGCTGGCAGAGATAGTATTGTAGAGGTTTAGCTACGAGGCGTAGCATGGACACCTACGCAAAGCTGCTATCGATGCACGAGAAACACAAAAAGCGACGTCACGCTCTACACAGTTGTTCCATATTGTATGTACATAAGTTTACACCGCATTTATGTTATCATTATATAAATCAAAGGACGTCCAGTGCTGAACAAAGGCCTCCCTTATAGATTTCCAAAATTGTGTTTCATTTTGTATTTGCCAGTATTCTGCTTGGCAGACGGGTTAGTGAACTTAGTATGCTGTAGCTTAGTAGCTGCTGTTCCACAGTAGAGTCGGTGGTGCCCATCCATTTAGTCCCTTAGGAGCCTTTACGACATTCATGGGAGGAGATGAACTATTCTTAACACAGAAACAACACAAAAAAAAGTCATACCGAAATACAAAACCTCTGAAGTCTGCAGACTATCTAAATTTCTATAATGTTCATAACAATAAATTTAATGAGTCTTTAGAAAACCTACATAGCATGATGGTAAAATGTGTGTGGATCATCAAAGCAGGCATTTTTGCCACATGGCCAGTAACCTGCTTATATTATGTACAATATTTATTTATTTATTTCATTTTAAATTACTGTATTTTTGTATTATGTTAAAATAGTTGAAACACTATTTTTGCTACACTTACAACGAGTAAATCGATATCTCCGTATGCTATCTCGGAAGTACCAGTGAACACAGATGTACCGAAAACGAACATAGTTTTCATCAGGGCCGGGCGTCGTTCGATATAAGCACCTTCGTCTCCCAGTATAACAGTTGCGACATCCGGGAGTTCTGACAAGAAATTGATATTGTATGTAATTATGGCTACGTTCAGTAATGAAGTATACTAGCTAATTATAATGATGATATGACTGATAGCTCACGGCTATTAAACTGGTGGTGGTTGACCACCATAATACCACATAAGCGCCTTTGGTCATATGTGAAGCGTATCTCCGTATACGATGTGGTGCCGGCTTAGAATAGCACCAATCCATCTCATCCCGTGGGTGTCGTAAGTGGTGACTATGGGATTTATTTATTTAAATAAATAAAGCCGCCAAGCGCGGTGATTAAGGCAAAACCTCTCAATGAAAACACAAGACACCCAAACCGGTGGTTGTGGCGATCTTTGGGGGAGGCCTGTGTCCAGCAGTTGACTGTATTCGGCTGAATTGATGATGATGATGAATGATGAAGCGTATCATATAGGTGGGTTGGTGAGCACTAGCCCTTTCCAACCCGACGATGACGCTACTGTTCTTTACCTGCTTTAAACTATTTACACTGGCTAATTAGAAGCTTCTTGCATCCTTTGGTAGGTGTAAGTTAATCCATCCCGGCTGTCTGGCGTCCAGCGCTGCAGAACCAAACTTCATAGTCTGCAGCGCAGAGTGGCTATACGGATCGCACGGGGATACAGGACAGTGTCCTACGAGGCGGCAACTCTCCTGGCACGCTTTCCGCCTTTCGACATCCAGGCGGAGATGGATGCGTGGGTCTATGACCGGACACGTTCCCTCCGCCAAAGTGGGGAAAGCGTGCCATCAGGGGCGTTTGACAGAATGAGGCGGCTGGCTAGACGGCGCGCACTCGAGATATGGCGAAAACGCCTACGGTTGCAGTTCGCGACCAAGCGCGTCGTCGAGGCCATCCTGCCACTCTTCGGAGCCTGGCTCAGAAGGAGCGAGCGCGTCACCTACCGTCTGACGCAGGTATTCACCGGTCACGGTTGTTTCGGTGCGTACCTGCACAGAATAGGACGCGAGGTTACGGCACAGTGCCACCATTGTGGAAGCGACCAGGATACCGCACAGCACACGCTCGAGGAGTGCCCTGCGTTTGCGGCCGAGCGGCGGATCCTGGTCGATCGGATCGGGCAAGATCTCTCTCTGCCGGCAGTAGTGTCGGCTATGTTGGCAGAGCATGAAAATTGGAGTGCAGTGGTCTCCTTCTGCGAGAGCGTCATGCTCCAGAAGGAGACTGCAGAGCGGGATCGGGAGAGGGCTGATCCCGCACGTAGAAGGACTAGACGGCGCCGGGGCAACAACCGTCCCGGCTCCCAAGTCCAACACGCCTGAGCCCCCTGCCGTCACTTCATGGTGGGGGGCCTCGGGGGTCGCGGGCGCGCAGATTGGGGAATCTACGTGCTCACACCGATCGACCCCCGGGAAGACGGTGGCGCGCACGTGGTCACGTGCCGCCGTGTGCGCAGCACAGCGCAAAGCGAGGCTTGGGGGGATCCTTTACAATCCTCCCCGAGAAGTGCCTGGGGGGGCGACCTTTTTACAGTCGCCTTCCCTCCGCTAGAGGGGGTGACCGCTTTACAGTCATCCCTTCCGAGATGTGCCTAAAGGCGTGGCACCAATGGGCGGCTCTAGTGTGATCTTACGAGGACCTGGAGCCCCCCTTCGGTGCCGAAGATGACCGCTCCAGTGGTTTTAGCCGGTAGGAGTCCGGCATACCCCTTCGCCCTTCCCCGGGGTGAAGGAAGTTCCATGTAGAATTTCCACTGGACATCAATAAAAAAAAAAATTAAAAAAAGGTGTAAGTTAATCCACACAATGTCCGCGAGAGCGCAACCGCTCGACGTTTATACACTATGAAAACAGGACCAGGGGTGCAATTCTCGAAGCTCGAACATCCATACATCCTTGAATACAGAATTGAAATAACAGTGATAACCCAATTTGGTAATCGCTAAGTATGATCCTCATGGCTGTCCTTCTGCAACGTGTCCTTGAATAGCTTCAATCATATCTTAGCAAATACTAAATTGGTTTTATACCGTTATTTCGATTCTATATTTAAAGATGTATGGATGTTTGAGCTTAAGGAATTGCACCCCAGGTGGTTACCGTGTGTCAGGTTTAAGTGGTTTTTATTCAAAGTAGCTTCACTAAATGTGCCACATGTATGGCGCGCGACAAATTGTGCCTACACGAACGCGGGAAAAGACGCTCGTTATTTGAATGGACTTAACTTCACTATTCTTGACTATCTATCCCCAAAAGAAACAGAGACAACTCCGCCCTCAAAGGGAAGTGTTGAAAGCAGCATTCTCCTATATGCTAATGATAATATACTGTGGAACTAATTACTCGAACGACCTCTATAACCTGACCTCTGTTTCAGCTAGCGCGGTGGTAAAAACTTTTAGTGTGAGGCCGGTATATATGCACACATTAGTTGTCAACTTAAGGCTCCCCATAGTCACTGCAATGAGTATTCATACCCTATTCCTAATGATGTCGTAATCACCATACTTGGCAAGCCAATCCGTGATCGCAGTATCTTGCTAGTAGCACACGACAGAATGCTGCTGCCCTTTTTGATATAAACCCTTAGTCACCTTTTACGACGTCCATGGGTGGATAGGGTAGGAGTGTTCTTAGCCAGGCCACATGGAACAGCAACTGGCAGTAACAATCCTTACTGTAAATTTACTCGACACTATACACAAAAGGTAAACTCAAAACTTATAAGCCTTCTCTTCTCTTCTTATAAGTTGGCAGAAACATATTATTACGTCATCATTTGTGCCAATTGTTCAGTAAACCTCATACAACGCTAATTGATTTGAATTAACCGTATACACGCAACCGAACCGCCCTTTGTACGGTTCGATCCAATCAAGCAAGCCTCTTTGTGTAGCACAATAATAAACACAATAGCAATGTCGGCCTTTATAATGCTATATAAGCTCACCCTCCCGTGTGCTAATAACAACATACTGCGGGCACCAACCCGCCAGCCATGTGTGGTGATTATGGCAATATGTCCATTCATTATGGTGATTATTGGGAGTGCTATGTTCATCAGTGGATGTTTACTGGCTAATGTGTGTGTGAATGTAAGGGTCCGTTTCCATAAAGTGAAAACCACGGGAATGCAATTTGGTCATTTTACTTTTATTGGGTAAAATTACTGGGCATAAGAGAATAAATAACCAATGTTGATATGACAAGCGCAATGAGATGCCACGTTACAATTTTTTATCGGCAGGCATGGCGCATACAACCAGGTAAATGAATCGATAGTATTGTCAGCAGGTTGTATAAAAAATAAAAGAGCAATAGCGCTAACATAGTATAACTATTGTCGTCCATAAAGAGAGATTTCGATCGTTATTGGAACAAGAGGTTGCCGTGTGGTCCAGGCTAAGAATTGAACCACCCCATCTCATCCCGGGGGTGTAATAAAAGGTGACTGTGGAAATAGCTGGAGAATGTACAGCAGCGCCTTTTCCGTACATTAATTATAATTGTAACGAGCGTGTGGCAGAATTTTGAATACAGAACCGAATACGTCGACTCCTCTATCAATGTGGGCTTTTCAATTATTTTGTTTTATTGACGTGATATTTGTCTGGCAGTTTAGGTATGTCATGCTCACTCAAGCGTCCTGCTTATGGTGGCGTTGTGTGTCGGGTCGCTAAGTTTCCCTACAATATGGTTGAGCTGAGCGACGCTGATGCATGCGTCATGCTCGTGAACGAGTGCCGTCTGTTGGGATTGGTCATCTTAATGCTGTCATGACAATTGAATCAAAAATTCTGGTGAATAGTAAAATCAAGCTTGTTTAGTGTAGACTTTTTAAGATAGACTCTTTCTTCCTGCATTGTCCTCACATTACCATCATTTCGAGAACATTGTACCAATATGATTTAAAAAGAGTAACCATGGAGTTTCTTGCCCGTTCTTCTCCATAGGAAATCTACACCTTGGAACGAGGCAACTAAAGTCTTGACTATTCATAAGTGCCTATAAATGGTTTTACATGAATAAAAATATTTTTATCTTTTAACGTCAATTCGCGCATGTCCGAGATACGCGAGGACCAATGAAAGCGCTCGCAGGCGATGACGGGAAGCCGTCGAAGGAACACGGTTTTATATTTTCTCCAGCAGTTTCAATGTTATTTTCTGTTTAATTTATAATAAATGAAGTTTATTATGAGACGACCAATAAATTCATTGTTTGACATCCATTCCACGAGTCTAATTTCATCACACAATTCGATTGCGATCGACAATCCACTTGCAAAACGTGGCTAATAAGGAAAAACTCCCCAATGTGCACACCATAAACCCAGATCGCCCGTTGAGGTTGTGGTGCGAACTTTGGGGGAGGCCTGTGTCCAGCAGTAAACGTTTTTCGGCTGAAATGATGATGAAAGGTACCAAAAAGTATCATTGGAGAGAGGTACTAGTATTAATATTGATATTCGACTCTCAACATAATAATAAAATAGCTATAAATGACGATGCGCATCAAATTCTTAAATAACTATTTTCTATAATAGGGATGATAAGCAGAAAAGTAAGGGTGTACTGGTAGAGTAATATTCATATTAAAACGAAGCACTCGTCTCGATACGTATAAAGAACTATGATACAATAAAATATCTGAGATTTTTGGTTAACCTTGGATGTTTTTCCTTTACAATTTCCCACTTTAAGCACGGACAATAGAAGACTAACGAACTTTGATAAAATGGGCACGGATTCTTAATTAACAAAAACTCACTTCCAATACAATATCATTATCCAAAAGCCCCAAAGTAAACGCCCACTCCCGCTATTTTTGGAAACTTTAACGCAAATTTACAAAGGTATGTTGGTTGGTTTTCATGGCAAACTTCGCAGCTTCCATTACAAAGTTATTTTGTAGTATAGTAATTACACTAAACAGTACCTATCCCTAAAAAGCATCGATTTATGGAAATTCCCAAAATTAGTGTCAATGTGAAAATTTGTTCCATCTGTAGGGGCAAAGGCAGTTGGTGGAGGAGGCCCGATCTCAGGATGCCATCTTTCATTTGCCACAGTTGCAGCTTGTAGTTTTATACTGTTCTACCACCTAACATGGCGCCCTGCTTAACTTTAGATACTTTATCATGTGATGGTACTAAAAATACAAGAATTGAATGAATGATTCATTTATTTACCAACATATTCATAAGGCTTAATAACGTAATTATGCTGTACTAACAAACTGTATAATGTTCACATATGGTTTATATGAATATTCATTTGCTATGTATGCCATAAATGTGTTATGAACGTGAAAGTGTAATTAGAAATGAAATTTACGATGCAAACGATTAGGTATATAAAATAAGCATGGTGTAGTTTCAATAAGAGCAGTACAGATGTCAATATACAGTGCGTAAGTGACAGCATAACTTTTTATTTTTTTATTGATGTCCAGTGGAAATTCTACATGGAACTTCCTTCGCCAGGGGGAAGGGCTAAGGGGTATGCCGGACTCCTACCGGCTAAAACCACTGGAGCGGTCATCTTCGGCACCGAAGGGGGGCTCCAGGTCCTCGTAAGATAAGTGACAGCATACCTACCGAAAACTTTGGAAAGAGGTTACACTTAGGCCTATAATAAAAATATTGAAAAGCTATTTATCTCGGAAATAATAGGTTACAGTTTTTGTCATTTTTGAGCACGCAATGGATCGTAAACAGTGCGATCACAACGCTATGTGATTGTTGCGATTACCTCATCCGTGAACTATAGCGAAACAACAGCAGTTTTTATTTACATTGCAGTATTATGTGAAAATAAGTAGTTTATTGTGTTTGGAAGCAATTATTTTATACTGAAACCAATTAAATAAACTGCGCAAATAAAAAAAAGGATTGTTTTTTTCTGTGTCGTGAGTACAGTTTACAGACATATATTTCACATGCACAAACACCCAGACCCGACACAACTATATGTAGATCATACAAATATTTGTTCCGTGCGGAGATAGAACCAGCGACAGAGCGCAGAAATCCAATAGTCTTGCCACTATGCCAACCATGGCGTCTATAATCCAAATATAAAAGAAAAAAGAATAAGAAAGATCTAAATACAATACGAATATACGCTTTAGGCATAAATATAGCGTATTGTCATGACCACCACACAATATGTTGTTAGCAGCACACGGTAGATTGCTGCTACCCATCCTCTTGATATCAACTCTTAATCACCTGTGGCGACACCTACATCGCCAGCAATACAACTACAATTTACAACGACATCTACTTGGCTATTAAATGCAACTCTCCGATGACGTCAAAGAATCCTAAATCACGCTATTAAAGTATTCGCGCAACGTAGAATATATACAGTCGTCCAGTATCAACCGTTGGGCTTCGGCCTGCCAGGCGTACCATCCGCCTGGCTGGAGGATCCTCCCTTTTCTATGGAGGAACACCACACCTTGTTCCTCTGTACACCTTTTAGCACACTCATCGGTAAACAGGGGTATACCGAACAGTGTCGTACGAGGCGGCAATTCTCTTGGCGCGTTTTCCGCCTTTCGACATCCTGGTGGAGATGGATGCGTGGGTCTACGATCAGACACGCGCTCCCTCCGTCAGAGCGGCGAAGACGCGCCTCCAGGGGCGTTGGAGAGGCTGAGGCGGCTAGCTCGGCGGCGCGCACTTGGAAAGTGGCGTCACCGCCTGCGGATGCAGTACGCGACCAAGCGCGTCGTGGAGGCCGTCCTGCCGCTCTTTGGAGCCTGGCTCAGAAGTAGCGAGCGCGTCATCTACCGCCTGACGCAGGTGCTCACCGGGCACGGTTGTTTTGGTGCGTGGCTGCACAGGATAGGACGTGAGGCCACGGCACAATGCCACCATTGTGAAAGCGACCAAGACACCACGCAGCACACGCTCGAGACACTCGCACATGGTCGATCGGATCGGGCAAGATCTCCCTCTGCCAGCAGTAGTGTCAGCTATGTTGGCAGAGCACGAAAACTGGAATGCAGTGGTCTTCTCTGTGAGAGCGTCATGGTCCAGAAGGAGACCGCAGAGCGAGATCGGGAGAGGGCCGACCCCGCTCGAAGAAGGAGGAGTCGGCGCCAGGGTAACAACCACCCTGGCGCCTAATTCCAACACGCCTGAAACCCCTGCCGTTGCTGTGAGGCAGGGGACCTCTGGGTTCGCGGGTGCGTAGATTGGGGAATGTCCGTGCCCATATCGAGCGACCCAAGAGAAGACGGTGGCACGCATGTGATCACGCGCTGCCGTGGGACGCTTTGGGGGATCCTTTAGAATCCCCCCGAGAGGGTGAACGCTTTACAGTCACCCTCTCAGGGATGTGCCTATAGGCGTGGTACCAATGGGCGGCTCTAGTGGGCGGCTCTAGTGTGATCATACGAGGAGTTGGAGCCTCTCTTAGGTGCCGAAGATGGAAGATGACCGCTCCAGTGGTTTTAACCGGTAGGAGTCCGGCATACCCCTTCGCCCTTCCCCGAAGGAAGTTCATGAAGAATTTCCATTGGGCACCAATAAAAAAAAAAGGTAAACAGGGGTGGTCTTGTCTTTACTGGGAACCACACGGAGCAAAATAAAGCAAACCAGTCAGGAAATCTAAATTAGAGCCGATAGCGTTGACGACAGGAAACGCATTATTTAAGCAGTAAACAGAATGTTTGTGCGATATCTTGGGCTAAATTATTAAAAAAAAGTGTACTGAGTAAGACACATGACACATTACATGTTCATTTATTTCTTGAAAGAAAATAAAAAACCACAGTACAGTCGTCTGGTTTGATCTGAAAAATGAACCCCGTGGTCGTCCGAAAACTTTGGTCGACAATGACGAATTAATGACGATATAATCGATAATACAATCTACGGCTGAATTGCAGCAGCTTTCGACGTTAGCATCTGAACAATATTGGTCCATTTCACGTAATTGGCAAGGTAAAAAAGCTTAATGAATGGGTGCCCCGCAAAGCCTTGCGCTTCTCGACAGGTGCAGGAACGAAGGAATTTTAAACCGTAATGTTACCTGCGACGAAAAATGGATTCTGTTTAACAATCGCAAGGGCTCAGGCGTGGCGATTATTACAAAACCCCCAATGAGCCCACAACACACCCATATCCGTCGTTGTGGTGTACTGTGTCCAGCAGTGGACTTCATTCGGCCAAAATGATGATGATGAAGGGCTCAGCAAGTTGGTACAGTGCCTGGTTCAGCACTTAATCAATGCCCTGAACAAAAAATACCCCAAAAAGAAAAGTGATGGTCACTGTTTGGTGATCTAATGCCGGATTCATCATAGCTTCTTAGCAAATGGAATTAGCATTACTGCAGATGTGTACTGTGAATATATGAACACTATGATGGGGAAATGCGCACATTTGCAACCAGCTTTAATCAATCGCTCGTTCCCGCAGCTCCTGCACGGCAACGTGCGACCCCATACTGCACAAGACGGTCTCCAAGCTACAATTCTGGGGTTGGAAGCTCTCTGTCATCCTCCGTACTCACGAGACTTTGCGCCTACTGACTTCTACTTTTTCCAGAATTCGGATAACTTTTTGGCGGGAAAAAAATTCAACACCCGAGAGGCAGTAAAAAATGCCTTTTATGAGTTTGTCACCAGAAGAAGAAACCAGATGGATGGGATTATTTTTAGTTAAACATTAAAGAATTAATCTTTTTCTACTATATCAATGAGTTATTGGCTAAACCAACATGTTTTTCAAAACGTATTAAAAAAAATCTTCCCTAATGGATAATAAGCTTTTCGTGCTATAGCAGACAAGAATAAAATACACTGGTTTATAGGTTTTAATATAAGAGACAGGCCCAAACTATTAGGCACATAAATAATTAGAAACTGACCCAATACATTTTTACATTTCAGCGAGAGGAAAAATGAAATGCCGTATTTTGGCGGATATTTAAATTTTACTTCGGACTGTTTCGTTGTCGACAATGGAGTAACGGTGGAGGCACTGTGGGCCGACACCGGGTGCTCGCCGTGATAAACCGAGACCATACTACCAAAGAGCTGAAGTCTTCAGCGATGGATTTGCAATAAAATGTCGTATTCAGGGGGGTTTGCAATCGTGTTGTAGAAATAGTCTCAGGAAATATATCCTCTTCTGTGTGAATATGATTGATGACGTGAATCATATCAAAAATAGAACAAAAGTGTTACCGGTCATGAAAAATTTGCTATCCGTAACGCAACGCTGAGCGTAGTCGGCGCTCTCATAAAATGTAAATATGCGTCCAAGCTGTAGTAGCGAAAGAATAATTCATATTCACGAGGTGCGCGCGGGGTGGGGGTGGCCATCTATTTTGCATGGCTATTTTGGTGGAAACCCCGCAAATTCTGCCCTCATGTAATTAAGAGATTAAAAGATCAGTGAGAAGCGCTGAGCGAGATATTTTTATGACAGCATTTTCATCGCAATATGTAATAACACTCCGTCCCATTTTCAGGCAATTCTATAAACACTTATGACTTAGCTGTTTTCATAGTAGTCATGATAAAACTTACTGTTATGGCATTATGAGATACACGAAGAATAAATAACAGGAGTAGGTTATACTACAATAAAATATTTTAATCATACATAAGTTAGTGTGTTATAAAAGTTAAAAAAATTGGGAGTCAGCAATTGTTTTCTAACTAAACACGTTGATGTTAAAATTTGTCCTGGGTGCAGTTTACAAAGATGAATTCCACATAAACTACACTAACGAAACCTGTAGGCCGTACAATTATTTGTTCCATATGGGAATCGAACCCGCTACCCGTAGCACAGATAGCCAATCGCTTGCCACCGCACCAACTAAGAGAATCACACAATGTAACTATAGAATCATGTAACATAACTTTACGACAGGAAATCGCGATTTGAATAAATTTGATTTCTACTAGCGTGCACCATATACTTCTCCGTAGCCTTTATTAGGTATTCACATGACACAGGATCATGCGTCAGGTATAAAGATAAAGATAAAAATATTTTATTCATGTAAAACCATTTATAGGCACTTATGAATAGTCAAGACTTTAGTTGCCTCGTTCCAAGGTGTAGATTTCCTATGAAGAAGAACGGGCAAGAAACTCCATGGTTACTCTTTTTAAATCATATTGGTACAATATTTTCAAAATTATGGTAATGTGAGGACAATGCAGGAGAAAAGAGTCTAAACTTCTCAAAAAGTCTATACTAAATCAGAGCTGGCTTCGATTTAGCAAGTTTCGCGTTAGCAGTTTTGTCGTCGCCGTCACCGTAAAATTCTGAAGCTGCAGGGGTGCTCTCCACTCCCCTCTGAGGCTCTTCCCTTCACCGCTGAAACGGGAGGTCTGGTCAGCGTCGCTGTGGGCGCCACGCAGCCTATATCTGAAAAGGCATTGAAGCACGCTGATGATGATGGAATCATCATCATATCAACCAAAGGACGTCGACGGACGACTGTTGAACAAAGGTCTGCCTAAGATTTCCACAACGCGCGGTTACATGCCGCCCGCACCCAACGACTCCCAGCGACCTTCACCAGGTCGTCTGTCCACCTCATTGGAGGTCATCCCACGTTGCGTTTTCCGGTGCGCGGTCTCCACTCGAGAAAAAAATTGCGTCTGCCTTTCCACCTGTGAATAAAATTCTGTGCAGACGATGACTCGTCACTCACAATATGGGCCCCTAAATAGCCACCACAACATGGGGACAGGGAACAACACCAGCGTGAGCGGCTATCAAGAGGTGAGGCACCAGTTTCAATATCCGGCGTCTCCAAGACTCGGAGTGAGTTTACCAACAGGTAAGTACGTGGCGAGTACGGTATTAGTAGGGTAATAGAGCATTAGACATTTCTACCCGTGATTTCCATATCGCTCTAGCAGAGCCTCTCTGATCGGCCAACTAAGGCAAGCCACAGTTGAACATCCTGCGGGCACTCCACCCGACCTATAAAGGCAAGCCCGAGACGAGGCCTTAACCGAGACTCTCGACCCGCATTCGGGTACGTGTGTAACCACTAACAAACAGATCGCCACAAGCTGCGCTGCATTATGTAAGCTTCTTAATAGATCTCCTTATGATATACATTTTTCGGTATCTAATGGTTGAGGAAGCTGCTTTAATCTGCATTTCATTATCCCATGGTGAGATACCGACTGCCCGACCATAATGATTATTATTGTAATACCTTTCCTGCTTTTAGAAATCTATAGGGAGGCCTTTGTTCAACAGTGGACGTGTTTAAGGTGGTATGATGATGATAGGAATGAGCATAGACTATACACTTAATACTGACACAGTAATGAGCAGACTACAATTTACAGATCACAAAGAAAAAGTCTATTAACCTGAACAACACCAATTTCACAACGTAAAAGCTAAAGAGTAACCTGAAAGGCAACTGAAGTACTACACACACAGTCATAAAGTTATACGAGCCAATACCTGACGATCTACATTAAAATATTCTGTGCGAAATATAAAACGTATTTTTTTTGGAACTAAACATATTGCATTTTTTCATACCTTTATGGTATAGAATTAATTGAATAGATTTGGTTTTTTTCGTTGAACTAGTGTTTAGTTTGTTGATGCACCAACGCTTTAACCCTTCAAAATATAAAACAAACAGACAGTTGCCAACCCCATTTAAAAAAACATAATATTTTAACTCTTCCATGTATATATATAGTAGAAACATGCAAATTTGTTCGACAAAATCCGATATTCTATAGAAAAAGAGAAGACAAACAAATAAAATTCACACTAAGACATAGATCTAGGTTAAATCTACCAACTTCCCGGTTAACAATGCATTCTACAAGTCCCTAAGTCATGTCAATCAAAATACTCGTATATAACAAATTACCTGAATTAATAAAGAAACACAACATGATTAATATATTTATCAAAAAAGTAAACCAATTATTAATCAATAAATGCTATTACACAATAAATGAATATTTAAATGATAAACTATTATAACTACGATCTATTCTATCTTTTATTAAATTATATTAATTAATGGTCTATTATCATTCAATTATATTCGCTAAGGTATAAGATAAAATAAAAATAAAATCATAGCTTCCTCTTTTCTACTATATATCTCATAAACTTATCATTATCCAAATTTGCTATGCCCGACAGGGTCCATAATGATCTCATATGTTTAAGTACCACCTAATTACACATTGTGGAATGCAATAAATAATTGTGAATAAGTGTTTTCAGTACATACCATTTATATTAGTCTCAAATAGGTAACTGAAAAATATAAGTGAAGGTCTTAAAATTAACTGATTGTCTTAATTAGTTCCTACATCAGACAGAAAGCGTATCAATTTAATCAGGATCGGAACACGTTAATAGTCTCGCATGAATTTCGCCGAAATAGATCACGTGAGATACATCAGGAAATTATGGGGTCAGGGTAGTATTCCGTGATCACGTGCAGTATTGTTTTGTGTGGTTCCCGGCAAAGAATAGCCGACCCCTCACTAATCATGTGTTGTAAAAGGCAGTTAAGGGTTGATATCAGGAAGGTGGCCAGCAGTACCCGTCCGTGTGTTAATAACACTACTGCGATCACCAATCCACTTATCAAGCGTTGTGATTATGTCAATATCCCATATTTCTCATTATAGTGATCACTTGGAGGCTCATGTTCAGCAGTGCAACATACCCACACCTTGATTAGCTAAAAAAGCGACAGCAGACGCGACAGCAGCTAAGCCAAGGATTCACCGATACAAATTGAAAGGCGAGGATGCAATTGTTCAATATCATCCGTCAAAGTATACGTCAGATATCTTCGCCTGTTTATTCGCAATGGGCAAATACTTAATACAAAAATTACGTTTGAGAGCGGTGTCTTCGCGATTTACGCCTGTCGCAAACCGTCTGCGCCATACGTTATCCGCCCGCCGGGCTGGTGTGTCTGGTCACGTGTAGAACGGTTTTATCTTGCTGCGTACATGGTCGTGTGTTACGTAACTAGCTAGTACGAACAAAAAGGCTTGCACATCGGCGTTGCCCTCAGTCGCGGAAAATGTTTCTGAGCAAAGTGCAGTTGCAGTATGAAAGGTAGCAGTAACTTTGTGCATTCTAGCGGCAGCAGCACTTCTAATTAGCAATGTTCTAGCTACTTTTAACTGCATACCTTTTGAGCGAGTGGACTTCCTTTCCACTTTGTGACTGGAAAAATGTTTAATTCACTAATGCTAGTTCGTAATCGTTACTATATTTTCTGAATATCGTTAAAGTTTCTTAGCAAAAGTTCTAGGTATTTAAGTATGAATTCCTTTAATAAACCGAGAAAAACTTTTCAACTACGTTTCTATTCTGCAGGCAGTTTATTCTTTTGACTTATTATTCCTGATAACATCTGATAATATCTCCATTATTACTGGCCACCTTGTGCTTCATTCTTTGCTAAATTCAAATTTAAATTAGAATTTAGTATTTGGTGTCGAATCGTTTTTCATATTTACGTCATTCCATTGAGAACCCTTAGCGCGAGTGGTTCCATACACAGCTGTCGTTTTTAAATAATCTGCAATATTACAAATGTTTTTTTAAACTAGTTTTAATATGATAAGTGAACTACATTTCAAATAAAACATTAGGATGAAGTGATAGCTAAGTAAAGTGATAGATGAGCTGTGACCAAGAATATACCTGCTTCCCGTGTCGTCCGTGTGTTTCGTTCATTTATTCAACGTCTTGTCACTTTGCTGTATAGTAATTATGACAGTTAAAAAATCACTCATTTTGTACTACTATCCACCTCCCGGCTCCATCATTAGACCCTCTTCACCAAGTGTATGAGACTCGTTAAAACAAACCAAATGAACCCAAACTCGAAGTTTATTAGTAGCCATTTAAGAGTCCCACTATCCGCCTCCTGGCTCTATCATCAAATCAGGCCGATGGTACCAAATTATTATGTTATCATCCGGATTACATATACCTGCAAATTTTCAAATCGATACGAAAAATTGTAAATAGGTTAAAATCGACTTCCAAATTATGTTTTTACATAGTACAAGCACTTATAAGAATACAAGTGAAGTAAATAAAACCGTGTTTTAATAACCATTTCGTTGAATAGTAGTAACTGTAATAATTTAGCAAACATTTAATTTGGATTCGTTTAAATTTTTTGCAGCGTCCTTTCTGTGAAACGATAGCCATACTGCGCTCACCAGCCCACCTGCCAAGCGTGGTGAGTAGGTATTGGCAAATACCCTAAAAATTATGACACTGTTGTGGATATATATGTGGCCCTTGTTCAGTAGTGGACGTATAAATGGCCGATATATTTATATATATTGGTTAAAATATGCTCAAATGTATCCAATAAAAGGGAGATATATATAAGTAATCATACCAGCGATATGAATAACTTTGAAATTCCAAAATCGGACAAAGGACCTTCCAGCTTGTTATTACAAATTATAGAGATTTTTTTTATAGAACTTAATTATGTTGAAAGCCAAGTAAAATAATATGTCATCACAGTTATGACATTCTACTATGCTTCCAATACAAAGAAAACAACACACACGGTTTTTGTTAATTATAAATGTGAAAATTTTATTGTATTTGAGGTTCCAGTACGATCAAACGGCTAAACGTATTCTAATGAACTTTGGCATAGACGTAGATTATCTGTTGAAATAGGATATAGGATAAGTTACCAACATAGCTGAAAGGATTAGTAAACTGAAGTGGCAATGGACGGGGCACATTGCTCGTAGAACTGATGGCCGTTGGGATAAAAAGATTCTCGAGTGGAGAATTCGCACCGGAAAATGCAGCGTGGGATGACCTCCAACGAGGTGGACAGACTACCTGGTGAAGATCACTGGGAGTTGTTGGATGAGAGCGGCATGTAACCGCTCGTGGAAATCTATGGGGGAGGCCTATATTCAGCAGTGGACGTCCTTTGACTGATATGATGATGATGATAGGTAATTTTAGTTTTAATTATAAAGAATAAATAAATACCAAATTTCAATGTACCCCCAGCGAAGCGTACGCGTAACGACTAGTTGTACAATCATTTAGATTTTCTTTCTAGGAAAATTATATTATCATATTTTACGTCACGTTTATTAAATAACTTGATATGAATAAGATTATAAATCAATGGCTAGAATATATGAATACGTAAAAAAAAATTAAACCTACTACTTGAACGAAGTCCTCTTTACTCCAGTGGCACGGATACAGAAGAAATTACAGCCGTGCATAACTTCAACTCCGGACCACTTACAAAACAAAGCAACAAGAATATACTTGAAACTTAGCCCGCGGGCTAAGACGAATGTACGTAAAATTGGAGTGAACTTAGTTACGCAGTCATCAACGTGGTCCGGTCACGTTCGCCGTCTGCGAGAGAACCCGAGGGGAAAAATCCTGTAGAGTGGTGATTGAGTTAGCGCCTCCGCTCGAGGAAATGGATGTCCCCTGTCGCTTGTGTAGGTAATGCAATACCGTGACTGCCGACCAGCCTCTTGCACAGGATTATGTTACACACGGCCGAGTTATATCTGGAAGAGATATTGCCTTGTGTTTGACACAATAGTTAAATTGTAAAGAGAACCAACTACAATGTATTACAACTACTATGATAAAAAAAATCGGTCAAGTGCGAGTTGAACTTGCGTGGAGAGGATTCGGTCTCGTACCAATAACTTATACCAAGAACAAACTTAATATCGAAGTTGAAAAACATGTTTTCTCAACCATTCCAACCGCAAACGTAAGTTTGTACGCACAATATTGTAAGGTTTACTATGTTATTTTAAGACCATAGACTTCTTATAGGGTTTCCTGTAATCTATAGGTAAAGTGCTATTATCTATATTTTCTTCAGAATTTTAGGCTCAGTCGTTTTGGAGATAAGGGGTCAATTTTCGTATGTTTTCTTAAATAACTTTAAAACTGTAAAAATTTCAATGATAAAATAAATACATTTGAGACCCTCACAACAATGTTACCGTGTAACATTTTATATGTTACACGGTACAGTTCGCAAAACATTATTATTCAATTTTCTATATTGCCCTCCAAAAAGGACCGCTATGAATATATTCCATGATAAATGACATAAATGTTATATGCTTCACTATTCCATGATATATACATATAACATTTATGTCAATAACAAACCAACACTAATAATATACATAACAATAATAAATAATTTACTACAAATTCTTATACATCTTGGATGTCGTAAAAGGTAACTAAGGGATTCGAAGCTAGAGAGATTTGCTGCAGCGTCCTTTTTGTCGAACAGTAGTTATTCTGCGCGTACCAAATCGTCTGGCAAGCGCGGCGAGTATTGGTAAATTCCCCCCAAAATGATAAAACCATTGTGGAAATCTATGGGGCAGACCTTTGTTCAGCAGTGGACGTCGTATGGCTGATATGATGATGTATGCGTACTTTGATTTCAACTGTGCCATTACACACTCATAGTACCTAAACTTAGTACAAATTAATTTATTACATATGTTCTAGGAAAATGAGGACAAAGAAACAAATATCTATCAAAGTATGAAGCTTTTTTTTCTTGTTTTTGTTAGGTGATGTACAATAAAGTGTAGATAAATAAATAAGCCACACCTTATCCTGGCAATATAATGACTGAACTTAATTTCATATGCACTCAGTATTTTGATTTAGGAAGTAATAGAGCGTAAATTAGCTCGTTAAGATTTGGTGGTCATTATATTTCATTCGTTTTATAACATTTATAATTTTAAGTAGAATCTAGATCAACGTGGTTTAATTTCTAGAAAAAGGTGCTGACTTTGGAACACAAGCTAATGGTTCAATTTTCAATGAAGCACTTTGCTATTCCCTGACGTATTTTACGTGAAATGCGACTTCTAATTACTTTAGTTCAGTGAACAACTGTGTTCGTGACGTAGATCCTACTAACGGAGCTCATTCGGAACAAATGGACTAGGTTTCAATAGCGACTCCACTGTAAGTGCCCTCAAATATAACCTCGATATCGAGGACAAGTCAACGCTGGGAATAACAATTGGAAAACCACTTTGATTTATGTTCCACTTCTCATATTTCGTATTGTTTGGGATATCAATTAGATATATCAAGTAGAAATATTGTTGTTTACAACAATGTTTCCGCGTTACGTACAGTAAGCGACGAGTACTGGATGCCCGACCCCCAAAAATATGGTAAACATACAACATGGAGGCGCTCATGGAAAACAGTATATACGCGTATATTTAGCACAGTAAATATCGGCCCAAAGGTTGACAACACATCAGCAACTACTTCGGTGGTGTGATTTATAGGTGGCGGTGATCGCCTATTCGATTCGAATGCTAATTTGCCTTCCGATGACACAAAAAATCATGCCAGACTCCTACCGGCTAAGTTAGCTTCAGCACTGAAGGTGAGCTCCAGGGCACTAACACTAGCGCTGCCTATTTGTGCCACCCTATAGACACATCTCGGAGGAAATTACTGTAATATCAGGTACCCACTGATTACTGATGCGTTGCGGACTTAAGGCTTAAGTTGAAGCGCTTTTTAAACCAGTAATTTCACTGGTTGTTCCTACGCTCACACATAAAAAGTTGTTAACAACAATAACACTTTTAGTTTTTTAAACGTTGCTGTACATTAGGATTTGTTCTGTTTCGTGGGTACAGTATACAGATATAAATCTCAAATGCACAAACACCAAGACCCGGGACTATCTGAAGGTCATATAAGTATTTGTTCCGTGCGGTGATTGAAACCTCGACACGTGGCGGAAAAAGCCAAGCGACTAGCTATGGCACCAATCATGCCGCCAGACTCTACTACGAACACTAATTAGCGTATTACAATATATTTTTTCTAGGATGATATATTCATCGCTTGTTGCTACAGTAACTATAAGTAGAGAAGTAAAAAGAGATAGAGAGAGAAATAAGAAAGAGTTACAGAAAGAAGTAAGGAAGAATGTTGAGACAAATCATAACAATAATGGGTTTGAAATTTCACACGACTGAGAAAATCAATGAATTCTCAGAGGGAATCATCTTCTCAGGGTACACTCGCGCTGTGTTCACGTCGCTTATCTAAAACCAGTTTCTTCGTTACTGTTTTCATACAAATGTGTACGGTGTGTATTGCGGTTCTTCTAGTGTTATGATATAATTAGATTAACTTATTTTTTGTAAACTCAAAACTGTCTCAACATCCGGACAAACCTGATAGGTTTTTGTGATGTTTTTATAATTAAGTTATGTTTGTTTTAAAATGAATAAAAAAAAAAGAGCTAATAGGGCTAAACGCAATTATTCGATACCTATAGTGAAAATATTACAGCTCTACGAGAATCCTTTGAATTTCCATCAAATGCACGGTCTGGACATAATAACTACTTACATTGCTCTAAACTATTAACTTATTATACCGGAAATGTCAGCCGTGATATACTGTATGTCGAGCGATACAAGATCACAACAACGACAAATCGACGCTTAGCATGAATTGCTGATCCTAGAACTGTTATGGTAAAGAACGCATTTGGTGTCAAAAAAAAGTGGGAGTGCCGACAGAAGTGAAAACTATTTTTTTTTATTTATCTAGATGCGTTCGCGGTCTGCTATATGTGCATGCATATATGCACACACTATAGCTGCGTCTCGTAACGGTGTCGCGAGTCCAGAGATTTTATCTCATCTAAAAATATGCGTACCGCGCTAAAAGAAGTTTTCACTTCAAAAATCAAAGAGCTTCACTTGCATCATCATATCAGCCAAAGGACGTCCACTGCTGAACAAAGGTCTTCCTCAAAGAATACCACAATTGTATCATCATTTTGGGGGGATTTTTCAATATCCAGCACGCTTGGCGGGAATAGGCGGTGGTGAGCGCAGAATGATCCACAAAAGAAACACTGCTGACCATCCGTTTGGTATAGATCCCTTAGTCGCCTTTTACGGCATCTATGCGAGGAGATGAAGTGCTGCTATATTCTTAATCCGAACACCACACGGATAATTTACAACTTTCGATTATGTATTTATACTTTGTTATGGTTCAAACTTGTCACATCAATTACACTTAACTATGGTTTATTTATTTTGTCATTATATTGCATTTACAGTAAGCTAGGACTATTTGGTAACCGCAGGGCTAATTGACACCAAGAACTGTTTCAAGTATATTTCACTTAATTTATAAGCTATTGTTTCGTCTTTATGAGAATCATAAATAGCATCCCTTATTAGAATTCTTAATTAGCCCCGTGGTTCCCCATTTTAAAGTATATTTAATACTACATTCCTAGAAGATAAATAAACTAAAACAAAACCAAAACTGTATTTCTATTCAAGTCATATTTAAATCTTATATACAGTTTTCTGCACACTGTACCAAATTAAACTGCCCTTGAAAACTTTAACACTCAACGAATTGAATATCACACACACGCACATAAACAACTACGCACACACACAAATATAATTCCATCAACAAGTGAATGCCCAACTAAACGTAACACCCTGGAGATCCAAGTTTGGACTGCGAAATTAGTTCTAGTAAATCCGAGGACAAAGTCACACACCATTAAATGCTAAAAGCTAAACTTTCGTATCACAGAGCTGAGCCAATTACAAATTTAGTCGAACTTCATTAGTTCTAAGTGGATCGGACTCGAAGTTCTGTTCAACGATATGACATTATATGAACGACTTGCGAACTAGAATTAATTATGACGCGCAATGAGGAAAACTTAGGAATGTTGAGGATGCATATACTATTATTCAGTAGTAGTGCCTATATTAGACGCCCTGAAATTAAGTTGTTCAACAAGAAAGGCAATCGCTGTCAGCTAACAAAGAAGTCGTGTGTCGTGGAAGCCAACAATGAAAAAAACGTGAGACTTTTTACACTACAGGTTGCTAGCGCCACCTGTTACGTTCGATTTGAACTAAATAGCTAACATAGCGTGCCTTGATATGCAACGCGCTGTGACTGTGACTCTATATTCGGCACAATTTAAATAATTTCGGCTCAATATAACAGGGACAGATAAAGCGAACTACATACATATTCGGCATAAATCGTCTATTCATTACGACGACGCACAGAAAGTGCATCTGATATGAGTAGATACTGTTTCTTTGTAATAAATTTTGGAATTGGATTTGTTTAGTAAGGCTTCCACACTCGGATTAGTTATTTGTGAGAAGGCCATAACAAAAAAAAAGTGTAATTACCAGCAAAATACAGCTTACCTCTCTAAAATATCTACAAGTCACTATAACTAATCCTGATGGATTGTAGAGACATAAGAGCTACGAAGTAGTTATTATTGCCAATGTAATTAGGTACGTTTTGATTATCGAATGTCTTAAGTTCTAATTTATTTTAACTAGGGTCAAGAAGGTTCTCCTAATCAACCGCCTTATGGACACACAATCGAAAGCACAGGCCAAAACTACTAATTGTATACCGGTAAATGATTTACAAAGATTAGGTTGACTAAAAGCTATATATAACTACTGCGAGATATTTCTTTAGGTCATTTACCTCATTACATGTGCAAATACTGACTGTAACCTTGTCGAACCTAAAATAAAAGTGATATTATTGCAAAATAAACCTTATCGGTTGCATATAAGTTACAAGTTTTGGGTTTTTTTTGTACTCTGTCAGTGTCACGATAAGATTATTTTCAATGTTACTATTACAATAATGTCTACAATTATGTTGACGTCAGTAATTCAATTACGATGGCTTAATTCATCCAAACAGTCCGTGGCTCGTTAGCTCAGCGGTTAGAGCACCCATTTAATCATTTAAAAGAGGTGGTCGGGGGTTCAAGTCCCTCACGAGCTGTGGTTTATTTTTTGCATTTTATGTTTTCTTACAACTAACCTGCCCCGGCTTCGCATGCATAAAGCTCATTTGTCGGTCAGAAAATATTTTCCCGTAATTATAATATAGCGTAAAACCTTGTCGAAAAACTAAGCTGCTTAACAGGAAACCTCATTCAAATGTATTAGATGGCTTTGGAGTGGAAGAGTAACAGCGGGAACAGCAGATCTCATTATAGGTAGTGATGATGGTTCACGTCACCTATTCAATAAAGATAACTAATTCAGCAATGTTAACGGTAGCGGTTAGAACACCAGATTTTTCAATATTACAGGTGATCGGGGGTTCTTCAGGAGCTTAGCATTTTATATTTATTATTTTGGTCCATATTGTGATATACCATAATCGGCCTTTAGATAACTTTACTATTCTAAATCTTTAGAAAATTTCCCGGTTTATGTTAAGGAAGCATTACATGATATTAACCTTTATGTATAGCTTCGTAAGGTCCAAGATGTATTTAGTATTCGGAATTAACTATCCAATTTTTTTTATAAACAAAACTTTAATTTTTATTGATTCAAATTCCTTGTCTAACTACATCGTTTTGATATTAAACGTAACGGTTTTTTATTTACATGCATAATGCAGATTTATTGCTAATTTGATTCCACTGGATATTTAATTGCAATTTTTTTTAAATATCAATGCTGTAAAGTCACGAATACCATATTGAATTTCCTACTTCATATAGGCTTGGCTGTCTCACCATTACATCCGAAGAACTTTCACTGCTGGACATAGGCCTCCCCGAAAGACCGCTACAACGACTGGTCTGGGTTTATGTTGTAAGAGGATTTATTTACTTATTTATACTTTTATGCACAGTGATGGTACACAAGGCGGACTTAATGCCATATGGCATTCTCTACCAGTCAACCTTTGGGTTAAAAAGAGATACATTAAAAAGAGGTACAAAAAAGAAATATTACAAAAATGTTATAATAAGATACACATACATAAAAAAACTACATACTATAGATACGGTCAAATGCATAGGTTTAAAATATAATACGTACTATTTATCATTTTAACCATCAATTAGGATTCCAGCGAATTCAAAAAGTATTCCCGAACTTTGCGTTTGAAAGAAAATATACTTCGCGCTTTCTCTATATATATTTTTTTATTGTTGGGACAGCAAAGGATTTAGAAATAAAACCTGTACGGTGGGAAGGAAACTGAAGAGTAAAATTCTCGGCAGAACGCAGGTTACGGCTATAAGAGCTACCCAACACTAGAAAAAATCTTTTGAGATAATCAGGAGCACAAGGATCTTTAATAATAGACAACAGGAGACAAAGAGATCTCAGTAATCTTCTCTGACGGGTAAGCAGCCATTTAAGCTGGGAACGGCATAAAGAGTTGTGGTCATAATTCCGTAGTCCAAAAGGGAATCGAATGCTGGTATTGAGCTGTCGATCCAATTTGTTGAGGTCTTGGGATAAATCCGAGTAACAAACATCCCCATAATCAATTACAGGAAGCACAAGGTTTTACCATAATTGCCACGCTTAACAGGCGGGTATGCGATCGCAGTTGAGTAAAAAAAATCTTGAAGGATGCTGCTGCCCATCCTTTGGCTAATCTCATAGTCACGTTTTACTACACCCATGGGTTTTCTTTCTTTTCTTTTGGTATGATGGTTCAACTTATTTTGTGTATTCTCTTTAATATTATGGAACAACTCGGCTAAATCGGCAAACCTATGAAACATTTTGAATATCAAATCCATGCAACCTAATTTGCCAAACAATAATTCCTACCCTATTAGAGTTAAAAATAAGGCAGAAAAGAAAAAAATCACTAACAAAATAGGTAAAATTACTTCGCATTTCAACGGAATTCTTGTTTCATCAGCCAATTGCAATAAATGAGCGAGTCTGATTGGAATCCGATGGGATAAGATTTTTTTGCTTCGTTCGACGGTATACGTCAATCCCAAAGCGGGAGATACCGCCGAGGCAATTTCCCGAAGTCTGCCTCATTTATCACAAACCATTATTGTGTCTAGTTGTATTGACCGGCCGAACGTCAATGCGTTACTGTGTTATTTATGTCTGAACAGATTCGCTATTAGCAATCATATGTACGACAAAGAATCAAGCTGAATTGAATAAATTGGAATATGCAGTTTCAGTTAGTTGATTTTATTTAACCATTGTCTGTGTAGTTCCGGGACATGAATAGCCCACCCCTCTCTACCCATGTGTGTCGTAAAAAGCAGCTACGGGTTGATATCAAGAGAATTGGCAGCAACGCGCCTTCCGTATGCTAATAACAACATACTGCGGAAACCAATCTGCCTTCCAAGCGTAATGATTATGGCAATATCTCCTTTTTTAAGACAAACCAAAGTTGCCGACATTGCTGATAGGATTTGTATACTGTGGCAATGGGTGGCGCAGATAGTTAGTTGAACTGTTGAGTGGAGACCACGCACTGGAACATGCAGTGGAGAACGGCTTCCAACTAGGTGGATAGACGACCTGGTAGAGGTATCTGGGAGTAGTTGGATGTGGGCGGCATGTAACCGGTCGTTATGGGAATCTATGGGGGAAGCCTTAGTTCAGCAGTGGACGGCCGTTGTCTGCTATGATGATGATGACTTGCATCGATAACAGCTTAGAATCATAACACCTATAAGATATCTCTTGCGGACCGCAGCGCTGTCGCAAACGCGTTACCTATAACTTCATTGTGCACATGTAGCGGCGTGCGCCTTGCACCTTCGCCATCACACAGGCTAACTTGTTATAGTAGCCATTTACGTCACATCATAACTCATCGTAATTAATTATGTTTCGGGAGCTGCGTTCACGGCGGGGCGGCCCTGTCTTCATTTCCTTTATGAAGACAGGGCCGCCCCGCTAATGGTGTCATATACGTTACCATTTAAATGGTTTTTTTAACACGACCATGTGACGCATCACGTCATTTGCCTTATGAATTAGCAGAAAAACTCTGAAGCTACCCAGTACTAGTCTTGTGTGGTATCACACTGCACTCGTCACCTTAAGACAAAGTTATTTAGTTATTTAGTCTCATAAGCCCAGTAAAAGGTAAAGTACCTACCTAGGCGGATTCTTGCAGTAAGAGACTTTTATTTTAATTGTTCCGCTCGCACTGACTAATCGATAAACAATGCTCGGCATTGTCTGCCTATGGATGGGCGACAGGATAATGGTATTTGAACAGAGCGTCTTCGTGATTCAGAGGGCACGTAAAATCGTCAGTTTCAGTCGTTGTCACTGGATGGCCGTCCAAGACGAAAGCCTTATGGTGGCTTGAACAACTTTGTCACAAGGATGGCCATTAACCAAACGAAAAATAAAAATCATTGTACTTGTGATACTATGATTTGACCAACCAGCCGTTGTTTGCGTGCTAGTACCGAGCGACTCCCGAGAAAACAGTGGCAACCACGGGGTCATGTGCCACCGTGTGCGCAACACAGCGCACAGTGAGGCTTCAGGGGATCTTTTCCAATGACCACTCCGGTGGTTTTAGTCGGTAGGAGTCCGGCATGCCCCTCCACCCATCTCACATAAGTATTTCCACCGGGATCATAAAAAAATGATAAATAACCATAGTTAACCGCGGTCCACGGACAGTTTTTTAACAAAAAAAAGAAAAGTTAAGGGAAAATTTGGCTAAATATTTTTATAAACCAAAAACCAGTCTATACCTACTAAAGTATATTGGCATACCAGTAATTGGGTTGTGACAGTTAGGTGGCAGTTGCTCTGCATCTGGTTAGATTAGAAGCCAACCTAAACGTAGTTGGGATAAGGGTAGGGAGAAAAAGAAACACAAGTATACGTATGTATTTGTATACCCACGGAACTTGATATTATATTCCACGACATAATCTACCTGTATGCCACCTTTCCGTGTGGTGTCCGGATGAAGAATATGGAACTACTCCATCTCCTCCCGTGGAACTATACACCAGAGCGATAATCAGAAGCGTCCCTTATGTGGAACAGCAGCTATTCTACGTACGTACGTATTTCTATTCAAGTCATATTTAAATCTTATATACAGTTTTCTGCACACTGTACCAAATTAAACTGCCCTTCAAAACTTTAACACTCTACGAATTGAATATCACACACACGCACATAAACAACTACGCACACACACATATATAATTCCATCAACAAGTGAATGCCCAACTAAACGTAACACCTTGGAGATCCAAGTTTGGACTGCGAAATTAGTTCTAGTAAATCCGAGGACAAAGTCACCGACCATTAACGCTGAAAGTTAAACTTTCGTATCACAGAGCTGAGTCAATTAGAAATTTAGTCGAACTTCATTAGCCCTAAGTGGATACTCGAAGTTCTGTTCAACGATATGACATGATATGAACGACTTGAGAACTAGAATTACCTATTTATGACGCGCAATGAGGCTTTACATAGGAATGTTGAGGATGCATATACTATTTTTCAGGAGTAGTACCTATATTGACGCCTGGAAATGAAGTTGTTCGACAAAAAAGGCAATATGGTAGTTCATATGATTTAAAAAAACATTATTGTCAATATGTTATAAATTGTATTGTTCTTAGGGATACGAATACTTTTCACCTAGTTGATCCAATAATGATATCTCTGGATAATCAGAAAACTTATAAAAGACAAACAACAATTTTATTATTTCTCACGTTATTAATCGTCCGTTTATATTTTTTTGCCCAGGTACTCCACAATTTAGCCGTTAAACTATTATGTAAGACATAAATAAATTATTTCCAAATATTTTAATGTAGATATGAATTGAAGATATGTATTAATTATTTATTTATTTCATTAGAACATTACAAGTCACGTACATACATTATAAATTAATAGGTCTTATAGCAAAATTATAATAAGTAGGCAAGAAGTACACTTATGGCCGAATACTCAAACGTCATTTAACATTGAGTCCCCGCTTAAACTATTCGAGAAACCGGTTTTTGGTACAAAACCGGGCGCCTTAAATTGTTTAAGCGGGGACTTAACGTTAAATGGCGTTTGAGTATTCGGCCGTAAAAATCACTAACAAAGAAGTCGTGTGTCGCAGAAGCCAACAATAAAAAAACGTGAGCCTTGAACTACAGGTTGCTCGCGCCACCTGTTACGTTCAGTTTGAACTAAAGAGCTAACATAGCCTTGATATGCAACGTGCTCTGACTCTGCATTCGTCACAATTTAAATGATTTCGGCTCAATATGTCATGGCTAAATAAATGGAGCTACACACATATTCGGGAAAGCATGATTCGGCATAAATCGTCGATTCATTATGACGACGCTCAGAAAGTGGATTTGATATGAGTAGATACGTTTTCTTTGTAATGGATTTTATGCAACAAGAAAACGGAATTGGATGTGTTTAGCAAGGCTTCCACACTCGGATAAGTTATTTCTGAGAAGGCCATAACAAAAAAAAGTGTAATTACCAGCAGAATACAGCTTACCTCTCTTAAATATCTACATTTCACTTTAACTAATCATGATGGCTAAAAGAGACATAAGAGTTACGAAGTAGCTATCATTACCAATGTATTTAGGTACATTCTGATTATCAAATGCCTTAAGTTCTAATTTATTTTAACCAGGGTCCAGAAGGTTCGCCTAATCAACCGCCTTATAGACACACAAACGAAAGCATTGTCCAAAACTATCAATTGTATACCGATAAATGTTTTACAAAGATTATGTTGACTAATCACACAGACTAAAATCTATATATAGCTACTGCGAGACATTTCTTTATGTCATTTACCTCATTATATGTGCAAATACAGGCCATGTTACGCTTTAACCTTCTCTAACCTAAAATAAACCTTGATAATTTGAACATGATATTATTGCAAAACAAACCTTATCGGTTGCATATAAGTTACAATTTTCTGGATTTTTTGTACTCTGTCGGTGTCACAAGGATAAGATTATTTTCCATGTTACTATTGCAATAATATCTAAAATTATGTTGACGTCAGTAATTCAATTACGATGGCTTAATTCATCCAAGCAGGCAGTGGCTCGTTAGCTCAGCGGTTAGAGCACCCGTTTATTCATAGTGGTTGTCGGGGGTTCAAGTCCCTCACGAGCTGTGGTTCATTTTTTGCAGTTATTTTCTTACTACTGACCGCCGCGACTTCGCATGCATAATGCTTATTTCTCATTTGTAGGTCAGAGAATATTTTCCCGAAATTATAATATAGCGTAAAACCTAGTCGAAAAACTAGGCTGCTTAACAGGAAACCTCATTCAAATGTATTCGATGGCTTTGGACTAGAAGAATAACAACGTGAACAGCAGATCTCATTATAGGTAGTGATGACGGTTCACGTCACCTGTTCAATAAAGATAACTAATTCAGCAATGTTAACGGTCAGCGGTTAGAGCACCAGATTATTTCAATATTAGAGGTGATCGGGGGTTCAACTCCCTCACGAGCTTAGTATTTTATATTTATTGTTTTGGTCCATTTTTGTGATATACCTAACTTAATAGGTGTTTAGATAAAAAAAACTTCCGAAAATTTCCCATTTTATGTTGCAAGGAATCATCACATGATATTAACCTATATGTATAGCCTCGTAATGTCCAAGATGTATTTAGTATTCGGAATTAATTATCCAGTTTGTTTTATAGAAAAAATCATTTTTATTGAATCCAATTCCTTGCCTAACTTCATCATTTTGATACTAAACGTACAAGGTTTTTTATTTACATACATAATTCAGATTTATTGCTAAAGTGATTCCACTGGATATTTAGTTGCAAATAAATAAATTGCATAGTATGAATGCTGTAAACCTGGGTCCAATTGCTATATTAAATTTCCTACTCTTCATAGCCTAGCCTAGGCTATCTCACCATTACATCCGAAGAACTTTACTGCTGGACATAGGCGTCCCCCAAAGACCGCTACAACGGCTGGTCTGGGTTTATGTTGTAGGAGGTTTTAGCATAATCGCCACGCTTAGCAGATGGGTCTACGAACGCAGTTGAATTAAAAGTATACACGAAGGACGCTGCTGCTATTCCTCCGGCTAATCTCATAGTCGCTTTTTACGACATCCATAGGAAGAGACGAGTACTACTCTACTTACACCAAACGGTTTTCTTTTGGTATGATGGTTCAACTTATTTTGTGTATTATCCTTTATATTATATCTAACCTTTGTAAGATCGTTATGGAACAACTCAGCTAAATCAGCAAACATATGAAACATTTTGAATATCAAATCCATGCAATCTAATTTGCCAAACAATAATTCCTACCCTATCAGCGATAAAATAAGGCAGAAAAGAAAAAATCACCAACAAAATAGGTAAAATTACTTCGTATTTTAGCGGAATTCTTGTTCCATCAGCCAATTGCAATAAATGAGCGAGTCTGATTGGAATCCGATGGGATAAGATTTTTTTGCTTCGTTAAAGGGTAGACGTCAGTCCCAAAGCGGGAGATAGCGCCGAGGCAATTTCCCGATCTCTGCCTCATTTATCACAAACCATTATTGTGTCTAGTTGTATTGACCGGCCGAACGTCAATTCATTACTGTGCTGTTTATATCTGAACAGATTCACTATTATATATATACTCGTATACTATTTTACACTATTCAGATTGTACAAATCTACACTAGAGCGCGCCACTGAACGACTTAATCTAAGAAATAAAACCAGGACTATTACTAAATGATGTTGAAATTTATTAAAACTATCTTACTTAACCTAATTGCCGGTAACGAAACCATAGCGCGATCTATTTTTTCCACTAACGGCATCTATGGAGCCGACACTCAAACTGATATTAATTACATCTTAACATTCCGCCCACCATGGACAAAATATGCAAATGTACCGCCCACCTGGGCTAAATATTTTGTCCAGAACGAGCTGCAAAATCAATAAAACATAACATTGTCTATGAATAAATGACTGTTGCACACTATTATAACCAAACAACAAGTATAATCTAAACAAAACAGAACAAGATAAATCAATACCATCTTAGATAAACATAAAAAGGATTGTCCAAAATAAACCAAATACGGGCGCAGCCGCTATAACAAAACTAGTGGTACAGTTAAAACAAAATACTTCTTACCAAAACGTGATATGAAACTACACAGATAAGGGCTCTTACAAAAGAAACTTAATCATTAACTGGTAGTAAACATAATTTCGATACTGGTCTAAGAGACCTAATAAGGGATCCCTTGCATTTTAAACTAACTACGCGTGTAATTCCGTCCAAACCTGGGTGTTTTTGTTCAATAATACCATAAAGCCACCGGGCTGGCGGTAAATCATCCTCCTTTACTAGTACAATATCTCCTATATTGGGTTCCGGAGTCTGATACGACCATTTGTAACGATTCATAAATTGAGTCAAATATTCTGTTGACCAGCGTCGCCAGAAATCTTGTACCATTCGTTGGGTTAATTGCCAGCGCTTCAGACTATTTATATTAGATTTTTCATAATTAACGTCTGGTACGAGCACATGAGGTTCCCCAATCAAAAAGTGACCGGGTGTTAACGCGGTTTGGTCTTGACTATTGTTACTTAATTGTGATATGGGACGAGAGTTTAAACACGCCTCTATCTGGGACAGGACAGTAGCCATCTCCTCATAAGTCAATGTATTATTTCCAATAATCCGCTTGAGATGATGTTTCGTGGACTTTATACCAGCTTCCCATAATCCACCAAAGTTTGGAGCGTGGGGTGGTATAAAGTGCCAGTTTGTCCCATTATCAGCGAACCAATCTGCTATTTCTCTAATCATACTTGACTTTTCAACAGCCATTAACTCTTTTAACTCTTTCGCGGCACCGACAAAGTTAGTGCCATTGTCGCTATACAGATCTGCGCAATGACCACGCCTTGCAGCAAATCGTTTAAATGCCGCCAAGAATCCTTTCGATGTTAAATCGCTTACTACCTCGAGGTGTACTGCTCGAGTAGCCATACATACAAAAAGGCAAATATAGCCCTTGTAGGCGTGGTGACCTCTCCCTTTGGACGTACGCAAATTTATCGGACCGGCATAATCCACTCCACTTTGATGGAAAGGCCGGCTTGGAGTTACTCTCGCTCTGGGTAATTGACCCATGAGTTGTTCCTTGGTGCGAGCTGAATGCCGAATACATGGAATGCATCTACGCACATAACATTTTGTACGATTTCTAACGTCAAGAATCCAATATTTAGACCTCAAATAATTAACCATTAGTTGAGGTCCTCCGTGTAATGTTTTTTGATGACTATTTGCTATCAATAAGTCGGTGAAATGTGACTTTGCTGGTATGATTACGGGATGTTTCATATTGTTGGTAACTGCTGCTCTCTCTAAGCGTCCACCCACTCTGAGAATCTCATTATGATCTATGAATGGATTTAATGAGGTAAGTAAACTTTTCTTTTGAACCTTTTCGGTCTTAAGTAGATCTTCTATTTCCTTTCTAAAATATTGCTTTTGACAGTGCCTAACACAAACTGTTAATGCTTCATCTATCTCTGCAGCTGTTAACCACAAAGGAAATTTGTCAGAGTTGATCTTTCTTTACAATAAAGAAATCTTCTACAATATGGGATTACTCTGACCAATTTCGTAAGTGATGAAAACCTTGTCCAGACTGCGAGCTCTCTATCATTAACCGTTACGTAGCGATATCTTTTCATTTTTTCTTAAAGAACTATAGTGCATTCTTTCTTATTCCCGTAGTAAATATCTTTATTTTTCAGCCAGTTTGGACCTTCTAACCACAACTCATTTGAAATCAATTCAGCTGGCTTCAATCCTCGTGAAGCACAGTCTGCGGGGTTATCGGCTGATTTCACATGCGCCCATTGACCAGTGTCTACATACTCCTTATTTACTTCGTCATATTGCTTCTTTAGTTTAGCATCTTTTGCCAGCCTTTTCTCCAAACTATAAAACCTACGAACTGCTATATCCTTTGTTTGGCCCTGCTTACAGTTCGGTGTATCCGTTTTAAAGGGCAATCGAACAATATAACGACCCGTAGAATCTCTTTGGGTTGTTTTATTATAGAATGCTTCACATTCCTGTTCTTCTTCAGTTAAGTGCTTGGCACTTCTACATCTTCTAATTCCCAAAATTTTCTAAGAAGATCATTATGATCTCCCTCAAGCGTTAAATAATTAAAACTTGTGCTCTCTATATCGTCATCTCTTTCCGGGATCTCTCCCGATAAAATCCACCCTAGTTCAGTATTCTGTGCTACTAACGATTCTGGAGGACCCTTACTAAGTCCCTGTTTAAGGACTTTGCTATACACCGAGGAACTCAATAGTATGTCAATCTTTCCTGGTGTATTCCAAGTAGGGTCTGCTAAGTTATATCGTTTTAGTTCTTCCCACATCGGAAAACCAATTTTTTGTGAAGGAAGAACCGAAGTCAATGTTTTCTGTACGTGAGCCTTGACTGACAAAACGAAGTGAGGGTTGTACATTGATTGCAATTTGAGATAAACAATATATTTGGAGGTCAATGCATAACCTTTCTCATCTTCGCCTAGCCTCAACGAATAGTTATGGCTCGTGTACTTCTTTAGTCCTAGGAGCTGAACCGCTGATTCTGTAATATAAGAAGCCTGGGAACATTAGTCAAGTAAAGAGCGCAGAGTTATCTCTTTGCCCGTACCAGATATTATCTTTACCAAAGCCGTGGGCAACAAACCGAGGCTTCTGGAAGTCGCGGCGCAGCTTGTTACTGTGTTAGTTAAATTGTCCTGCTTTGTATCAACTGATTGCATAGTTTCTTCAGTAGGGTCAGATGATACTGAAGCTTCTCTAGTGTGAAGTAAAGAGTGATGTTTTCGTTTACATATTCTACATCTTGTCAACAAACGACAGGCATATACTCCGTGGCCTGTAGCGAGACAGTTAAAACATAATCCATTGGATTGTACAAAATTACGACGTGAGGTGATATCTTCATTAATAAATTTTTTGCAACTACCAAGTTTATGGTCGGCTTTGCAAAATGAACATGATAATGTAGCTACATGCAGAGTTTTCACAGGGACATTTTAGTAGCTGTATTTTTGGGAGCTTTACTATCCAAAAATTCTAAGGAGCGAAATCTTTGTTCCAAAAACTTTTTAAATTGGTCTAAAGTAGGTAATTCATCAGAGGTTTCATAAATCTTTGATTCCCATAATTTCCGGGATTCGGGATCTAGTTTTAGACATAAAATATAAATGACAATAATGTCCCAAGTATCAACATTTATACCTAAGTTTTTTAGGGCATGTAAACAATCGTTGCTTGTGTCTAAAATTTCCCGTAGGGCAGTTGCTGATTCGACGTTAACGTTTTTTGGCTAAAAAATCGTTTTAAAATGCAACTTGCCATATACTTTTTATTATTGAAACGGTTGTTTAATTGCTCCCAACATGTATTATAATTGGCACTACAAATAGGTACATTTCTCAAAAGTTGATCAGCTTCCCCAGATAAATGGCTTTTTAAATATTGAAGCCGTTGAACATCATCTAACGATTTGTTATTATGTATAAGTGATGAAAATAGGTCACGAAAACTGATCCACTCCGAGTACTGCCCAGAAAATATAGGCAAAGTAATTTTAGGTAATTTTATGTTACAAGATTTACTTGAAATTTCGGAACTAGATTGTGATGATACATTTGTAGCAACTGCATTTTTACATAATTTTGCAAGTATTTCTTTTAGTTCAGTTTTATAATCAAAATATAAATCTTCTGTTAACTGATATACTTCTAACGAATAATATTGTGATTTACTCAATTCTGCTTCCTTTATTTCACTCAAAATCTTACGGTGGATATCTATAAATGATGCCCATTGTGACTCTAAACTCTCTAGTCTTACTTCAACATACGACATAGAAATTCGCTCTTTAGGGAACTTTTTAAAGTTAGACCTGGCTCTAGATATAGCCTTATTAGTATCTATTTGAATCTTGTTAAAAACTTCCATCTTGTGTTATTATAATGCAAACAGTTAATCCCAATTTTTATAAACAAGATTAATAATAAGAAGTGGTCAAAGTTTGGGCATGGATTCCCCGTCACTTCACTTTTTCGTTGAATTTGCTAAGTCCAAATTAAACTAAATTTTTCTAAGTTCACGTATTTACTGTTTTCTTGCAAAACGACTAAGTTAATTTTTGCTACAGAATACGGTTCAAAATTCAATAGCAAAAGTACTCACAGTTGTGTGTCCACTCACTGGCACTACTACCACTAACACACTCACGTACGTATGATGTCGCTCTCGCTAGGCACCGTCACCGCTTCGCCAGGCTGCTCCTCTTTTATCCAGTCAGCTGCTCCCACTGGAAGCTGGAACTGCGCCCCGAGCAGCGATCCACTGCCCCTACTAGGTGCGCTGACGTAGAATGGTTCGCGGGAACCAATGAACACGGAATACGCCTACTACTACTACCTTATCCGGCTCGAAGGACCATGTACAAATCTACACTAGAGCGCGCCACTGAACGACTTAATCTAAGAAATAAAACCAGGACTATTACTAAATGATGTTGAAATTTATTAAAACTATCTTACTTAACCTAATTGCCGGTAACGAAACCATAGCGCGATCTATTTTTTCCACTAACGGCATCTATGGAGCCGACACTCAAACTGATATTAATTACATCTTAACACAGATGTACGACATTGAATCAAATTAGATTGAAGAAATTGGAATAAGCGGTAAGGTAATTCACTTTATTTAATCATTATTATATTACCTGTGTGTTTCCAGGCAAATAATAGATAGATTCGGGGGTTGCGGGTGCGCAGATTGGGGAGTCTGCGTGCTCACACCGAGCGACCCCCGGGAAGACGGTGGCGCGCACGTGGTCACGTGCCGCCGTGTGCGCAGCACAGCGCAAAGCGAGGCTTGGGGGGATCCTTTACAATCCTCCCCGAGAAGTGCCTGGGGGGCGACCTTTTTACAGTCGCCTTCCCTCCGCTAGAGGGGATGACCGCTTTACATTCATCCCTTCCAAGATGTGCCTAAAGGCGTGGCACCAATGGGCGGCTCTAGTGTGATCTTACGAGGACCTGGAGCCCCCCTTCGGTGCCGAAGATGACTGCTCCAGTAGTTTTAGCCGGTAGGAGTCCGGCACACCCCTTCGCCCTTCCCCGGGGTGAAGGAAGTTCCATGTAGAATTTCCACTGGACACCAATAAAAAAAAAAGGCAAATAATAGATTACACCTCTCCACCTGTAGGTGATATCAACTGGATATGCAGCAACTACTTTACGTATGCTAAGAACAACATGCTGGAGTCACCAATCTGCCTGCCGAGCGTAGTGATTATGGCAATAACACCTTTTATAGAATAACTAAAGATGCTGATATTGCTGAAAGTACATATTTATAAACTGTGGCAATGGGCTGCACACATAGTAGAACTTTTGAGTGAAAACCACGCACTCATTGCAGAAACACGCAGCGTGGAACGGCCTCCAACTGGGTGGATAAACGATCTGGTAAAGGTTCTATTCATAAAAAAAAACGTTGCCCCCACACTAGGATTTCTTCTGTGTCGTGGGTGCGTTTACAGACATGAATTCCACACAATTTACCCAGACCCGGAACAACTACCTGCAGATCATACAAATATTTTTTCCGTGCGGGAATCGAATCCACGACCCGGAACATCACCAACTGTGCCGTCAAGGTAGCTGGGAGTTGTTGGATACAGGCGGCATATAACCGGTCATTATGGGAATCTATGGGGAAACCCTTAGTTCAGCAGTGGACGGCCTTTGGCTGCTATAATGATGATCATGTGCATTGATTAGAGCACAGAATCATAACATCTACAAGAATAGTCTCTTGCAGACCGCAGCGCTGTCGCAAACGCGCGACATATACTTCATGTGTGCATGCAGCGGGCGCCTTGAACCTTCTCCATCACACAGGCAAATGTTGTTATAGTAGCCATTTACGTCACATCCAAATCGTAACTATTTTTCGGGACAAGCGTTCACAAGGAAATGACAGAGCACAAACGGGCCGCCCAGCGAATGGTGTCATATACGTCACCATTCAAATGATTATTTTTAAACGACCAGGTGACTCGACCATCACGTCATTCGGCTAGTGATGGACGTAACGTATGCCCAAAACAATTCTTATGCTACCCAAGACTAGTCTTGTATTGCACCACACTGCGCTCGACACCTCGAGACATTCATTATTACTAAATGTTAAAACTAAAGAGACTACTCTTATGCCCAGTATTTTCACTAGCTCCAGTGCCCTTCGAACCGGAACACAGTAATGTTTTAAGTTTAAACACTACTGCTTGGTAGTAGAATATGTGGCGCTAAGGTGGTACCTAGCCGGACTATTGCAATAAGAGACATGGAAAGTTAACAGGACTGCGGAAATATATTTTGTACTTGTTCCCCTGCGGATAAGGCTGGAAGGAAAGTCCGGACTCCTACCGGCTAAAACTTCCGGAGTGGTGATCTTTGTCAACGAAGGAGGCTCCAGTAACTCGACACCAATCGCACTGGAGCCGCGCATTGGTGCCACGCCAATAGTCACATCTCAGAATACTCTAGTGTGATCTTACGAGGACCTGGAGCCCCCCTTCAGTGCCGAAGATGACTGCTCCAGTGGTTTTAGCTGGTAGGAGACGTACTCCTTCGCCCTTCCTAAGGAAGTTCATGTAGAATTTCCACTGGACACCAATAAAAATCTCAGAAAGGATAAATATGAAGCGGTCACCCACTTTAGCGGAGAGGAGACGACGTTATACAGCAAAGGAACATCTTGGAGGGGATTGCAAAGGACCCCCCGATGGCTCACTATACGTTGTGCATGCGATTTTGCTTAATGTCCGGTTGAGCAGCAATATTTCCTAGGTAATGTCTGCGAGAAGCCCAACAAAAAAAAATCGGCTTTGCGGGGGTCACTCGGTATGAGCACGTAGATTCTCCAATCTGCGCAGCCGTTACCACCGATGAAATAAGTGACCTTCCAGTAAAAGTTGCGCATCGCGTGTGCCGAAAATCCTACTAGGTGTTATTAATCTGGGGTCGGGGCTTTACAGTCACCCTCTGCGAGATGTGCCTATAGGCGTGGCACCAGTGGGCGGCTCTAGTGTGATCATAGGAGGACCTGGAGCCTCCCTTAGGTGCCGAAGATGACGGCCCCAGTGGTTTTAGTCAGTAGGAGTCCGGCATACCCCTTCGGCCTTCCCCGGGGCGAAGGAAGTCAATGAAGGATTTCCAATAGGCACCAATAAAAAAAAAGAAGAAAAAAAAGGTGTTTTTAATATAAGGATAAGAGTTTGCTTTAAGCAACGGCTTAGAATAGATCCAGTATTGGAGGCGATTGTAGCCAATTGCACAAGTCGGTGAACAATGGTCGGCACGGTCTGTCTGTAGATGGGCGACCGCATAATTGTATTTAAACAGAGCGTCTCCGTCCTTCAGAGGCACGTAAAATCGTCAGTCTTGGTTGCTGCCATTGGACAGCAGTCGTTAAACCAAGTCGAAGGCCTTTTGACGGCCTGAACAACATTGTCACAAGAAAATAATAGAATACAATTTCTATGAACAGTAATTACAAAGATCGGACTAACTTACCTAGTGACGTCCGATCCTCAATTATGTGAAGTAATCTCGTCCTCATTTAGTACTATGTAGTTTGCACCTTGCACAACTCACTGCATCACAATTTTAAAGATGAACACTTTCATCAAAAATTTTAATATAGTCTGTGGTTCCTACGCGCTCTTTCGCTATCTGTAATGTACATGTCATTAATTCAAAGCATAAGAACACAACTTTCAGCAGGGATCTAGATTGCAATTTTATAGAATTCTAGATTTATTTGGGATGGGTTGGGACTCGATGAGGACGAGATTACTTCACATAATTGAGGATCGGACGTCACTAGGTAAGTTAGTCCGATCTTTGTAATTATGTTCCGTAATCTCGTCCTCATTTAGTACTATGTAGATGTTCAAAGAAGAAAGTTGTGTTAATAATCAACCTTGTTTATTCGTTAATAAACATTATTACAATTTATTATAATTATTTATGAACCTCAGTCTTGTGTCCTCTAAGACTTATAGTAGATGAACAGGTATAAAAAAATACGTTTCGCATTATTCATATAAAAATAAACTTGGCGGAAGCACTGCCGTACTCCCAAAAGTGCAATTCTTTGCATTTCTAATGTATATGATTATATGGTGTACTTATAATACCTATTCATCACATAAGTTGGTTCTTATTTTAGTTTGTGTTTATTATTTATTTAAGAAATATCCATATAGAACACATAGCTTGAGCCATTGGGATCATAAATAAACATTTGGCCTCTTGCAAAACCAAGCCAATTTGAGGCGTTTCTTGTTTTTGTGTAGTATGCTGTAGATTTACTAGTATCCAATCCATTATTAGTTAAAAACTTACTTCAACCATCTGCTTAATAGATGCGGTGGAGGCGCCGTAATAAGGCTTCCTTAATGTAATAATTATGTATTACAGTTCGTCCTTTATTTTATTAACATCTAAATAACAAAGTAAGGTTGTTGCAGGACAAATATTAATGGCAATTATCTTTAAAATACTTGGTAAGAAATGCTAGTATTAAAAAGGTTAAGATCAACAAAAGCTAGATGTTTTAACCATTTTGTAATTTTTATGTTGATATTATCTACTTTAACGGTAATTTTATCTATACAAATCAGCAACAAGGTTTGATCCTGTGTTTGGGTAATTCCACACAGGCTTTCATTGGGAAACATATTCAACAATAATTATTCTTAATGTTAAAGTCACATACAACATAATACTTAGGGTTTGTTGCCCTACCTTTAAATATTTGCTTAAAGAACTTTGTTCTTCTCTCATCTCTACTCAAGTGCGATCCTAAGAGTAGGAAGAGAAAAATGAAAATAAAAATTGTTAACCTCAGTGTTGAGTGAGCTATAGGAAAAACTTTAATTATTAATTAAACTTAGATGCTAAGAATAATATAACCAGGGGATGCACATCATAACTTTTACAGTTGGGGATTCACTGATTATTGCAGATTAATATTGCCATCCTGTTTTGTTCTATAACGAAGCTAACATTTTGTCCATTGAAGAGGATGGTATACTTCTTAGAAACGCGCTCTCCTGAAAATGTGGTGGCAATCAGTGTTAGAATCCTGTGTAAAGGATTGTGATTCCCTGGAAGGATACGACAGTAAATCACGACTAGGTCGCAGTATATTGTATGTATATAGACATCTTTTTTTTTTTTTTTTTTTTTTATATATACTAGGTCGCAGAATAATATATGTATATACACATCTTTTAATTTTTATTATATATATATCTTACTATACACCCATATATATATATAATTACAATGCTCTGTTTTTATTTTCCGAAAAAATAAAAATCTACTTATGAGTGCAAATGGAGGGAACACAGAAGAATGTCCCATGCCATTCAAGAGTAGAGGCATCTACGGTGTATCTAGGTCAGGAACCCATGATACATAGTTGATGCAATTAGCAATACATCCATTTGCAAACATGATTCTATCGTTCACCAAGATTAGCTATAAGTGGTTCAAAGGCTACGGCCACATAGTTCCATTTCAATTTCCGACTGAAACACCTTCATTTTTTATTAGCAATGGCATTCTACACATATAATATAGAATAGAAATAGAAAACATTTATTCGGCAAAGAACATATTAGACAGTGCATAAAATGAAATGAAAGCTACAATATACATTATTAAGTGCGCAGGTGTGCTGTCGAACATGCCTGTTCCAAACCACTACAAAACCACCACAGCTTCTTTGCCATTGAAGTGTGTGCCCATATCTTATTAATATAGGTTATGGTTCTTATCTATTCCAAGTGAAATATTTATTACCTTGTTTTATTTCAGAAGCAACTGGTTTCTGTGCATATAAGTGTAGGTTAATTCATTTAGTTTTAATTCCTTTCAATATAGGAGGCCAACATTTAAGTATGTGCAAATGTATCCTATATACATAAGATTGCACTATTACTTTTTCAGGGCTACTGTTGTAAGATTTTTCCATGACATTGGTAGGTATAAAGTCAAATGTATTCTATAGCTGGGCCATGCACAATGTTAAGCTATGTTGAAACAAGGACATTTTATGGTTGAGATAATTATTATTTTGCACCCGTTTATGGTTTCTCTAGAATTTAGAAATAAAATATTATCTTCTTCTGGGAGAGCAAGATAGAAAAAATTGCATGGAATCTAATATGGGTCCCAAATTCTGCTATTTTTGTTTAGCATTTAGGCATATTTTCTTTGATATGAAAACACCAAGATTTTCTAAGAAATTTTAGTTGGTAAACACATTTAGTTTACACTTTTCATAGGAGTCAGTAAGACAAGAATTATTATTAATAACCGATGCAATGATCTCATGTAAAAATTAGCGGTTTCATGATCTAGGTAAAATCATATGGTGCTGTACTAAGCCTGAAGGGATGGCATGTAAATTCATACAAATAATCTGGAAATAGGGAACATGAGTGTTTCCTATCAGATTCCCTTATTGACAGTACAATATGCATTTTTTTAAATCATACAAAAAATTTGTTGCAACAACTTTTAAAATCTTTTCTCATTTTGATAAAAATTTACTCAGTTTCTGAGTAACCTGGTTATTTAATGGAGCAGTAGTTTGTACAGGAACATTAGTGAAAGGTATAGTATAACCTTTTAACCATTTGTGTATGGTATGACTTTTAGTGATACCTAGTATCGCAGTAGTAGGAAAAGTATTTCAGTTGATTGGTATGTACCTTATTCATCATTGATCAGGATCCAGGTTAGGGCCTCAGCAACAGGGATAGTGGTGTCTCCGCCAGAATATCACGAAAAACACCAACAATTTATTCACATAGTATGTTGTTGGACTCGGCATGGTTTTGCCCGCTTGGAAAGACATTTATAGTTGTTGTGCTCCCCCTTTTAGTTTCAAGTTTTAGGGGATTAATACTGAATACTGATAGGTACTTACCTTCACTGGGAGTATTCTTTCATTCTCACCCAGATTTTGAACAGCTTTAATGGTATTTACTTTATCCTATAGTTTGTCCCCAAACAGGTATTATGAGATTGCAGGCTTCTCTGATATCAATTTATCAATGATGTGCAGGCTATAACTTCATACAATAAGTTGCATAGCAATCCAGTTGAATCACTGATTCCGAAATGTGATTTTCATCTCATTGTTTACAATCATGTTGTTGAAAATCTTTTCAAGGGTTGAGATAGTACTAAGTGTCTCATAATAGCATTGATTTGACTTTTGCATAAATGCTTGTATGCTTTATTTATAGGGCCATGTTTCTTGATTATAGTGAATCTAGTTTCTTAAGGCCATTCTGCATGATTAGTCGTTTTTTTTTTTTTTTTTGTATATTGCGTGTTATTCCTACTGAATTATCTCAGAGGTGAGCACTATTTTTGCAAGCCTGCCCCCCTCCTTTCTTTAATCTGATTTCATCACTAGGTGAGACACTATATTTGTAGCCACTTATGATAGGTGACGGAAACGTGTTTGCACCTGGTTCATTAGAGCTTGACTGCATCAGCTCCGCTGAATGATGTAATAGTAATGAAAAACATTGTCCTTGTCCGTGTGGTAGACTACCTCGGCTTCGACTGAAGAGGTCTTCGTAATCATCTAAGCTCCTGACTGCAAATCCAAGGCTAACCCCTCGTGAAAGCTCTAAGGATGCATCAAACAGCGTTTTATCTTGCTAATAAAAGATACTTAACTGGCTAGCCTCTCGTGGAAGCTCTCTCGTTCTTCGCTTGTAAACGAATACTGCACCGGCTTACCTCTCGTGAAAGCTCTATTGGTGGTGTCGTTTATTTTTAAATTAAGGTACTATTGACCTGTGCTTTTCCTTGTAAACGAATAACCCCCACCGGCTGACCTCTCGTGAAAGCTCTATTGGTGGTGTCGTTTATTTTTAAATTAAGGCACTGTTGACCTGTGCTCTTCCTTGTAAACGAATAACCCCCACCGGCTGACCTCTCGTGAAAGCTCTATTGGTGGTGTCGTTTATTTTTAAATTAAGGCACTGTTGACCTGTGCTCTTCCTTGTAAACGAATAACCCCCACCGGCTGACCTCTCGTGAAAGCTCTATTGGTGGTGTCGTTTATTTTTAAAATAAGGCACTATAAACTTGTCACCGTTGACCTGTCTTCTTTTTTGTAAACGAATAACCCCCACCGGCTGACCTCTCGTGAAAGCTCTATTGGTGGTGTCGTTTAGATTTACGTGCATATAGTGTATATTGCTGCGACACTGCGGATCCATCTCCTGTGAAACATGTAGTTAGTAACTTACCGATACGGTCGTGTAGACTACCACTTTTTTTGGGCTCCCACAATCGATTATTTAGCTTTTCTATTGCCTCATCCTTACTCCTTTGCCAGTGTTTCCCCATTTTTGAAGAAAAAGGAGGATAATTGGAAGATTTTCTTGAGTTGCGTATACAGCGAGCAGCACAAAAAAGTACAATGACATGTACATTACAGATAGCGAAAGAGCGCGTAGGAACCACAGACTATATTAAAATTTTTGATGAAAGTGTTCATCTTTAAAATTGTGATGCAGTGAGTTGTGCAAGGTGCAAACTACATAGTACTAAATGAGGACGAGATTACGGAACATAATTGTACAATGGGCGGCCTTGTCGCTATTAGCGATTTCTTACAGAAAAATGTTGGCCACTAACCAAATGAAAAATAAAAATAAGAATCATAGGACTTGTGATACTATGCTTTGATACGAATTTAATGTTTTTCTTATCAAAATAATCAAATAAATTGCAATGACTTCTCATCAAACTAGTACAAAGCAACCCCAGTAAGGAAGCTAATCAAAACTAACCAATTAACCATGCAGATTTCAAACACAGAACACAAGCAATTACATAATAATTAGGTGTGTACAGTACATGCATAATACCGCAACGTGTCCCGCGACTTGCTCCCAGCAATCCGAGGCCACATCTCTATCGATTACAGTTAATTGAATATCATTGTAAGGGCCTTGTTTCACTTCAATTAATATCAGAATCTACACCTACTATAATCAAAGTTATTATATATTCGGATTTGACAATGTCATCAAAGGAAGCGTTGGCACCACGTTGGCACAAATATTGATATCTTGCATCATATATTACACATAATATATACCCACTAGGTATTTTGTGATTCATACCAAGCGACCCCCGAGAAGACGGTGGCGCGCACGTGAAGTGCCTAGGGAGGCGACCTTTTTACAGTTGCCTTTCCTATGATAGAGAAGAAAATGACTCGAGATGTGCCTGAAGGCGAGACATCATGGGCGGCTCTAGTGCGATCTTACGAGGACCGACGCCCCTTCTGTGTCCTTATCGTCGTTAATAGTCGTTATTTCGGGGGAATTTCCCAGTACTCACCACACTTGGAAAGCAGATTGGTTAACATAGAATAGCCGTTGTTCCAAATAATGGACGCTTCTACCCATCCCTCTAGAGTTCCACGGGAGAAGATGGAGTGGTGCTATATTCTTAGTCCAGACACCAAACGGAAGTTTGGCTTATAGGTAGATTATGTCGTAGAATAGGCTACAGGAGATCAAGTTCCCTTATGAAGTACGCCGAAGTCGATATAAATACATACGTATGCTTCTTTTTCTTCCTAGCCTTATCCCAATTAAGTTGAGGTCGACTTCTTGTCTAACCAGATACATAGCGACTGCCACCTTACATCCATAAGCCAATTACTGGAATACCGATATACTTAGGTAAGCCTAAGCCCTTATACCTAATAGATCGGTATATAGTTATAAAATAACGGTTATATAATCAAATTCGCATGTTTCCCAATAGGCGTGTTGGACACGGGCGCCGCCGTAGTTGTTACCCCGGTTCCGTGTCCTCCTTCTCCGAGCGGGAACGGCCCTCTCCCGGTCCCGCTCTGCGACCTCCTTCTGGAGTATGATGCTCTCACAGAATTGATTGACATGATGAATTAACATTGATTTTTAAAGGATGTATTTGGGTATATTTTGAGATCGCATTATTAATGTTTTACAGTAATTGGCACTGGTGGGTATGAATGAATGAATGATTTGATTTGATGACATTATAATTTTGTTGATATTATTTGTTGGCTTTTGTTATTGGGGTAGATTTCATGTAATTTGAGTAGGTAACTATTGTATTATAGTTACCTACTAGTTAGTTTGTCTAAATTACCGTTTACACATTTTTTGTTATTTATTTTATTTCATTGCACTCACGCACTCTTAAATAATGTTGTGATGTGCAATGTCTGTGTACAAATATCAAGAAAAAGTTTGTATTTATTTATTTAAGTGCATTAAAAGCGTATGGCACCGCTGGGTTACAGCTGAAAACCAGCGTTAGGTGGTCAGTGCCACTGCCACCTAACATTATGCTGAGCTGTTGGCCCTTTGGCACTATAATTTTGTCACTGTGCACAATATGTATTACCTTTTATTTAGTTTTATGATTTTAATATTTAAGTTTGTTTTTTATTTTGTATACTGTCTGTGCCAATAAAATATTTTTTTCTTTCTTCCTTTCAAATAATGGCAAGTGCAATTTTTTGCGCATTTTATCACACACTGTGCTTTTGATGCCGTTGAATTTCCCAAATATCACCCAGACTACAGAGCGCTCCAAAGTCAAAGTCAAACGTTTTTATTTCAAATAAACCAAATATTGGCACTTATGAAACATCAAAATCTAAGTTGCAAATAGTTGGTTCCAAATAGTTGCTCTCGTGGAGAAAAGCCGGCAAGAAACACCATGGATACTCTTTTAAAATAATTGAGATTACAATGTTGATCGATACAAATTATTGTAATATATATACCGAGAAAAATGTAGGACAGTGTGTAAAGATGGAACATACCACAATAATATTATAATAATAAATCATTTGCCGTGGCAGTTAACGGCAGACCAGTCCCAACAGACGGCACCCGTTCACGAGCATGATGCATGCATCAGCATCGCTTAGCTCAACCATATTGTAGGGAACCGAACGACCCGATACACAACGCCACCGCAATTAATATTAGTACTAAAAATAACATCAATGGCTCCATTTACTTGACGGTGATAAACACTGGGATGATACTCTCGAGGAGGTCAGTGACAGTCCCAGTCGTCTGCGACATTTATTTGCCATCATGTTGGTCTTCTAAGTACCGACAGTCAGTGTTCGACTTATTGCTGTTCACTCAGTGCACATTATAGTGAGTGATCTCAAACGCGTGTCAGTATAATGGGCGGCAGTGGTGGTGTCAGCAAGCAGTTCGCTTACAATCGGCACGCTGTATGCTCGCTTGAAGCGCGCGGTCTGCTCACTCGGTCTATACGCTGTATGTGGGATGGGAGCATGGCAGTTGCGAGCGCACTCGCGAAAGGTACCTTGATATTATAAAAGTATTGTACAACACACGACTTAAAGTCCTAATTTTAATGACAAAATGATCGGTGTGGCTATAATGAGTGATTGTACTATTAATACTGGGCGGAAAAAGGCTAGATACATTTTATGAAAGTTATTGATGACGACACCCAGTGCCATGTGGGAAGCGTTTCCAAACAAAAGACAAAAGCGCATGGTTTGGCACTTGGCTGGCTGGGCTGGATGCAATATGCGGCAGGCCTATATGGGTCGTGTCATTCGGAAATATATCATGATCCCTCTACACCTATTACAAGTTCCTAATAAAATCTCAGGTCATTGTTGCATGTTTTCAATAGCATGATATACATTTCTAAAATACACGCGTGCGAAGCCGCGGGCAAAAGCTAGTTACTAAACAAGCTAAATCTTACGCAATATATATTTAATAGCTTCCCAAATATTTCACTTTTTTTATCTCAGAGCGTTTAATTAATTATTTAGTTAAAATAACTTCCATAGTTCGATGGTTTCTGGAAAATGTGAACAATTGACGAGACGGATTGGTAGCATGTTCAGTAAAAAAATATTATTAACTGAACTGACCTCGTCATTAATTTCTTATATGCAATCTTCCTATATCTTTCTCATTTTGATCCACATAGTAAAGTACACCATAATAAACCCGTTATACATCGTATTAAGCTTAGGCAGCCGCTTTATTAAGGCGTCTATACAATAACAATAGAATTAACCATCGTCTCTTAAATAACTAATACGCAATTCAAACATCATACTGTCGATCTCTGAACCAACAGAGAATAATGTCATTGCAAGATGACTCGGCGATTTAATTAATTTCCGGTATCCAGTAGGTATCACGTCGGGTTTAATTATGAAGTGACAACCGCACCTTGAAAATATGTCTTTAAAATTTGATTTTATATAAAATTCTTTCAATATTTACAATAGTTGTGGAAATGAAAACTTGATCCAGAGAGTACGGACTGTGAAAAGTTTCTTATTTTAATTCAAAGTTTTTGGGTGACTCAGGGTCAAATTTGGGAAAGTCAAACTACTTTTCTGTGAGTTTATTTTCCTTTTATTGTAATAACAATTTAAAAATGGAACGGTCACAATGACATTAAAAATCATTAGGTGACGTATGTCATCTGCCTAAAAAAATTACAAAATTAGTTTTAATATTTTGATAACAACCATTATGTATAATATTTTTAAATAAGGTAATTACAATTCTATTGTTAAATTATATCGAAGAAAGAAAAGTGTTGTGAATGAATGTGAGGAAAAACGGCTTGGATGTTATATATATATCGTTGACAAGTTAAATGTTTTTGTTTTTCGTAGCACTACATTTGCTGCTGTACAATGATTGAAACTGGCAGCGCGGATACCGCAACATCTGTTACACCAGCGGCAAACCCGGTTAGCTCATCTAGCATATAATCGAGCGCAGTGTTCACCTTTAGATAATTACGATACCTAACTATATAAGACAAGCAATACTTCTAGCTGAAGCTAATAATGAAATGAAATTTGAAGGCATAACAATACAAGGAAAAGTATACTAGGAACAAGTTTTCATGTTCAAAATTTATTAGCTATACGACACTGTTAAACATTTCGTTAAAGCTTACTAGCCTATTTCTATAACCAGGACCACTTGCCTCAAATGTGTATCAACTAGAGTTGTTTAACTGCATCTATAAATCTACTTTTCAATCTTATGACATTAACTTTCCTCTCCTTCAGGTAGTTCAATTGCACCGACTTATAGATAAGCGTTACATTTGATAATGGTAAACTAATTAAATCAAAGTGAACTAGTTCGATTTCACAGGAACTTCTACAAGACGATGACGACATCGCGCGAGCAGAAGCGACGTTCCGTTTCACTGTCCAAAACATAAGTCAACTAAAGGAGCAAGTGCTGTCACCTCCTTGCTTCGTGAGATGCCTGCCGTGGAAGATCCTCATACTACTAAGACATACAACTACGCCAGACCGGCAGCAACAGAAGGCTTTAGGCGTCTTTTTGCAGTGCAATGGCAAATGCGATTCCCCAGGCTGGTCGTGCTATGGATTGGGAGAACTGAAACTGTTGTCTCACAAGCAGGATGTGGGTCATCTGTGTCGAAAACTTCATCATATGTATCACTGGTATTTACGACTAAAAAATAACTATTTAGCCACACAGATAGCGAGTTGCAGGCGAGTCTTGGCTTTGGTGAACATGTATTACACGTTCATTTTTCTGTTTAGTGTTATGCATGCAATAGACAGCCTATACTAGATATTTATAAAAGTCAGCTATATCCTTGACCACGCCTGCGACATGCTGTATTATAAGCTTACAATACATATGTTTTATTTAGGCTTATAATCGTCTCTGCCGGGGGAGCGGTCCAATACAGAAAAGCGTACAACTCACCCCCGGCTAGAGGTAAGAAGAAGGACACCGTGGGGTTTCAGCCGGTTTGATCCCGGCATGCCCCTCCGCCCTTCCCAAGGCGGAGGAAGTCCAAGAGGATTTCCCCACATTAAAAAATAAATAAATAAAAAAGGGCTTATAATCGTCTACAGCAAAAGGCTGGGAACATATAAAAGTATAGTTTATTAGAATACTACATGAAGTGCAATCGAGAATTAGTGGACAGTTATCATATCATCATATCAGCCATAGGAAGTCCACTGCTGAACAAAGGCCTCCCCCATAGAACTCCATAACTGTGTCAACATTCAGGGGGGGGGGGGGGGGATTTGCCTATACTCGTCACGCTTGGCAGGCGGGTTTGCGGGCGCAGTATGATGCTGTTCCACAGAAGGGATGCTGCGGCTTTTACGACATCCCCGCTAGAAGATGGAGTAGTGCAATATTCTTAATTCGGACATCACACGGACAGAATTAGGAACTACTTACTTTATTACAGTAAAGAAGATGACTGGGGTTTCGCACACTTCATATCCTGGGATGACCTCATGGACCTTGACAACGGTTTCGTGAAGGATGATGCAATTACAGTGGAAGCTCATGTTGTCGCTGAAGCACCGCACGGTGTCTCATGGGACTCTAAGAAACACACGGGATTTGTTGGTAAAACACCAATGCTTTGTACCTATATATTTATAGCCGCCATGATAGCTTAGTTATCGAAAGCTTGCATACAGGAGGGTCTGAGTTCTATCCCGGCCTGCACCACTAACTTTTCGTTTTCACGTGCGGATCAGAACTTGTTTATCACTTGCGTTAACGGTGAAGGGAAAAGTTCTCAGTGTGGTCTATGTAGTCTGTCAACCCGTACTAGGCCAGCGTGGTGGACTAAGGCCTAGCCTTTCTCATCGTGAGAAAAGGCTTGTGCCCAGCCGCGGAATAGTAAACGGTTGATTATGTATGTGTATGTGTGTATTTATATATTTATTTATACCTTTCGAAAGTTTCTTATTTCGTTTGGTTAGTTGACAATCTCGTGTCAGAGTTGTTCAAGCCACCCAAAGGCCTCTTCTGACTCGGCTTAAAGACTGCTGTCTAATGGTAACAACCGGGACCGAGGATTTGTGAGCCCTCCGCAACACGGAGACGCTCAGCTCTAATACATAGGCTGCACTAAAAGTATCGGGAATGGAATATTTCCACTGTTCCTGTCATATTAAAATCTTTTTAATTGAAAACTCCTTGGTTTTACAAATCGAATACCATTTATTTATTTAAAAAAAGATTCACGGTCTTGTCACAAGGTTTTGTCAAACTTGTTTAGTCGTTGAGAAAATGGAATTGACTCGAGAAAATTCAAGAGCGATGATTTATTATGACTTTCGAAGTGGTTTAACACAAAAACAGTGTGTTGACCGGATGATTTCTGCATTTGGTGATGAAGCCCCATCCAAAACCACAATTTATCGCTGGTTTGCTGAATTTCAACGTGGACGTGTCAAGCTCAGTGATGATCCTCGTCAAGGTCGTCCAAAAACTGCAGTCACCCAAGAAAACGTTGATGCTGTGCGTAAGCTGATTGAGGAAGATCGACATGTGACATACCGCGAAATTCAGGTAACTTTAGACATTGGCATGAGTCAAATACAAATAATCTTGCATGAACAATTAGGTGTAAAAAAGTTGTTTTCCCGATGGATACCGCATTTGCTATGTGAAGAGCAAAAAGCGGCTCGCGTTAATTGGTGCGTCAGAACTCTCGAAAGATTCCACGCAGGATCCTCAAATGCTGTATACAACATCGTATCAGGTGACGAATCCTGGATATATGAAACAAAAAACCAGTCACGAGTTTGGGTTTTCGAAAATGAGTTAAAGCCAACAAAAATTGTTCGTTCACGGAGTGTTGCAAAAAAAATGGTGGCCACGTTTGTCTCCAAAACCGGCCATGTTACGACTATTCCTCTTGAGGGACAAAGAACGGTTAATGCAGAATGGTATGCTAGCATTTGTTTGCCACAGGTCGTTTCTGAACTCCGTAGAGAGAACTGCAACGCCGCATCATCCACCATCACGACAATGCGAGTTCTCACACCGCGCACAGAACAAAAGAGTTTTTAGAGCAAGAAAACATAGAATTATTAGACCATCCGCCGTACAGCCCCGACCTAAGCCCTAACGTATTCAAAACGCATGCGCACGATTCTGTTTTGAAATACCTCGTAGAAGCCATGTTACACCCTTTTTAAATGAATATGACATTTTGAAAATGGTCTCCAGAAGAAAATTGCATCTTGCCACGTTACTCTTCGGTGTTATAAATAATCAGATACCGAAATATCTGTACGATAAATTGTCATGGACACGTGACCATTATACATATCCCTTGAGACCATCTGTTCATACGCTAAGTATTCCTAGTCACAGAACGTCAGCTTTTAGGGGAAGTTTTAAATACGCCGCCACACGGTGTTGGAATGACCTCCCTCCACCCATTAGAAACCTGCACACTATTCAAACTTTTAAAATACATCTTAAAGGGCATTTACTAAATATACAAAAATCATCCTAAGTCTTTATTTTATTCTTTTATTTACATTATTATTTAATAAAGTTATATTTATTTATCTATGTACAATTCACAATCAAATACATCAATATTAAAAATGTCTTATCATATTCGAATACAAATTGCAATTTTGATAATATTAATTAAATGAAATATAATATATAACATAACATGGCGTTATGTATAAATATAGGTATAAATATATAATTATAAGATGCCACGTGTAATTATAAAATTGATACTCAAATGATATAGATATCGAATTATTTAATGAATTCTAAATATAAATCACGCAAAGGCGGTAATATGGTAATCCACAACACGGCTTATGTAAAACTTTTATATATATAATATGCTTAATATACATATAATGGATGTGTATTTATGCAAAAATATACATGTACTTTAGTCTAAATATGTACTTTAATATACGTTCGGCTTAGGCATTGTAGATAGTTTTATTCTTTTTGTGGTTGCAGCTTTGTGTGACGCACACAGCACAATAGAGTAGTAACATTATTTAATTATAATATACATATTATGCATACTACGAGGTATTGCTGAAAATCAGCGCCGCACCGCTAACTGCGATGTGGCTTTAGGCTGAGCAATGTCTCTCTTTGATCGGTATTGCGACGCACACCACTAACCCATTAACTTTATTTATAAATAATAAATGTATTCTTCCGTTCTTCCGTCCGTAAATGTATTCTTCCGTATATTTGGCCGTGTGGTGCCGGCTCAGAATGCCACCACCCCATCTCCTCCCATGGGTGTCGTAAAAGTCGACTAAGGGATTAGCCGGAGGATGGGCAGCAGCGTCCTTCGAGTACATTAACAACTCAACTGCGATCGCCAACCCGCCTGCCAAGCGTGGCGATTATGGCAAAACCCCCCAATGAACCCACAACACATCCATATCTGTGGTTGTGGTGATCTTTTGGGGAGGCCTGTGTCCAGCAGTGGACTTCATTCGGCCGAAATGATGATGATGAAATGTATTCTTCCAGCTATCTTCATATTGCATGGTTTGTTGTATGTTTATGTCTAAATATGTCTGTTAATGGTTTGTTTGTATACAATTTTGCTTTATCTACCCAATTTATGCTTTCTGTAAGTGATGTGTGATGCCCTATCTATCCGAATAAATTTATTTTCTTTCTTCTTTCTTTCTTTCTAATGATTTCTATACTTTCCCTAAAATAAAGAATAAATTGCGTGGACAGAGATTTTCATCACCTAAAGAAGCTGTGGACGCCTACAAAACGGCCATTTTGGAGACCCCAACTTCCGAATGGAATGGTTGCTTCAATGATTGGTTCCATCGTATGGAAAAATGTGTCAAATTTCGCGGAGAATACTTCGAAAAGCAATAAATACATTTTTAAATAGTAATGTTGTGTCACTTCCTTGATTCCCGAAATTTTCAGTGCCGCCCTCGTACCACTGTGCGGTAACCAATCCATGGACTGCACGCGTTGAGCGTCGCTTTGCGAATGTCATCAGTGAATGCCACTGGCTATGAGCTAAAGTAAACATTTTGACGCCACGGTTGGTGCAGTGGCTGATACAGTCGGCTGCTGCGCTCCGGGTCGTAGGTTCGATTCCCGCACGGAACAAATATTTGTATGATCTGCAGGTAGTTGTTCCGGGTCTGGGTGTATTGTATGTGGAATTCATGTCTGGAATTGCACCCACGACACAGGAGAAATCCTAGTGTGGGGCAACGATTTAATTTAAAAAAAAAAAAGCCCGTCAAAAATAAGCGATGTGTTCCAATAACTAACTAAAAATAAATAAAACATCAAATATTCAGTTGCACATTTTTCAATGCCTCATATCGGCTTTTTTTAAGAAACATATAAAGCCGTCAAAGAGTCTATTTGCTGTGCATAGTGTACCAGTAAAAGCATTGAAGGAACTTTATTAGAGTGGAAGTAATGGCCGAGTGAATAGAACTAGTCATTTTATTCATTGGACGGTATAGGATGTGACAAAGGGATTATACAGTGAATGAGCACTATCAGTATGTGTATGCACAAATAATACTGCGTTTCTCGTCAGTCATTCAGAATATTTCTGCAGAATCATGGCAATATATGCTAATGCGATTTATTTTAGCATATGTAATGACTATGTCGACTGTGTTATTTCGAAACCTAGTAATGGACCTTTTTCTTAATAACGGTATTTGCATATTTTGGCTTGGACATCATAAAGTAAAACGACTATTTTTTTACAAGCCGTTGCTAGGTTTTCAAATTGTACGGCTGATATTTCTAATGATAATTTTTCTTTAACGTTTGGCGTCCGGATAACCACTATAGCACCACTCCATATCTTCCCGTGATAGTCGTAAAGGGCGGCTATGGAACTGTAAACCGCCTGCCAAGCATGGTGAGTACTGGCAAATCTTCCTAAAATGACACAATTGTGGAAATGTATGGGGGAGGTCTTTGTTAAGCAGTGGACGACTTTAAGCTAATGATGATGAAGTACTTTGGGTTCGACACGGAAGTCAGATATAGCTGTCCTTCCGTACAAAATACTGATGCATCCGCAATTGGTTAGACTTTGTTATTATACCGAAATTTATTTGAGAAAAGCTAGGTAAATGATAATTCTATAGGCTTTCAATTAAAAGAAGCTTGAAGGTGAAGACTTTCGTAATCTCCCTGAGAGGTGCCTGGGAGAGCGCGGCCTCTTTAAAGTCGCCTCTGCTCTACGAGAGGGGTAGCTCCCCATCTGAGAGGTGCATAATGGCACCCATAGGCGATTTCGGTGCATTCGTTCTCGAAAACCCCCCTTTAGTGCCAAAGGTGACCGCCTAGTTGGTTTTAGGCGCTACGAATCTAATACACCCATTAGTACTTCCTCAGGGTGGAGAAAGGCCGTGAGGATTTCCATTGTGGTAAAAATAAACTTAAATCCAAACGCCTTTTTCAGGACTCAAGAATCAAGGGGCAACGTGCTACATGAACTCCCTACTTCAAACTCTCTTCTTCACAAACGTCTTGCGTAAGGCTGTCTATAAAATACCAACGGTTGGTGACGACAGTTCTAGATCCGTCGCCTTCGCCCTACAACGCGTGTTCTATGATCTACAGTTCTCCGAAAAACCGGTAGCTACTAAGAAACTTACGAAGAGTTTCGGTTGGGAAACGTTAGACTCGTTTATGCAGCATGATGTGCAAGAATTTTTACGAGTAAGTTGACTTTCTATAACATTGCCATAAGTAATCCCACTTTTAAGGGCGTATATACATTCTACTCTAGTACTGGCACACACGCCAATCATACTTAAAAAACATACAATACTGTGTGAATTTAATACAGCAACGTCTTCAGAGCGTTGTTGAGGCTTTCACCTTACCGTGGTGCATAAGGTAAATTAGCTAATGCACAACCAGTAGGTATTTTATAAACATTAAACATTTATTTCTTTTTATTTACGTATTTATTTAGATACATACAGCCAATAATATTATACCATAGATATGTTACGTCCATATTAACTGGCGCGCAAAACCCAGTCTCGCTGTATGTTTAAACCTACAAAACTGCACATCTTCCTATGCTGTAAGAAAGAAGATATAAAAATTACGAGATTAAAAGAGATAGCTATCTAAAATGACAACACGTGTACTAGATGTCTTTGTCGCACCTTTGATAGGATATATGTGTTGTCTCTTTTCTTTGCTTGACCTGGGTTTTCTTAGAGAATATTATTCTATAAGTAATTTGAATAGTATTTTTATTCAAATATTTTATTTTATTTGATACCCACGTCTGGTATGAGATCCCTAGTTCTTTATTCATGTTTGCTTGATAGCTTTTGCATTCTCTATTTACGTATTTCCTACGATGGCATTGTTATCACATAATTAATAAAAAATATATATTATAACAGCGTGTGCTCATTGTTTTGTTTTGGGCGAACTGATTGCAAAGTGCTACAATTGGGGGAGTTTTGGTTCTTACTTTTGGCGCGCATGTAACATATCTACCTCTTTTAATATATAATATCATTGCATACAGCACTAACATAACAGGTTTCCCTAAAGCATTAAGTGTGGTCCTTGATTATAATTTATAACTTAATACATACAACGTAACGTACGAATTCGGCAACTTCATTCAAAGTGTGTAAAGGACGTGTCATAGGCGCTTTGCGAATTAAGTTAGTCCTACTGCAGGGTACTGCCAACAGTCGCGGTCTTCGTTGCCGCAACACTTCTTTCAAAATACCTGGATTTGTATGAGTATATGCTACGGACATAAAAGTTGCCTCGTATTGAAGCATAATATGCATATTATGCTTCAATACGAGGCAACAAAGGAAAGTGAGGACTTTATAAGAGTAGTTTTGGAGAGATTTGACAGCCGAGACGACGACACGCAGGTTAATTCAGTTGACGAGTTCATTAATTGATTGACTTGTCTATCTAATATTATTTTTTGAACTTTTTTATATCAACATTGTATAGACATAAACATCTAAAAATCCCTTTTTTATCAAGAATGTTTTAAGTTTTTGGCTGTATGGTTTTTTTAAAGCTTTAAATTTAACACACGTACACCCATACTAACAGGTGTTTTACATATAAATCGTTTCGGGCCTTTGAACGGCAAAAATTCATCTCGCACAAATATTTTAGCAGATATTATTTTGCATATATTTTTTGGCTTATAACAGCATAAACCGCGTAGTATCAAAAACATTATGTGGTCACCAATACTATAATTTTTTTGTTTACTATTGTCCTGGTGTTTAGCACGTTATGGCGGTTTCATTTTAAGCATTTCATATGATTTTCGTCGATTTGTATGGAACAATTCTGCAGCACGTCTATGAAAATACTAACTGTCGCGTGACTGCTCGAGCAGTAAATAACAATTTCTTTCTTCCTTTTTTCTTTCAATACTTATAAGATTTGTTCATTCGAAATGCACGAAAGCCGTCATAATCGTCCTGAACGAATCAGTAAAACTGAGAGTGCCTTTACAGATCGTAGTATGTGATGTTTGCTTAACCGTTATTTTACAGGTATTATTAGATAAGCTAGAAAATAAAATGAAAGGAACGGTGGTGGAGGGGACAGTGCCGAAGCTGTTCGAGGGTAAAATGACGTCATTCATAAAGTGCAAGAATGTGAACTGTACCAGCACGCGCGTTGAAACGTTCTACGACATTCAACTTAGCGTCAAGGGAAAAAATAATAGTAAGTTTGAATTACTTGAACAGGAGCCGTGTGGTGCCGGCTCGGAATACCACCACCCCATCTCCTCCCGTGGGTGTTGTAAAAGTCGACTAAGGGATTAGCCGGAGGATGGGCAGCAGCGTCCTTGGAATGTATTAACAACTCAACTGCGATCGCCAACCCGCCTGACAAGCGTGGCGATTATGGCAAAACCCCCCAATGTGCCCATATCGGTCGGTGTGGAGATATTTGGGGGAGGCCTGTGTCCAGCAGTGGACTTCATTCGGCTGAAACGATGAACAGGAGCCGAGCCCTACACAAAGTAGTTCTTTTAAAAAAAAAAAAAAAAACACCTTTTACAAGAATTACAAAAGTTTTTCTACCGAGAACCTGGAACTAGACCAGGAAATAATGACTTGTAAAACATGAGGCTCATATGTAGTAGGTTGCGGAGTACAGCTGCTGATAATATTATTGGTGATGACTGCCCATGAAGCTGTCCGCGTTAGTCAACTTCAAGCCACTATCTTTGAAATGACATGCGATGTAATGTCTTAAGGAGTTTTTATGCTTTGCGTGGTATAATCACTCAGTTTTAATCTCACCATTAATGTACTATAAGTAGGATTTTTTTGCCGAAATCGAAAAGCGAAGTGAAGTCTCCCATTGAGCAACAATTCGTACTTACCTTCCCTCTGTTTTATTTAATTCTAAGCACAGGTTGAATTTGCATAAGCGAGAAACAAATGGGGCACAATCATTGCCGTATTACTTTTCAAAAGCTATTTCGTTACTAATAAACTGGATCCAATTTGCAACTTGAAAATGCAATTTATTAAAGGACTTTGATAATTCCATTTACTGAGTCGTATTTCTGAATGCTGTATTACCCATTTAGCTAAGAGCTGCTATAACGTCACAGTATATAAATTATTTATAAGCTGAGTAATGAGAGCTTCTGCCTGTTATGTAACAAGTGCTACTTAATCTTTTAAACCACTACTTTAAACCAGGCGCTTGCAGCTAAATTACTTTATAAAAAAACATTTGCATGCATACGAGCATATGAGGTTTAAGTCAGAAGTAAAATAGTATCTGTTCGTGTTGTAAAAGGTGCCAATCTCTTTTATAACATCACCAACCCATCGTCCAGCATAATCATATCAGTCAAAGGACGTCCACTGCTGAACGAAAGCCTCCCCATAGATTTTCACAAGTGTGTTGTCATTTTGGGAGGAATTTGCCAGTACCCACCACGCTTGGCAGGCGGGTTGGTGAGTGCAGAATGGCTACTGTTCCACAGAGGGACGCCGCTGCCTATCTCTCTGGTTTAGAGTCACTTAGTCGCCTTTACGACATCCACGGGCACACTACACGAATTATGGAATGTACTTAAGGGATTGAGATCTTCCATTGCGTACGATGCCACTATGCTTACGTTCAGAGGTAGAGATTTTCGGCTGATATGTCAGTGCTATTATTATTTTCAGGAATACTTGTTACCTTTATCAAAATCCTCATCCTTTTATGCCTTATCGCCTTATTAAGTCGTCCCTCTTCAGTTTATCACCTTATTCCATCCCAACTCCATAATTTATACCTCCTTATCCAGTCTACGAGTCGTTCAAAGACTACATTAGCACGGAGCTACTGGATGGCGAGAACAAGTACGACGCGGGGGAGCACGGTCTGCAGGAGGCTGAGAAGGGAGTGAGGTTCGATGTGTTTCCACCAGTACTGCACCTACACCTCATGAGGTTCCAGTACGACCCGCAGAGTGATGCTTCCGTCAAGTTTAATGACAGGTATTATTAAAGCTTACAGACGACATTAGTAGCCTAGTCCAATGTTTTGTATGCAGGGAAGCACCCACAGCCGGTATAATTTTTCTAATTATGTGTAATAAAAAAAAAAAACCACCTGTTTGGCACTCGATGCCTGCCATTAAGCACTTTGGGTCACCCGCAGGTAGTGGGTATATCACCAATACTAGCATACCCAAGGAGCAAGGCAGCCGACTGTAAAACCCTGTTGCCAAAAACCTTTGCAATATAACTGTTTGCGCTGACCCCAAGTAACTCGTGACCAGGGCAAGAAGAAGAGGAAGGCCTATGGGGTTTTAGCTGGTAAGAGTCCGGCATGCCCCTCTGCTCTTTCCCAGAGAGGAGGTACTCAAGACAAAAAAATAGCCATTTTAAAGGTTCTGAAAACGCCCATGTGTTATTATATGTGTTGTTACATGTGTTGTGTCCGGATTTAGTATAGTACCATACCATCTCCTCCCGTGGACGTCGTAAACGGTGACTAAAGGGCTCTAAGCCAGAGGAATTGGCAGCAGCGTCTCTTCTGTAGAACAGTAGCCGCTCCGCGCTCTCCAACCTGCCAAGCGTAGAAGCTCCAATGAGATGGGACAGACGACCTGGTGAAGGTTGCTGTGAGTCGTTTGATGCGAACAGCATGTAAACGGTCATTGTGGAAATCTATGGGGGAAGCCTTTGTTCAGCACTGGCCACCCTCGGGCTGGTATGATATATGAGCTTGGACAGTAATATGTAGTATGCTGCCTACATGTGCCGTTAAATCTAATGTCACATCGTTATCTTACTGACCTAAGACTAATTTAATAAATTATACTTTTATATTTTGCCAATATAGCTGCGCTATACAATACTATAGTTGGCAATATAGCTGTACTATACAATACAATAGTATTGGGTCTAACTTCGTAATGTTAAATCCAACGTTTAAATATGATGTTAAAACTTGTATGTCGCGCAGCGGCTAAATGTGCGCTGAATTTTTTTTACACCATTTGTAATGTGCCTGTACATCTTATGCAAATAATCTATGATTATTTGATACTAAAGGAAGTTCTCGTACGTTCAATATGGCACTTGTTTTTTCTTTACACCATCTGTAATGTGCCTGTACATCTTATGCAAATAATCTATGATTATTTGATACTAAAGGAAGTTCTCGTACGTTCAATATGGCACTTGTTTTTTCTTTACACCATCTGTAATGTGCCTGTACATCTTATGCAAATAATATGTGATTATTTAATACTAAAGGAAGTTCTCGTATGTTCAATATGGCACTTGTTTTTTCTTTATACCATTTGTAATGTGCCTGTACATCTTATGCAAATAATCTATGATTATTTGATACTAAAGGAAGTTCTCGTACGTTCAATATGGCACTTGTTTTTTCTTTACACCATCTGTAATGTGCCTGTACATCTTATGCAAATAATATATGATTATTTAATACTAAAGGAAGTTCTCGTATGTTCAATATGGTACTTGTTTTTTCTTTACACCATTTGTAATGTGCCTGTACATCTTATGCAAATAATCTATGATTATTTGATACTAAAGGAAGTTCTCGTACGTTCAATATGGCACTTGTTTTTTCTTTACACCATCTGTAATGTGCCTGTACATCTTATGCAAATAATATATGATTATTTAATACTAAAGGAAGATCTCGTATGTTCAATATGGCACTTGTGTACCTTGTTCAGGAGCTATTAGATCTAATAGCTCCTGAACCTGCTGCCTATAATAGCATTCATAAATTACGATTTAAACAAGATTAAAATGCTAATATTCTTCGCAAAATTATATTAAATACAATATTCGCCACAGGGGTCACACCCTCTTTTTATGGCTAAATTAAAAATAATTATCCAAATTGATATTGATTCAACTATGTATATTTGTAGCATTACTAAAATATCTTGTTTAAAAGTAATTTAAGTTTAATTTATTTTTGTAGTCTATTTAGATGACCTTTCTAAGAATAATAGCACTAAATGATCTCCTCCCGTGGATCTCGTAAAAGACGACTAACCACACCCTCTAAACCACACGATAGGCAGCAGGACACCTTTTGAGGAACAGTAGCTATTCTGCACTTACCAACCCACCTGCCAAGCGTGGTAAGTTCTGGTGAATTCCCCCCAAAATGAATACACTCAGCATAGAACCGCTCGTCTATAGTAGACAGCTACGTTCAGCAGTGGATCTCTTTTGGCTGGTATGATGATGATTTAGAACTACATATTACACCATACTGTTTACATGTGCTCCACTAGTGAGGCCAATCAAGTACCTGAATATTTGCAAGTTGTTTTACTGTTGACAAATTCTTCAGGTTCGAGTTCTATGAGGAGGTAAACCTTGACCCGTATCTTCAGGAGGTCCCAACAATACCAGCACATTACACGCTCCATGCGGTGCTGGTGCACTCGGGGGACAACCACGGAGGACACTATGTGGTCTTCATCAACCCTAAGGGTGATGGAAAGGTGATTTATAGATTTTATCCTTAAAATTACGGTGCACGGGTATATATATGGTGCACAAATATTGTTAAAATTGTGGTTGTATAATTACGGCTGACCCTAAATGGCCGTGCTGCAAATATGGCCCCCTATTAAATTGCTACAAAAAAATATCTTGTAGGGATAAAAGGTTCCATACAACTCCCGGCAAAAAATAGGCCACCTCTCCATCTATGGATGTCGTAAAAGGTGACTAAGGGCACTTATCAAGAGGATGGGCAGCAGCGTCCTCACGTATGTTAATAACAACATACTGCGATTCACGATGTAACCTCTCATTGCTGTTATCATTGGGAGGCCCATATTTAGCAATGAGCGTTTACGGGCAGATTTATGTGCGTGTGTGTGATATTCCAGCTTAGGAGGACATTGACTCCCTCTGACGTAGTCCCGTCGTCACCTCTTACGATCACACAAAGAGAGGTGTTCCTCTATTGATTACAGACATTATGTAGAACAGTGTTAGTTTAACTTTATATCATATTATGTAGTGGTGCAAGTTCGATGACGACGTAGTGTCTCGGTGCAGTAAGCAAGAAGCCATCGAGTACAACTACGGAGGAAAGGAAGACGCACCATACCTCGCGCGAAGAGCCACCAGTGCGTACATGCTCATATACATACGGTAAGTGTAAATTAGAAGATTTATTTGTTAACTTAAACGGTCAGAAATGTTTACCCATGTGCTGGTAATACATTTAACGGTAATCATCTACTGGTCACTTGAACAAGAGGACTGCGACTGATATGAAATTGTTTACGCGCACAAGTTTTTTAGACAAGTAAAGACGCAACTAAGATTAAATACATAATGAATTTGAATGCTACGTAGTATTCGAGAAAACTCGCCGATGGATCGTGCGTCACAGGGTCAAAACCATTGCTCCTTTACCATTTCTTTTTGAGTTGGGGAAATCTTCGTTCACTATCTCCGCCCTGGAGGATGGAAGATACCTTCAACCTAGTGGAATGGAAAGAATTTGGCATTCACATGACTGGCGAGTATATGACTCACCTTCGATTTGCCGATGACATCGTAGTCATGGCAGAATCACTGCAATAGCTCAGCGGTAGGCAGCACAATGCTCGATGTTCTCAACAAAATTTCCCAACAGGCAGGCCTTAAAAGGACCCCCGGGAAGACGGTGGCGCGCACGTGGTCACGTCATGGTCAGCACGGCGCAAAGCGAGGCTTGGAGGGATCCTTTACAATCCTCCCCGAGAGGTGCCTGGGGGGGCGACCTTTTTACAGTCGCCTTCCCTCCGCTAGATGAGGTGACTGCTTTACACCACCAATGCACCAAGGCACCAACGGGCAGCTCTAGTGTTATCTAACGAAGACCTGGAGCCTGGATTTAGCTGGGCAGCGTTAGGAAAACTTATTTTCGCCAACAATACCACAGTACCTCAACACGTGCTTATAACCAGTGTATGTTACCAACCATCGCACGTCTACGTCTATGTGCTGTATGTCATCATATATAGCATGAGACGTGGTCACTCACTATGGTCCTCATAAGAAAGTTTGACCTTGGCTTGAGTGACCTCAGCGAATTAAGGAGAGAGCTACGCTTGGTATTTCTCTACGAGATCGAATCAGAAATGATGACGTCCGTCAGTCGAAGATCTTAAATTGCTCACATAGCTGAAAGGATTAGTAAGCTGAACTAGCAATGGGTGGGGGGTACATTGCTCGAAGAACTGATGTCCGTTGGGGAAAAAGGATTCGCGAGTGGAGACCACGTATCGAAAACGCAGATTGTATCTGCGGCAGCCGGAAGGTGATGGCGACATGCCACTTCTCCAGCCACTACGCCATGACGGGTCATACAGCCGCTTACCCGGCGTGCCCAGTTGCTATTTTAGCTATAACAGGACAGGGTGCGCAAAGAACGAGTGCTCTCCGATCTTTGCTACTGCACCCTCGCAAGAAACAAGCGGTCGCGGAAACTCGTTATATATTTTGTTTGTTTGTTCCATTTGGAATTTACAATAGTCGTATAAATCTTGGACGACCTCCAATGAGGTGGACAGACGACCTGATGAAGGTCACTGGGGGACGTTGGATGCAGTCGGTATGTGACCGCTACAAAATTTATCACAAAATAGACTTTCGAAGAAAAAAGGGAAATTATTTGTACTGGCGGTTTCTAACACTGAATACAGAAAAAGATTGTACAGTGATCGGAAAACAATTACCTACTCCTAAGATTGTATATCTAAGGGGTAATTGTTTGTTTGTAAAAATATATGTTTGTTAGTAAAAAGATATAAGTGGACTGTGCATCTCGTCCTCGTATAAAAGAGTCGTTGTTAAAAATTATTGTGACTGGCATTTTCCACTTCGCTGTCGGGTGTCCGGCTGACCAGCAACAACTGCGTGAGAGGTCTGCGAAAAGCCCATTGAAAAAATTAAACGATGCCGAGTTAAGCGTACACCAACGCTGCTGGTTATCAGCTACAAACGCTCTAACTGGTGTGTTAATTAAAATAAAATGATTTGCCAGTCACGTGACCATTTATATCAATTTACCACATTTCGATACTAGTTTAATCCTTGGCAATGTTAAATTACCGCGATTAGCTGGTCGAAATACTTGTAGATTTTACTCTGCACTGGCTTCTGTTTTGATGCAGTGATTCTTACTGCCTAGATTTGGCAGTATTTAAATACAATATTACCATCCGTATTGATGTTCGTCTAGGTGTTAACTTTTTATTTACCGGTCACGGTTGTTTCGGTGCATACCTGCACAGAATAGGACGCGAGGTTACGGTACAGTGCCACCATTGTGGAAGCGACCAGGATACCGCACAGCACACGCTCGAGGAGTGCCCTGCGTGGGCGGCCGAGCGGCGGATCCTGGTCGATCGGATCGGGCAAGATCTCTCTCTGCCGGCAGTAGTGTCTCCTTCTGCGAGAGCGTCATGCTCCAGAAGGAGATTGCAGAGCGGGATCGGGAGAGGGCCGATCCCGCACGGAGAAGGACGAGACGGCGCCGGGGCAACAACCATCCCGGCTCCCAAGTCCAACACGCCTGAGCCCCCTGCCGTCACTACATGGTGAGGGACCTCAGGGGTCACGGGCGCGCAAATTGGGGAGTCTGCGTGCTCACACCGAGTGACCCCCGGGAAGACGGTGGCGCGCACGTGGTCACGTGCCGCCGTGTGCGCAGCACAGCGCAAAGCGAGGCTTGGGGGATCCTTTAAAATCCTCCCCGAGAAGTGCCTGGGGGGGCGCCCTTTTCTGGCGACTGTATCGCCTTCCCTCCGCTAGAGGGGTGACCGCTTTACAGTCATCCCCTCCGTGATGTGCCTAAAGGCGTGGCACCAATGGGCGGCTCTAGTGTGATCTTACGAGGACTGGAGCCCCCCTTCGGTGCCGAAGATGACCGCTCCAGTGGTTTGAGCCGGTAGGAGTCCGGCATAGCCCTTCGCCCGGGGTCAAGGAAGTTCTATGTAGAATTTCCACTGGACATCAATAAAAAAAAGGTGTTAACTTTTGGCAGACACTGTTATCACATAAGATTGTTTGTGTTTATAGGACATCACAACTACAGTACGTGTTGCAAGCCTGTACAGAGGAGGACATACCGACCGACCTATGCGAGCGCATCAGCGAAGAGATGCGATACGAGATGGTAAGAACATGTAAATATCAATCCGCAAACCCACCTTACGTGACTTTGAGTTTTTTTATCCTTTTTTTTGTAAGCAATCCAATGTTGCGCATTTCAGGCGGCAGAAAAATAAGATGCAGGAAATTTAAATCCGATACGTCTGTCACCTCCGCCAAGTACTATGCGAAGATATTCAGCGCACTAAAACAGTTCTTCACTTTGCAGGCCCTAGCCGGCTCTAAATATAAAGGAAGATAATGATCGACACGGATCACACAACAATGTCCAATTTTTTTAATATATATTTTACAGTTTTTGAAATTATTACAGAGTGTTTAAATATAAATATAGTAAATTTGTCAGGTAGGTAATTAAGCTTTATATAATCTGAATATATTTTCTTTGTGTATATTTTATTGTAATTATTTATGTACCACTGTTAATAAAATTTGTTGCGATATTGTTTAGGTTTATTTTTGAGTTATCTCTCCACCTACGTGATGTGACCATCTGTCATAGATACTGTCATATCCAATCTAATACATTTATTTTTAATGGTTACTAGTGAAAGCTGATGATTATATTTATATGTTGCTCGTGCGTATCCACGATGTTGTCTAGGTCCCGATTGGTCTTTCAGTTGTAATCTCTATGATATCACGACTTAAGTTTCTCGGCGACATCGAGATTACTAAATATTGATGCAACTCCGACATTCAGTAAACTCGCCTTTTAGCACAATTAAAGAAAAATAAATTTGTTTGTATATTCTTTGTCAGCAACTGCCAAAAACAATTTCGAATCCATAGCAGCGTTACTTAGTTCAAAAGCAATTTTCTAGTCACTGTCTTTCTGTGATGTTTATTTAAAGTTGTCAAAAATATGAACTCATGCACCCAAGGCATTCTGTATTTAAGAGATAATGCGAGAAGCATCTAGGTTCACATTATACTAGTTACCATCTTTAAGCTTTAAAAGCATAATCCTCCGAGTATTTCATTACCGCATTCGTAGAAAAGGCTTTCAACTCTATCGAATTTTAGGTGACCTAGTCGTTCTACTATGATCTCGTATTGATGAAGAACAGAGGAATTTCTACTTACAGGGATGTATTGTACACTGAGCAACCTAGATGCTTGATACATTTTGGTGTAGTCGCGCTTGACAGGTGGGGTTACGGAGCGTAGAATAGCCGCTGTTCCACAGAAGGGACGCTGCTGCCTATTCCTCGGGTTTACCTTAGCCACCTTATACGACATCCACTGGAGGAGATGTCAGAGGAGAGGAGATTTAAACCAACAGATGTCATAACTACAACATGCCTAATTAAGAGGAATGTATTCTTCAGTCTAGTCCATCACCCATGCCTTACTTACCCACTGGTCACCAACATTATCTACAATAGGTATAAGCTATTCATTAAAGCAGCGATAGCCTAGTGATTTAACGCTGAAGACGCCTTCCATGCAGAAGGGCCTAAGTTCGATCCCGGCTCTCACGTTTTAGTTTTAAGATCCCCATGTGTGGATCAGAATTTGATTATCACTTGTATTAACGGCGAAGCCAAACATCGTGAGTAAATCTGCACACCTAAGGCAGCTCCAAATAGTTTTTATTGGTATGTGTAGTCAAAAAGGTACTCTGTGGTGTAGTCCGTCAAACCGCACTAGGCTACTTATCGTCTTGAGGGCCGCGAGCGCGCCTATTGGGAAATTTGCGTGCTCATACCGAGCGACCCCGGGAAGACAGCGGTGTGTATGTGGTCACGTACCGCCGTGTGCGCAGTACAGCGCATAGCGAGGCTTCGGGGGAATCCTTTACAATTCCCCCGAGAGGTGCCTGGGAGGGTGGCATCTTTACAGTCGCCCTTCCTCCGCTAGAGGGGATGACCGCTTTACAGTCATCCCCTCCGAGATGTGCCTAAAGGCGTGGCGCCAATGGGTGGCTCTAGATGGAGATCTTTCGAGTTCCTGGAGCCTCCCTACGGTGCCGAAGATGATCACTCCGGTGGTTTTAGCCGGTAGGAGTCCGGCATGCCCCTCCGCCCTTTCCCAGGGCGTAGGAAGTACATGATGTATTTCCACCGGATCAATAATAAAAAAAAGGCTACTTATCGTGGTGACCTATGGCCTTTTTTTAAAATTATTTTTTATTCGTCTCCAGTGAGAATTCTATATGAATTTCCTCCGCGCCGGGGAAGGGTGAAGGGGCATGCCAGACTCCTACTGGCTAAATCCACTGGAGCGGTGAACTTCAGCACCGAATGGGCTCCAGATCACACTAGAACCCACCATTGATGCCACGCCTTTAAGCACATCTCGGTGGGGATGACTGTAAAGCGGTCACACCCTGTAGCAGAGGGAAGGCGACTGTAAAAAGGTCGTCCCCCAGGCACTTCTCGGAGAGGATTGTAAAGGATCCCCCCAAGGTGAACTAAGGCCTAACCTTTCCCATCGTGAGATTAAGGCCGGTGCTCAGCTTTGGGGCAGTAATGGGCTGATCATATTAACTAATCGATAAATGATCTTTATTTAGGGAATAAAGAAAGAGAAATTGTTAAATGTGGGTCCTCGTTCACACACGTTGCACGTTGTTTAGGACTTCGATTTAAAAAATACATTTTCAGTCGTCAATAATTCAGATCTTAAACATTAATTCATGCTACTTCGAAGCTATTTCGGTGTATTTAGATTACGTAACATTGTTCCAAGGCACAACTGCAACCAGTGTACGTTGCATGCTAAGCAAAGCACCACAGCCCCTGACACTGACGAGATATTCGAAAGACACGCCTTTAGCGCGTTATTTACTTATGCAATCCAGCGAGCAATCAGTGTCTCTTTGTTCCAAGCTATCTTAAATTCAAATAGTTGCCGCAATTGTTAACAATGTGATGCTTAATTGCTGTTTTAACATGATAATATCTTGCTATATTATAGCTTGCTATAGAGCAGTTTATATGGGATTATTCCAGCTCATTTGACGGATCGCGCATAATAATCTGCTTATTAGGAATAAACCGCATAACGTCTGACATTATAAATCAGTCTGGACTGAGGAGGTGGGTAAAGATCGGTCTGATTACGCCGCTAATCGTGCAAATTATAATTGTTAACTTATTTTGTATTTTATTGAAGTTCAAGTATGTAACTTCATCATATCAGCCAAAGCACTGACCAAAGGGCTCTCCTATAGATAACCACTATTGTGACATCATTTAGAGGGAATTTGCCAGTACTCACCACGCTGCCCATCCTTCTGGTTTAGTGTCCCTTATTCGTCTTTTACGACATCCATGGGAGGAGATGGAGTGGTGCTATGTTCTTAATCCGGACACCACACGGACAACTTAACAGATATCAAATGAATATTTAGAAAATATTACAGTAAGTTGCAACAAGTCGTGTTTGTATATTTATTTGGATTTTCGACGGTTTTTCGATCCTTCGATGACTTATTAATCTTTTTTTTAGATTTACTGGCATCGTGATTCGAAGCGAGAGTTAAATTATAGTAGTATTTCTTTCTGTAGTAACATTAACGATGGACTTATGTTGCATAATCTAAGAATGTGTAAAATCGTTATTAACTGTAACCAAGCCAACGTTTAATAACTGAAAAGACGGAACAGTGTTCACAGTTGAGTATTAGAATTCTAATACTGCAATGGAAGATAAATGAAGTTGGGAGTTGGAACATAAGTGAACAGCGGATAGCTTACATATTTGAATACATTTTAGTTATTCAGAAGTAGGGCCACTAGACTGGTCTATAAAAATAACGGACACTAGTCAAAATGGTATTTAAAACTTTTAGTTAGACGTACAAAATCTGATCCAATCACCCTATACCACGTAGCACACATGAAGAGACCCACGCAGTCTCAGTCAACGAAACAGATCGACACATCGACCACGCCGTCGGGGCCCGCCTCTACGCCGTCGCGGAGGCCTAAATTTGCGACCACCCGATAAACGATAATGTCTCCCCCTTAACCCTTGCTCGCGCCGACCCGTGCCGAGAAATACGAGTAGTAACAAATGACCCCTTTAAACTCCAGTTAACATTGATCCAGCAGTCCCTTGCGATTATAACTATCCCAGTAACTCCCTGAGCCGAAGTCCGTGTCCCGCAGGGGACGCCCACAGGCGCAGTTACTTAGCATATATAATGAAGCCAGACTGGAGGCAAGCTTTGCCATTTTGTCCGGTTAAGCACCTACATCCGTCTCAGGATATGTGCGAGAAGCCCTACACGAAAAATACATACAAAATCTAAATGAATTTAAATATATTGTTAAGTGTGCACATGCAATCTTCTATCTTTTAAGAGTGAACTGAAACTCACTTTGTACTAGTTCTGCATCTTCTGCAACTATTTAAATTCTTTGTTTTATTTTACACACGGTTTAATAAAATCAATGTAACATTTAGACTAACCTCGTCGATTCAATTAAACTGCGTTGACCGTGGTCACGAGTAGACTGGAGTAGCGGATATCAGCGCGTCGAGATGTTTCCCGCACTTGTTTGACATGACAGGCACTCCTAGTAGTATCGGCAGATACACGCTAATCATCGGCTTCCACGACGCAGAAAAACTAAGTCCATCTTTCCGAGAAAATTTTTGATGTTTCTTAATCTCAATCGCCAGTAAAAACAGAGGGGAATTCTAGAATTCCCCTTTATTTTTACCAGACTACGGCTAAGCCAATAAAGAAGGAAGGGTTATGGCTTAAGCACCTATGTCTGATTTATTTTAAATATCTTTTATAGATAATTTTTGTATGTTCACCCGTTCACCCTCAGATCATCTAACTATTGCATCGTATTTTGGGCAGTAAACATGTGATCGGTCTATAGTTTTGGGTTCCGCTGCACTACCTGATTTGTGGAGCAGGTGGTGCGGATTATTATTATTATCTCCTTTATTTTAATTTATATTTTTAAATACATATGAAAAAGACAATATATATTTAAAAATATAAAAAATAGTAGCCCACCGGCTTCGGGAACAAGGTCCAAGCTACCGGTGGTTAAGGCTCCAGAGAGAGGAACCTCCTAACAATACGAGCCGTGTCCAGGAGTACCGCTTTCTGTATCAAGCCCTTGACCCAGCTGCCTAACGAGAGCCTCTTAATGTGTTGGTCGAGGCCATTGGTCGTAACAACTATCGGCACAATGATTGCAGAGTCTACCTTCCACATGTGGACAACGTCGTGCGCCAAGTCAAGATACTTAATTTGTTTATCTTTCTCGGCTTTCACGAGATTCTCGTCATGCGGGATAGTTATATCCACAATCATTGTGCGTCGCTCTACTCGATCTATCAGCACTATATCGGTCTTATTGGCTACAATAGTCCTATCTGTGATGATAGATCGATCCAATATTATTATTATTATATACCAGTCGCAGTCACATATATCACAGTACTGGCGAAGGTCGCTGGGAGTAGTTGGATGCGGGTGGTATGTAACCGCTCGTTGTAGAAATCTATGGGGGAGGCCTTTGTTCAGCAGCGGACGACCTTTGGCTGATATTGACGATACCAGTCACAAGCCATTAACAACAGATTGAAATATTCAGGGCATAATGCCACATGACCACCATTTATTTTATATCCTTCGGGCATCGAAACTAGCATCGTTAATCAGAGTAAAAAAAAATGCCTTCCGCTTTACGCTGTAGCAGTAAATCTCTCGCGACATGCAATAAATTAAAGTCCAGTTACTGACTACACAAAATTGTGTTTGTAGTTGTGGAACTCCGCATTTGGAATGTTCACAACAATAACAGTGCTGCGTTTACGTTCTTCTTGTCAAAACAAAACAACCTGTTAAAAATATACATGTATATTTAAAATTATCCAAAATAACTAGGTACATTATAATAAAACAATTTTAAACGGATTAGATCGCGTATATTATAGATTTTTGATTTTCCTGACGTTTCGAATACTTCTAATACTTTCAGAATTCGTGGTCGCAGTCGCAACTAGGTACAATTAAATTATCCTCTCCGTGATATGCCTAAATGCGTGGCATCAATGGGCGGCTCTAGTATCACCTTACCCGGACTTGAAGCCCCCCTTCGGTGCCGAAGATGACTGCTCCAGTTGTTTTAGCCGGTAGGAGTCCGGCATGCCCCTTCGCCCTTTCCCGGAGCGGAGTAACTTCATGACGAATTTCACTGGAGGTAAAAAGGAGGAAAAAAGGTGCCAACCTCAGTGTCAGATATTCGCCGCTAAGCAGTAGTATTTAAACTTTAGACATTACTGTGCTCCGGTTCGAAGGCACTATAGCTAGTGAAATTACTGGTCATAAGACTAAATAACTTCAAGTCTCGCGGAAACGAGCGCAGTGTGGTGCCTCAGAACTACTCCTGGTAGCATTTTAATTATTATGGGCAGGTATGTTGGTTACCACCACGCAATGCTCGTCCTATCACCAAGTAGTGTAAAAAAGCAAATAAATGTGTAACTAATAAAAAATATTTTTGCTTCGTCTCCACAAAACCACATGGTCAATGATCGACTTCGTCCCCACTCCACGCGAAGATTTAGACACCGACTGCAGCCAGCAGACGGGTTTCTTTCCATTTTGTATTTAAGATCAGAGCAATTCAACCACTTTCACGTTGAGCGGTTTCCCAGCTACTGTATATAATTTGTCACTACGTACATTTTTAGAGTAACAAAATGCTTACCGGATGTTAGAACTTTTCCCTTGTTGACGCTCAAAACTTAAAATTTCAAGTATACACAGACATTTTGCACTTCCAACAAACATTTGTCATCCTAACTTGCTGAAAACATCGTCACAATTCCGAAAAACAAAAGATATCTTTCTGGGAAATATTAAAAAACAAAGTCATCTGCGTCTCTCCGGTCTCACCCTTAATCAAACAAATGGAATAGGTAAATAAATTATAGTCGTAAATAACAGGACTGTCTTCTCAATAGAGAGAAAAGAAAAAGAATAGATTTGTGTGACAATGTTTTAGTAAATGAAGTTCTCGAGGGACATCAATCAACTTAATTAAACTGCCAACAGGACGCAGCCGAAAGTAATTATAAACCTTTGCTTCTTCCGATTTTCCTTATTTTATTATATTTGTGGAACAATAACGATGCTGGTACATATGTACTGTAAAAATATCTGTCTGTAAAAGTTCCAGGCGGAAGGTTTAGTCAATTATTAAGAATATACAAAACAGGTAGGTGTAGTAGTACCAGTAGTGCAGTATTATGTAGTGTCCTAGAAAAGAGTGAACTTTATTTTAAGGGAACAATCAGAAAGTTACAGGGTTCGCATTTATAAATACTACAACTTTGTAAGAAAAATAAAACCAACTTTAAATATACACAATTATTATCTATATACATAACAATGGTAGGAACATTAATATTTTATATGCTAGAAGGTTCAACACTACACGGTTCTTTCACCGGAGTAATCTATATACTTATGGAAAGGTTTTTAAAGATTACCCCGGTAAATCGGGCGGATTTGTGAGCGCATTATGGCTACTGATCCACAGAAGGAACGCTGCTACCCATCCTTTATGTTTAGAGCCCCTTACAGCCGAATACTGAAATGCCAGTTAACATTTAAATCTCGCTTAACTATTTGAGACGCCAGTATTTGGTAGGAAGGCGCCTCGTCTCAAATAGTTAAGCGAGATTTCAATTTTAAGTGGCATTTCCGTATTCGGCCGTTAGTCGCCTTTTATGAAATCCATGGGAGGAGATGGAGTGGTGCTATAGTACCCCACTCGGAATTTGTCACTTTGAAGTAGAAACTAGAAATATCAAAATTATCGGATTTGCTCCGAATAATGATAAACATTTAACTTTTCGATTAAATCTTGCTTTTTATAGTAATTAAAAGAGCAAGCCACTACTTTTTTAATGAACACTCGGAACGAATAGTTAAGATATTAATTAACGAAATTCAAATAATAAGAGCGGCAGGCGGCGGCAGATCTCCGCTAATTAATCCGGAAGCTGCACTATTAATTAGGGGAGTTTTTCTTCGTCAGAACGTGGATTACGGCCGCTGAGACTTTAATAATTGCCAGCGCTGGAGCTTTAACATTTTTTGCTTTCTTTTATTTATATTCGACGAGTCGACAAATAAGAATCGATATCTTACTGGTACATATTTGTAAAAATAAAATACATTTAATCCCGGTTGGAAAAACAGACCAAAATATGGTGTTGCAGAAAATCGTAATGTTGCCACTGGAGAGGTATGAAATCGCAGCTTAAGTAGTATTAAAAAGTAATTATACTGAAAATGTTCTTGCGTTTTTATATAGGGCTTTAATTTTTTTTTTACTTTATTTTAAGGAGTCAGTCAACAGGTCACTTAATTATATCACATTTGGCACTTAATTATACTCCGACTTAGAAAAGTGTTGTGTTTGTAATATTATATTTTACACGTAGTGTAATCGAACTAGGAAAGTTCTTTCACAACATGTCTTTATGCTTATCTCGTATTAATAATATTTATATACACAGACATTTAAACTAATTAAATAAATATACACTAATTATCATTAAACTAAACAACATTTAAAAAAATGCAAAACGAAAATAATATTGCCACATTGAATGGCAATGCTTATTCTTTGGCCAAAGAAAAGGCTAGCCCTTTAGTCTCACGAAGTATCGACCAACCACCTAGCTATATCCTTCAAAAAGAGGCGTGCACTTGGACCCCATGACCCAAGCGTTTCGACCCCAATCAGCTTAACAATAAACACCGATTAGGTTTGCGCCATTTGAGGGCTGCCATTGCAGAAGCCACAGCGCCAACACAGCCTGCCTGGTGCTTGGAAGATGGGATGGAGCAAAGGCATCGATACAAGATGCGTCCCACACAGCTGGCACCCCGGCAGTGTGAAGATCACGACGTATGCATAGAAGATTAATATTAGCATGCCATGCTATGCAACATGCACTTTTACTGCAAGACAGACCGTAGTGTCCGAGGTAGTCAACAGCTTCACCACATTGACATCGATGAGGAGCATCACAGGGAGCACCTAAACGTAGGCATGCAGCGAGCCGAAAAGTTTTGTCGTCCAGTGCTTATGTTGTTAGATGACGGGAGCGCCTGAAGCCAGAGCCTTGACTCTCATTCACCCACTGCTAGTAGACGCGTGTGGTGCTGCTCAGAATGCCACCACCCCGTCTCCTCCCATGGGTGTCGTAAAAGTCGACTAAGGGATTAGCCGGAGGATGGGCAGCAGCGTCCTTCGAGTACATTAACAACTCAACTGCGATCGCCAACCCGCCTGACAAGCGTGGCGATTATGGCAAAACCCCCCAATGAGCCCACAACACATCCATATCGGTGGTTGTGGTGATTTTTGGGGGAGGCCTGTGTCCAGTAGACTTCATTCAGCCGAAATGATAGTAGATGCGCATGCTCTACAGCATTAGTAGACGTACTAATTAACTCATTCCGTACTAAACTGCAGAGTGGCTAGTCCCATTGTCTCCGGGAAGAAGGATTGACGGCCAACCCGTATTCTGGCAAGTCATTTTCCAAGCGTTTACAGTATCAGTCAAGCACCGTGCCTCAAAATCAGACAGTGTGGATTGTAAGATCTACTCGTTAACTTCTTAGTACTGTGGATCGAGGATAGGAATAAAGTAAACTTATACTAGAAATTTTGCGGACGCCGAGGCCACCCAAGCATGGGCAATGAGGCTTGGGTCCATATTCGATCATCCAGAGGCACATTTAAACTGAAGTTAATGTATTTCATATAATTTTGTCTATTTTACCAAACGTTGTGACCGTTTCATGAATGGGAAGAGCGGATATTAATAGAAATTTTGGGCCGAAACAACCTAATTAAAGTAAATGCGGAATGTAAATAAATTTTGAAAAGTCTCTCCGAAATGTTAATTAAATGTTGTATTTATTTGTCTATGAAAGAAGAAAATAATTCTTCTAGTATCGGGACCCTAGGAGGTGCAACGATTTTATATCGATAATTTTTATTTTGGTAGCTACTGCATTAAATTTTGATAAGGTCGATTGTCTGCTGGTGTTGTCAGGTAAATCAATTTCCCATATAGAGGGGTCCTTTAGGGGGTTTAGGCCAGACCAGCGAGAAATATATCTAATACCTAAGGAATGGTGCTATATTCTTAATCAGGGCACCATACTTATAACAGCCAACAGCATCTTGAACGTATTCGCAGAGGCTGGATGAGTCTACAATAAGTAAGTTCATCAAGCTACTTGTCATACATGAAATTTGGTAAACCATTTTAATAATAGGTATATGATTGTGAAGTTTTATAATTGCATCTTAATATTCTACTAACATGCTATGAGCTTATTAAGATTCCCAAAAATCTAAATATTTTATTTTAATCATTTATATATCAAATGTAGGTAAATGGAAAAAAAGACTCCTGCACCTCCAGAACCTAAACTTATGTTAATGACACAAATGTCCCTAACAAGATATAAAAGAATAAAAGTTCTAATCTACAAAACAATATGATATGTGGTCTTATACTCAGCAAGATACTTTCGCTTTGTCATATACCTACAAAAATGTATCGAATAAAAAGTCATGACAATTATAAGATTTATTAATCAATAGCATTACACCGCTGATTGCACAATGCTTTGGTCCTGAATCGGTTTTGATTACCTCCGCAGCCTCCGTACATGAAAGACTTGCACTCGTTTCTGTTCACGTCGAAGTAAAATCTTAAAAACGTAAATACATATTGATTAATATTACATTATGAATGCAAAAGTTATTAAATTGTTTATCAGCATCATTATATTAACCAAAGGACTTCCGCTGCTGAACAAAGACCCTATATATTAGAATTGTTTCGTCATTCTATTATCAAAAAATTTGCTAATTGACTGTTAACGCGTATTGTTCTGGAAGATGTTTTTTTTGTTTTTGTTCAGCGCATATCGTTCTCTTTCGTTTAACAGCGAACCTAAAATGTCTTATTTTAGCAAGTTAGGTTATTAAAAGACTGCCTGTCTGCCAATATTACACATTTAAATGTTGAATATGAATAAAAGGTGAACAAATTTCGGAGAGAACTTGAGGTAAGCTCAATAATTATAAAATACGTTAGTAAAATACAAGCATGCATTTTTAAATAACAGTAACATTCAAAAATGAAATTTTTGGTAGGTAATAGCAATAATATTAATTGAATTTGAACAGCTTAAAATCTAGTATTTATTTCCACTATTTTCAGAAACTCCCTTTTTCTGTTAGATAATTTTTTACGAGACATTATCTTCGAATCAAAGTCAAAGTCAAATATTTTTATTTCAAATAAACCAATTACTGGCACTTATTAGAATTTAAGTTGCACGGTTCCGATTAGTTGATCCTATGGAGAAGAGCCGGCAAGAAACTCCATGGATACTCTTTTAAAATATTTGAGATTACAGTGTTGATTGATACAAATGATGGTAAAACTTATAACAAGCATAATGTAGATTAATGTATAAAAATCTTCATACTACAATAATATAATAATAAATTATTTGCCATGGCAGTTATTGATTGACCATTCTCGACAGACAGCACCCGTTCACGAGCATGATGCATGCATTAGCTTAGCTCAACCATATTGTAGGGAACCTAACGACCCGATACACAACACCGCCTCCAGCAACACATTTTAGTGAGCATGACAGACCAATACTGTCAGGCAAACGGCAGACAAAGAAAAGAAAATCTTAAAAGATAAAGAAAATATTAGAATGTAAATCGCAGTCGTTATTTAGCATAAAAAAATGAAATAATTCTTATCATAAAATATAATTCAATTTTAAATAAGTCAAGTTTTAAACTGTCAACTTGTCAATAAAAAAGAATTACAATTTCTTTGTAAACGGTAAAGCATTGATCGCACTTCAATCATGCGAAAATTATAAAACATATTATAAGGCGCCAGAGGGTCGCAGTGTGCACGAAGGAAACGTTTGCCAGACATCTCTATCGTTAAGATAATTATTTATATTATAGTAGGCTTCCGAAATTAAAATACGCTTAATCAATGATTTGAATCTTGTTTCTGGTAAGTCGGTAATACTACAAGGAATTTTGTTATAGAATCTAACACTGTTTCCCATAAACGACTTGCTGGTTCTGCTAAGTCTAAAGCCAACTACAACCAGCTTTTTCTTGTTGCGAGTATATAAGCTGTGCACGTCACTTTTTTACTTAAATTAGCTATATATTTTTTTTTAAGTTATTATAGGTCTTCTGTTAAACGAAAGAGACAACGATATGCAGTAGACAAATACAAAAAGCAGTTTGCATAACAACCCGCGTTATCAGATAATTAGCACATGTTTCGGTAATTTGCGTTCCAGCAACCCGCAGATTGTGACGGACTGTTAGCAGCCGGGTTATTGTGACAACTTCTTAGGTAATTCGGCATTTGACACGCGTCTTAGAAATCGACTATTAGTAAGATATTTTGTTGTTTAATTTAGAACAATGGATGCAGTTTGAATACGTAAAAGATTTGTCACATCACACGCCGTTCTCAGGGATAGACAGAAATAAACAACAATGTCAGTCATGAGCAGAAATATGTAATAATTACATCTTTGTGCCTGTACTATGTGACTGCGCCGCCGTTGCCACCGATGTTTTGACGGCACGGTTGGTGCAGTGGCTGATACAGTCGGCTGCTGCGCTCCGGGTTGTGGGTCCGATTCCCACACGGAACAAACATTTGTATGATCTGCAGGTAGTTGTTCCGGGTCTGGGTGTATTGTATGTGGAATTCAAGTCTGTAAACGCACCCACGACACAGGAGAAATACAGAAATACTAGTGTGGGGCAAAGTTTAAAAAAAACAACTGTAAATATGATGTTTTCCCACTAGCAACAGTAAAACTGATAAGAAACAAGGAAAAAAAACGTAATATCAAAGAGTTGATTTAGCTGACCTTTGAATTAAAGTCATGCAGAGTCCAACGTCCGGTTGTAAGCTGCAGTACGTTGATCTAGTAGAATCTTTTAACATCATGTACGTTGCACCTAAAATATACGTAAATGTATTTTTTAAGTTCACGAGGGACAAAGAGCTATACTGTGACTATAGATAATACATTTTGTAAGAAACGCGCAGCAGTGAACGTCCTTCGGTCATAGAACTATAATGATGTTAATTAAATTCAACGGTTTTATTTCATATAATCCCTAATGGGCCCTTAAGAAAGGTCAATAGTTTAGGTGCACGGTTCGGGAAACTTGGTTCTATGTAGCAGAGCAGGCATGGGTTTTTTTTTAAATAACTCTTATTTTAATTTTATTTTTGAACGCCCAGACTAAATATTCCTACCAACACTACTAATCATTTGAAATTAACACTAACGTAGGTAGGTATTTTAGTTTATCTCATCATATCATATCAGCCAAAGGACGTCCACTACTGAACAAAAGCCTCCGCCACAGATTTCCACAACGAGCGGTTACATGCCACCCGCATCCAACGACTCCCAGCGACCTTCTCCAGTCGTCTGTCCATCTCGTTGAAGGTCGTCCCATGCTGCGTTTTCCAGTGCACGGTCTCCACTCGAGAACCTTTTCACCCCAACGGCCATCAGTTCTACGAGCAATGTGTCCCGACCATTGCCACTTCTGTTTACTTATCCTTTCAGCTATGTCAGCAATTTTAGTTCTTCCACGGATCTCATTTCTGATTTGATCGCATAAGGAAATACCAAGCATAGCTCTCTCCATAGCTCACTGAGTGACCTTGAGCTTTCTTATGAGGCCCATGGTGAGTGACCACGTCTCTGTGCCATATGTCATCACTGGTATTTTATCTCGTTACATAAAAATACCCTTTGTTAATGCATTCTGTGTTTCAACTTTTAACTTACCCTTACAACGGCGTTCACATTCAACCATATTTTCAAATCGGTTTTCATTGCCATTGCAACCCGAGAACAAGAAAGTTAAACACGTGTCCAGTTGTGCGTCGTAGTAGTAACTGTAAACAGGTTTTTATTTAGAATAAGCATCAATTTAAAAAATATCGTTCATCAGCTTGTACAGGCACGAGTTGATGAACGATATTTTTTTTCTTCTTTTATTTTTTTTCCACTCACAGAAAGAGGAAATAAGGATAGGTGGTACGGGGCCGTAAGTAACCGCTCCACCGCGACATGCACGATCCGGTGGGCTGATTAGCTTGAAACAGCAACAGTAGACGCGATAGCAGCTATCGCGCAACCAAGGATCCACCGGTGGGAAAGCATAAAAAGAATGGTATTACGTAAGCATTTGCCCGCCTGTCGCTACTTGTGGAGGATGCATAGCTACTAGTGGCAGTAACGATAAAGTAGCCACCAGTGGAACTAAAAAGAACGAACGTTTTTAGTTCATTGATTGTCCGACAGGCACGTCAGAGATCTTCGCCTGTTTAGTCGCTATCGGCAAATAGGTAATACCAAATTGACAGCGGCATTGGGTCAATTTACGCCTGTTGCAAACTGTCTGCGACTTAGGTAATCAGCCCATGGGCCATTCGGAAAAAATTGCCGATTTATAACATCTGTTGAGATTCGATCGCGTAAGCGAAACTTTGTTAAAATGTCGTGTTATTCGGGGATAATATGCAAAAAGCGAAGAGAAAATCATAACTTTATCAAGGAAGGAATGATATACCATATGCAAGTGAAAGAATTTTCTTGTATTTGTCTATAAAAATAATACATTATTGTTTTCTTTATTATGGTACATTTTGGATTGATGGAGCCGAACAACATTATTATTTTTGTACAAAATACAATGCTTCCTATCTACCACTTTTAACTAGCAATCGGTGAATAACAAACGCAGTCAAATAGTACAGCGAATGGTACTCACAATAAATTTACGCGTTCGTGGTACGGCTGCTGTGTTGTAGTATGTACGCTCGGCATGATTGGCTGCCTACATAGTCGTGGGTGTGTTTTAGTATGAGTAGCCAATTATTACGTTGTGTTTATTCAGTTTATTGGATGAGAACTTGTAACTGTGAGTATTAGTGTGTTTTTAAGAAGAATTGTAGCAGAAAACTGGATTTCTTGGCTCGCAGACATTTTGAACTACATACATGGCATATCTCTTTTCTTCCAATATCTTTGGTCCCACTGCTGGCCAAAGGCCTCTTCTCTTACACAGAATGAACGAGTATTAATCATGACCAAGCTTGCTCACTGCGTGTTGGTGAATTCAGATATTATTGATCCATGGTTTCTTACTGTTTTCCTTCACCGTTAAAATCAGTGATGTCTTAGATTAACAAAGTACGTATGACATTGAAAGTCACATAGGTATATGCCTTTTTTTGAAACCATAATCCAGTATTGAATAAATGATTAAAATGGTGACAAATAAACATTTATCGTAATACCATCTGCTAGCCAACTTCATATTGTCTTCAGTTGCCAATGATGATGATGAATTAAATAAATTTCCATGTAAAAAAGCTTTTGAAAGTATTTAAGGGAAATTACTAGATATTCTGTGCCGTGTGGTGCCAGTGTGCCGTGTGGTGCCAGCTTAGAATACCACCACCCCATCTCCTCCCGTGGGTGCCGTAAAAGTCGACAAAGGGATTAGGCGGAGGATGGGCAGCAGCGTCCTTCGAGTACATTAACAACTCGACTGCGATCGCCAACTCGTCTGCCAAGCGTGGCGATTATGGCAAAACCCCCCAATAAGTCCACTACACACCCATATCGGTCATTGTGGAGATCTTTGGGGGAGGCCTGTGTCCAGCAGTGGACTTCATTCGACCGAAATGATGATGATGATGATGATTCTGTTTTAAATACATATGTATATAACAAACCTGACAAATAAAATACATAGTTTTTATTATATATTGATATTGTAGACGTCAGTGTTTTTGGTAAATAAATGTTTATTTTGTCTTTTATATGGATAAATTGACAATTTATCTAAAACGTAAAATTCTTCAGCGTCCGCAGTTCTGCCCCATAAAATTTTAATATCACAGGGTATGATGTTGTAATCACTAAACTAGTTCCCCTTGATTTTTTTTTTCCAACAAACCATATCTATTCCCTGTAGTTCCATAGTTATAACCGTTTGAAATTTACAGATTCCGTACAATTTTTCTTTGGAACCTCCTTTAGTATCTGCGGGAAGTTATTAAACAAACATACTCATAGGTAACTTTTAACCTTCCTTTTAGTTTCACGTTAAATAAATAAATCGATCCTCCAACGCCCCATACCTATTCGTTTACTCCAAGGAAAATATTTTTGTAATCTACTGCTATCTACATATTCGCCTGAATTTTATGCCTGTATACACAGCACAGCAAAATATACTTGCGATACAACATACATGAACCCCGATTACTCACTAAAGCTTGACATTCAAATACAAAAGCCCAAGTACTTCAGTGTTGTTAAGTTTGGTCCAGATTTTGAATGTTAGGCTGAGTTAATTTTAGTTTTTTTGGCATTTAATACCAATTAATAAACCTATAAACTAATCCGTAAACTGAGAAGCCACACTATACTTATCAACTTCGAAAATTCGTGAAGCGTCATCTGCAAACAGCCGAAGACGGCATAAACGGTTTTTGGGTACAGAGATCGTGTTAATACCTTATTATTATTCAATTCAGCTTGATTCCTTGTCGTACATCTGATTGCTAATAGCGAATCTGTTCAGACATAAATAACACAGTAACGCATTGACGTTCGGCCGGTCAATACAACTAGACACAATAATGGTTTGTGATAAATGAGGCAGAGTTCGTGAAATTGCCTCGACGGTATCTCCCGCTTTGGGACTGACATCTAGCGTCGAATGAAGCAAAAAAAATCTTATCCCATCGGATTCCAATCAGTCTCGCTCATTAATTGCAATCGGCTGATGTAACAAGGAATTCTGCTGAAATACGAGGTAATGTTACCTATGTTGTTAGTGATTTTTTATTTTTTATTGATGATAACTGATAACGATAAGACAGGAATGATTGATTTAGTTAATTGGATTGCATGGATCTGATATAAAAAATGTTTAATAGAATTGCTGATTTAGCTGCTTTGTTTCGTATTTATTTTTTAGATATAAAATATTTACGGTAAGGTGGCGCTGCCGCAGTGGCTAAGCAACACAGAACAAATCGGGTCATGGTGTTTGTGTATGTGAGATATATGTCTGTAAACTGTACCCAGGGCACCTGTGCCCTTCTCCTGAGAAATCGTTTAAAAAAAGAATACTTAAAACAAATTGTAATATTAAGTATACCTACAAAAACATGTATGGGGCCGGCTAAGTATAGTACCACCCCATCTCCTGGGTGACGTGAACGGTGACTATGGGCCTTCACGAGGTGTAACTCGGTTGCGGTAAGGTGCGAACATGGCATCATGATCATCAACTAAGGCACAGCGCCTTTTGAATTAAATCATACAATAATATACCTAAGTTTCACCCCCCCCCCCCCCCCCCATTTATGATCAATACAATAAAGGTATCTCAATTTTCAATTTTCACGTCTTAATATATTTCGCTAGACCCTCTAGCTAGGTCACTTATCATCATTTCGGCCGAATGAAGTCCACTGCTGGACACAGGCCTCCCCCATAGATCACCACATCGATGTGTTGTGTGCTCATTGGGGGGTCTTGCCATAATCGCCACGCTTGGCAGACGGGTTGGTCACTTATAGTAACTGCGAAATATGTACCTAGAGGTAATTGTGCTATCCAATGTCATATAGATTAAAAATAACTGACTGTTGTCATTGTGATCATAGATCTTCTATGATCACAATGACAACAGTCAGTTATCGAGTTTATCCACAATCAAGACATTTCAAGCCGGATATACTCTGTAGACAAGGCATATTATTTATACAATCCAGCAGTTATCACTGCACTTTGAACAATTTCACCATCATCATTTCGGCCGAATGAAGTCCACGGCTGGACACAGGCCTCCCCCAAAGATCACCACAACGACCGATATGGGTGTGTTGTGGGCTCATTGGGGGGTTTTGCCATAATCGCCACACTTGGCACACGGGTTGGGGATCGCAGTTGAGCTGTTAATGTACTCGATAGACGCTGCTGCCCATCCTCGACTTTTACGACACCCACGGGAGGAGATGGGGTGGTGATATTCTTAGTCGGCACCACAAGACACGATCAATTACGTTCAGGATAATGCCCCGACACACGCGGCCCAGCTTACTATGACGTGGTTTAACCTGCACCGTGAGATTCATCTCATTCAATGGCTTGTTCGGTCTGCTGATTTGTACAATTTATTGAAGCATAATGTAGTTGTACCTACGTCTAGAGTAAAACTAAAATATATTATGAGAAGGATGTATAGGAAAACAACGTTAGATGGTACCAAATTTCACCGTCATCCATTGTAAATAAAATACTCACGCTATTGTAGGCACCTCTTGCATTTGCCTGGAAAACAAATAGCTAATATTCATAATCACGAACTTTGCTACTAATATCCGTATCTATGCGTGTGTATGGCGTGTGGTATGGTGTCCGGTTAGGAATATACCACCACCCCCATGCCCTCGCATGGATATCGTAAAAGGCAACTAAGTCGAAAAACTTGAACCAGAGGGACGAACGAGCGCTTACCAACCCGCCTGCCAACCATGATACTGGAAAATTCCCCCAAAATAACGACACACGGCATGTAACCGGCGTTTTATAGGGGAGGCCTTTGTTCAGCAGTGGACGTCTTTTGGCTATTCATACCCTACCAATAGATACCCAAGATTGAATTGCAATGCCGCCCTACGCCTGGTCTGGTCTGATATGCGCCCTTCTTGCTCAGCCTTGTAATTAATAAGGACAGTGAAGTAGACGGGAGACGTGTTGATAACCTTTTTTTCGTCGTCGATATTTCCGCCATTATATGCTATGCTATCGAATATGCTAAGTTTTATTTCAAATACCAGTTTTTTGTGTCATCCAAGATTATCCCACCATATCTAACGGCACTGATTTTGGCCGCCTGCCAAGTTTTGCCACCCCTCAAATTGTGCCGCCCAAGGACCGGGCCTCGCAGACCTAAGCCCAAATCTACTTCCTTTTTATTTTATTTCACCGGTTGGAAATACATCATGTTCTTCCTCTGCCCGGGGAAGGACGGAGGGGCATACCGAACTCCTACTGGCTAAAACCACCTGCATCGTAGGCATCGAATAGGCTCTAGATCCTCGATACAAACACACCAGAGCCGCCCATTGGTCCACACCTTTAGACAAATCTCGTAGGGGATGACTGTAAATTAGTCCACCCATCTGGTGTTGTGGAGGCGACTGTAAAAAGGACACCCCCCAATGTACATCTCGGACATTGTAAAGTACAAACACGTGGACACGCACGCCGCAGCCTCCCCGGGGGTCACTCGGTATGCAAAATGCAATGAGTCCCGATTCTGTTCTGCAATCTCCTTCTGGAGCATTACATTTTCGTAGAAGGAGACCACTGCACTCTAATGTTCATGCTCTCCCAACACAGCCGACACTATTGCCGGCAGAGAGAGATTTTGCTGCCCCTCAAATGGTGCCGCCCAAGGGCCAGGTCACGCAGACTTATACCAAATTACGAGGTATAGCCACCCCTAGCTGTACCTCTACAATAGAATCATCATTTCATCCAAAAACGCCCCCCTGGACAGACTGGACTGTGGGAGGCCTAGATCTCCGCAACGAGCGGTCTGAGTGAGTTATGTGTGCTCATTGGGTGGTTTTGTATAATTTTAAGATGGCACGGTTGGTGCAGTGGCTGATACAGTCGGCTGCTGCGCACCGGGTCGTGGGTTCGATTCCTGCACGGAACAAACATTTGTACGATCCGCTGGTAGTTGTTCCGGGTCTGGACGTATTGTGTGTAGAATTTGTGTTTGTAAATCCTAGAGTGAAGCAAAGTTTTTTCTAACAAAAAACAAAATTGCCTCTCTTGGCAGGCGAGTTGCCGATTTTTTTTTTTAGAAGAGTTAACCCCACCCCCTAGGATTTCTCCTGTGTCGTGAGTGCGTTTTACAGACACAAATTCCACACACAATACACCCAGACCCGGAACAATGATGAAGTACCTGCAGATCATACAAATATTTGTTCCGTGCGGGAATCGAACCCACAACCCGGAGCGCAGCAGCCGATTGTATCAGCCGCTGCACCAACCGTGCCGTCAAAACATCGGTGGCAACTGCGGCGCACAGTCACGTAGTACAGGCACAAAGATGTAATTAATGTATGGTAAATGGTATAATTAATGTGCTCGAAGGATGCTACTGCCCATCCTCTGGTTTATCAGTCGCTTTACAACACCCACGGGATTTCGATCATCATGTTTTAACCCCATATGGTTTTAGCAACTTTAAGAGAAACTATCTCCTGTTCAGATATAGTTGCATCGATATGAGACAGCAAGATATCGTCGGGTAAAATGTCAAAATTATTTTGTTGATCGTTGCCCTGTTCAGCTTAGTAATTACTCTAACAGGATCGTACCATATAAAGCATTCCGTCTTGTACCGTCATTTCATCATGATATCAGATATATCAGATATCATATACCAAAATACCTCCACTGCGAAACATAGGCCTCCCCCATAGATTTCTACAACGATCGGTTATATGCCGCCTGCATTCAACGACGCCCAGCGACCGTAACCAGAGCGTATTCTCTAAGCTCAAACATCCATACATCCTTGAATACAAAATGGAAATAACAGTGATAACCCAATTTCGTAATCGCTAAGTCTGATCCTCATGGCTGTTCTCCTGTGTCCTTGAATAGCTTCATTCATGTCTTAGCGAATACCAAATTGGTTTTATATCGTTATTTCGATTCTGTATTTAAGGATGTATGGATGTTTGAGCTTAAGGAATTGCACCCCTGGTCGTCTGTCCATCTCGTTAGATCCCGTCCGGCGTTGCGTTTACGTGTTTACAGCGTCGCTAGTTCTATTAATTATGTGCCATTTGCCACCCCAGCTTACTAATTATTTTAGCAATGCAGGCAATTTTGGTTCTTATACGGATCTTCTCATTGTTGATTCAATCTGGTACCGTCATTTAGGCATATACAAATATAAATATTCGAATCACAAAAGAAACTAATATTACTTACTCACGCCGTGTGACCGAGCAGTTGCCGGTTTTAGGTTGTAACTGGCACCAAAAATCCCATTTCCATACAGAATCTATGTGATCTTAAAAAGAAAAGACAAGTCTTCAGTTCAGTAATTATATTAAGTATGTTTGATGATGAAGCTCCGCAGTGCCTATGAAAATTACTCACTAAGACCTCATTTCATGAGCCGAATCGTGAACTCTATAGAAACGCATGGCCCTTGCGAACCCTCATTATACCCTTATTATAAGCACAGTGATTTACTTACTGTGCTTATAATAAGGGTTCACCGGAGCCATGAAGATCAATATGTTAAGTAGGGTAGGACGTTCAATATGTGGTGGTGACAGGTAAAGAAGAAGCCTAACATAATGAGTGACGGGGCACCACTGAAGATGTTCGCAGACCAACAGCCAGATGGGCTATAACCTATAAAATGTTTTTTCTATTTGTATTAAACGTTGGCCCACACTTGGATTTCATGTATCGTAGGCACAGTTTACATACATAAATCACACATGCACAAACAGCCAGACTCGAAATAAATACCTGTAGGCCATACAAATATTAGGTATAGGATCGAACCCACGACAAGGATTGCCACTGCGCCAAACGTGTGGTCAAACTTTGCAAGAAACACTTGGATACTATCAGATAGATAAAAGTCTGTACTCGGCAGTAACAAAAATCTACAATGAAGATGTTCTGATAATAAATCTGTTACTGAAAATGTCCGATATTAGTGAATGTTAAGATGCACAATATGCACATGAGTATATGGATAGTCACCAATTTCCATAGTTAATTGTTTAATAAATCTTTTTGAATCGGTCACACACCGGTGACTGTTGACAAATACCAAGACGATTCCGTGAATCTTAGAAATAGCGATTTACAATTACTATGATATCCACTGAGTCGTCGTGGTGTATGATAACATTCACTGGTTTATGACTGAAATAGTCATGAAAAGAATAAATAACGGACATTCTCCAGCTGCGCTACACTGCGCTTCAAACGTCAGTGACATATCTACCAACTTCTTCGCTCGGGATCTCTGATGCGGAATAAATCCAACGGTGTGCTCGATAACTCTTCATTAATACTTTCAATATTCAATCTTTTTCGAAAACTCCTTGGCTTAGGTGAGCCACTGTACCACTCCCTGGCCGTCGTTAAAGTGGATATATGTGATGATGAACTCTCACAAAAAACAAACGTCCCGATTACTAGGATCGTGTTAAGCAAACTTTTCATTTCAAAAATATAAAATACGTTATTATATTAACTTTGTTACATTTGCTCTGGAGTGAAAATAAATGATAAGCATAAAATTTATAACGCTATAAACCAGTTATCGCTTCTATACTGTGAAATTGTAGGTGGCTTTTCGTAAATGTATTCATATGTATTTCTAAACAGCAATGAGATGCCTCTTTGCGCTCAAAATTAACTAGGTAATGGAAATTCGTAATTTGGGTAAAGTTTACATACATATGCACTGCACTGGGCAGATATTGTTCACCAATTCTTCTTCTTTCATTGACTGACCCCGCCAAGCGTTGCTTATCCTCACCGATCGTTTAACCATCAGCGAGTGCATCTGGCTATGAGCACCTCACGAAAGCTTTAACTATATTGTCTCGGTATGATAAAGTATATACATACTTCTTTTTCTATATGTCGATCGTACATTGTTTTTTAAATATTGTTTGTTAAATTTTGACGCGTCTAGGGCGTTATCACCAGTTGCAGCTCAGGGTCGAACCTCCCCCTGGAATATGACTTCTCCTGGACCACATGAAAGTCACTATACCGACTCCGGGCCCAGGTAGGGGGTGACCTTTTCACAGGCGCCTTCCCTCCGCTAGAGGGGGCGACCACTTTACAGCCATCCCCTCCGAGATGTGCCTAAAGACGTAGCATGGACAGCTTTAGTGTGATCTGACGGTTCCGAAGATGATCGCTCCAGTGGTTTTAGTCGGTAAGAGTCCGGTGTACACCTTCGCCCTTCCCCGGGGTGGAGGCAGTTTATGAAGAATTTCCATTGGAGAGCAATAAAAAATAAAGACTGTACAACAGTCTTTGTTTTGGCACAACATGAGCAAATCGGAATATACTGACGTAACTACAATATAATGTAAATGTATATCACACCTATTGTCCTGCCCATTGCGTCCTGCACCTTCACCGACCTCTGTGCTGCAACCGATAAAAAGTACAATAAAGACATTGTATTTCTGTCACCTACCCACTTAACTAGTTGCATCCACATGATACTTATTTATTCAAACTTTTATGCACAGTGGTGTTGGTGGTATTGTCAAATATCCAAATCTTGAGTGGTGTTATGTGTAATTTGACTTTTTGTGCTACTTTGATGCTTTTGCAACAAATGTTTTTTTAGATTCTGATGACGAAAGGCATTTTTTCAGCCAGCTGCTGGACCAGCCAAGTCCTCGGGTAAAAAAAAAACATCAAAAATTATACTATACTAATTTGTATTCCTTGCCATAATCTCGTTGGTATTAGCCAAATAAAGTCCACTGCTGGACACAAGCCTCCTCACACAATTGTGACCTAATTAGGTCTGGATGTGGCGTGTGCTCTTTGCCATATGGCTTTCCCTTAATCGCCACGCTTGGCAGGCGGGTTGGCGATCGCAGGTGAGTGATTGATGTACTCGAAGAGGTTAATCCCGTAGTGACCTTTTATGATACCCACGGGGTGAGATGGGATGGTGATATTCGTAACACATTTTCGTGGTGCCACACAGCGCTGCAATAATCTATACTAATAAAATAAAAAATAAATGCGAGAGGTGTCTTATGGACACCCGGTTGGAACGGAGTTTCTTTCGCTGTGTTTGTAATACAAACACAAACGTAATGATTAAATTAAAATTGAGGATGAGAATGAGAGTTAGTATAAAATAATTAAACGAATTATAAAATGTGACTAAATGGGAATAAATTTTGTCACGCAACAATAATTATTTTTATTTATTAATCTTAACAAAAAAGTTTAAACGTTAAAATTATAACTATTTTTTCATATTATCAAAATTGACGGAAAGCTGAATCGATTGAAAAGTTTTAGTTTCCTAGGTGATCGGAAAGTGCCTCAAAAATCACTGCAAAAATATGTCGGTTTTTGGTGTCGTTTTTCATTGTTATACTTTTCGTTTCGGTGTAGTCCGATTATAGTTCAGAACTATAACGTGCCATGAGGAACTCTGTTCCAAAAATTAATTGTTTTGTAATTTCAAAATAAAAGCCAATATTTTAGTGAAAACTGCTATTTATACTCGTACAATATTTACTCATAAATTACCATTATTTGAATTTTTGTTTCGAATTGGCTCCGAAACGGCTCAACAAATTTCAATGAAATTACAGGATATTGACTTAAATTTTCGTGTATGATCCATTTCGATATCTTGCAGGGTTCTAAAGATATTATGAATATAAATTTAATTTATGCCTAGCGAAGTGGGCAGATGAAGGCTAGAAATAAATATACACACATACAAATTTACAGTCTATAGTATATTCCTCCCGGATGCAATCACACCGTGACACAGTACGATAATTATTTCTCAGTTACTAGCACACAATGCAACGTTTGATCGGCAAGTAGAATGTTTGCAGATCTAATGGCATTTTCAATTTGCATTCAAATTCCTGAGCTCGCATTGCTAAGCTTTGCGGGATGGGGCGGGCGGCGGCGGGATGCCGACAACGTTGGATACTCGAATGTTCCAATGCCCGAATCGGATTAACGCTAACGACGCACCATTCTGTATGACCTCCGCAGTCGACCGCATTCCCGCCGTGTCCTGCGCGACACTGATAAACTGTTGCAGTAGGAACCCCAGCATCCACACATTAAATTCACACACATGCCTAACGAATTTATCCTTTTAGTAAAAATCCGAACAGAATCATTTAGTTTGTTAAAGTATGTTTTCTTTTGCAGTCACCTAACACATTTAAAGCGTGAAAACACCTACTTGTCCAAATAAGACCAAAACTGCATGAATAATTTATAGTGATACATACATATCGGCCATTTATACGTCCACTGCTGAACAAAGGCCTCCCCTATAGATTCCACAACTGCGTTATCATTTTGGGGGGCACTTGCCACTTGCCAATACTCACCACGCTTGGCAGGCGGGTTGGTGAGCGCAGTATGGCTACCGCTTCACAGAAAAGACGTGATATATAGGTAGTTTAAAATTTACTTTACAGTCTAAATAGGTAGATAAGTTCCTAGGTATGGATCTTCTTAAACAAATATTTCTAGATTATAATATCTGCATTTCCAAACAATGGATCACAAGCTCTAATATGGATGTCGCAAATTAGCGTTCCCCGAGGAACGGAACGGAACCCTAATGAGAAATGTAATTTCGAGAAAGCAGATAGCTCTTCACAAAGCTTTTTAAAAGTACAATTCCGAGCTGTAGGATTAATTACTATAGTTTTTCATCCCGTCTAGTCTGCCGTCGGTCGACGGAAGGAGGGATTACGAGTGGATTCCGCCGGCGACGATTAATAATTAATTGTCATTACGGTTATGGCTGCAAAGCCAATTGCCTCTCCGACTTATACAGGATTATTCAATCTTTGGGCTTGATGAAGTTGTAATCATATATTTCAAACACGGTAAGTTAGATAATTATAGATATGTATTTAATGTAGGTAGTTAGTAAGTTTGTATAATGGATGCCTGTAAGTATTCGTTGGATTGACGAATTAATAAGTTTCGCTAATCGTTTATTGAAACTATTCGTAGAAGAAAGCACCTACTATGAAGTTTTATGATAAATACATGTTGCTTTGTTTAAAATTAATTTCATAAAGACCATAATTTAAATAATAGCTTAATTTAAAGCAACATCATCATATCGTCATGTCGTCATTTTGGGGGGAATTTGTCAGTACGCATCACGCTTGGCAGGCGATTTATGAGCGCAAAATTGTTGTTATTCCACAGAAGGGGCATTGTTACCCATGCCTCTAGTTTAGAATCGTTTAGTCGCCGCCACGACATCCACGGGAAATGGTGTGGTGCTATATTTTAAATTCAGACTACCACATGGACACTCATGAATCCTGTTTGTCAGCAGCTAATATTTTTGCGCATCTCTATTTATTGTTCGTGTATGTATTAGTGTGTCTAATACATATATTTTATTTCTCTCTTCCTTTTTTCCACAGAACTTTCCACGAATAATAATATATAAACATGGTAGAGGTAGTAGGATAAGTACGAACAAAATGACATATTTAAGTACAAAATTACACATCGGGATTTTTTTGTGCTGGCTTATATATTTTATTTAACTATCGCGAAGTTCAGTTCAGTTGTGGAAATTTATGGGGGAGGCCTTTGTTCAGCAGTGGACGTATAAATGGCCGATATGATGATGATAATGAGACTATGATTTTGGGACTTTTCGCGCGAAATCATAGTCTAATTATAATTAATTGTTTGATATCGTAAAATTTGACTTCAGCTATGTTTGCAACCTGTCAAATTACTAGCGCTCTAGTTTAGAGAAGCAGGTACGAACGTATACCTATGCTAGACAAAAAGTATATTTTAAACGGTTTTTTCCCGTTTTTGGTAAATTTTACGTCGTTTTTCGTACATACTTGATTTATTTGAATCGTTGCATTGTACCATCGCAGTATTTTTTTTTCCTTGAATTGGTGAATCTGTTGTCGTTTCTGACATACCAATACTCTGGACAAAACTAAATATTACACGTGCAATTAAATCGTTTGGAGCATATGTAATTGGAGCAACCAATAATACTAGCCATGCAAGGCCTTTTTTATTGGTTTCCAGTAGAAATTCTACATGAACTTCCTTCATCCCGGGGAAGGTCGAAGGGGTATAGACTTCTACCAGCTAAAACCACTGGAGTGGTCATCTTCGGCACCGAAGAGGGGCTCCAGGTCCTCGTAAGATCACACTTGAGCCACCGCCACCTTGAGATTTTAACATATGTAGTAGAGGTAACTGCAGAGACCGCCTATTTAAATGTGATTAGAATCTGTTTTTTAACTTCTTCCTTGTATGGCTGCACTTGTCTCCCTTTCTGTATGACAAAATCAATACAATACAAGTCAACAAACGTCGGAAGAATGAAAGAGCGGCCTTATTCCCAGTCTAATATAATGAAAAACAGTGATGGTAGCAAAATAAAAACAGACAGGCAGCCACATAAAAATTCAATCATTTCGAAAGCTCCGCCAAGATTTGTAGGCCGAAGCCGGAGAGGATTTCAATGAAATTACGACATTGTTCCGTCGGCGTCGATGGACGCTCCACGCTTGTAAATTATGAATAAAAAAATATTAATCGTGTAGATTTATGCGCTTTGTTTCACCTGGCGTGATTAATGCTATTTGTTTAGCGTGAAATACATTTAATCCTGGAAAATCCAATACAGATTGTATCAGCGTGTTGTAAAATTATTAATGGAAATTAATATCGTTGGTTTCTATCGGAATATTGAAAACAGAATTTCTCAACTGATTATACTTTACTCACCTTTTTTTATTAACCCGGTGGATGTACATTATGTTCTTCCTCCGCCCGGGGAAGGACGGAGGGGCATGCCCACAGAAATATATCAAGATAGAAGGGAATAGTGGGCGGGGTGCACGTGCCAACACTAGGCCATATAGTGCTTACTATTTAAAAAGCTTACTCAGTACGCGCTAAAACTTGAGAATCAAAAGCTGAGAATTGAATTAAAAAAACGAGGCATTTTGTATAATTATGCATTCTCCTTTTCACTCGTGAGTATTTATTTACAAAACAAATTTTATTTAAAAGCGCGCCAATGTTTGTTGCGGTTACTGAATCTATAATATCGTCGATATTTTCTAAAGTAAAATTACTTTAAACTATAAATGTGAAACTTTATTTTATTGCTACTTTAAACGTTTTAATTTGAACAATAGAGATATTGAATCAAAATAATAGATATATTTAACTGAAGACTTTATTCATACCTATATATGATACGAATTGAGTTTGTCGTATAAATTTAAACAAAAATGGTATAGCATAGTTGTATTTTCGATTCAAAATTCACTCACATTTACGTTACGATACGAATACTTTCTCGCAAGGACTCGCAAGGACCTCTCTTAGGACACCTTTTTGGTCCAACCGTGAGGCACATACCATTAGGTACCTACGTAGGTTTACGTTAGTTTTATGAAGGTTTTTTGTTTTTTTGGATTTGTTATTTTTTGGTTTATATACTGGTATATCTGTGTCGCGAACACGTAGCGAATGTACATCAAGAGCCTTTTTTTATTGGTGCCCAGTGGAATTTCTTCATGAACTTCTTTCGCCCCGGGGAAGGGCGAAGGGGTATGCCGGACTCCTACCGGCTAAAACCACTGGAGCGGTCATCACGGCACCTAAGGGAGGCTCCAGGTCCTCGTATGATCACACTAGAGCCTACATCAAGAGCCTACCACGCCTTTCAGAGCACGTTAAGCTGTCGACCCGACTGTCGTGTGAATATCTAAGATAATCCATATGCCATACAGAAACTCTTACAACCTATGTACTGAAGTATAATAATGGCTATTTAACTAAATGTAACTGTCTGATAGCTATCTATAATCAGCGGTTAACTACGGTTACTGATCCTACTACGAGTAACAGTGTACAACTTTTGTATAGGCATTTACACACACATTATTTGAAATTACCTTTATATGTATCAACCAATTTATTAATTCAGTATTTAAAAAAATAAGTATTACACATATTTAAATAAATTGATTAATGAAACAGTTCTAACGTACTTAATGTAGGTTAAAATAATTTAGGCTCGATAAAAAAATGTAACGCTGATGGAACAAGAATCCCGCCGAAATACGAAGTTACGAGTTCTACCCATTTTGATGGTGATATTTTTCTTTTATGCCATATTTTTTTATCGCTTATAGTAAGGAATTATTGATTAGGCAGATTAGGTAGCATGGATTTGATATTCAAAATTCATAGGTTTGCTGAATTAGCTGAGTAGTTCCGTAACGATCTTATAAAGGTTGTAATATAAAAGATAATGCATAAAATAAGTTGTACCATCATACCAAAAGAAATGGTGTAAGTGCAGTACCACTCGTCTCTTCCCGTGGGTGTCATAAAAGGCGACAACGGGATTAGCCGGAGAATGGGCAGCAGCGTTCTTCGTGTAAATATTTAACTCAACTGCGATCGCCAACTCACCTGCGTCGCAATTATGGTTAAACCTGGGAAATGAGCACACAATATAAACTCAGACGGTCGTTGTAGCGGTCTTTCGGGGAAGCCTATGTCCAGCAGTGGAGGTTTTCCGGATATAAGATATAATAGTAGGAAATTTAATATGGCATTCGGAACCAGGTTTACAGCATTCATATTATGCAATTACATATTTTTTTGCAATTAAACATATCCAGTGGAATCAAATTTGCCATAAATCTGAATTATGTATGTAAATAAAAAAACTTTGTACTGTTACGTGTAATATAAAAATTATGTACTATTATTGGAACTGAATACGGGATATCTACCATGTTTTTATTTCTTTTGAGTTCCCGATATTTCGGCGCAGTTGCAACCGCCATGTTCACGGATAAACTCTCAATCAAAAGAAATAAAAACATGATAGATATCCCGTTTTCAGTTCCAATAATAGTGTCAGTGACCATGTCAGTTTAAAAAAAATGATGTAGTCAGACAAAACATTGAATTCAAAAAAATTATAACTGTGTTTAAAACTGAATAATTAATTCAGAATACTAAATAAATCTTGGGTCTCACGAAGCTAATATCATGTAATGCCTCTTTGCAAAATAAACCAGGACAGTTTTTCATAATACAAAATTATGGAATAACTTAATTATTTAAAATAAATTAACTCGTTGACGGACTATCTCACTGGTTAAAAGTGTACAGTACTCATATTCATACATTGCCTACAGACTTATTTGATCTAGGCGTAAACGTGTCGTGGATTCGTCGTCAGATGATTGATACATTAGGTTAGATCTATACTCTCCATCATCATAAAATGGTCTTGACCCAACTCAGAAACAAAAGCCGTATCAAAAAGGTTCTGAATTCGTTTTTGTTACTTTTCGTACGACTCACGCGACGACATCTGCCAAAATATTAGTTTCTATTTACGACCGACAAAATCGTATTCAAAACACACATAAGCAACGTAAATATGTTGTTTAGATGTGCAACTCGGCTTGAATTAGTATTTTGTATGTATGTAAAGCAAACAGTACCTACCTTCTAAATAACAATTGCGCGTGAAAGCATGTAGCAAACAGCAGGCGCATCGCAGCATGGCAGTACTGCGTGGCTATTCTAAAAGAACTCGCTAGCGAACTCACTTCTGAATCCGCTGTGAAATATCTAATTTCGTATTGTTTTAACTACTTTTCACTGCGGATTCAGAAGTGAGTTTGCTAGTGAGTTCTTACAGAATAGCTACGCTGATTCTGGACTGATCATACCCATGTTATTATGATGCCCACGGGTGTAGAGTACGTACAGAAGAGACCATAGATATATGAATGTGTGGAGGTACTTTATTGGACGAGTTTTTGAACATAGTATTGTGCCAGTACGAAGGTCTTAATTATACTACTAGTGAAAGTAAAACGGTCCGTTCCTTATGATAGTATGGAAAATCGATCGTCGTGTAGCTTACTGGTTTTATACAAGTAAAGTCAACCGACGTACTGTCGTATTTACTGTCAACGCCTTGAAACTTGTGGCCAGTACTGTCCGCCAACATGTTAAGGTATATCTCAAAATGGACCAAAACATTATTCAAAAAGTGCCAACAGCTCGTAAGGTATTTGAATCCCCGACCACCTTCATTATTGAAATAACCTGGCATTCTATCCGCTGAGCTAACAAACCTACGCGCCCGGCGCTGAATTTAGTTATGTTTATTGAACAGGTGACATCAACCGTCAATACTACCTATAATAAGAATTGTTGTTCGCATTGTTATTCTTCTACTCCAAAGCCATCGAATACATTGGAATGCGGTTTTCTGATAAGCAGCATGGTTTTTCGAGGTTTAGGCAATATTAGGTATGTCTCTGGAAAATATTCTCTGACCGATAAATAAGAAATAAAGCTTTATGCATGCAAAGCCGCATTCATTAGTAGCCGGGTTAGTTGAGTAGTAAGGAAATATAAAATGCAAAAAATAAACCACAGCTCGTGAGGGACTTGAACCCCCGACCACCTCTTTTAAATGAATAAATGGGCGCTCTAACCGCTGAGCTAACGAGCCACTGACGGGCAAGATGAATTAAGCCATCGTAATTGAATTACTGACGACAACGGTGACATCATCATAATTTTTGATATTTTTGTAATAGGAACATTGAAAATAATCTTATCCTCGTGATACTGACAGAGTACAGTAAAAACCAAGAAATTGTAACTTATATGCACCCGATAAGGTTGGTTTTGCAATAATATAATGTTCAATGTATCATGTTTTATTTTAAGTTCGACAAGGTTAAAGCGTGACTGTGTTTTCAGATATACTAAGGTAAATGACCTAAAGAAATATCTCGCAGTAGCTATATATAGATTTTGTATATGTGATCAGTCAGCATAACCTCTGTACCTATATAATTTATGATTAGGTACACAAATAATAATTTTAGACTGTGCTTTCGTTTGTGTATCTATTGTTTGGGAGAACATTCTGGACCCTAGTTAAGCTGGCAATTTGAAACAATAATCGTTATGTTGTGGCCTTCTCAAAACTAAGGTATCCGAGTGTGGAAGCTTTGCTAAACACATACGATTTGGTTTTCTTGATGAACAAAATCCATTACAAAGAAAACGTATCTACTCATATCAGATCCAGTTTCTGAGCGTCGTGATGAATCTACGATTTATGCCGAATCATGCTTTCCGGGATATATGTGTAGCTCGCTTTATCTAGCTCCGATAAATCGAGCTGAAGGCATTTCTTTTTTATTAGTTATTAGTTCTCAGGTAACTTTGGCCAATAGATACATATACATTATATTACATATGATTATATCTTATATACTAATAAAAACTCAATAACTTAAGAATATGTAATTATTTTATAGAATACATTTTGTCGGCGATTTCGTGCTGCACTGTAGCGTGGTGTCACGTAGCTTTCCGCAAAAACGGCGGTTTATACGGCGGGTGTCGCCCTTCGGCCAAAAACTCTTTCTTCATGAAGGTATCAATGTGTTGTGTTGAAACCCGCACCACAAACGACTTAAAGTTCATGTTGTGGAATGATTTCAACTTTTCGACCCTCAATGTCCACTTCGTCTTGATTCGTATGTACTCCACGAACTCCTCAACCTGAACCCTGGAATAGTGCAGACGGGATAGGTACAGTGGCGATGTGAGTGTAGCGGGCCGCAGCAACATGTTTGGTCCAGATAGTGCGTTACCGCACTGGTTACGGCTGAACGGCTTCTTCTTCTTCTTCTCAACTTTGATGAAACCGTCTTGGTCGACCTGTCCTTGGCTTGTTGCCGGAGCTACTGTACTTTAAACAGGTTTGCGAGGGCTACTTGCATCTTCTGTTTTGGTTTTTGGTTGTGAAGATTTAGATTGTAATGAATGTAGATTCATAGCGCGTTGCATATCAAAGCGCGCTATGTTAACTTTCTAGATCCAACCCACCGTTCCTTGTGGCGCTAGCAGCCTGTAGGTTAAAAAGGTTTAGATTTCTTTTACTTGTTGGATTCTGCGACACACGACTTCTTTATTAGTGATTTTAAGTGCACTTCTTGCCTACTTATTATAATTATATTATAAGACCTATTAATTTATAATGTATCTACATAACTGTAACTTTAATAAAATAAATGAATAATTGAAAAATATCTGGTTGTCTACAATTCATTTTTACATTCTAATGTTTGCAAATAATCTATATTATTGTCTTACATAAATGTTTAACGGCAAAGTTGTAGAGTATAGAGGTATGAAAGGTTATAAAAAAAATACAAAAGGATAATTAACAAGGTGAAAAAAATAAAAAAATAATTTATATTATAATTTTATTATTAGATAGTAATATCATTATTGGATCAATTAGATGAAAAGTACTCGTACATTATACCTAAAAAACTATACAATAATGGATAATATATTGATAACTAGCTGGGACCCGCGGTTACACCCGCGTTTAATTTAAAAGAAATTTAGAGTACTTCGACATGGACACTTGACATAGAATGTATATGTTGGATTTCAAGGGTTTTATTATTTTTGCGCGGAACCCTAATTATTTTTCTAAAATAAAAGTAGCCTAAGTTATTCCTTATAATGTCAGCTATCTGCCAGTGAAAGTCCCGTCAGAATCGGTCCAGCCGTTTCAGAGATTACCCGGAACAAACAGACAGACAGACAGACAGACAGACAAAAAATTTAAAAAATGTTTTTTTGTTATAGGTACCGTATATACTTTCATATGCATTTAGTAAAAAGCTGTTATTTTGACATTACAAACAGACACTACAATTTTATTTATTTGTATAGATGACGTTTTTTAAAATCATTCATTAAATCAAAACGACCATATTGCCTTTTTTGTTGGACAACTTAATGTCCAGGTTTCTAATATACTACTGAACAATAATTATATATATATAGTATTTGCATCCTAAATATTCATCATAATTCATTCTTGTTCTCAAGCCTGAACGGCTTATCATGTAATACCGTTGAACAGTACTTCGAAAATCACTTAGAGCTAATAAAGTTCGACTAAATTTCTAATTGGCTCAGCTCTGTGATACGAAAGTTTAGCTTTCAGCGTCTAATGGTTTGTGACTTTGTCCTCGGATTTACTAGAACTAATTTCCCAGTCCAAACTTGGATCTCCAGGGTGTTGCGTTTAGTTGAGCTTTCACTTGTTGATGGAATTATATTTGCGTGTGTGCGTAGTTCGTTTTATGTGCCCGCGTGTGATATTTAATCCGCAGAGTGTTAAAGTTTTGAAGGGCAATTTAAGTTGGTACAGTGTGCGGAAAACTATGTGTGTGAGATTTAAATTTGACTTGAATAGAAATACAGTATGAAATATATGTTATAATTCATATAATTATGTTGTAGGAATGTAGACACTGTAAAAATATATACTGTGAAATGGGACTGTTTAGAAACCACGAGGCTAATTAGGAATTCCAGTATCCTTATTTTTAGGTTTATAGGTATGTAGGTCCTATTTATGTTTCTCATATAGATGAAATGATTAGCCGGTCCTATTTTTATTTTTTTCAGTATTACGTAGCATTTAAATTGGATACTGATTTTCAATGTATCTTCAATAATTTGTGAAATATTCTAGAAAGAGTTCTTGTTGTCAATTAGCCATATGGTTCCCAAATAGCCCCATGTTACTGTTACTATAAATGTAATATGATGAAGAATAAATAAACTATAGTTATGTGTAATTGATTTGACAATTTTGAACCCAGGGAAATTTTGAGGTACCCAGGAAATAGCAAAAATACTAGTAAAGCCGGGGCGGTACTACAGTGTTACCTATTTCACCCGCCATATCAACTATTTATGTGTGAACGTAGGAACAGCCAGAGAAATTACTGGAACAAAAGGCGCTTCAACTCCGCAACGCATAGTAATCAGTAAGTTGCTGATGTCCATGGGTGCAGCGAATGCGCGAGCTCACCCTGAACCCCCAGCGATAGGCAGTTCGAAGGAACGTTGTTGGGTTTTAGCCGGTAAGTGTTTCTTTATGTTATCGGAGAACGAGCATCCGTATCGCCTGAGCGATCAACGGCGGCGACGGCCATAGACATCGGCGACACCGGAGCAGTCGCTGATGTGTTGCCAACCTTTACAGCAGACATGCGCTTATACGTAGAGGCCCCAATGTGTACCGTATTTTTTGGGGTCGGGTTTCCGGTATTCGTCAATCACCGTAGGAAACGCAACAATACTGTTGTTACCAACCATATTCCTACTTGATATGTGTAATTGGTATCCCAAACTATACTAAATATACAAAGTGAAACATAAATCAAAGTGGGTTTCCGATTGTTATTCCAAACGATGAATTGTCCTCGGTATCGAAACTATACATGAGAACACTTATAGTGGAGTCGGCATTGAAACCTAGTTCATTTGTTCCGAATGAGCTTCGTTGGTAGGATCTACGTCACGAACACAGTTGTTCACTGAACTAAAGTAATTAGAAGTCGCATTTCACATAAAATCCGTCAGGGAATGGCAACGGTCCTAAGTGCTTTATTGTAAAGCTAGCTTTAAGCTTATATTTCGAAGTTGATTTTAATTTTTTTCAGTAATAAAACCACGTTGGGCGAGATTCTTCTTAGTACTATTATTTACTCCCAAGGTGTTATAAAAGGAATCAATTATAATGGTCAGCAAATTGAGTGAAGACCACCAAATTGTAGCGAGCAAATTTACGCTGTATTACTACCTAAATAAAAATACTGATTCCACATCAAATTAAGTTATACCAAAATTTGTCCTCGTTCTCTTAGAATATTATGAGAAGATTGTAAGAGTTTAGGGTGTGTAGTGGCACAGTGAAAAAAGTACACATTATTTACACTAAACTGCGATAATCTTTATTATATAAGCAGGTCTTTTGTATTTACCAGAATGTACAGTATTTTATGGTATTGGGTTATTACTAACATAAATAACATATACTTCACTGTTCTATGATAATATAGGACCTATACATTTTAACTTGGTTACCTTTTTTATCACAGTAGTTGTAATACATGTGTAGCTAGTCTCTAAAAGTTAACTACTGCATCAAAGACAAGACAACTTCCAGATATAACTGGGCCGTGTGTAATAGAAACCCGTGCAAGTAGCCGGTCGGCAGTCGCGGTCGGCGACAAGGGACATCCATTTCCTCAAGCCGAGGCGGTAACTCAATCACCACTCTACAGGATTTTTCCCCTCGGGTTCTCTCGCAGACGGCGAACGTGACCGAACCACGCTGATGACTGCGTAACTAAGTTCACTCCAATTATACGTACTTTCGTCTTAGGCCACGTTTCCGGTATATTCTTGCTGCTTTGTTTTTTAAGTGGTGCGGAGTTGAAGTTATGCACAGCTGTAATTTCTTCTGTATCCGTGCCACTGGAGTAAAGAGGACTTCGTTCAAGTAGTAGGTTTATTTCATAAAAGTCTTGCTATGTATTCATATATTCTAACTATTTACTTAAAACCTTTTCCTTTTACTTTTTCATGTCAAATTATTTCATAAACGTGAAATAAGTTAATATGATTTTCTAGAAAGAAAATCAATATTATCTTACAACTAGCGGTTTCGCGTCCGCTTCGCTGAGCATATATATATACTAACTATAGCCTTGCAGCACCCTTACAGGGTCTACATAGGTGGGTCACACTGAATGTTGTTAGAACTGGCCAGTAAGAGAATATGTCGGTAAAAAATTAATTTAAATTTCGATTAAAGAACTCTTTGGAAACCGTAGATGTAAATTAAATTCATATGTTGTTGTTTTTACCAAAGAGTAGTTGTGTTACCTACGTACATAGATAGAGCCTATTAAGTTGAACAAATTTCCAGTTATAGAGACCTGTCATCCTAATGCGAGCATTACATGTAATAAAAAGAGAAAGCTCTAACCGTTCACGCACGTCTTGAAGCGTTGCGCGCGTACAGCTATATTTACCTGAAACCATATGGTTAACACAGTTTTTACCAGACAGTGGATTGTTACTTTAGTACGAAACGGTGCCATTCGATGATTTATCTGTAACCAATGCTCTATAGACATCTCTTTCTTTAATATGATGTTGCGCGTGTGCTCGTAAGGGGTGGTAATAGATTTCTTGTTGACCAAGACTATGTCTTCTGTGAAAATGAAAATATGAATTCATGGACTGTGTACATGAATTGCTGCATAGTGCATATAAGCGTATGTAGAAGAGGGGATAGTTGTTCCTAATATTTTTTACAATATCTTATCTAATAATAGACAACTATGAAATAACATGTTACATTTCAGACAGTTCATGTTCGACGTAGCGCATTTTATGAAGGTTCTGTACGTGTGCTTTATGTGTCCCTACTCGGCGCTACAGGACCACCACCCTGGCGTCGAACAGGTGGTCACCAGTTTATTGTTAAAATTTATATACAACTTACTACTGCCACCTTTCAGAAGGTAAGTTTATAGGATAACAAAATTAAACGTTAATTGGAAACCTCCTGGGACTAAGTTTTACTCACGTTTTAAGCATGGATGCTAAAGAAAATCTGTATCAATACTGACTTTAGGCGATCAAGTAGTTGAGACTTTATCTTAAGCATCATACCTGTGACCTCTAAAGAGCTTAGTAGAGGTACTTCCGTTTATGCACAAATGACTTTACTAAGTCCAATGTCGATTAGTCTATTGTAATTACTACTGTTAATTTTTAATATTTTAAAGCTATTACATTACACATCAGTGACATATCTATGAAAAAAATATTTAAATCTCTAACAAATCAAACGGCGAAAACTTTATAACATTGATATGATAAATAATATAAAATGAAGTCAACATCACTTTACAAAGCTGAGGATTAGTGTGACACAAATAACTAAGCAACTATCAGAGGCCTCTTGAAAATAAGAAACATGATTCCTAAACTGTAGTGATAAAACAGATTAGGATAAAATAAATAGTTTACTTACGGCCGAAATTAATAATCAACTAATCCAAAATCTTTAGATTTGAGATTATGAAATTCATCAGTTGTTGTTTTACGATCACATTTAACACGAAAAACATACATATTCGTAACCCGAAATCCAAAGATTTTGAATTAGATCGATTATTAATTTCGGTCGTTAGTCGGTTTATCCGCTACCTAATCCGAATATCGATGACGCCACAGGGCACGTGGTTTACTCAGTAAATACCATTTCGTGTACACGTGCTTTACAGGGTAAAATACTAAATTCCAGGGACATAATCTGATTGAAATATCGGTTTACATAATTGTATCAATGAAAATACATCGATTTGACAGAACATGGGCTTCTCCTTAATTGCGCCAAATGATATAATCCACGATCAAGATTTTGTAAATAATGTAGTAATATACGCGTCGAAAAATTCCCACTAGAATTTGTTTCTAAAACTCTATCTATGACTTCAGCGACCCTCATAACTACCATTATAAATGTAATAGTTTGTATGTATGAATGTTTGAGGATCCACCACTCTCGGCGACTCAAACGGCTGAACGGATTCTAATGAAATTTGTCATAGAGTCTAACCTCTACGTGTGACGTAAAACAGGATATAGAACAGTTTTATTACAATTGTAAAAAAAAACTGAAAATTTTCATTAAGTGTAGTGGGCGGGCCATTTATAATCGGGGGGAAATCCTCATGTACACACGGCTACATATTAGTATATACATATCCAGTTTACGCTGATCTCTGATCGTACAGAATGCCTATACAATTCGAGATCAGTTTATACTGGAAATTTAAAGCCTGATATGTAGCCGTGTGTACCTATTTCCCCGCCTTGGGAATGGCGGAGGGGCATGCCGGACTCAAACCGTCTAAAACCCCATGGTGTCCTTCCTCTTAGCTCTTCTTCTCTGTGCGACCTTGCTGGCCGCACCTATCCTACTGAGAGGCGCGCACCGAATACACGCGCCGCCATTTTGAGCCTGTTTCTGTTCGGGCGACGGACCAGCCCTAGTTCGTCACCTGCAGGCCGCTCTTCATGGTGGCTGGAGATCGTTCAGCGTCCTCCTCCGGCGCCCTCGGCCGGTTCGTTTCCTGCGGCGGGGATTATGGTGGACTCCTCGCGTTCCCGCTCTGCCGCCTCCTTTGTTTGCATCACGTCTACACAAAAGGAGGCGACGGCATCCCCCGCGCTCTCGCTCCGTATGATGGACTGAACCCCGGCCCTTGGACCGCCGCAGTGATGACAACCGAAACTGAAACCGAAAGGAAGCCTCCTTTCTCGGCCTATTCAACACAGCTACTTTCCGAAACACCCATGGTTCGAGAGTACCTGCGTCATCCGAAAGGTGAGGGCGCCATATGGCCTCTTCAGCCATTCCTCCATGATGGGCTTACCGCCGCTATCGCAACGTGCCTTAAGCGAGCAGGCCTCGGCTAGTATGTTATACAAAACTTTTTTTTCGTCTAGATGAGTGTTTTATATGTACACATACTATGCTTCTTGTGCGTGTCTTCCGAAAAGAATACAATAAAAAAATTTAAGCATTGTGGCACTATGAAATCATAGGTGTAGAAAGTCAATAACGTCCCCCTATAATTGCAAAACTCATATGTGCGAAAGAAGTAGCTTTACAGGGGGAAGAAAATACTGCGCCCTGTACGGTGATATTGTCACAGCAAATTCAACTAGGTGTATTATGCATTGACGTTTCTAGTGTAATCTTACGAGGACCTGGAGCCCCCCTTCGGTGCCGAAGATGGCCGCTCCAGTGGTTTTAGCCGGTAGGAGTCCCCTTCGCCCTTCCCGGTGGTGAAGGAAGTTACGTCTAGAATTTTCACTGGACACCAATAAAAAAAAAGGTACACATTTACGTTGTATTAAACTTGTAGTTTCGAAATGTTATGAGCTAGTAAGCTTTAGTTTCAAGGCGTGCGTTGCTTTTGCCGTAGGTATTATTTCCAAAAAAAAAAAAAAAAAAAAAATGGCATTCACGAGGTTTTCACTCTATGGGTGACGAACCATTACGTTTACACACACAACAGCCCTCAAACGTCCACTGCTGGACATGGTGCTCCTTGTAATCACTACTATGAGCAATCACACTGCCATGATCACCACGTTTGGCAGGTGGATTGTGTATCGCAGTATGTTGTTATTAGCACACGGGAGGATAAGCTGCCCATTCTTTTGATCTGATCTCTTCGTCGTCTTTTACTACCCCAATGGCTTGGTGGCAATGGCAATGGCAATGGAAATATGCCACCCGTCTCCACGGGTGGTATATTTCTACTATAATACAAAATAACTATAATAATAAATAAGAAGTTATTAGGCACATTCATGTAAATACTTAACACAGTTACTTATAAAGGCCGCCAATGCTTATTGTAGTTATTATTGTGCTACACACAATAGCAATAGGGCTTGCTTGATTGGATTGAACCGTACAAAGGGCGGTTCGGTTGCGTGTATACAGTTAATTTAAATCAATTATCGTCATATGAGGTTTACTTAACAATTGGCATAAATGATAAAGTAATTAATTGTTGCCAGACTATACTGCTAATGAGAAGGCTTTTAAGTTTTAAGGCTACCTTCAGTGTATGGTGTCGAATAGATTTACAAAAAGAATTAGGTTCTTATTGCAAGTCGCTGGTCCGTGTGGTTCCCGACTAAGAACACACTACCCCTCTCCACCCATGAGCGTCGTAAAAGGCGACGCAGGGTGGATATCAAGAGAGGCAGCAGCATCCTTTCGGGAGGATGCTTATGAAATGGCCATGGCAGTATTAATCATCAAGACGAAGAAGTATTAAGAAATTCAACTTGCATACTATATGCAATACAAAACATTTTATGAAGTTATATACATAGTTGTTTCAATTATGTCGTTATATATTTATATTGCGGAATATGGAATTACTTACAAAGATTTTTAATCAAATATATTAATATAGTAAGGATTTTTTTTGTTTCAGGAAACTCATTAATACTTTTATGCTTCAGAAACCAATTTAGAATGCACTAACATATGCAATAATAAACGTAATAAGTACATCGAAGACAGCTTGTGTAATTTATCGTAAAATGGAAACATTAATACTAGCTAAATAAACAACATTTCATATTTATCCCACGTATGTTTCCCATTACCTCTCACACCATAATCACTGGAAGATAATGAATATTAAAAAAATACGGACGTAATACAATAATTGATAAACAGCAAAATTGTTTGAATCACCGGCGGTATACCTTATTCTTTTTTTGGGTCCTATAAATTGTTAACTTACAATGTCCCATATGATATGTCAGTAGGGTAAAAATCTTTGTTCGCTCGATTAGGGCGGTGGCTAAGCGAATACCTTTCTTCGAAAGGAGCGATTGAGTGAACATCGGTGGAGGTTTCTTATTAGTACAAAAGTCCGGCTAGGTAGGTACCACCGCAGTGCCAGATATTCTGCATCGAGGCATGTTTAAACCTCAAACATTCTGATTTGAAGGTACTAGAGTGCTACATTTACAGGTAGCTGCAGTGGTAGCTAATGAAATTGTTGTCAATTGTTATGGGTAAGCGTGACGCTTACCATCAGGCGAATGATTTTCGGCTCGTATCGTCACTAGGGATGATAGGAAAATAATCGTTTTCATGTTTAATTTCCAAATGGAATACACCAGCTTTTTGCCTGGCAGTATGAGTCTGTCATGCTCACTAAAATGTCTTGTTGAAGGTAGCGTTATGTGTTAGGTGGCTAAGTTCCCTGCATTATGGTTGAGCTGAGTTATGCTGATGTATGCGTTGTGCCCGTGAACGGGTGCCCTCTGTCGGGACTGGTCAGCTTATAACTGTTATAGCAATCTAATTGTAACGCATTTGATTATCATTGTGCACAAATATGTGTGTATTTATCCCACACATTGGCATGCATTATCCTCACATAGTTTTTACGATTATATTGAAGACTGTAATACTTTCAAATATTATTTCAAAAGAGTATATCCATGGAGTTTCTTGCCGGTTCTTCTCCATAGGATCAACGACTTGGAACCGTGCAACTATTTAAATTCTGACTATTCGTAAGTGCCAGCAAATGGTTCACACGAATAAAAACAATTTGACTTTGAATAAATATTAAAAAGCCTATAGATAACTATTCTGGGTCTGGCTGTATTTGCATGTGAGAGTTATGTTTGGTAATTATGCTCACGATATAGGTAAAACAGCAGTGATAATACTACATGTCTATTTTAGTCAATAAAAAGGCAATCACAAAGTATGGAAATTCTTCAATGGAAATAACATTTGCTTTACAAACAGATTAAATGTTTTTCTCGTATCACTATAACCAAATCTTCGGAACGAATGAACGTGATAGGATCAGATTTGAACTCTCCAATGACCCGGATTTTTATTGTTGTTTAACTATTGGGTTGAAAAAATCTATGACATCATGTATTGTATATTTGTCAACCCATTCGACCTTTCGTTTAATAGATTTTATTGAACCTTCGGGACTATGTACCCTCTCGTAATAGGCTCCAATAAACAGGACTCTGGCTTTTCATTTATCGGTTAAAGCGCCCGATCTGTCACCCTGAACAGATTGCAGTCGCCTTACCGATTGCCTCGGATCTCGGGAATGCTGAAAAGCAAAATACAGATGGAATGGACGGTGAGGAGGTGAAGACTGAACTGCGGGGGGTTGATCCGACCTCATCGTCACTTTGTATAAGAACGGACTACTACCCGCTGGGATTGGATGAACTGGGCGTTGCCTCCTCACCGGCCAATGCTAGATGATATTCAGCTGCTGGCGGAGATGGATGAAGGAGGCCAACAGCACTAGGCTCAGACCACAGGCCATCACAATGAGCAATTTAAGGTGCGTACAAATTAACCTGCATCACAGTAAGGCAGCCACGGCAATACTCAGTCGTGAGCTGAATAGGAACAAACATGATGTAGCCCTTATACAGGAACCATATATATATATATATAAGGGGGACATTAAGGGACTAAATACTTGTGTTGAACAGCATGTGCGTTCTGGTGGCGTTTGTAGCATGTATGGGTGCTTTGTTGTTATCAGGAAAAATGCTCGGTTTATATTTGCAGCGCGGCCACGAGCGATGGTGTCACGGGCTCGGTTCCTGGTCGAATTGTCTAATGCGGCTGCTTATTTAGATGGTGTCAAGAGCGAAAGAGGCCGAGCCCAACAGCTCGCACCAATATTTATAAAGTTGATCCGACCAGGGATGTCCCGCTCGCCTCGCCACTACTCGCTCCACGCATTTAATACTAATATTATCGTAGTCGATTTTATAGTGTACATACAAAATACAATAAAAATGTGAGTGCATTATGCATGAATTAAAAAGCTGTCGTGCACAATACTGGTGGTGGACAACTATCATATAAATGTCCCACAAATAATATGAGGACTTGTATCTATACTAGACGAGGTATAGTAGCAATGCCTCTTTATAATTCTAGGGATCTTACCATGGTTAAGATTGATGAAGGGGAAGGGGGGAAAGGAAAAGCATCATCCTATTCTCTGCCCATCTACCATAGGAGGAAGCAGACCCGGTTAACGCCTTGTTACATAAACTGGTTAATAACTGTGCAAACGAAAATCTCCACCACCACGCACCATATTTCCTGAGGCAGTACAGACAACAATAAAAGAGGGGAAGTGCTTGTGGATTATCTGGTAAGCTCTCCCTTATTTAGAACTAGCTGGGACCCGCGGTTTCACCCGCCGTTTAATTTGAAATAAAATGGATTATTTATATATAACTAAGAGTACTTCGGCATAGACACTTGACATAGAGTATGTATACATATTGGATTTCATGGGATTTATTTTTTTGCGCGGAACCCTAATTATTTTTCTGAAATAAAAGTAGCCATAGTTATTCCTTATAATATCAGCTATCTGCCAGTAAAAGTCCTGTAGAAATTGGTCCTACCGTTTTGGAGATTAGCGGGAACAAAAAGACAGACACACACACAGACAAAAAAATTAATAAGTTTCACATTTAGTAAAAATCTGTTACTTTGACATTACTAACTGACACTTTAATTACATTTATTTTTATAGATGAACAAAGGCATTAGACCAACTTTTGTAAATAAACGTAGGGCAGAGGTCATTGATATAACGCTGGCAACTAAAAGATCTATCAAGGCAACAAAAACTGGGATGTTTGTGGTGAAATTAGCTCTGACCACAATTATATTTGCTTTAGGGACGAAACTACCAAAAACTTTAGCAAGGTACTCATGAGGAACCCCAGGAAAACGAACTGGGCATCCTTCAACGAGAATCTCAAAGTAGAACTAAGGGATCCCACAACTAGACTAAACTCTATTATAGATATAGAATTTAAGATATTATGATGGATGATTCTGGATAAATAACGGCCTGGAAAAAGAGGCGAAATTGCAACACCCTAGAACATCTAAGACAGAATACCAGAAAAGTATTCAACTATGTAAAGTCGATAAAGGACTTCACTATATATGCAAAAGCGCTAACATACTATAGCAAACATGTTCGCAAAGAATAAAGAAAGGCGTGGAGGGATCACTGTCGTCAGAACATAAGAGACTACCGTAAGCAATGAGCTCCGCAAAGTTCAATCAACTGTCATCCATAAGAAATGACCAAGGTAAACTCACTACAGATGGGAAAGAGACACTAGCAATCATGCTCAAAAAACACTTCCCAAACTCGGCATAACTACACAATGTGACTGAAAACGTCATCACAATGGAAGAATAGAATGCAAGAACTTCCAAATTCGGCTGGCAGACTGCAAAGAAAGTCGTTGACGCTAATAAAATACGTTGGGCAATACGCAGTTTCCGTCCATATAAATCCCCTGGACCGGACGGAATCTATCCTATCCTACTACAAGAGAGCAGAAACATTCTCTTACCTCACCTCTGCAGACTGATCAGGCCTGCATAGCCTTTGGGCATACCCATACTTGTCTCCAGACAAGTAATATGTGGAAATCTCGTGGATTGTACGTTAACCTAGATGTTAAAGTTCTACCACTTTTTTACATACTGTACAAGTATTTGTTTTCCCAAATAAAGAAAAGGTAAGAAAAAAAGTAACACGACACGCGCATACAGTTTAGTCGTAGTCAGTCAGTGGGGATGTTTGTTTCGTAGAAGTCAGAATAGATAGAAGTTAAGAAATTCAATCAGATGAATGATTAGCAGTGTTTATCTGGTACACAGATATAGAAACTGTATCACCTAATGATATATAAATTTGATACATCATTATCTATTCGAAAATGATGATAGGACCTTATTACAAATCCCCCTGGGGGGGTGACCGCTTTACAGTCACCCTCTCCGAGATGTGCCAATAGGCGTGGCACCAGTGGGTGGCTCTAGTGTGATCATACGAGGACCTGGAGCCTCCCTTAGGTGCCGAAGATGACCGCTCCAGTGGTTTTAGCCGGTAGGAGTCCGGCATACCCCTTCGTCCTTCCCCGGGGCGAAGGAAGTTCATGATGAATTTCCACAGGGCACCAATAAAAAAAAAAAAGGACCTTATTACAGAATTTTCCAGAATCTGTAATAAGGTCATTTGACCCGAGGAAGAAAGAGCTATTTTTACACGTATTGATAAAGGGAATAGCTCAGCAGTGTACATCTTTACTTTAATAAGATGATACCACCAAAATTGATTTATCTAAGGTCAGGCAGCCAGTGCTCTGTGAAATATATTAAAATCGTTATCGAAAATGTTGATCAATTTCAAATTTGCACTAAGCTAGGAAAAAGTATTTTTTTATTACATAGGTAAATAGACATTTTTGTTGTTTTTATCAAAAATAAAGCAATTAAAAGGTGTTGCATTTACACGGAAACAAAATTTGAGTCTAGATAAACTCGGTTAACTTCCTCCAACTCAATTTTCCTCATCGATTACTCGCCCACTCAATTTCCTTTAGCATCTTTTTATATGTCTACAATTTAACAGGGGTGCAAATTCCTTGATGTTAGCCAATATTTAGAAATTTAATTATAGAGGTGAAATGGCAACGAGGAAGATTGGAGTTACAGAAATATAGGTAATGTTACGTAAATCAAAATGTACCCTTCAGGAGTCAGGATTACGTTGAAATCGATATTTTTATATTTGTTTGATCTCCCAATGGCATATATATCAACATGATTATTGTAAATAAATTAAATGATATTATCAGGATCTGAAAATACTTAAGTCTATATACTACTGTCGATTGTCGATTGCCGATGTCGATTTTCTGAATCCTCCATTTTGTAACACTAAAATCCCAACTAACATAATCAGGCTTTAGAAGACCCCAATCTCAAAATCACCGTGTGGTGCCGGCTCAGAATACCACCACCCCATGTCCTCTCGTGGGTGTCGTAAAAGTCGACTAAGGGATTAACCGGAGGATGGGCGGCAGCGTCCTTCAAGTACATTAACAGCTCAACTGCGATCGCCAACCCGTCTGCCAAGCGTGGCGATTATGGCAAATCCCCCCAATGAGCCCACAACACACCCATATCGGTCGTTGTGGTGATCTTTGGGGAGGCCTGTGCTGGACACAGGCCTCCCCTGGACTTCATTCGGCCAAAATGATGAATCTCAAAATCTAAGCTGCAGCCTATCAAGACGCGGAACCGCTCACCAGTCTATTGGACATCAAAACAAACAGAATCGCGGTAAGCACGCCAGATCAAATTAATACTCTACCAAGTTTAGTTTGCGTACAAGTTTCTAAAGTGGATGATTTGTTTGCAGCAAGAGATAAAGGAAAGTTTCGTCGTACTTACCACCAGAGAACAGAGAGGCCATTACGTGAAGACATTCGACAAGTTAGGCGTAATGAGGTAAATGTATAGCTTTGTGTACAATTTTATGAGATTAATTAGCTCCATTATTGTAAGAACAATGGGATTTGAAACTTGTTAAAATACGCTTAAATTAGGAACAGTTTATTTAAGCCAATATCAATATTTCCATTGAAATACGATTTGCTATGTGTTTTGGTTTCTGATATTCATTTTTATGCTTAGCAGTAGACGGTTGGTTGATGATGATTTACGAGGTATATAACGTGGCAGATAGAAATATAGCATATATTATTAGGTATTTACCTATGAAATTGCCGTTTTGTACGGAATAAGTAGTAATCTTTTCTTAATTTTTTATTTATCAATGCAATCGATGCATCCTTGCCAACGCAGTTGCAGTTTGTCGATGTCCCTCTTGAAAAATTTTAATGGACTGGAGGCGACAAACTCTTAGAAGGCATTCTGTACAAGGTATTTTTTTTTTGTCCAGTGGAAATTCTATATGGAACTTCCTTCGCCCCGGGGAAGGGCGAATGCCGGCCGGACTCCTACCGGCTAAAACCACTGGAGCGGCTATCTTCGGCACCACAGGGGGGCTCCAGGTCCTCGTAAGATCACACTGGAGCCGCCCATTGGTGCCACGCCTTTAGGCACATCTCGGAGGGGATGACTGTAAAGCGGTCACCCCCTCTAGCGGAGCGGCAGGCGGCTGTAAAAAGGCCGCCACCCAGGCACCTCTCGGAGAGGACTGTAAAGGATCCCCCCCAAGTCTCGCTGCACGCTGTGCTGCGCACACGGCAGGCACGTGAGCACGTGCGCGCCACCGTCTTCCCGGGGATTCTGTACTGCCTATCGGATATTAAATTATTAACCGCCAAAAAGCTTACCAAATTCTGGAAAAAGTAAAAAGAAGTCTGTAGGCGCACGGTCTGGTGAGTACGACGGGTGACGGAAAGCTTCCAACCCCTTGTGGCTTGGAGACTCTGTTGTGCAGTAAATGAGCGATCGATGAAGCTAGTTACAGATGTGCGAGCTTCTCCATCATAGTGTTCAATTCTTCACAGTACACATCTGCAGTAATGCTTATCCCGTTTGGCAAGAAGCTGTAATGAATCACACCGGCACTAGACCACCAAACAGTGGCCATACATTTTTTAGGGGACATTCTTCGTTTAGGGCATTGATTAAAATTTAAATAAAAGCAAATAATAAAAGGTGCTGAACCAGGATCTAACCAACTTGCTGAGCGCTTGCGATTGTCAAACAGAATCCATTTTTCGACGCAGGGAACAACGCGGTTCAAAATTCCTTCATTTCGGTGACTGCTGAGAAGCGCAAGATAGGCCTAACGCGCACGTTGCGCTGATGATCGTCAAGTTCATGGGGCAGCTTCAAGATTTTTTACCTTGGCAATTTCACGCAAATGGACCAATATTGTTTTGATGCAAATTTCGAAAGCTGAGATTGAGTATCGTCATCTTCCACAATCGCCTTTAATTCGTCATTGTCGACCAAAGTTTACGGACGACCACGGAATTCATTTTTCAAATCGAAATTTTCAGAACGGAAGCAGGCAAACCAATAACGGTTTGTGCGTTCGTTTGTAGTGTTTGCTTCGTAAACGTCGTTGATGTTGCATGATGCTTGTGCCGCGTGCCATGACCGTACTCATATTTCATAGTTGTTATAATATTATATTTTCAACGTATCCATGACGACGAAAAATATTCAAATTATCAACACATACCTAACACTTATCTATACAAATAAATAAAATTGAAGGGTCTGTTTGTAATGTCAAAATAACAGCTTTTGACTAAATGCATATGAAAGTATATACGGTACCTATAACAAAAACGCAATTTTTTGTCTGTCGGTCTGTCTGTCTGTTTGTTTGTCTGTCTGTCTGTTTGTTCCGGGTAATCTCCGAAACGGCTGGACCGATTTTGACAGGAGTTTCACTGGCAGATAGCTGATTTTATAAGGAATAACTTAGGCTACCTTTATTTTAGAAAAATGATTAGTGTTCCGCGCAAAAAACATAACCCTTGAAATCCAATATATATATTCTATGTCAAGTGTCTATGTCGAAGTACTCTAAATTTCTTTTAAATTAAACGCGGGTGAAACCGCGGTTCCCAGCTAGTTTTGAATAATGAAAACCATGTTCATAAAATGAAATTAAATAGAAATTAGAATTCATAGCCAAACAAAAACTTATTTTAATTGAAATGGCTAGTACTGCAGAATGGTAATTTTATAGGTAAAGACCTATTCTAAGGAAAGTATTCATATATGCAACCCTGAAAGTATTAATTTTACTCTCTTTAATATACGCACCAACCAAATCACCACATTTGTTCGCAGATATATTAGATCCTAAAGGGATGAAAGTTTATTAGTTATTACTAACATGTTCAAATAAACCCCACTTGTATCAGAATATAAAGATATCCAAACTATGTTAGTATCAGTAATGAATACTAGCTGCATACATTAATGGAAAACAGTAGTCCACTCGCAAGAAAAGCATTGTCTATTCAACTGCAATAAGTTAAGCTAACAGGGTGGTGAGATTTTCAGAACTACCTCAAGGGCATCAGTTTTTTATAGGTAGCAGTGACGCTTGTGCGACAAGGCTGTATGAGCAGCACCTAAGGCTACGCCATACTCACAATTGCCCACTTACTACTTTTCTGAGTAGTTTTGAATTTCACTATTAAATTGCAGACCAACAAGAAGTTATATTTTATACCTGGCCCCACCAGACTTCATAAATAAAGTTTATTTTTCTTTTCAGTGGGCTTAATATTTTTATATCCTGTACGGTTTTTGAAGTCGGTATTTTTTTTGTTAAAACGTTTTATATTTTTATACCGTGTAGGGATTTTGAACTCGGTACTTTTTTAATGGATTTTTGGGATGTCGTAAAAGGCGACTAAGGGAATCTAAAACAGAGGGATGGGCAGCAGCCTCCCTTCTATGAAACGGTAGCCATACTGCACTAGTTTCGGGATTAGAGAACCAATTTGAGCCATTCTTATTTTACTAAAAATAAGAATGACTCAAATTATATCGCCCATTTATACGTCCACTGCTGAACGAAGGCCTCCCCCTTAGATTTCCACAGCGAACGGTAACATGCCGCTCTCATCCAATGACTCCCAGCGACCTTCACCAGGTCGTCTGACCACTTCGTTGGAGTTCGTCCCACGCTGCGTTTTCCGGTGCGCGGTCTCCATTCGAGAGCCATTTTGCCCCAACGGCATCAGTTCTACTAGCAATTTACCCCGCCCATTGCCACTTCAGTTTACTAATCCTTTCAGCTATGTCGACAACTTTAGTTCTTCTACGGATCTCCTCATTTCTGATTCGATGATCTGCCTGATTGTTGGCAAGTTCAAATCGATATGTAGTTGACCATTGCACATATGCATCGCCATGTGATAGAGGCTACAATTTTAGCTGAACCAGCCCATGGGGGACACAGTCTTTATGCCGCGTATTCCTAATGACCTCCGGTTTTAATTTTAACTGCAATTCCCTATGAAAATGTGTTTCGCGATAAGTTACAAGGTCAAACATTCAAGTTCGCAGGAGTTGACTTTTGACACGACTGTTTCTCCCATAGATATCAGAGTTTCTCCCATGGTCAGTTTTTTCTACCGTAGTCACGTATTAGCTCACTCTATCATGTGATTATTCTTGTGCCACCTAAAAAATGTGGTACTGATACAAAGAAATATAAACATTATCATAACTTCACAATTTGGTCATATTTATAGATATGTACTTCGAGTCCCATTTAACTATCTTAGAGACATACTAATTAAATGGACACTTCCAAATTCTGGACTGTAACTAATACTTTTCCTACGAAAACCCGTTTTATGGCTGCCCGACCAGTGAATTGAGCCCCGGATCTCACGTTGAGCAGTTGTGCTGTATCGTTAGATTTGCTTATCTATACTAAAATCATAAAAAGGTTTTGCTTGTTTGTGTGTATAGGGAAATCTCTTGAACTACTGAAACGATTCTAAAATGTATTTCCCTAATAGAAAGCTACATTAGCTTTGAGTGATATAAGCTATATTTAAAAAAATAAACGTGCGGGTGAAACCACGGGCAACAGCAGGTATTGTATACCAGCAACACCGCAAACTGTTATGCACATCGCCAGATTTTGTAGCAAGACTAGGTATATGGTAAAAAAAATATTTATCAAAAGAATTACATGCATAAATAAATAAAACTTGAATTGAAAATGGATATAACATATCGGAAAAAGCCTAAACATAATGAAAAGAGAACGCACAACATAAATAACAAAAGACTGTATCTATTTAAAAATATCTAGATACAGTACAGATCTGTTCGCACAATAGTATGAATACTATAGAATAGTGAACGTTTCTTTTGTCCAGGTGACTAGAATAACAGGTGCGTTCGCCTACTGGGAGAGTGATATAATGCGAGTGAATCCCGCTGTGGTGTTGTTAAAGTTCCTGCCTATAGCTGTGACGATTATATATTTTGGGACCGCGTTCATATTTGTGAACGCATGTGAACCCTACATTTTATACTAGTCAATTGTACGGAGGTCTTAATCGTTTCTAGTAACAAGTATGAGATTAAGTGTAAGTAAAATTATTGTAACTTCTTTCATAGTAAAAAAGAGTTAGCTGGTCCCAAACAAGTAGGTAGTGCAGTATGACTCGACTGAGGGAAAGCGTTCAAATGACCAGAACAAAGATAATAATTTTATCTATTTATAAATTGATATATACAGACGGATTACGCAAATATGATAAATTGATAACATATCAGAAATTTGTACTAAACTCAAGTGGTTATGTACAAATACGTCTTCGTCGGAATGCAATATAAGCATACAATATTTTCACTACTCTACAGTATTCTGTTCAATTCTGCTTCCCCCTCTTATCATAAATAACGGTTTGGTTACACCCGTGATTAAGATTACCATCTGTGTAAGGGACGCTGACTGTCTAGGATGTACAAAATGCCATGTTCTTCAAAAAAATGTCTGTCTATTGTAAAAAAAATGTAAGTCTTAAAAGAAATAATAGTCAACAGATAGTTTTAAAGACCGACTTTTATTCAAAATGAAAAGAATGAAAAATTTACGATCACTATATTAACTTAGTGTAAACGAACTTACTAGACTAAGTGATATTTTTCCGAAGGCGAATGATTCGCGTGCGTTCATGTAGAATTTCCAATGGACACCAATAAAAAAAGGTGACGATCGCAGTGTGGTGCTACGCAGGACTTGTCCTGGGTAGTATTACAATTGTTATGGGCAGGTAATATGTATTAGTAAGCGAGACCGCCCCAACACAAGTATTATTTATTACTTACTGGGGTTGCCTCAATTTTATATGTGTTGTAATGATTTGAGACAATAAAGATTAAAAGATTAAATGTGCAACGCTGACCACCAGACGAATGACAAGTTCGTCTCGTTACCAAATTGTAAAATAACCACAAAAACTAGTGTGATCTTACGAGGACCTGGAGCCCCCCCTTCAGTGCCGAAGATGACCGCTCCAGTGGTTTTAGCCAGTAGGAGTCCGGCATACCCCTTCACCCTTCCCCGGGGTGAAGGAAGTTCCATGTAGAATTTCCACTGGACATCAATAAAAAAAAACGGTCTCTTGATACAAGAGTAAAATCGCTAGGTAAGTAAAGCCACAGTACCAGACATTCTGCTGCCAAACAGTAGTGTTTAAACTTAAGATATGTGTTCTGGTTTGATGTAGTTTATATGACTGTAGATAGTGAAATAACTGGGCATAAGAGACTAAATAACTGATGGTGACAGGTGACAGGACTAGTCCTAGGAAAGTAGGTAGGTCGCGGGGTTCGCGGATGCGCAGATCGGGGAGTCTGCGTGCTTACACCGAGCGACCCCCGGGAAGACGGTGGCGCGCACGTGGTCACGTGCCGCCGTGCGCGCAGCACAGCGCAAAGCGAAGCTTGGAAGGATCCTTTACAATCCTCCCCGAAAAGTGCCTGGGGGGCGACCTTTTTTACAGTTGCCTTCCCTCCGCTAGAGGGGGTGACCGCTTTACAGTCATCCCCTCCGTGATGTCCCTAAAGGCGTGGCACCAATGGGCGGCTCTAGTGTGATCTTACGAGGACCTGGAGCCCCCCTTCGGTGCCGAAGATGACCGCTCCAGTGGTTTTAGCCGGTAGGAGTCCGGCATTAACTTAGCCCTTCCCCAGGGTGAAGGAAGTTCCATGTAGAACTTCCACTGGACATCAATAAAAAAAAAAGGTAAGTAGGTAGGTAGGTAGTAGTAGGCAAGTCTCGTCACCAGGTCTTATATAACAATCAACAGCTCCGAAAAATAAAATTGACTTCCACAGGCAAACGGCCAATTAAAATTTAATATTCCCCTTCCATATCTCCATAAATGTAGTTAATGTCTAATTACGAATGTGTGGTCACGCAACTTTGTATGCCTGCCCCAGATGCAGTCACCGAGTACGTTTACACATTCTACTGGGTTTACGAGATATTTGTGGGTGAGTACTTTAGGTAATTGATACTACGGTTACCGGTAATGTATGGCCTAGCAACAATGTTTCGGCTTACAATGTAGTATTGGTTTCAGTATATTCCAAATAATACGTACACATTTCGCATGTAGTTCTTGGCTAAGCCAAGGTAGCAAGGTAGATTCAATTATACAAATTAACGGTAATAACCCTGCAAAAATGAAATGTTATTGGTTTCGGAACGCAAATGTCGTTAGAATTATATTTCTAACTAGCTGGAACACGCGGTTTCACCCGCCGCTTAATTTAAAAGAAATTGGATTATTTATAAATAATTAAGAGAACTTCGATATAGACACTTGATATAGAGTATATATATAGGAGTTCCTGGGCTTTAATTTTTTTGCGCGGCAACGTAATTATTTTTCTAAAATAAAAGTAGCCTAAGTTATTCCTTGTAGTATCGGCTATCTGCCAGTTTTTTTGTTGTCAATTGTCCCGTAGAAATCGGTCCAGCCACTTCGGAGATCAACGGGAACAAACAGAGAGACAGACGGACTGACAGACGAACAAAAAAAAGTCTTTTTGCTGTAGGTACCGTATATACTTTCATATGCATTCAGTAAAAAGCTGTTATTTTCACATTAGATTCAGACACTTCAATTTTTTTTATTTGTATAGTTTACTGTAATTTACCGTCAGCACTTATTTTGATATCTTGATATGTTGCACTCAACTTCATTTCAGCCGAAAAACCTCCACTGCTAGACAGAAGCCTCCCCCAAATATTGTCACAACGATCGGTATGGAATGTATTGTGTGCTCATTGGGGGTTTTGCCATAATCGCCACGCTTGGCAGACGGGTTGGCGATCACAGTTATGTTACAAATCAAAGCTCCTGCCAATCCTACGTCTAGGCCCATAGTCCCCCTTTACCACACCCACGGGATGAGAAAGGGTGGTGCTATTCTTAGCCGGCACCACTGGGCACGGTCGCACTTAACTTTAATATGTGCACAGCCAAAGTGTGAAACTTCTTGCCAGCGTCTGTTTTCCTTGCTACCTTTAACCCGTTACTCTTTAAAGTGAGAGTAAATAGAAATTTTCTACATGCACTTGTTTCATTATAGAAAGATAGAAAATGGTTTATTAGAAGACACAAAATTACAAAGACAACATCAAGAGTAGCGCACACAAGTTATAACGACAACAGAATATAGATTAATAAATACAAATCAGAAGAAATGAACAAACAGTAGGTACGTAATAAGAACAATAGGTGACGGGTCTCGGACCTCATCGTATAGACCTCATCCATCGAGCGAAATCGGCGTCAAGAGAGATTCATGATAAAAAATGTGGCATAATTATGACAGAGCGATTACAGTCTGGTTATATAAAAATACATATACATGATTTCTCCTTAGGTCAAGCCTAAGGAGAAATCATGTTTATGTATTTACACTGCACTCCGATTGGTATGGCAAACTCCGTGGAACTACGGCTGATAATGTCCCTACAAATAACTGGCTTCCTCTACTTTGCTCTCATGTTCGGATATGTTGGCTCAACGAGATCTGCTGCGGCACACGCCTTTTTAGAACATAATGTATGTACTTGTTGTCTACATCCTATTTTTCCGGTCTTATATTGATCAGAAGGCCAATTATCGTAATTTAAAAATGTTCAAAATATAGTTCCGATCCAGTCTCAGTATCATAAATGTCACAAATGGCATTCTCGTAAACTTACAAACAACGTCATTCTGCTAACATTTCGAACTGTCACATGTACTGAATTTTAACATTAAATAAACGTCAAAATTGAGATTGAAATGAGACTAGATCGAGATTATACTGAAATCCGACTGAACTTTAAGAGTAGCAGAATACCATTTTTTCGGTCAATTCACTGTTGAAAAGTGCGGATGCAGTAACTGTGAATATTACAAAAGGGGTGGCAGCATACTGTGCAGTAAGCATACATGACGTAGTTTACCAATACGTCAACATAGGCCAAAGTATACAACTGTTGGCAAAGACGTTATTAGGGGCAACTGGGGCTACGACCCCGGGGTCCCACAATATAGGAGAAATTTAAAGGATAAATTTTATATTGTTACGAATACCGATTAATATGCAAAATTATATTTGAAAACCCGATTAAAATAATTAATACATGTGTAGCAAGCTGTTATTGCCTCCGTTATCTCGCACTGCGGGAAACTTTAACAAAATGTTCTCACCCAGTGGAACATTACTAGGCGGTCGCAGTTAGGCTGTTAAAGTGCGAAATATAAAGTAATCACTTTTAGGATGACCCTTCAAGTTTCCAAAATTTTAAAGGGGTTCCAAGGCATTTTGTTTTATCCTTCGCTTGTAAGTTTTTAATGACATGACTATGTAGTTCTTGAAAATGCAACCTTTTTGACATAAGACATTTGATCATGTTCTATGTTAAAACGAATGCATTAAGTAGAATGAGTGGAGTATTCTTTCCAAAACTATATTTAAGATACCAAACGATTTTGATGAATAAAATAAAATTAAAAGTTGGAACCGACATAGAAATAAATTATAAGCCTGATTTCTATGTCATCATCAATATCATCACGCTGCATTTTCCGGTGTGTCCTTTTTGCTTCAATGGCTATCAGTTCAATGTGCTATGTGCCTATTGCCACATGCACTTACCAGTCCTTTCAGCTGTGCCAGCGACTTTCTTTCTTCTACGAATCTCCACATTATTGATTCTATCTTGTAGAGAAACACCAAGCATAGCTCTCTCCATAGCTCGTACAAATGGTGCAAAGTGAAGCGACCACATGTCTATGCCATAAATTAGATCGCTGGAAACACACAGATTAAAGAATTTCGTCTTGAGGTACTGCGATATTGTTGACGAATAGACGTTACGAAGTGTCCTGAACGCTGCCCAGCTGGGTTGGATTCGGCGATTGACCTTTGAATTGATTTTGATGTATATTTAATATACTGAATAAAAAGTACGCCGCTGGCGGAAGAAGAGAAAAGGCTCTTTACAAAAACCGACATGTGATAGTTTAATAAATTCAGTATTAGTTATAATGCATTACTTTTCAGTCAGGAGATGCCAGCGGCTAGAGGCAGTAGTTTGAAGTCATTTCTTAAAAATCAATAGGTAAACATTCACGAGTCAAAGAAATATGTCAGTGCCTAAAAGTGAAATACCTTAGGAGGAAATTGGTTTTATATTGTTTCCTATTGTATTGTTAGCAATATTTTAATTGCTTTCAAAGTCAATGAAATACCTAAAAGTTAGTGAACCTCATACAAAATAAAAATACAAAGTACAAATATATTTATTTCACATAAAATAGAGTAACAAATGGTCTGAAATTAAAATAGATCAGTCTATTTAGCCATAGCATGGCATTTGAAAATTGCGCTTATAAAGCATTATGTCATTGAAATTATAAAATTGCGTTATTGGAATTTAAACAGCCCATCGAATATATCTATAATTACACATACTACTACTGCGCATTCACAGAACTTCTTGCAAAACAACCTTCACAATGTACCTGTTTTCAGCAGTAAACAACTTTGACTGGAACATTGATTGATTGATAATTATGTCGATAGTTATAATATGACACGCACATAATGGATGATACAATTATCCTCTGATCGGACCGATGTCAACCGGATCATTGATTACCATAAAAAAGAGACTAAAATCTTACCTTGTTTACTTTCTATTAAATTTCTATAAGTGAAAACACAATATTGTGTAGTATGTTAAAAATAAATTATAATTTATTTTTGCTTAGCAGTCAACAATTCTTGTATTGCGTAAAATATTTTTTCTTGTTACCATTTCTTAAGTTCTGCCTTATAATACTTATAGTACTTTAAACGTGACTCTTTTATTCGATACGGTATTGCGTTGTATATGTTTAGAATAACAGCATTTGGAGTACATTGTAGTTCTACTTATAGATGATGATACAAGTCTGCTCGAGTTTCTTGTATTTCTAGGGAACACATCACTTGCTTAGACAGTCCTATATTATTTCGGACAAATATTCCTACTTCCAAAATGTACATGCATGTGAGTGGTAATACGAGTATGTTGAAATGCTTAAATACCGGTTTGCACGAATCATAACACGGTATACCACATAAGGCTCTTACACATTTTTAATACGAAAGGAAATCAATAAAACAGTTGCTGTGTGAGTTAAAAATAATCTTGTTTATTCACAAAGCGGATATTAAAACAAGCTTATATGCTTCAATAACACAAATAGCGAGTTATATTAAACAGTGAAATATATTTTACAATGAACAAAATTTAATTAACGGCCGAGATAGACCATCCTGTTAGTGTATCTACGTATTACGGCTAAAGTTCCGTCATTAAAAATATTATGACTTCGCAGTTCCAGTACGGTAATTATATTAGTTTTAACGAGCTCAGTTTTAGTTGGTTTTATAGGAAAAAACAAAGGATCCAGCCAACTTTCTGTACCAAGAGAACGTGGATCCTATGCTCACTTTGGAAACGCTGAAATATTTCGAATATGTATGGAAGATAACGAACGGTAGTAATCCACAGGTAAGTTATATTTTGGACATTATACGATGGACAATCTACATTTAGATTTTCCTGTATCGCTGAGCTGTACCTACCCCCAGCTTACTTACACAATCTCACAACACACATTACACACCCACAGATTCATAATAAATACTCTGCCTACAACGTACCACAAACTGAATTTAGTACGAAATTGTAAACAGTGTAAAACAACAAGTATTTCACTAGTCACGTAGTTCTAAAATATTGCGTTATGCTCTTTTTACGGAAAAGTACATAATTTCTGGTGAAACGTTGACGGCTGCTGTGGTTTTTTCAATTCGTGTTTGATTTCATCAATTGTTTACTGTGTAGCTCCTGTTACAAATAGAGCTACTAATTATTCCGTGGGTATTGTAGAAGGCGACTTAGGTAGTTTGGAACCCGCTGCGTACCATTAGGCACTCTTATGGGTTATCCGCACCAGGTGAGTAAACCACTAAAACTAGCCGACTGTAAACCCATTTTGCAAAATTATTAATGTATTGCGCTGCTCCTGAGTAACATACAACCAGGGCAGGAAGAAGAAATTTGTTTCCATTTTAAAAAAAGAATAACATTGATATATTCCTTATACCTATACTCATCCTACATAATAGTTACTCCTTTCCGAATTTTCATATTCTGAAGTTAAAGTGCTAGAGTGAAGTCTATTTGTCTCTTTAAAAACATTGCATGTAAAATATTATGCTGAATTCACGAATTTACCAGCTTCTCTGCGACCGCGCAGGTGCGGTTCAGTAGTAACAGATGCGGGTCGTAATCTCGCTTCATCATTTTGTCTTTGAATTAGATCCCAGGTCACGGTGGTTACAATGATACCTTATAAAATTATTTCATGAATGCGCCCTGTCTCCGATTGCATCGAGCGAATTATAGCGAGCTTTGGATAGGTTTATAGTTGACATTTACGTTTTAAAGACAGATGATTTTAACTACAGCTGTCATTTAAAATCTCTATCGTAATATTATAAGGCATTATCTATTACATATTACAACTACGAGTATACTGAAATGTGTCATTATTTGCTAGAATGCTACTCAACTTCTGTGAAAAATTATAACACGCTATATCTGCGGTCACGTAATAAATAGCACTGCATAATTTATGTCTACAATATCTAACGGAACAAGGTTTTCAAAACGTGGTGATGTCCGAACTTACAGTATACTATATAACTGCATAACTTAATGTACTAACATAAATCCTGCATACTAAAGTTTTATCCCGATTCTATTATGTACGTGTTTTCGTAGAAAATCTGTCGTCGTCCGAACGGGCTCTTCGCGAAGTGCCATTGTTCGGGAAGGTAGAGTGGTCCTTCATCAGGGTCATCACGCAACACCTGCACGAAATGTATCTGCTCAAGGGTGATACTGTCATACAGTGCTGGGATATACAGCCCTTCAAAAAAAGATTGTAAAGGTGGAGCCTCGCTGCGAGCGCATAGCGATGCTGGGAATTTGGTGGCACGTGACCACCGTCGTCGCCGTCTTCCCGGGGGTCGCTTGGTACGAGCACGCAGATTCACCAAACGATATATAATAACTTACTTGGTTCATGTCGTTTTTTTTTTTGGAGAAATTAACTAAATTGATTTCTAAAGTTCACACCTATGTTTCAATAGCATCTTAGTATTTAAAACTAGGCAACAGGCGGTATGTTGCCACAAAATACCATCTTATCAGGTTTCATAAATTATTATACCACAACATAAAATCCTGCATTCAAGTTATATGTTTCTTATACATAAATATTTTTTATTAGGTACGTGGACAAGTCCTTGTCCACTTTTAATCTTTCAAGTAAAATATTCCTCGAGGCAAATGATAGGGGTGTTCAGTATCCCTGGGACAACCGATTCACTGAACAGGAACAATAAGGAAGGTTTTTTGATTACACCGTTTCTGCGCATCTTACTAAGTTTGTATTATAAACACGAATAAGGATATAACATGTCGTGTTCGATAGGACCCCTGACCCTTTTACCGTTTGTTGACAATATTTTTTTAGATTTGTCCCATTTTAGTAGATCTGTGCCTCGAATATAGTTTGATTTACAACATACTAGACAAGTGTTTATATATTTTATTCAACAATAACTTAAATTGTAAAATTTTACAGTACATGCATTAAAAACCAATCAATCAATCTCAAATTATTTCATGTGCGCATTGCATTAAAAGTTAAGAATTCGGCTCGTCCGGAAACTCCGTGGACACTCTTTATATAATTAAATAATAAAATTTTCATTCGTATCATGTAGGTAATAAAAATTATGTGAAAATCATGTAGGTTTTGTACACGTAGCACACCACGTAAATACGTCCATAATTTTATGTAAGGCGGGTGTACGCAAGTGTGGGAACGGTGAACGCGAGCGCACGTGTGGCTACTGGCATGTATCCATGTTTAATGTGCTGTTGGAATGCGTTTACCGTGTTTACCGGATGCATTATGTGATTAGTATGGATAGAACATGTCAAACCGAAACCAGAGGCGGCAGTGTTACCGTTGTCTGTGACGACACTCAAATACTGCAATGACAACAGACACTCGGTGTCGGTTGAGGCGCGTATACGCCCAGCCTCATTGATAACATTATTATATTATATTAATTTAATTGACAATATTAAGTTTAAAGTCGCTCAGCGAGCAATAGAGAGGGCTATGCTCGGAGTCTCTGAAGGATAAAATCAGAAATGAAGTGATCCGACAGAGAACCAAAGTAATCGATATAGCTCATAGGATTAGTAAGCTGAAGTGGCAGTGGGCTGGCCATATTAGTCGTAGAACCGACAACCGTTGGAGAAAACGTGTTCTTGAGTGGAGACCGCGTCTTGGTAAACATAGTGTAGGACGCCCTCAAGCTCGGTGGAGTGATGACCTGCGCAAGGTGGCTGGCAGTAGCTGGATGGAAGTAGCAGAGGATCGCGATCAGTGTCATGCACTTGAAGAGGCCTATGTCCAGCAGTCGACTGCGATAGGCTGATAATGATGATGATGACACTATTTTATTGATTGTTTCTGTTTTAATGCACACTTACCTTCTACATACCTATTATTGTTAAGCCGATTTTTTATAATAATTTATATAAATAAATGCATTGGTTCACATCCGTTAATCACAAGGAAATTGGTTGAAAAGCAGTGTCAGGCAGCTGTCTGACATATACTGAACCGACTCCTTTTTGGTGAACCGTGAAGCACATTAAATACCATTTCTTTTTGGTTTTTACTGTGTAACTAATTTATTGTGTGTCTCATTTTCGACTAAATAAGCTAATTCTTTCTTTCTTTCTGTCTTAAATATCCTTCATGATAAGAATCCAAGCGGGTATGAAATTACCACTCCCGCGAATAATGTTGATAAATTATTGAGTTTACAGGTGGATGTGTTGACATCCGTATAATGAAATGACTACCTGCATGGGTCCAGGTGGAATGTTCGGGAATTTTACTTGGGTATGTACTAACAATGGACAAGCTCTAGGTTAAACTCTAGGTATCATATATTAGTGTAGTCCAACATAGAAACAGACAGAAATTCAAAAAATTGCCGTTTTGGCATCAGTATTGTTCCTGGAGCACGCGGCAGTGATTAAAAAAATAAATACAATGTATAGTTTTTGTCTCTCTACAATTTTATGATAGTATAGATTTTGTACATTTGTACCACTCATTTCCATAGTTCTTAAGATATTTTTTTGCTTTGGACGAATTAACAATCTGTATGTACAGCCGCTATATATTTGTATATGCCTCGTGGCACTATCTATATACGAGGGTAGTTTGGCAACTCAATGACTTTATGGTTGAATAAAAACTTTTTAATTATTTTTTTTGTCTCAAATTTGGAAACTCGTTACGAAGCGCATGCCATTCTTTTTTCAAATTTGGCGCGAAAACAAGCTTTTTAGAAACAAAAAAGTTAGGAGACTTCTAAGCATTCTTTGAAAATGGGGAAAAGCGAGTTTCAAGTGATTAAACACTATTTTTTACGTGGTAAAACTATTAAGCAGACCGAAGACAAATTGAAAAAGTATTATGGTGATTCTGCGCCTTCTCATGGGATTGTACATAAGTGGTTCATTGTGTTTCGGTGTGGACGTACTACCACTAATGATGCGGAGCGCCCAGGAAGGCTAATTGAGGTCACTACGGAGGGCATGGTTAATAAAATACATGATATTGTTTTGGCAGACCGTCGAGTGAAGATACGCGAAATAAGTGATGCTGTGCACATCTCGACTGAACGAGTTTTTTATAGGTATTTTGCATGATATTCTGGGCATGAAAAAGCTTTCTGCAAGATGGGTGCCGCGTTTAGTAACAGTCGACCAGAAATGAAATCGTATAACAGCTTCTGAGGAATGCCTAGCCATGTATAATCGCAATCCGAGTGAGTTTATGCGTCGGTACATAACAGTTGACGAAACGTGGGTCCATCATTATAGACCAGAGACTAAGCAACAGTCGACGCAATGGACTTCTACCGGGGAACGAAGATTTCATAAGAATACCACCACACCATCTTATCCTGTGGGTGTCGTAAAAAGCGACTATGGGGTTTGCCGGAAGATGGGCAGCAGCGTCGCCAACCCGTCTGCCAAGCGTGACGATTATGGCAAAACCCCCCGAATGAGTACACAACACAAACCCGAACCGATTGTTGTGGCAATCATTGAGGGAAGCCTCTGCCCAGCAGTGGACGTTTTTCGGCTGAGATGATTGCAGAAAGAGGACTTACCAACTTCTTTTTAATTCTTGATTGGCTGAATTAAATATGTCAGCTACGCCATGGACCTGGTTGATGCTGAGGAATTTGTCGGTCTAAATTAATGTAATCTTAGGATTTTCATAAGGTGACTCCAGTTCAATATCCGTCATTACTACAATACGAGTAAATTGATAAAATGATTAAAATATAATAAAAACTTATCAATATATACAGCTACAGTAAGAAGTACACTATTTATAAAATAAATATATATGACCAAACTAAACATTGCCGCGCGTTTTAACTTCCCGCCAAAAAAAAAATTAAGTGTCGATTGCACACATGAATAATAATTATAGGTATATACATACATACACCGAAACTTTGCGGAACATAAAAAAGGTCGAATCTCCTCTAGTTTCTGTAACATTGCTGGCTAGTTTATAATTCGTTTTATTTTAGAACGAATTATTTCATATTGAGAAAATTGAACGGCACCCATCATGATTTAATTTTATTCAAACTTGCATAATTTTGAGCGCATTTCCCCTAATTAAATGGTTTAATTTTAAATAGGAAACGAAGTAGAAATACAAGATTTTAAAAATGAACCTTATTTTTAACAATTTTGGGCCGTTTTATGTTTCGCTAAGTCTGCCAGTGTATGTAGTTATCACGCGTACATAGGCACTAATTGTCTATCGTACACTGCCACACATAAAAGCACTTCATTCTAGATTGGAAGCCACTTTAATCCGCTTACGATAGTTACGATATTCATGCCTTTGAAATGATGAGAGTCCAAGGGAATCGAATCGAAATAGTACACTCGTCAACAAAAGTAGAACGAAATTGGTTTTTTCTTTTTTCAAAGTCTAGTATCTCATTTTTATCGATATGTCTATATAGATAGATAAAACAAAAACAAAACAAACAATATATCTATATATATATATATATATTGTTTGTTAAATCTAAGGGTAGTATGACTGATATAATAAAAAATTATAGTATTAACAACATTTAATAATATACCTGTACCAAAAATCACATGATTGTCTTATACTACAACCATGAAACTTATGGACTCTTCGCTGATCAGTGAACTTTGATAACATTGTACCTAGCGCAAGTGGAGGTTTGGCAATCGCGCGACCGGTGGGCTACTTTTGATCATCAACAAAGTAGGTACAACAGCAGCCAACAGGCGTAAACAAAATTACCGTCTTTTCATCATACGTTCTCCGGGCTTAGGACCGCCAAAATACCTAAACCTACTAGAAAACTGTGTTAACATTGCTTAGGTAATGTAATGTAGTACTTTAGTAGGTAAGAACACAATTATTTTATGCATTTAAGTATTTTGGGCGTATTTAAAAAAGTAAGAATCATCTTATTTTACACGTGATTAAAAATTCACTAAAATGACACTCCCTGTCCTTGACGAAATCCTTTTTGCAGATGATGTACAAATTTATTCACATGGTTTTTGCTTTACAGTATTCTGTTTAATCCTACAGCCCCCTTTTACCTTAAAGAACGCTTTGAGTTCCTTAATGACGCAAATTCGAGATTCTTGAGATTGTCGAAGAATCTGAGATTGATGAATGCATTCTACCAAATTTTGTGATATAGCCCATTCCCGTGATATAGTCCTTTAATCTACGAGATTAACATAAATAAGTTGACTGACTGGTAGAAAATACCTCGTGGCATTAAGCCAGTCCACCAGGTACCATCAATATAGTACAATAATATATATTATTAAGCAAGCAAGCAAGCCCTCTTAACCCCATCTCCTCCCATGGGTGTCGTAAAAGTCGACTAAGGGATTAGCCGGAGGATGGGCAGCAGCGTCCTTCGAGTACATTAACAACTCAACTGCGATCGCCAACCCGCCTGCCAAGCGTGGCGATTATGGCAAAACCCCCCAATGAGCCCACAACACATCCATATCGGTGGTTGTGGTGATCTTTGCGGGAGGCCTGTGTCCAGCAGTGGACTTCATTTGGCCGATATGATATGATGAAGCAAGTCTTTAACCAGTGTGTGTTACCAGTGATGACATATGGAACAGAGACGTGGTCACTCACAATAGGCCTCATAAGAAAGCTCAAGGTCACTCAGCGAGCTATGGAGAGAGCTATGCTTGGTATTTCTCTACGAGATCGAATCAGAAAGAGAATGAGGAGATCCGTAGAAGAACTAAAGTTGTCGACATAGCTGAAAGGATTAGTAAACTGAAGTGGCAATGGGCAGGGCACATTGCTCGTAGAACTGATGGCCGCTGGGGCACAAAGGTTCTAGAATGGAGACCGCGCACCGGAAAACGCAGCGTGGGATGATCTCCAACGAGGTGGACAGACGACCTGGTGCAGGTAGCTGGGAGTCGTTGGAGGAGAGCGGCGTGTGACCGCTCGTTGTAGAAATCTAAGGGGGAGGCCTTTGTTCAGCAGTGGACACCCTGTGGCTGACATGATGATGATACATATACAATAAATATTATTATATTAGATACATATAAATATACAAGCAAATACAAGAAGTAAAGAAGAAACTATAGTGATAGATAATGTTCCTTGACTAGTCTTTTAATATTGCTAGGGATTTAGCACGTCTAATTGTCACTGGCAACACATTCCATAAGCGGGCAGCCTGGACTGTAAAAGATTTTCTTACGTAATTAGTAGTATTGGCGTTTTCAACGTCAAATTCTCTGATGACCTTAAGGATCTCGAATGTGTGTTATGAAGGAACTTGAAACGTTCTTTAAGATACCAGGAAGTAGATGGATTATACAGGATACTGTATAGAAGACAAAGAATATGAGTATTCTGACGAAGGCGTATAGGAAGCCACTTGAGCTTAGTACGATACTCTGACACATGATCATATTTGCGTAAGCCAAATATAAATCATATATAAATCATATAAATTTTGGAGTCGCTCAAGTTTATCAAGTTGTTCCTCTGTGATATCAAGATAGCTGGGTATCGGCGTAGTCAAGAATCGGATGAAGAAGCGATTGTGCAAGCGCAATTTTGATGGAACTTGGCAGAAGGTTACGTAGACTTCGTAAAGACCCCACAGATGCGAATAATTTACGACTGACTTCCTGTATTTGAAGTCACCAGCACAAGGTTTTGTTTATATATTTTCAGGTTCTTAACTTTGTCACTTACAGGAATGATGGTGCTATTAAAAAGAACCGGTTGTAAACGGGTCCAATCATTCTAGAGCCGCCAACAACATTGACCTGGGTCTTCAAAGAATTCACCGTAAGTCCATTGGCTAATTTGTTTGAGATCACTATGTGTGATGTTCACTGCTTCTGACAGCTTATCTGGCGGTGCATGGGTTTAAATTTGGAGGTCATCTGCATAAAGGTGGTAGGATGAACGAAGTCTATTACAGATAATATTTATAAATACGGCGTAGAGTAACGGAGATAAAACGCCACCCTGAGGTACGCCAGCAAACAAATTGCATCAGGAAGAAAAGGTTTCTTTAATGCAAACACACTGCCGACGCTAGTCTGTAGTCTGCAGACATACATATTATTTTTAATTCACAGTGAAATGCCAGCTTTCATTACTCGAATAATATACTCAACTATTTACGTTCGCCACTGAAAGCTGTGAAGCGTTTGTATTAGTAGCGAGTAGTCGACACATTAAAAAAATAGTGACTCATCAGTGCAACTGCAAAGTAAAGGCGTACAACTGGTCAATGTGAACGCGGCTTTCAATTTACTATGATCTAATAGGTCACGGGCCGTGTGTAAGCTGAGTGACAACGATGAGTCACTATTTTCTTGACGCGAATAGACTATAGACGGCATGTACCGCATCATCATATCGGCCATTTATACGTCCACTGCTGAACAAAGGCCTACCCCATAGATTTTCACAACTGAGTCATCATTTTGGGGGGTATTTGCCATTACTCACCACGCTTGGCAGGCGGGTTGGTGAGCGCAGTATGGCTACCGTATCACAGAAGGGACGCTGCTGCCCATCTCTCTGGTTTAGTTTCCCTTAGTCGCCTTTTACGACATCTACGGGAGGAGGTGGAGTGGTGCTATATTCTTAATCCGGACACCACACGTACACAATGTACCGCATATTTATCTATAATAAATGTGTAGCAAAAATATCAATACAACTAAATATGAAGAGAATATTTTCAAGAATATAAGTGTATTCTAAAAACTAACTACATTTATCTATGTAATTAAACAATATCATAAATTAAATCTGTGTAAATAGAACTTCAGATCTGTCTATTATCATCTTTTTTGCTTCGGGGAAGAACGGTAATATGTCGATCCACGAATCCAAGCTGAGTGTTAAAATGCTCACCTGTAATCAAAAAAATGTGATTGATTATATTTACGTAAATAAATATATATGTAAAGGAGAAGATTAAAGCTTTTGATGGCTTATATCGGCAATAATATTATATTTGATTACAACTACTTCAGCGCCGCGAGTTCTAGCAATTGTAGACACACTACTTTGATTGAACATAAACTTGCTGATACTGATAATAATAGATCTGGGATACTTGGGCTCGTGGGTGATTGCAATGAGATTGAATCAAACATATGAAGTCTTCATCTCAACTCTGTTGGTGAAACAATGCGAGTTGCATTAGTTTTTGCTTGCAAATATTTATGCCCGAAACAGAACAGCTCATGTGTGATCTCTGTAAAGTCAAACTATACGATACCTTGGTCTCTGCTCTGTAGGAGAAGCAGTGCGAGATACCCCTGTTCATGCCCTGCAGTATGCCGAACACGTCACCGGGACCGAGTAGCTCGTGTGTGATCTCCGTGAGGTCTGCTCGCACCGATACAACCGAGACTGTCCCAGTTGCTACCCAGTACATACGCGCCTCGCTGTCACCTGCTACCACTATGTAGTTACCTAAAAGTCAAACTATCATTAAAAACCTATTTTGGGTACTTATGCACTCAGACGACGTCGTTTCTTCCGTTTTTCGATATTATTTAATTCATTTAGCACCCATTGTAATGCCACTATAATTATAGTTTCCATCTCATACAATATTTTTACACCGCCAGGGATAATCCGAGAATACATTTTTGTAGTGAAGGCATAGAGAGTGCTCGGTTACTTTTAGATACAAATTCTCTAAAGAGCCTCTACGTGTTGGTCCCATGTCCCCGCATAAGCCTATCAAAATACCGGGATCCCTCTTACAGGGGTTTCTAACCCGTGAATAGAGAGACATAATTATAATAATCATTTACTTGTAAGAATGTAGTATTACATAGTTTGGTGTTTCATTAATATAAGTAGCTCAATACATTCTACCCCAGTTAATGGCGTACAAATATATATCAATATAAATTGTGCAGCTGAAATAAATTATACCAATCACTCAAAGTGCCGTGTGGTGCCGGCTTACGTGCCGTGTGGTGCCGGCTTACGTGCCGTGTGGTGCCGGCTTAGAATACCACCACCCCACCACATCCCGTGGGTGTCATAAAAGGCGACTATGGGATTAGCCGGAGGATGGGCAGCAGCATCCTTCGAGTACATTTATAACTCAACTGCGATCGCCAACCCGTCTGCCAAGCGTGGCGATTATGGCAAAAACCCCCCAATGAGCAAACAACACAAAACCACACCGGTCGTTGCGGCAATCTGTGGGGGAGGCTTCTGTTCAGCAGTGGACGATTTTAAGCTGAAATGGAATGGAATGAATCACTCAAATAAATGATCAAATCATTCATTTACTTGCATAAATAACAATTTAATGTAATTAAACAATGTCAATATTTAACATTATATGTCAATGTATTATGTACAGTTTACAGAGATAAGTGTCACATGCACAAACACCCAGACCCAAATTAACTATCTGTAGATCATACAAATAATAGTTCCATATTATATGTTGTACGGGGATCGAACCCGTGACACGCGTAGGAAGCCAATTGCTTAGGCGCTGCGCCAACCGTGCCGTCGAATCGATCGCCGTCATATTCGTTTCGGTTAAGCTTTCTTGGGTCAGAATACATGCTGTATTACTCTGACAGCTTTGCAAGTCCCATATTATTATATCCCTTTAAGCATGATTACTTATATTAAGTCTAGAGCCGTATTTAAAGACAACAGTAAATTTTCTCTTTTGAGCGATAACTCTCAAATAGCTGCCAATAAGTTATCTTCTTTGGTTATTATTCAAATAACATCTCAAGAGTCATCAAAGTGATCTTAAGTTCTTACTGCATGAGAATGATCTATTAACTCGAGCTGTAGACTCCACCACTATTCAATTAAAGTCAAAGCTTACGACACGGTTGTTGCAGTGGCTGAGACAGTCGGCTGCTGCGCTCTAGGTTTCGGTTCGATTCCCGCACGGAACAAAAAAATATTTGTATGATCTGCAGGTAGTTGTTCCAGGCCTGGGTGTTATTGTGTGCGGAATTTGACACAGGAGGACACACTCCATGATACAGGAGAAATCCTAGAAAGATGTAAAAAAAAGACCGGTCGTTGTGGCGATCTTTGGTGGAAGCTTGTGTCCAGCAGTGGTCTTTATTCGGCTGAAATTATGATGAATATTAGGTGTTAGATACAAAATATGGATTAGAAAAATAATAATACTAATTGCAAGAACACGCTAAAACATATAGTCAAAATATCCACCGAAGTTAGTATTTTGATGATATGTTTTCTAGACATCAGTGGTCGGAAATTCCCAGTTCCCAATTTATGATATTTGGCCCCATTTTGATGTAATGGGGACGAAGCATATGACCATACCATGCATTGAAATCTTCGACTAAAGTACAAAATTGAAAATCGGTCCACAGCGTCGCTTTTGGAAAGTGTGTCAGGATTTTAGGTGTCATGCACCAATTCGAATAAGATATATTTAGAATAAAAGATTTTAAAAAAGAATAAAAGTACCTGCTGTATCTATATGCACTTGTGTACCATTTATGATTTTTTATATTGCCCGGTGGAAATACATAATGTACTTCCTCCACCCAGGTGTGGAACGGAAGAGCATGCCTTATTACCATTACATAAATAATCAAACAAAACTAGACTAAGTATGCTAGGCACTCCTAGTACTTTTTTTATATTTTTTATAACAAAAGTTTATTCTACGATTTCTCCTGTGTCGTGTCGTTACACTTCAACATGACAAACACAAAAATTCGTTCCGTTTAGGAATCTATACCTCGACACATAGTGCAGAAGTTGATTGACTAACCACCGCGCGAAACTGTCATCAAGTTCATATTAATTAACAAGTGTAAATTGGACAGTCTTATCGCACAAGGCGATATTTCCAAGTCTACCTTTGAATGGACTGAAAGAACGGAGTGACATTGTACGATTTATAGAAATAGAACATAAATCACTCGATCAACAGTTTAGCGCCTTAGTGATGATTTTTATTCTGGAATTTAGCGAAAGGCATATTTAGAAGAGAGCACTGGCATTGCCGTCGTATAGATTCGTGTATGATTTAATAACCATTATGCTGTTTATTGGCAGTGGATCTATGTCGTGGTAGCACGAAACTTTACGGACTCACTAACCTGACACGTACCAATGTGTTTTTGATGTTTCATATTATGTTTCCACTTACTTTGTGAATTTTTCTTTTTTTTTAAAACCTTGCCTCACTCTAGGATTTCTCCTGTGTCGTGGGTGCATTTACAAACACAAATTCCACACACAATACACTCAGACCCGGAACAACTATCTGCAGATCGCACAAATAATTGTTTCGTGCGGGTATCGAACCCACGACCCCGTGCGCAACAGCCGACTGTGTTAGCTATTGCACCAACCGTGCCGTCAAATTTATGACACCACTGTCTGATCAATGGTCTGAATTCGCAAACACGCAGTGAGCAAGTGTGGTGATCAATGTTTGTTACCTCTCTGTATGAGAAGAGGCCTTTTCCCGGCAATTGGACAGTTACAGGCTGATATTTTTATTAATAATGGTTCATAATTATCTAGCCAGTGTAAAACTAACTAAAATACAGGGGTAGGTACATACAAAAAGTATTTTATAAGAGTTACCTGGGAAGAAAATAGTGTAATCTAAAGAAACTGTCAGCTGTCGTATGAAGGATTCTCCAGTGTCCGCGAAGATGTAGCAGTTCCTCAAGTGATGGCCGAACATTGCCGACATCAGATCACAGCGTCTCACGTATGGCGTTTGGGATAACAAGACTGGCAACTGAAATGTTTTAATGATTATTGACTTGGTGGTGATGGTTAATAACATGTTCTTATTCATTCATACTTCAGTTGTTATCAATAAGATGGGTAGCAGCGTCCTCATGTGTGCTAATAACAACGTCCTGCGATCATCAGTCCACCAGTCAAGCGTGTTAATTGTGGCAATCTATACCTATAACCGCTCACTGTAGCGATAATTGGGAGCTTCTTCAGCAATGGTGTTTACGGTATTTTTATGGCCTCTCGCGTGTATCTCAGGGAGATGTCACTGCTTGACTGGGCAATCTGGCGAAGCTAAAAATACCTCCAGTCAGGCATAAATACTTACAAACTAAGCAACTGCAGCTAAGGGTACCCCGCGAGCTTGAATCTGGGCTTAGGACATTGCTAGGAGATCAAACTAGGGACAGCTGAAATGGTATTATTTAAAATTAAATTATGTAAAAAATATTGTTAGCACTGGGTACCTGTCGTCCACGCTCTGTTACCCAAAGTTGCTGAACGTACTTCCAAAACTTCTTTAATTGGTAGTCTATAACAATAAATTAATGTTGTAGGTAACATTACTAATTTCTTAAAAGTAAAAGATGATCACACATGATGGCCTGTAATGAGTCTTTAAGATAATAAGGTGTGGATAATACTTCCTTTTTCATCTTCGGACTAAATCATTGACAAATATATAAACGAACTTGCTGTGGCTGCGGTTCTGCACGCATGAGATTTCATTCCGAGACTTTACATGACAATATCAAAACCATTCAGGCGTTTTTGTTGGTTACATATACAAATATGAAGTTGAATGAGTTCGGTATGATTACATCCACATGGTTCCCGGCAAAGAATAGACCAGCTTTCTCCAACCATGGTCGTAAAAGGTGCCTGAGGATATCAAGAGGGTGGGCACTGTGGGCAGCAGCATCCTCCCGTGTGCTAATAACAACATACCGCGACCACCAATCCGCCTGCCAAGCGTGATCATAATATCAATGTCCCCTATGACGGCTCAATGCATTGATAATTGGAACGCCCATGTTCAGCAGTGAACGTTAACGGGCTGACGTGTGCTGTGAACAAATGACACACGGCTGAAACGCCAGTCGCCACGCAATATGAAAGACTCTCTCAACTGTTAGAGACGCTAGCTTAAATATTGAGTTATTGATTGATTATTCGAGTAGTCAGCCGCTACCAATAATTAATAAAAAAAACACGTTTTTGAAGATAACCGGACTAAAAAGTAGAAAATAATTTTCAATAAGTTTAAAATAAGAAAGGAGTAAATCAAAATTATTATTTTTAATTGTATAAGACGTAGGGTGCTTGCTCTATAAGATATTTTAATGATGATGCTACTTTTATAAATATTCACATAAATATTTACAACAATTGACATCAAGCACCCCACGCATTTTTATCATTTTTTTTTTGTTTATCACTCTATTCTTATTTTAAACTCATTGAAAATTATTTTCTACTTTGTAGTTCAGTTACCTACAAAAGCATGATTTTTTAGTTTTTTAAACTATTATTTATATTCAATTTTTAGTGCGGCGAACTACAAAAACGTGTTTTTTTTTGTGAACGAAGTTGCATTGTCATCTGTCCTTGATAAGTGTGCGTAGTTTCAAATCAATCCGATGTTTTGAAGGGGTGAAAATCTAGTTAAAAAATTCCGTTAGATACATACCAAGCTAAAAAAAGCGTGTTAAAAATATAAATACTTCGATTAAAATATATACATACTTGACAATCCCTGATTCTTTAGCATATCAATAAGCTCCCTCGTAACTTTCTCATAAGCTGTCAACGCATATTTTGAAGAGTACGCAAGTTGGATAGAGGCCGCTACTACGATGGCAGCCAACATTTTTCCACACACTAGTACGATAGCTATGATGGTCATAGGCAGGATCTCGTCGATAATAAACTCGTCGCCGCCCGTAGTGGTCAGCTGAGCGACGATTACGTAAAACGACGTGACGTAATCCCAACGAAGCTGTGGCGTTTCTCTTTAGAAGAAAAACATTTTCGATTTAACCCAACCAAACCACGCGGAGAATCTGATATTAATTGATACGAGATTATCTTATTTCTTCTGGGGTGCTTTCTGGTGCCAACAGGTTACAGAGTTAGGTTCCAATATATTGCAGTTATCGCTTGAATGTAGGTATAATTATGCCGTGTTGCCGTGTGGTGCCGGCTCAGAATACCACCACCCCATCTCCTCCCGTGGGTGTCGTACAAGTCGACTAAGGGATTAGCCGGAAGATGGGCAGCAGCGTCCTTCAAGTACATTAAAAACTCAATTGCGATCGCCAACCCGTCTGCCAAGCGCGGCGATTATGACAAAACCCCCCAATGAGCCCACAACACACCCATATCGGTCGTTGTGGTGATCTTTGGGGGAGGCCTGTGTCCAGCAGTGGACTTCACTCGGCCGAAATTGTATGCCACTAACACGTTATGATGTTTAATTCGCAGTCATTCTTGAGATGTATTGTTATTATTATTGTTTGACTGATCGGTGAAGTTACGGTCATTGCCACCAGCTCTAGCTGAATCATTTCTACAACTAAAATTATCATAATTACTGATCCATATGAAAATGATACTTACTCATCTATGAGATGTACCTTGAGTGTTCGTATGACGCTGATTGGAGCGGTCCCGATCATACACATCAGCCATAAGCACGAGAATGTGTGAATCATTACCACTACCATGATTATTGTCATCGCCACCTGCGCAGGATTTATCAATTATGGAATAGTAATCAGTATTTAGTGTGACCGGATTAAGAATCTCTCTCCGTATCCTCTCGTGGATGTCGTAAAAAGCGATTAAGAGACTCTTAACCACAGATGGGCAGCAGCGTTCCGTCTTTGGAACAGTAGACATACTGCACTCACCAACCCGCCTGCCAAGCGTGGTGAGTACTAGCAAATTGCCCTCAAAATTACTATTGTGAAAAGTTTTTTTTTAGAAAACGTTGCCAGTGTCTAATCGCTAGCCGTGTGCTTTAGACGTGTTAATCGTATGCTTATTATCGGTTTGTAAACTACATCCGCATAAGTATATCAACACGAGTTACTAACAGTAGTGACCCGCGCGTGTGCGTTTGCCGATTGCTAGCCAAAGTATAGATAGGGATAATGTACCTTGTGGCGATATGAGCGAAGACTCAATGCAGAGTGATGCGTCCCAACAAATACTTAGCGATATGGACGGTAGAACTCGAAGCGAAGAGGACGTAACAAAAAATATTGAAAGTCAACAACTTAATACAGAGATAGACATGAATGAAGAAATGAATTGTGAAGAAGAACAAGAAATGAATGCAGATACGAGGGCATGGACAGTAGTGGGAACTCAGAAAAAACAAAGGATTAACAAAATTGATATTTGTATATCTAGTAATGATAAATTACCGAAGCAGTTCGCTTTGGCGAAAATGTTTAAAGCTCAAGGGATCTCAGGAATTAATTGCGTGAAATATACGAATCCGTTTAAAGTCATAGTCAGCTTTGCTGATGATACAAGTTCCGAAAAGTTACTAAATTGTCAGAATTTTCTGAATTTGGGTTGGAGAATATTAACACCTTGGGAAGTTAATGTGTCCTATGGAATTATAAAAGATATTGACATTGGATTGACCGATTCGGAGTTACTAGAAAGTATAACATGTAACGGGACTGAAGTACTTTCAGTCAAGAGATTAAACCGCAGAGATTATGAGTCGGGATGGCAAGAAAGTGAATCAGTGCGACTTTCTTTTAAAGGGGGCTTTCTTCCTGTATATGTATATATGCATAACCTACGCGTCAAAGTGGAACGTTATGTATTTCCCGTTACACAATGTTCGAGATGCTGGCGCTTTGGACATACAGTAAAATTATGTCCTTCTAATAAGGTTGTTTGTCCTAAATGTGGTGGATATCACGCAAATTGTGAGGCCACTTCGTATAAGTGTACTAATTGTCATGGAAAACATATGGCTTTAATAAGAACTTGCCCGATATACTTAAAGGAAAGAAAAATTCGAGAACTTATGTCTCAATATAATTGCTCATATCGACGTGCACTAACAATGTACGCCCCGCCTTTTACTCTAAGTCGTAATGAACAAACTACCATGATCAACCGACAAATAAATAGCTCTCAACCCCATGTCAGTAGCTCACCAATACTTCCTACAAGATATTCGTATATTACAGCATCGAACAAAATACCTAAAACAAATAAAAATAAGGTAAAAAAACGGAAGAAACATCGGGCAACGAATCAGTCCACAACGAATGAATCATCGCAGTCAGACGTACATCCAACTATGACGGACAACTTGGAGAGTGGGGCGGCGCGGGCGGAGTCGTGTGCTGCACCGGGGGACGACGGTGCGGGCGCAGCTACGACTACGAAGACAGATCGCGCACAGTCTAGGACGCAACGCGCTGAGGCGAGGTCAAACAATAATAATGATGATACTCACTCGGACAACTCCGATTTGTATGACGCGCCTCGTATTAACTTAGGATCTAAGAATATCCCGTTCTACGTTTTTCTGAATAAGTTGAGTCGAGTTATGTTTTCTAGCAAAGATTCATGGAGCTTTAAAATTGAAAAATCATTTAGAATGTTTACCCAGTGGTTTATATCTTATATAGTAAGTAGTTTTGCGGACTTATCTGTATTTAAAAAGGTGTTCAGTTTGATTTCCGATGCTAATAATGAATAGTTACAGTACTATCAGAGATAGAAACGTTAAAATAAATATATTGCAATGGAATGCGCAAAGCTTGCGACCGAAAAAACAGGCATTTGAATGTTTGTTATACCAAGAAAAAATACATATAGCCGTAGTAAGTGAAACCTGGTTGGACCCGGAAAGAGATTTAAGGATTAGCAATTATAATGTGTTCAGAGAAGATCGGGATGATAATTACGGTGGGATTGCTATATTAACACACATATCGATTAGGGCACAATTAGGTCAGATCACAAATAACAACTCTAATATTCAAGCCTTGTGTATAAACATTTTTAATTGTAATCATATACATAATGTCGTCGCTATTTACTGCCCGCAATGGGTTCACACTAGTTTTCGGGATTGGGATACAATTTTTTCACAGTTTTCGAAGAAATGTTTGATCCTTGGAGATTTTAATGCTCATCATTCCAACTGGTCACATAAAACAGACGCAAGAGGGTCTCAAATTTACGATTCTTTATGTGAAAATAATATGTCTACGCTTAATGACGGTAGGTACACTCGTATTAAGTGGGTAATGAATAGTTTGCAACAAAGCAGCCCTGATATTTCTATGGCCACTTCCGATATTGCACACATTTTAAATTGGCAGGTCACAAATGAGTCGTTAGGGAGTGATCACTTAGTAATAAGGATTTCCGTGGCTATGACATTTTCTACTACATTTTATAAAAAAAAGAACTTTAAATTAGCAAACTGGAAAGATTATAGTAAATATTTAGAAGATATGTTTTTAAACTTCCATTATTACGATGATCCTCAAATATCCTACAACGAGTTTATTGATTATTTAAATAAAGCCGCCGACAAGTACATCCCCAAAATAAAATTTTGTTTGGATCCTACTTGTAAATTTAAACCAAAACCATACTGGAACCCTCAGCTGTCTCGAACTGTCGCTAGAAGAAGACTGGCATTAGCTAAATTCAGGAATAATCCTATCCCTACAAACTTAGATATTTTGAACGAGTGCAATAGGGAATCTCAGAGACTTATAAGGGAAGCTGCAAATAAAAACTGGCATCAATTCTGTGATTCGATGAACGAAGTCTCTTCTCCTGCAGATATGTGGAAGAAAATGCGATGGCTAAAAGGTTATAGATCCCAGAAAACCCATGTAGATGAAAGTCAAGCCCAATGTTTACTAAATTCCATATGTCCTGCATTTGTACTTCCTGCACAACCAGTTTTTACCTCCAACAACCAAAAATTAGAATTACCTATTCTTATGCATGAACTCGAGGTGTGTATTAAGTCGAAAGACACGGCTCCAGGTCATGATGACATTTCATTTTCAATGATCAAACACCTTCCACCAGCAGGAAAAAATGTTCTCCTTTATTTTTATAATTGCTTTTTATCCTCGGGCTTTATTCCATCACAGTGGAGAGAAATAAGTGTGGTGCCGATTCCAAAGCAAGGACGTGACCCTTCTTTAATTTCTTCTCTTCGGCCAATTTCTCTTATCTCTTGCGTCTGTAAAATTCTGCATTCAATTATAAACAAAAGGCTGGAGTGGTTTTTTGAGAGTAGTTATATTTTTTCAGAGGAAACTGTCGGTTTTAGAAAATCTAAATCTTGTGTAGATAGTTTGTCACGTCTGGTTTCCAGAATTCAGTCGGGTTTCTCGAAGAATCTTAATACTGTTGCGTGCTTCCTTGACATAGACAATGCCTACAATAATGTTGATATAAAAAAACTTTTATTAATTTTAGATAAATTAGGTGTTGGATCCAAAATATGTATTTATTTGTGGAATTTTCTTAGCTTGAGATTTCTCAAAATCAAATTAGATAACTTGGACGTTACTAGATGTACGGCTCGTGGCTTGGCTCAAGGTGACCCTTTATCTCCTTTGTTATTTAATGTAGTAACATATGAAATATGTTTTTCAATTGATAATTCATATGTCTCTCAGTATGCCGATGATTTTGTTATATATGTTGTAGATAAAAATATTGAGTACGCTAGCAATTTGCTTCAATCCTCCATTAACATAATGGTTAAATTATTAGAAGATATAGGTTTAAACGTCTCGCCCTCTAAAAGTAAGATTTGTGTTTTTAAGAAAAGTCCAAACAGATCCCAATTTAATATTACGATTAATGACGTACCGCTACAAGAGGTAATCAATGTAAAATATTTAGGACTTTGGCTTGACCGGTCTTTGAGGTGGGGAAAGCATATCAAAGAGATTTCTGAAAAAACGCTTAAATTTTTAAATATTTTTAAGGTTTTAGTTGGTCCAGGATGGGGGGTCCACCCTAAACATCTTCGTCGGTTATATATTGCAATTATAAGAAGTCGTTTAGACTATGGTAACTTTTTGTTTGATAACTGTTGTAAATCAAACTTGTTTAGGTTAGATAAGTTACAAAACCAAGCTATGCGCATTATAGGAGGATACGTTAAAAGCACCCCTATCCATGTTATGGAGAGCGACCTCTGTCTACAACCATTACGTATACGCAGAATGCATTTAGCGGGTAAATTTTGGCTTAAATCCAAGTCTTTAACTAATAACCCTACTGTTTCAGTGTTAAACGAATTAAATTCTCTAGTGGATCAAAGATATTGGAGACGTAAAAAGATTCCTACACTTGTAACTATTCACAACGAGTTCCAAGACATGGTAATTCATCATAATGAACAAACAGAAATGTATACATTAAAATATTGGATGAGCTACTACAACATCACAGATATCGTTAAACCACAAATAGATATTTTAACTACTCCTAAGAGATTTTTTAACGTTATCAACTTACGAAATAATTGCATTAACTACCTTGAAAGTCAATATACAGGATATTTTCAAATTTATACTGATGGATCTAAAGTAAACAATAATTCCATGGGACTGGCATTTTATGACCCTCAATCTGACATATTTATGAAATTTAAGATTTATAATAATATATCGATTATGTATTTAGAACTTCTAGCAATTTATGAAGCATTGTCATATTTAGAATCAATCAATTTTAATAATTTTGTAGTTTTGACTGACTCTAAAAGTTCACTCCAACATTTAGCTCGATGCACCTCTGGTTTCAGAGGCACACCGATTGCTTACCATATAATAGACACCCTATACAGATTGAGGGCCCACTCGAAAAATATCATCCTTCAGTGGATCCCATCCCATATTGGTTTAGCAGGTAACGAAAGGGTAGATCATTTGGCTAGACTAGCTTCAAGTGACGGTGTACCATTAAACATATCCCCGTTTCATTCAGATTGCATGCGACACGTAAAGGAACACTGTTTTATAAACTGGAAGGAGCACTTTGATCAGAGATCCCTGGAGAAGGGGGTGTGGTATAAAACTATACAGGGACAACCATGGAAATCACCTTGGTTTGATTCATGTTGTTGGGCAAGATCGGAAATTGTTACAGCTCTCAGACTTCGTTCGGGACATATTCCCCTTAACAGGTTTGCATTTCTTATGAAAAAAGTTCCCTCCCCCAATTGCACCGAATGTGGTAAAGTAGAGGACGCTCTCCATATTATGGTGGAGTGTGTGCGGAACGAAGATCTCAGAGCTGAGCTACTCTTAAATCAGGGTATTGATGTTAAACAGGTTGGAAGTTGTAACAGCATTTTGGCATATCCTCTTTCAGAAAGTGCAAGAGCACTGTATAGACTTGTATGGATCGGTATGCGTAGACGGTAATTTACATTATTATAGCTAATAGGTATAGATTTTAAAGGTATTTATATTATAAGATAGCCTTACGGAGCGACTTCGTCTTGTTGACCAAGCTCCTTAAATAAAGAATAAAAAAAAAAAAAAAAAAAAAAAAAAAAAAAAAAAACGTTGCCCTGCACTAGGATTTCTCTTGTGTCGTGGGTGCGTTTTACAGACACAAATTCCACACACAATACACCCAGACCTGCAACAACTACCTGCAGATCATACAAATATTTGTTCCTTTCGAACCCACGACTCGGAGCGCACCAGCCGACTGTATCAGCCCCTGCACCAACCGTGCCGTCACCAAGCTATTGAAGAGGCCTTTGTTCAGCAGTGGATGTTGACTGATATGGTGAATCAGTATTCAACTCTGCCTATTGTTGGCCGCTGCTAGACGTGGGGCTCTCTCAATGTACAACATGATAACCGGTTGTCTGGAAGAAATCGCTGCGAGCGATGGGACCGCCCATTGTGCTCATTGAGCACAATGGCGTTACCAGCTGTATCATAAAGTAGCGATGGGCGATTGTTACTGATCGAATTATTATATTGTTCCGTATATTGGATAAAATAACAATCGGTTTTGTTCGATTGTTGTTCATTACTATGCGCGGTTTACAATTGGTGATGTATTTTTGGCATAGTGCTTAACTACTAGTGAAGTTAAAAAAATAGACCGCAAACATTTTGACGACATTTTTCGACATCATATTGTCAAACGACCGACGACATGTTCAAGACTGAGAATTGTTATTTGGGGACGACGAGTAAATCGACAACCGGATACACGATTGCACAATTGACGCATTATTGAATTGTTTTCTCATAGTCCATTGCTACCATAAAGTGTCTATAGATATAATACACCTGTTTCTATGATTTTCCTATCCAGTCTAATAAAGATAAAATACAGTCACTTGAAAAAATCAATCAATCAATAAATAGTGTTACAATACATTTATTTATTTATACTTTTGTGCACAATGATGGTACACAAGGCGGACTTAATGCCATATGGCATTCTCTACCAGTCAACCTTTGGGTTAAAAAGAAATGCATCGAAAAGAGGCACAAAAAAAGGTATATTACAAAATTTTAATAATAAGATTAAATCTACATAGATACGGTCCAATACATAGGTTTAAAATATACTACATATACGAGGAGGGATCAAAAAGTAGTGAGAATGAGATAGAACATAGTGACTATTAATAACTTAATAATTTATTTTTCTACATAGTTTCCGAGTCTCTCTATACACCGAGTAGATATACCAACGCTTTTCCAAGGCTTCAATCCCTTTCACAAAAAAAGTTTTGTCTTAGTCCTGCAAAAAGCTCTCCACGGCATCCATCACCTCGTTATCGTCTTCGTACCTGTTTCCCCTTAAGTATTTTTTCAATTTGGGGAACAGATAAAAATCGCTAGCCGTCAGATCTGGTGAATAAGGGGGGTGGTCAACCAATTCGAAGCCAGCTTGCAGAATGGCAGCCATCGCAACAGCCGACCTGTGCGCGGGTGCGTTGTCGTGATGAAACAGCACGCCCCTTTCTTTTCTTTCTTCTTTTCCCCTTCAAGGTTTCCCTCTCCTTTTCTCTTTGATGGCATTCCTCAACTTGGGAATTAAATCTGTATAATATTATCCTGTAATAGTGGTTCCACGCTCCAGGTAACCAATCAACAATATCCCTTCTGAGTCCCAAAATATTGAGGCCATAGCCTTGCCACGACACGAAACTTCTTCGGGATCGGTGATGATGGCCGTTTCCATTGCGAAGATTGCTGTTTTGTCTCGGGATCAAAATGATGAACCCATGTTTCGTCCATTGTTACGAAACGAGACACAAGGTTTTATGAATCTTCTTGAAACTTGTCCAACAATATCTTCGAAATGTCAAGTCGATTTTGTTTCTGAATGTCGGTTAACATTCTCGGCACCCATCTTGCGGAGACTTTTCTCATATTTAAAGATTGTTTCGATATGGATTGAATACTTCCATATGAAATGCCCGTTTCTTGAATTAAGTATCGGATGGTAACTCTTCGATACAATTTTATCGACTGTCGTTCTCACTACTTTTTGATCCCTTCTAGTAATACGCGTACTATTTATCATTTTAACCATGCCCAGAAATGTCTATTAGGATTCCAGCGAATTCAAAAAGTATTCCCGAACTTAGCGTTTGAAAGAAAATTTACTTAAGCGCCAAGTATATCTTTTTATTAAGGGGCAGCTTGTTCCATATTTTGCATATTGAGACAGCAACGGATTTAGAAAGTAAAACTGTACGGTGAGAAGGAAGCTGAAGAATCAAATTCTCGGCAGCACGCAGATACGCACGTAAATCGTTACAGCGTTCAACCAGCTAAACTAAGAAGTCATGGAGGCGCAAACACCCTAAGATGTTTTTCAAAATATCATTACTCATAGCCAGTTAAATTCTCTGATCGGTATATGATTGGTTAGGTTATGTAACCCTAGGCGCGGTCAATCTATAGATGGGTAATCACATAGTGGTGTTTAAACTGAACGTTTTTGTACTTTAGAGGGCACGTGAAATAGCCGGTTGTTGTAAAGTAGACAGCAGGCGATAAAGCAAGTTGGAGGCCATTGGGTGACTTGAATAACTGTTACAAGGTTAGCCGCTATTAGAACGAAAAATAAAAAAGGAAGACTAAAAACTCTGCGCACGTAGGTTTACTTTAGAAATTAAATAGCTTATTCTGTTAGCTAAGCGGTAGAATGTGAAAAATACCTGTAAAATAGTTAGGTTATTGGTTAGCTCGCGGGATGTGCTCCGATAGAATTCAGCTAAGTACTTCAATCTAAATAGCTTGGTTACGCGTAGATAATGTATAGCCCTCACGGGATTGCTGTAAGTTATTAGGAGGATTATAAGGAGTATGTAATAGAATTATATTCAGTAAGTAATGTGCCGTGTGGTGTTAGGATAAGGAATATAGTAGCACCACATTATCTCCTCCCGTGCACGTCACCAGAGGGATGGGCTGCAACGTCCTATCTGTGGAACAGTAGCCATACCGCGCTCATCTACCCGCCTGACAAGCGTGGTGAGTACCGGCAAAGTGCCCCCAAAATGATGACACACTTGTGAAAATCATGGGGGAGGCCTTTGTTAAGCAGTGGACGTTCTTTGGCCGATATGATGATGATGATTAATAGAAATTGCGATCACTATAATTTACAGTATCATACATAGATGCAAATCCACAATAACAATAATATTAGCCAGTAACTGTCCCACTGCTGGGCAAATGTCTTGTCTTATTCAGTGGATGAACGAGCTTTGATCACAATGCTTGCTCACTGAGTGTTGGTGATTCAGAATTTCTCACGGTCTTTTACATTGTCTTGGAGCTAAGAAAGTACATATAACATTAAAAAACCACATTAGTACATGCCACGTTTTGAACCCGCACCCTGGTGCTTAAGAAGTGAGTCCGTCATCCATAATCCAATCCTGTTCAATTGGATCCGTTTAAAATAATGCAGCGCCCGTGTGGTGTCCGGATTAAGAATATAGCACCACTCCATCTCCTCCCGTGGATGTCGTAAAAGGCGACTAAGGGAATCTAAACCAGAGGGGTCGGCAGCAGCGTCCCTTCTGTGAAACGATAGCCATACTGCGCTCACCAACCCGCCTGCCAAGCGTGGTGAGTATTGGCAAATACCCCCCAAAATGATGACACAGTTGTGAAAATCTATGGGGGAGGCCTTTGTTCAGCAGTGGACGTATAAATGGCCGATATGAAAATAGTGCAGTTTTAGTAAAAATTTTAATTTATATATTAATAATTGACGGCCATTCAACAACATTGCATCGGTATAATACAATATACAGAAATTACTACAACTCACGGGAAGCAGAAGCCGATGAATTCCAGTGGAAAATTGACCAGTACATCTGTCCAAACCAACAGTTTGTGTTTGAAATATCTGTGACGACATTTGGGACCTTCTAAGATGAACTCTCCGTGTTTGTTAATGTAGCCCTATAAGTAATAATTAGTAATAAAGCGTAATTTATCACTTAACATTCTTTACTTCGCCCCACTTTAGGTTTGGTCCTGAAGCGTGGACACAGCTTACAGATATAAATCTCACATGCACAAATACCCAGACCCGAAACAACCACCTGTAGGCCGTACAAGTATTTGAACCATGTGGAGATCGACCCCAATGGAGAAGTTCAAACGCTTAGCCAGTGCGCCAAACATCTCAAAACAAAACTCACATGTGGCTACGACAGTGATGTCAAAATATATTAATACGCGATCATTTATAATTTTCAATTCGGATATGGAACGTTGACAGCAGACAGGGGTGGGTTTAGGATTATGTCCTCGATGCTCTAGGGTGGCACAATTCAAGAGGTCTAATTGCCCTACCAAATACAGTGACGTTAGGTATAGTTGCCCGATGATTCAGACATCGTCTCATTAAAGTAGACGTTCAAGCAAGTTCAACACGTTCGCCTACCCTTATTTAATTATAAAATTGTAAGTAAATACTTGTTAATTACAGTTTTGCGTCAGTACCTGATGCATAGAAAGATAAATTTTCCCGTAAAAGTAGATATCCAAGATGGCGTGTATCCAAAACAGCAAAAAGCAATCGTTCAGAGTCACCAGGTCATATAATCCTATTACGTAGTGGATAGTTACCATTGCACATGTAACGTAGCCATAGCTCTGTGAACGACAAAACGTACACATTTTATTGCGCGTACAGTATAATAACGCGTTCCGGGGTTTGTTGGACCTCCATGGCGGTGCAGTGCCGCCAGCATGTTCGCCGACCACAACACGGATGGCTTCCAGGCAGTGTTTTGCAAACGAATGGCCTCCCTGTAGTCTCGGATAAAGGGTAGCACCAAAACGCTTCTGAGCGTGGTCTAGGACTAAGTGGACAGTCAAACCCTGAGGCATTGGTCGCTCATGCATGTCCAAAATAATAATTATTTTAAATTTTACTAACATAAGTATCTACCTACTAACATAATATGGATGTATCAATTACTGTCTGTTTGGTCTGAAATAAATATTTTCAATTCATTTCAATTATACCTGTAACGATGCATAAAATCCACTATTGAAGAGTCATTCCGAAAAACAACATTTGCAGGTTATGTTATGTTAGTACATTAAGTTGCTCTTTTGTTTACTCATCATTATCTTCCTGCCCTGGCCCCAAGTCCCTGACCCAATATGTTAGTCATATTGCAAATGTGGCATCAATGTCGGCTCCAGTGCATTCGTACGCGAGTTTCTGGAGCCCCCTTGAGTGCCGAAGATGACCGCTCCCGTGGTTTTAGCCGATTCTTCTCTGGGGCGAAGGAAGTTCATAAAGAATTTCCACTGGCCCCTCCGCCCTTCTCTAGCGCGGTGGAAGTATTTCCATCGGGTGAACCAAAAACAGATGTTCATTAATAAAACTACTTAGAAAACATATGTCGTAACTGTACTTATATAAGTATATATTTAATAAAAATGACAAACAAGTACACACTTGATATGAATCTTCCTGTCCGCACAGGCATAAGTATGCGTAAGATGTAGGGACGCCATGTTTATAAGATGTTCATAATTGATACGTAAAAAACAGAAATATAAAAATTATTTATCTTGTTCTAAGGTACCTCTATTTCAAACAAATAACATAAATATCGTATACAATTGATAGCTTAACAACAAACGACGTCGCTTAGCTTTACGAGTTCATTTCACCACAAACCGCTGGATAAATAATTAATATTTGAAATAATTAATCTATAATTTCTCTGTGGTTATTATCGAATAGAACTCTTGACAATGTTATAATGATGAATTAAACAGAATGTTACTCCAACTAAACAAAATATCACAGTTATCCTGTTGGCAACGACTATATTATGCACATTACGTAACTAAAGTGTGTGCATATTATTCTAGGAAAGTGCTAGTAAGACTACTTGTGTGTTGTTCTACAACCTGAATTAAGAATTCTTCAAAACGAAGTTCTTATAGTGATACTTTAACAAAAAAAATACTAGAGTTTTTGTGAAGTAATGTACACTCCTTTGCCCTGCTTCCTACCCATATCTAAATAAATAAATAACATAGCACTCAGGAATTCAATCAATTAAACTTATATCAACATAGGAAATGCTGTTTTTTTAACTTAATTTAAACTATTAAAAGGTACTTATGAATAGTCAGGGTTTAGTTTCAGCGTTCCTATGTGTAATTTTCCAATAGAGACGAATGGTTACAAATTCCATAAACTTGGAATCTAGCTTACCTACTAAGTCTGCATTTGAGAAGCTTATATTTCTCCGTAGTCTGAACTTGATTGTTCAAATACGTATAAAGTAAATCGTGGCACCTTGAGCCTGTATTTCTCAAGTCCCAGTACAAATATATAAACAAATAGATGCTTTCTAAAATAAAAGTCCTCATTAGAACGGTATCGGTTTACCTGAAACAGGAGCGTCCCGGGCCGAAGCAGATTAGAGGCGTGCGTGTAGCTTTGATACGTGGACACGCTGGAAGATGACTTTGCCTGGCTCACGTTAGATTGTGACGTACTCATCGGCAGAGACCCTGCGGATAAGTAACACGATAGCATGATGATAGCCGTTATTGCTGCGAGATTTCGTTTCGGTAAAAAGAAACCTTGGTACGACAAAATGGTGCAGGCGTCCCGAATACTATGTAGAGATTTCGTTTTGTATTTTGATTAGGCTTTTTATGGAATCGACGTATGGTACCTATCAACTTAGTCCCTATAGATTTTATTGATATACTTGTTTTTTTTTATCTCAGTAATTATTTGCCGATTTTATAGGTAAGCATAGGCCAAAACCAAATGCTAATATTAGAGATAATACGATAGATTAAGTTGTGTGTCATGCGCTTATAATGACTGTAGCAGATAGTGTGGTTGTATTCCACCAGGTAAAAAAGTATATATACGAGATTTTGAAGATTGGTAAAGTTTTTGTAGATGACACCTAGGGTCCTGGGCGTACCACCAGGATCTAAGCTAGGGCTGATGTTCACAGACTTCATCTTTGAATTTGATTCAATTTTGAAATTATATAACTGAAGCTACTTCTTTTTATTATTAATAGGGTTATTAGAGTATGGGTTGAAATATAATATATAATATAAAGATCTTGTATACACCTACGTTGGCGTATCATTGATGACACAAACCTGACATATCGAATCTGCTGGAACCACTTTTTGAATCCGTGCCTGATTCAAGCGAAGTCAACTCATATGTCGAGTCATCTGTAAATCGAAATCACAAAATATTACATCCTGGTAGCGTTTATTATTGGTTGATTTTTCTAAAGCTAGAGTTATAAGCCAATGCCATCTGAAACTACCAATCTCTTAAGTCCTCTAATAAAATTACAGTTAATCTAAAAGTCATTTTTGCATCCATCCATCCGATCCTTTTCGCTACAGACAGGGCAACTATTAAGCGACAATATACTTGAAAGCACTTTATATTTCATACACTCATTACTCGGAAATCATTTATGTTGGTACTAACATACCAGTTTTTTAATTGTTGTGCCATTTTTTATGAATTATGGTATTTAATGTACATATATTTTTGACTAAGATTGTAATAATCATTTATTAAAGTTCTAGCTTCTACGATAAGTCTTTCAAAAATATCATAATACTCATCGCTTCATTACGCTGTCTTTACCTACTATATATTCTGAAAAAAAAAACTACATTGCAACGTGTTATATCAGCCAACAATCACAGCGTAAGTTTACGTTTGACGTTGTTTGTTAGTTTAGGAGCATACCATTTGTGACATTTACGACATTGAGACTAGATTAACAGCAACAGCTGAACATGTCTAAACAATGACCGCTACAATTAACAGTTACGAGAACATTGTCATAATCACCACGCCTAGCGTTGCGGCAAAATGGTACTTGAGTGAAGCCCACGTACTAGAAAAGGAAGCGTGGGACGCACTCCAACGAGATGGACAGACGATTTGGTGAAGGTAGCTGAGAGTCCTTGGATACGGCATGTAACCGGTCATTGAAGAAATCTATTGGGAGAGCGTTTGTTCAGCTGTGGACATCCTGCGACTGATATGATGATGATGATGAGAGATATGCTTGATACGTTGAGCGTTTTACGGGTAGTATTACGGATTAACAATATGTATGTATACAAGGCGCTATATATTTGTGAACGCCTTGTAGCACTATGCATACTTTACCTTCCGAAGAATCGTCATCATTTATCTCCATACTTATAGGCAGGATATAGTCTCTAGACATTTCGAAAGCCTTGTTCAAAGGATCCTGGATCTTGGGGTAATATTTGACTAAGTTGAAGAAAGTCACACTCGGTATCACTAATAAATCGAGGCTGCGACTCGCATAAATCGTTACTTCTGAACATGATATTGGTTGCTGTAAAGTTATATCAGTTATTAATTATATTTTAACAGTCGCCTGCCATTAGCTAGCAGCGGAAATGATCACTCTACAGTCATCCCTTCCGAGATATGCTGTGGCGTGGCACCAATGGGCTGTTGTAGTGTGATCTTACGAGGACCTGAAGCCTGAAGCCCTTTGGTGCCGAAGATGACCGCTCCAGTGGTTTTAGCCGGTAGGAGTCCCCTTCGCCCTTCCCCGGGGTGGAGGAATAACGTGATCCAACTTAGGCATACTTTATTGTATGTCTAAGTATTAAACAAGAGAGATGGAAGAAAAACTTACCATAAATCCCCTTCCTGGCTGCAGCAACACACAAAGTGTTTCCTATATGTCAATATATAATATTTATCTGGCCGACATTGCCGAAGTAGTGGTGAAAATTAAAAATTATTTTGTTTTAATTTCGGGTTATCTAATAAGTTTCTCTTGGGTTTGTTATGTACCTTTTATATATATTATGTATGCTTTTTTAAAATATGCTTTTCAGTTAGTAAAGCCGTTTTGAACATTGTACACTCTGCAGTATTAAACATAATTTCTACTTGCATTTTGTGTACTTATTTATAGAACGTCGGCATTTCCCCCTTACACACACATCAGCCTGTAAAAGTCCACTGCTGAATATGGGCCTCCCAATGATTACTACAATGAGCCATCATACCCCATATTGTCAAAATCACCACACTTGGCTAATCCGCCATCCCGCATGCTAATAGTAATATAGGATGCTGCTGCACATCTTGATATCATCCTTCAGTCGCCTTTTATGACACCATGGATGGAAACAATGGCTTATTCTTTTCCGGGAACCACACGCAATGCAATTTGTCGCTTGACTTCTCCGATTTTGACGTAACCATCGATATTATTTGAAATGTATCATGTGAGTGATAGAGATGCAGAACACTAATATAAATAGCGAAAGATACAAAATATCTAGAGCTCCAATGTTAGTACATACCCCAGTAAAATTCCCGAACATTCCACCTGGACCCATGCAGGTAATCATTTCATTATATGATGACAACACATCCACCTATAAAGTTAATAATTTATTCATATTATTCGCGAGAGCGGTAATCTCATACCGGCTTGGATTGGTAAAGGTATATTTACGCGATGTGCTACCTATATACATAACCTAACACATAATTCTTAGTACATAATACGAATCAAAATTGTATTATTCATTTATATAAAAAGGAATCCATGAAGTTTCCCAAAAGTTCAAGTCATGCACCGAAATTCTGACTGACTTTTCAATGCAATGTGTACATGAAATAATTTGAAATAGATTGATTGATTGGTTTTATCACGCATGTAGAATAAGATTGTACACGTAAGTCTTTGTGTTGTGAATAAAATATATAAACACTTGTCTACTCTTACTTGTCAATAGTGTTGTAAATCAAACTAAATTCGAGGCACGGATCTCTTAAAATGGGACACATCCAAAATAATGTATTGTCAACGAACGGTAAAAGGGTCAGGGGTCCTATCGAACATGACATATTATATCCTTATTCGTGTTTACAATACATACTAAGCGAGATGCGCAAAAACCGTATAGGTAATCAAAAAACCCTTCTTATTGTTCCTGCTCAGTGAATTTGTAGTCCCAAGGATACGATACGTGGTCAAGTACTTGTCAACCTAATAAAAAATATGTAAGAATATAAATAAGATACATATAACTTGAATGCCGGATTTTATGTTGTGGTATAGAAATTTATTAAACCTGATAAGATGGTATTTTGTGGTAAAAACAGACCGACTGTTGGCTGGTTTTAAATACTAAGATACTATTGAAACAGAAGTGGGAACTGTGGAAATCAATTTAGTTAATATCTCCAAGAAAATTACATGAACCAAGTATGTTAATGTATCTGTATGTCGTTTGGTGGATCTGCGTACTCAAGCGACCCCCAGGAATATATTTTACGAGCCTTAGGATTCTTTACAGGCACTTCCCCTCCGCTAGAGGGGATGAGCGCTTTACAGTCATCAGGAGACTGTATACTAAGCCTAACACGATATTGGTTGCTGAAAAGTTACCGGGTCGGACCGAGATATGCCTAAAGGCTCCTTTCGGTACCTAAGACGACCGTTCTGGTGATTTTGGCTGGTAGGATTCCGGCATGCCCCTGCACTCTTCCCTGGGGCGGAAGGAATATATAGGAATATATATAGGTGCATAACATCATCATCATCATCATTTCGGCCGAAAGAAGTCCACTGCTGGACACAGGCCTCCCGCAAAGATCACCACAACGACCGATATGGGTGTGTGGTGAGTGTGGTGGGTATTGCCATAATCGCCACGCTTGGCAGACGGGTTGGCGATCGCAGTTGAGTTGTTGATGTACTCGAAGGACGCTGCTGCCCATCCTCCGGCTAATCCCTTAGTCGACTTTTACGACACCCACGGGAGGAGATGGAGTGGTGGGATTCTGAGCCGGCACCACACGGACATATAAAAATAAAATAGGCAAATGTATATCGTAGGTATCTCGATTCATAATGACATAAAATTACATTATGAGTAAATAAGTAGTCTTACCTTCCCGCGATAAATAATATAGATGAAGGGCTGTATATCCCGGCACTGTATGACAGTATCACCCTTGAGCAGATACATTTCGTGCAGGTGTTGCGTGATGACCCTGATGAAAGAGCGCTCCACCTTCCCGAACAGTGGCACTTCGCGAAGAGCCCGTTCATACATGAACACTAACGTATCTTCCATTAGCGCCGAGTTCAGACGACGACATATTTTCTATGAAAACACGTACACGTTAGAATCAGGATCCTTGGGTGTTGGTGGTTTATTCGCCTGGTGCGGGTAACCCAGAGTGCTTAATGGTACGCAGCGGGTTCCAACCTCCCTTAGTCGCCTACTACGATACCCACGGAATGTGTAGATAGCACTATTTGTGACCAGAGGTAAACAGTTTAAAAATGAAAAGAAACACGAAGTAAAAATAAAACACATGGTTTACAATTTCGTACAAAATTATGTTTGTGGTACGTCGGAGCCGGAGTATTTATTATGACTCTATAGGTGTGTGCTTGCTGTGAGATTAGGTGTGTAAGCTGTACCCATGATGATACAGGAAAATCGAAATGTAGATTGCCCATTGTATAATGTCCAATATAACTTACCTGTGGATTGCTACCGTTAGTTCTCTTCCATACATATTCAAAATATTTCAGCGTTTTCAAAGTGAGCATAGGATCCACGTTCTCTTGGTACAGAAAGTTGGCTAGATCCTTTGTTTTTTCCTATAAAACAAACTAGTACTGAGCTCGTTAAAACTAATATAATTACCGTACTGGAACTGCGAAGTCGTAATATTTTTAATGACGGAACTTTAGCCGTAATACGTGGATACACTAACAGGGTGGTCTATCTCAGCCGTTAATTACATTTTGTTCGTTGTAAAAAACATTTCACTGTTTTGAAACTCGCCACGTGTGTTATTGAAGCATATAAGCTTATTTTAATATCCACTTTGTGAATAAACAAGAATATTTTTGTCTCAGTCAACAACATTTCTATTGATTTCCTTTCATATTCGGTCTATTAACTTTTGGTATTTGATTGGCTTTGATGGCAATTGAAATATTGCTAACAATACAATAGGAAACAATATAAAACCAATTTCCTCCTAAGGTATTTCACTTTTAGGCACTGACATATTTCTTTGACTCGTGAATGTTTACCTATTGATTTTTAAAATATCACTTTAGGCTACTACTACCTCTAGCTGGTGACCATCTCCTAAGTGAAAAGTAATGCATTATAACTAGTTCTGAATCTATTAAACTATACCATGTCGGGTTTTTTTATGCGCCATTCGCACGAGCTATGGAGAGAGCTATGCTTGGTATTTCTCTACAAGAACGAATCAATAATGGAGGAGATTCGTAGAAGAAATAAAGTCGCTGGCACAGCTGACTGACATAGCTCATTGAACTAATATCCATTGGAGCAAAAGGTTTTCAAGTAGAGACCATGCACCAGAAAATGCAGTGGGGAATGGCCTCCAACGTAATATATAGATGACCTGGTAAAAATACCTGGAAATCGTCGCGGGTGGCAGGTACTCAACGAGTCATTGCAGAAATCTATGGCGGAAGCCTTTGTTCAGCAGTAGACGTCCTTCGACTGATATGGTGATGATGACATAGAAATCCAGTCTTATAATTTATTTCTATGTCAGTTACAACATTTTATTTTATTTTATTAATCTAACTCGTTTGGTATCATAAATATGTTTTGGAAGTTTTAACTTCGTAATGCATTCGTTTTAACATACGACATGGTCAAACGTCCTGAGTCAAAAAACGGTTACACTTTCAAGAACTAGTTATTTCGTTTTAAAAATCTTATAAGTGAAGGAATCTACGAATTGCCTTGGAATGCCTGTAAAATTTCTGAATCTTGAAGGAGCCTCCTAAAAGTGATTACTTTTTATTTCGTACTTTAACAGCCTAACAATAGCGACAAAACCCCGCAATGGGCTTACAGGCCACAACACAAAACCATAACGGTCGTTGTAGTAATCTTTGGCGGAGGCTTCTGTCCAGCAGTGAACGTTTTTCGGATGAAATGATGATGATGATGATGAATAGCGACCGCCTTGTTCCACTGGGTGAGAACATTTTGCTAAAGTTTCCCACAATGTGAGATAACGGAGGCAATAACAGCTTGCTACACATTCGTAGGTTTATTTATTTTTATTTTATACTAGCTGGGACCCGCGGTTTCACCCGCGTTTAATTTAAAATACATTTAGAGTACTTCGACATAGGCACTTGACATTGAATATTTCTATTGAATTTCAAGGGTTTTTTTATTTTTGCGCGGAACCCTAATTATTTTTCTAAAATAAAAGTAGCCTAAGTTATTCCTTATAACATCAGCTATCTGCCAGTGAAAGTCCCGTCAAAATCGGTCCAGCCGTTTCGGAGATTACCCGGAACAAACAGACAGACAGACAGACAAAAAAAATTAACATGCATTTTTTGTTATATGTTCCGTATATACTTTCATATGCATTAAGTAAAAAGTTGTTATTTTGACATTACAAACAGACACTTCAATTTTACTTATTTGTATAGATTATCAATATGAATAAAAAAACTAGGTACTAGAGAATTCGAAAAACGTATTTACAAATAAGGAATGACAGAGATCAGACTTTTACCTCAGATAGGGACGATAAGGTTCTTCGACTATTCCTATTATTTCAACCTCAATTAGATTTGTTATTAACGTTTTATTTTTAGCGGCATCTAATATTACAATGTTTTATTTCTATATATGTAGCATTCTCATCGGCAACACACAAAGAACACAACAACATTATATGCTTTGCCAAAGCCCAAAAACCACACTTCACAGCAAGATCCGAACTAAAGACGTTTTAACAGTTGATTGGTCCCATAGGGACACTGTCCTAATTAGTCTGGGAAGTAAGTGGTCGCAAATAGGTAACTACATTATTATGCAGATGGTTCCTGATACCATTTCCTTGATGTTAGTTACTTAGTAATTCCTAACCGATTTACATATGTACGTCAAGTACGAGAAGTATTGTGATGATATTTTTGGAACTTGGACCATACTTTATACATACCACAAACGATACGTTAATCATATTTGAATATCCACAAAAAGCGTAGAGGACCGTGCATAGTATGGCATTTGTCATCATCATTTTTAGCCAGCGATCCGTGTGAGTGCAAATTGGGTGAGATTTTCGGCATTTAATCAGGGCCGGATTTTAAGCCTGAGGCCTGAGGCCTGGGGCAACAAAGACCCCTCATTATTTTTCAAAATTGATTATGCATTTTGTTTTCAATGTGAGAACTGCTCTTGCAATCTCAGATGTTTTTGTTTTGGTATTCGTTAGTTAGTAGTAAGTTGGTTTGGTACTAAGTTTTGCATAGAAATTTATTTTGTAAACTCCTTCTTTCCCTCTCCTGTAGATCCCTGGGGGGCCCCGGGCTGTAGCCCGTGTTGCCCCTAAATCCGGCTATATTGACGCATTGTTAAACTACATATGTCTGCTTCTGCACAGCATAGGCTAGCCACCCTTTTTGTAACATGCACAGTTATTGCATCCACACTTTTCAACAGGGTCCACTATAATCTCATAGTTCATTTGCCGTAAGATCAAGTTGTCTCCTTCACACAATTCTAACTTCTTCTTGAGAGTCTACCTTGCGCTAATAGAGGCGCTGCTTTATGAAATACCTACGTTAGTATTTAGTGTTATCCAGATCAATATCGGACCGGAAAAATAGGATGTAGACATACATACATTATGTTCCAACAAGGTGTGTGCCGCAGCAGATCTCGTGGAGGCAACGTATCCGAACATGAAGGCAAAGTAGAGGAATCCAGTTATTTGCAGGGACATTATCAGCCATAAGTCCACTGAGTTTGCCATACCAATCGGAGTGCAGCCCAAGCCTAGAAAGAATTAAAGTATATGTATTGAACATGACTGCAATTGCTCTGTCATAATTGCAACTTTGTTTTTTAATCTTTAATATTATCTCTCTTGATGCCGATCTAGCTCGATGGAAAGCGATGGATGAGTTCTACAATGCAACAAGTGCAACCGAAAAACTCCTATTCACTCTTAGCTTAAAGAGTAAGATTAAAGGTAGCAGGGAAAACAGTCTTTGGCAAGAAGTTCCACACTTTGGCTTAGCGCATATTAAAAAAACTGAGGTTTTTTTGGAGAATCGTTGAGTGCGACATGTCAGGATATCAACTAAGAGCTTATGGTAAACTGCAGTTATTATTAGAAGTATAATTGTAACGACATTTGCTTTCCGAAACCTATAACATTCCATTATGTCAGGGTTATTTTCGTTCATTTGTTAAAATTCCTCGTCGTCTTGCTACCTTGGCTTAGCCAAGAACCAGATGCAAAATTCGTAAGTATTATTTGAAATAAAACCAATCATTCTTGCTAGGCCATACATTAACGGTAATCGTAGTATCAATTACGTAAAGTACTCACCCACAAATATCTCGTAAACCCAGTAGAAAGTGTAAACGTACTCGGTGACTGCATCTGGGGCACGGATACAAAGTTGCGTGACCAACACATTCATAATTGACATCTGACTTCATTTATCAAGATATAGACGGGGATTAGTAAAGGAGAATGGCGAGATTGCATGTAATATGGGACCCAGCCTTCGGGATAGCGTTCACTAAGGAAACTCATTAATACTCGTAGAACTACATAAAACTAAGCAAAAAGCTTATTTAAAATCACTTGAAAGACTTAGCAGAAAAAAATACTAAAGCTTATAAATAAAGATATCATATAAAGATTATAACCTATGAAAAACTAACTCGATAAATGTATCTTATTCGATTTGTGATGTATTTGAATATCAAAATTATTTTGATTAGATTTAATCTGTATGCACACTACATCTCCCTACCCTGATAATCCTGCGTATCACAATGCTCGAAGAATGACTTTACGGGTCAGCAGCGCAGGCAGTGTGGCTTAAAGTAGATATTATATAAATATCGTACATCCCTACATTAACACGATACCTGCGGCAAACGCTTCTGCGCGTTTCTCGATGTTTTACAATGTGCTACGAACGCACACGCGAGTCCATTCAAGTAGGTCATTTAGATAGCCAGATTATTATATATATTTGCTACTGACGAAATTTCGGACTATCGTAACAATTAGGTTCTGTTCGGGTACGACTCTGGATCATGGGAGGCTTAGCGAAGGCCGATCTACAAACGGAGTAGAGCACAAAACCTAAATTGTCGTAAAATATTATATTTATAAACTGACTTATGTCTCCGGTGCGGTCAGGTAAAAATATATGCCATATAACAAACAATACACATTATTACTTTAATACTTGACGCCTTGCAAGAAAACAAAGCCCATACTTAGAACCGCCGATGGTTTACATTTACAAGGCATTGCAAAAAAATGTCGGTGGCAGATAGTAGGTAGTACTTATTTTTGAAGCTCACGACTCGGCGCGTCACAATAAGTGCCCCACCATTTTATAGTTTGAGGTGTTCGTTAAGTTATACGTTAACGTGTTAACTGATAACAACATAACGTTGCTTTCCAACCAAAAACTCAAAGTATAATTTTTAAGATTTCTACCTCGTAGACATTTGTTTAATAATATAATATATTTTCATTACATTACACTGGTATTTAGTATTTAATATTTTTAAGTATGGTATAATTTGAGCAATAAGCGGAAGGCTGTAATTCATGACGTATATTGAAATATAATCCGAAATTTGCTGCGTTTTGTTAATGCAGTGTATTTTTATATTATTATTATTTTACAATATTTCAACTTTCAACAACCCGGGCTGCTAAAAACCCAATGTTTTTATATGAAAGCCATATAATCATATGTACTTATAATGGACGTAAATTCATATTGGAACTTAGCTTCATTATTAGTGGGTCCAATTTCACCATTCTATTTGCCTAATTAAAGAGTAATTTTATCAATTAGAAGTTTAATATATCCAACCTGGTATCGAGACATACCAGATATTCGCTTGATTGTAGGCATGTGGACAGGGGTGAACCTGTACATAACAATTCTGATGTCACCTAGGACTAGACATGGGTAACTCAACAAATCAGCATGAGCTGCAGGTCAGATCACGGTTCAAGCACTTGAACCGGAGCCGCGAGCCGGCTCGCAGGTCAGCTCAGGTAAGTACTTTGCTATACTCTGAACTGTGCCTCGGCGCGCACTCTATTGGTTCGAACAGGTTTAACCGCCACTTTTCACTTTCATCTCTTTAATTATATAGGTTTAAAACATAGCAACGTTCCTTTGTTAATTTTTTATAAAAAAGAAAGAAATAATTTAATGAAATATATGTTATGCTTCGCGTTTTATTTATGCACCTTTAATCATTCAGTTACTAATACGTCAGCTCACAGAACGAATCAAATTAACCATAGATCAACAGCTCAAAGCGACTACTTGAGCAAATATAGACTCGAAAACTATCACCATAGCTTTCATTATGCTCTGTGAGCTGTCAATGAGCCGTGAGCTGTCTATGTTGCATTTGAACCGCAGCTCAGCAGCTCAAGTCTCTGTGATCTGAATATTTGAACCGTCTCAGACCTGAGTTACACATGCCTACCTAGGACTAATCCTACGTTACACCACACTGTGCTCGACACCACCAGTAATTCAGTCTCTTATGCCCAGTTATTTCACTATCTCCAGTCAGATACACTACATCAAACCAGAATGCATATCTTAAGTTTAAACACTAGAGTTTAACAGCCGAATATTTGGTACTGTGCTGGTACCTACCTAGCCAGACTCTTGTATCAAGAGACCTACACTAACAGTTGTTTGGGACAGGTGATTGGTTTTTTATACAACATGGTAATGACAAGGACACGTCATTCGCCTGGTGGTAAGCGTGACATCTGCCCAGAACAATTGTAATACTATCCAGAACTAATCCTGCGTGGCACCACACTGCGCTCGTCACCTAACGTGACGGCTTGTCTCAAGACAAGGAGTTATTTACTCTCTTATGTCCAGTAATTTCACTAGCTACAGTGCTCTTCTAACTGGAACATAGTAATTTCTAAAGTTTAAACACTTTGCTTGGCGATGAATACCTGGCACTAGGTTAAGTACCCATTTTTTTTGGCCCAGTGGAAATACTTCTTGTACTTCCTCCACCCCGGGGAAGGGCGGATAGACATGAGCTACCTACCTAGCCGGTCTAAAAGAGACCTGGTACCAGTAAACAGAACAAGCTGTCACCTTTGCAAACACGTAACGATATTTGAATCCTAAGGGCGTATAATTTGACAGCGTATCACTCCAAACCGTTTCAAAACTGATCGCATTTACAAAAGAGTTTCTCTCAGTACATAAATAATATTGATATTCTATTTGAAAAACTCTTATTAAGTCCAAATTCATCATTCATAGACTAATATTATGACGTTATTATAACAAGAGTTCAACATTTTTATTAGAGATCCTAAGAAAATAAAGGAGTTAGCATAAGAATATATTATATTATTATAAATACCTAACCGTACCTAAAAGTTGTAGAACCGTCTATTTATTATTAGTTTTAACCATTATTATAAAATCTGCGACTTTGACCCAGGAAAATAGCTAACCTAATATCAATTTTAAAACCTTTTTTATTTTATTTATATAAATCAGTATACTCTAGAGAGATCAAGCTGTAATGAAGGTTCTTGGTATTTAATTAATGATAACCACCTTAAGACAGATTTATGATAAGGCAGGTCCTTATCATAAATCTGAAAGTTTGTATGTTTGAAGCTCCATGACGTTCAAAGGTTGAACGGATTTTAATGAAATTCGGCAGGGCAAGATTATGTCGTGGACTAAGACAAACAATATCAAGTTTCCTTAAGAAACACACGGACGAAGTTTAGGCAACAGCTAGGATACAATATAAATGGAAGAAAGAAAAACTATTGACTGAACAAACACGACCTCCAAGAAGGTTTGACTTCTAGGACTCATGGGAGTCGCATCAACTTATCAACCTATAATAATTGCTTTAGTGTCTTCTATATCGCTTAAATGAACCATATACAACAATATGTACATAGATTAAAAGGCAATACATCATCTTTGTTCTAAAAATATACATATATTGGCTTTCCCTCAGTCGAGTTAAAATTGCACTACTTGTTTGGGGCGGCCAGTTCACTCTATGTTACTATGAAAGTAGTTAGAAGTTACGATAATTTTACTTACACTTAATCTTATACTTGTTAGTAGAAACGATTAAGACCTCCGTACAATTAACTAGTATGAAATGTGAGTATTCCGGCATGTAAGGTTCACATGCGTTAACAAATATGAACGCAGTCGCAAAATTTATAATCGTCACAGCTATAGGCAGGAACTTTAACAACACCACAGCGGGATTCACTCGCATTATATCACTCTCCCAGTAGGCGAACGCACCTGTTATTCTAGTCACCTGGACAAAATAAACGTTTACTGAATACTATTGTGGGAAAAGATCTGTACTGTATCTAGATACAATCTTTTGTTATTTGTGTTGTGCGTTCTCCTTTCGACGTGTTTAGGCTTTTTTCGACATTTTATATCCATTTAATTTATTCTATTTCTTTATGTGTATTATAAATTCTTTTGTTAAATATTTTTTACCATAATTATAGTCTTGCTGTAAAATCTGGCGAATTTCATGTCAGTTTGCGGTAGTTCTGGTATACTATACGGTATTTTGATTTATTCAATATTTAGTTTTATTTTTTTCCTTGTCATAAAATAATGTAGGTTCATAGTCAGTTGCACTCACTGACAGGTAAACGGTCGTTGCAGTTAAGCAATGCTCGGCACGGTCAGTCTATAGTTGGGTGACCGTATAAGGGGTATTTGAATTTAGCATCTTCGTGCTTTGGAGGGCACTTTTTTTTTTTTTTTTTGCCCCACACTAGGTTTTCTCCTATTTCGCGGGTGCGTTTACAGACATGAATTCCACATATACAATACACCCAGACCCGGAACAACTACCTGCAGATTATACAAATATTTGTTCCGTGCGGGAATCGAACCCACGACCCGGAGCGCAGCAGCCGACTGTATCAGCCACTGCATCCACCGTGCCGCAATGTTGTCAGTCCCGGTTATTGTGTTAAGGCAAGTCTCAGGCCTTTGGGCGGCCTGCCCAACTCTAATACAAGGTGTGACTTGGTTTGACTTACTAACCATACAAAAATAAAGAAAGAAATTCGTTTATTTGTACGCAGTGAGACTACAATCTTACTTGCGCCATCCCACGGGAAAACAGATTTCCTCAATCTGATGTCATCATTAGCTAATCATTTGACATAACAACTTCATTCATGCTTGCTACACCAACGAGATATGATGGAGATGATAATTCGTAGATAAGACCAAAAATTTGTTATTACGTTTTACATTTTACAAATCCTTCATAAAAATTATTGCTATGAACTACACAATTGACTCGGAAGCTATGCGTAGATATTGTATTTATTTATGAATTATAACTCACCAAAAGCATTCTATTAAGTCGATAAAGATCCATATCTGTGTCATCATTAATAATTCTGAACTGCAACAAGGAAAATTCAAAATCAAGAGAAGAATCGATTTAAATAATTTACCAGTTATAACTGCACTTACCACTTCTTCTATAGGGAAAATACTTATGATATCCAAAAAGAACGCATGCTTCAAATAGCGGGAGACAGTCAATAACGGATGTGTTATTAGCAATGATTTCTGGTTATAGTACGCAACGTAAGCCATTATGACTATATCTATATACAAGATTATATCCGGCCAGTTGTATGAACCGCCGTGCTTGTGTTGCTTCGTCTGTAACCGACCTTATACTTTAATATACATATAATTTTAGTTTCGGGACAGTCTACAACAGAAGTTAAGTGGTAAGAAGAAATCGTAACATTCGGTTGAGAATCATTGTAGTCATCACCATCCTGCCTTAGTTTACTGCTGGACATAAGCGTCTTCCAAAAAGGAGGAATTGACCGAGATCATTACATCACCGCTGGACAAGGGAGTCGGTGACCGTAGACCTAGTTCTTTCGCCTGAAACAACTAAGGGAAGCTGATGCCACGCCGTTCCTTGCTTTTTAATAGTCTAGTATAATTAAGTTACCCAACGACATAAATGCATAGAAGCTGGCTGTTCTAAACGTGAAGTTTGTCAAAGTGCAAGGAACCATAACTATAGAAGTAATTAACAATGACAAAGCACCAATACGTCGAATTGGTGCTTTGTCCATTATAATGATCTTGGACACCTGGCGTGGCACTTCCTTACGACAGACAACTAAGTGGGTTCATTACTTCGTTTGAAAGCCACCTGACTTAATCAATCGAAACCTAGTCACGCGTCGTGTCTTAGCGGCTAGTGACAGCGTGTGTTGATCCACTATTCTATTTATCATCATCATATCAGCCAAAAGATGACCACTCCTGATCCATAATTTTGTCGTAATTTAAGAAGTTTTTTCCAATACTGACCACACTTATCAGGCAGGTTGGTGAGCGCGAAAGGCTACTGTTCCGCAGAAGGGCCGCTAATGCCGATCCCTCTGGTTAAGGTTTGAGACCCTCAGTCGCCTTTTACGAAATTCACGGATGGAGGGATAGTGGTTCTATATTCTTAATCTGTACACCACAAGGAAATCTATTCAGTAAATCACAACATACATTCTACATAATACACTACTGTAGCACAATGAAACGTGTCAACTTACAGCAATATCGTACGGCACAGCGAATATGTAAAATATTGCCAGTAGGAAGCGTACAGCGCACCAGAACTTCAAGAACATTCCATGAGGAGTAATGCATCCCGGCATGAAAATATACCTGAGGTGTCTGCACAATTCACGTGTTATCAGACAGTGAAGCAAATATGCACATGAATCATATGTAAAACTGTGTTACTGCTAAAATAAATTGAGTTTAGAAATTCTATCATATAACTATTTTTTAGAAGAGAGAGAGGTTGTTTAGTACGAATTCGAAGCTTCTGTTGCTACTCATCTTCCAGAAAGAAGTAAGTAAACAATCGTGAGTAGCGTAGCCTTTGCTGCTCCTGAAACAGTCATGTGGCACCAGCGGCACTGCTACCTAAAAAAACCGGTGCCCTTGAGAGAGTTTTAAAAATCCGACGACAGTATCAGCTTAACTCATTGCAATTGAATAGGCAATGCTTTTCTTCCAAATGGACTGTTGTTTTCCATTAAAGCCAGATCAGGTAGAGTAGAGTGCATGTAGCTAGTATTCATTACTATATAGGTCGGATATCCTTATTTTCGGATACAAGTGATGTTTATTCTAACATGTTAATAATAAGCTTTCTTGTAAAGAGATGTAATATATCTTAGAATAAATGTGGTTATTCGGTGCGTATTTTAAAGAGAGTATAATTAATGCCTTTGCTGAAAAAAACGAGTTTCAAAATGGATAGGATCAGGGTCGCTTATATGAATATTATATTCTATGTTCCTATCTGCCACGTCATATACCTTGTAAATCATCATCATCAACTAATCAACGTCTAGTACTAAACATTAAAATGAATGTCAGTAACCAAAACACACAGCAACTCTTATTTTAATGGAAATATTGATATTTGCTTAAGTAAATGTTCCCAATTATTGCGTATTTTCACATGTTTCGGAACCCCATTCTTCTTGCAATAATGGAGCTAATTAATCTCATAAAATTGTACACAAAGCTATACGTCCACCTCATTACGCCTAACTTGTCGAATGTCTTCACGTAATGGCCTCTCTGTTCTCTGGTGGTAAGTACGACGAAACTTTCCTTTATCTCTTGCTGCAAACAAATCATCCACTTTTGAAACTTGTACGCAAACTAAACTTGGTGGAGTATTAATTTAATCTGGCGTGCTTACCGCGATTCTGTTTGTTTTAACGTCCAATCGACCGGTGAGAGGCTTCGCTTCTTCATAGGCTGCAGCTTGGATTTTGAGATCGGGGTCTTCTAAAGCCTGGTTATTTTAGTTGGCAGTTTAGTGTTACAAATTCAGGAAATCGATGTTATGAATGATTAGTAGTTGTAGTAGATAGGCTAAACTATTTTCAGACCCTGATAATATCATTTAACTTCTTTATAATAATCATGTTGATAGAATCGATATGCCATTAAGAGATCAAATGAACATAAAAATATTGATTTGAACGTAATCATGAGAGTACATTTTGATTTACGTATTATTACTCTATATTTATGTAACTCCAATTTTCGGCATTGCCATTCCGCCTCTATAATTTAATTTCTATGTATTGGCTGACATTAAGGAATTCGTACCTCTATTAAAATCTAGACGTATAAAAAGATGCCAAAGGAAATTGAGTGGGCGAGTATTCTATACAGAAAATTGAGTTGAAGGAAGTTAACCGAGTTTATCTACCCTCATATTGTGTTTCCGTGTCATTTTAATTATGCTGAAAACATCGAAATGTGTCTTTAGGTTCTTTAGAATTAACTTATAATTGTTTTATTTTTGATAAACAGAACGATGTCAATGTACCTTTTTAATAAAAACAATTCATCATAGCTTAGTGCAAACGATGAGTCAAAATAGTTTAAAATATACGATAGCAACCGATAATTGCTGGTGAACGTGTGGTCCGCTCATCCTGATGCAACGAGTTTAATATATTTCACAGAACACTGACTGTCTGACCTTTGATAAATCAAATTTTGGCGGCATCATTTTATTAGTGTATAGGTGTAAACTGCTGAGCAGGGGAGCTATTCCCTTTTTTCAATACGTGTAGAAATTGCTCTTTCTACGTCGGTCAAATGACCTTATGACAGATTCTGGAAAGAGGCAAGCTGCCCTATCATGAAGTTCGAATAGATAATGATGGATGAACTCATATATCATTAGTTCTGACTTCTACGAAAAAAACTTCCGACTCTGCCTAGAAACTGTATGTGTACAAAGTGTTACTTTATGACATAATCATTTTTGTCATACGACTTCCGGAAATGTCGCCCTGTATAAAGTTACCTATAAGCTTAGCAAGATGAAAAAATATACTTTAGTTTTATTTTTTAAAGGCATACAACAGAATTAGTTGAAAATAACGAGTTTAGCCCTGAAGATATCCACACTCTTTCAAATGCACATAAAATAATTCAAACTACAACAAATCATCATGTCAGCCATAGAACGTCCACTGCTGAACAATGAACTCCCCCATGCACAATTGTGTCGTCATTTAGGGGGGAAATTGCCAATACCCACCACGCTTGGCATGCGGGTCGGTGAGCGCAATATGGTAACTCTTCTACAAAAGGGACGCCGCTGCCCATCCCTCTGGTTTAGGATCCCTTAGTCGGCTTTTACGACATCCACGGGAGGAGATGGAGTGGTGCTATATTCTTAATCCGGAAACCACACGGAGTCTACTACAAATACAACAACCAGAATCCAGACACTAATACATCAAACTCAGGCTCTCGCACACAAAGGTTCGCACATCAGTAACATGTAACGCGATATCAAATGCACGACTCACCGTGATAATGGGGTGACTAATGTCCGGGAATGTGCCCCAGCACTGCACCAGCGCACTGTATTCCACATGCAGTAATATGCAGTTTGTCGACGTCAACACCGTATACACCTGCACAAATGACATTTACATCGCAGGAATGTAAATTAATACTACTTCTGTATTGATAATGTCCAAAAATACATCTAGATGTGATATGGTGTATACCGGGTGGAAAAAGGTCCTGACTGCCTTGGACTGGGGTAACGAGTTTGAGGTTTCGGAAGGGGAGTTAGGCCGAGCCATTGGCCGCCTGAATGCTCGCTGCACTGCACCGGGTCCGGATGGCATAGCGGGCCGCTCATGGTTGTATGCACTGCAGTCTCTTGGGGACCGCTTAAGGCGGCTGTTCATTAGCTGCCTCAGTCGAAGCGGCAGGGCATGCAGGGCATCATAAGGCCTATCTACGCGATAGGCACATTCGCTTCGTGGGAAGGAACCGCAGGGGTCGGTTCTCAGCCCCATTTTATGGAACCTCGCCTACGACGCGGTCCTGCGTGTCGTTCTCCCCGCTGGGGTCAGTTTGGTGTGTTACGCTGATGACACTCTTGCCATCCGGCTTGCAGAGCAAGTAGTGGCAATTTTCGTGGCCAAAATCCACATTCTGGGTATGCAAATAGCACTTCAATAAACCGAGGCACTATGGTTCCACAATCTGCCGCGGAGCAGAGAACCAGTTCGTGGATACGCATTGGTGACGGTGGGCCAGTACATGAAGTACCTGGGGCTCACCTTGGACAGTCGTTGGGGCTTCGAAGAGCACTTCACGTGCCTCGTCCCCCGTGTCGAGAGCGTAGTAGGTGCATTACAACGGGTGCTGCCCTTAATCTTCTTAACCTTATTTTTAGACAAGGCAGATATATATAATAGGATAGAGCGACGCGGGCAGGTTTTATTATTATACATACATACACATTACAGTGTTACAGTTTACAGACTTACCACATGGACAAACACTAGACTAGTCTAAACCCCGAACAACTATCTGTAGACTTAACCCATATTTTTTTCTGTGTGGAAATAGAACCCATGTCTAGAATAACGACTTATTTTAATTAATAATAGGTGGATGTGCATAGGATATATATAAAATTAGGTACCTTAGGCAAACCAAAAAGCATTTCTACAACCCCAAAATGGCTGCCAGGTCCAATAGTCATTTGCCTTTTTCCAAGGTGATTCAACAGGTTACAATGACCCTGTAAATCATGATGATGGTTATTTAAATCAGGCAATTATCATTTCTTGATCGGACTATTTACATTACTTGGTTTCATCAATGCTGTTCCTATTGCACAATACACATGTAAGGGCTCTTCTACACTAATTTCAAAGTCAGTGTAAGGCATTGACACATTGTGTTTCTCTACTCTCGTCGTGTAAGCAACATTAGCATACGAATCTGTAACACCACTGCTAAAAATGGTCTACCATTGATATCATCGGTTTCTTTTTCGTTTTGTTAGTGGCCAACATTGTGCCGTGAACTCACGCCCTATCCTGTGTAGGTACGCACTCTCTTCATGATATTTGATAGGCTTTTTCGACACCTCCGTGTAAAAATAGGTGGTCTTTCCTTTGTCGGAAACCATAACGCTAGCAGTGGACTGTGGAAGCCTATCGAGTAGTAATATGTTCGATCTTGACATCCAATACCACATCTCCAACACATCAACCGTTGCATCCTCTCTATATTAATTTGTGCAAATTAGTGATAGCCGATTGTTAACAAAAACAATCGAGTTATTCGATTGCACCGTTTATTGTTTTTTTTACAACCCACAGACGAGACGAGCAAGTAATTCGCCTGATGATAAGCACCATGCCTGCACACAAGTATAACGCTACCAAAAACAGATCCTGCTTGGCACCAAGCGCGGACGTCACCTCGAGACATTAGTTATTTAGTTTCATATGCCCAGTAATTTTATTAGCTACAGTACCTACCCTTCAAAACAAAACACAGTTATGTGTAAAGTTTAAACAGACCTGCTTGGTGGCGAATATCTGCAGGCACTGCGATGGTACCTTCCTATCTGGACTCTTGCAATAAGAGACCTACCACCAGTTAATCTTAATTACAATCGAATAACAATCGATGTTACTCTAATGTCATTCATCGCAGTGTGCGGTTTACAGCTGACTGACTTTGATGAGGCTTGCACCGTAGTATTCGATTGTTAATTTTCGTTCGATTGATATTTGTCGGTGACAAATAAATTGGTAATCAAATATATGATTGCACAACTGTCGATTTATTTGATTGTTTTTTCAGTAACAATCGCCCATCCCTAATGCATACATACTTATACAAACCTATATACAAATAAACACCACGCTACCACGAATTATCACAAATACATTCTCTGAATCATGCATCAAATCAATCTATACGTGTAAAAAAATATATATAATCTCTCCGTTGCTATATAAATAAAACTTTACTTAAATCAATGATTCAAAAGATATTCATAGTCACGTGATCGTAATTTGTCTAATGTAATAAATGTGTTATTTATATTTTTTCATTGCAAATTAATATTCTGTTGGAACGTTTATGTTTTATTGGTGTAGAATCTGATATGTAAAGTATTATTATCTGGCCTTGCTCATATAGGTATGTCATTTCATAGAAAGTACTAGGACATTAAATCATTCGGATATCTATGTGCATACCAGATTCGTAAAAACATGTTGTATAACATGAAAATTAAAAAGTGTAATACTTTTTGCAAGATATACATGTCTCGTCCAATATCAGCAGCATGTTGCACGACCTCGTTATCAGGCAGTACCATCTTCCGAGTATTGCTGGCTACTGTCTGGAGGAAGTCCCGATTATGTACCTACGAACAAATTAAAACGTCCTACATATGTCATGAATGATCTGATTAATTACAATTTAAAGTTGCTAATGTCTCTGCAACATTAATCATGACGGAAGATAACTGATAATATTAGTTTTCACTCTGGTTTCGTTTCCATACAATTTCTAACTGTCCCAAAAATTTAAAAAAAGCTTGACAAAATATTTTGTAATATTCAGGTCAAGTGTAACCTTTTATTCACCGCGGTGGAATGTTTATGCGTCGGTCAACGCTCCTACGACTCTTACTTGTTAAAATCAACAGGGCATTTATCTTTGGCACCTTTGGTTAGTGATTAGTTTAGTCAACGAAAAAATTATATTATAATTATACAAAATCTCACACACACATACATATTTATCCTTTCGTACATACATTAAAGCCAAAACATAATTTATACATACATATCTCTTAAATTAATAATATTTATTTTAGGACTTAAAAGCGTTTCATTCTACCACAGCAGCGTTTAGCTCTGATTTCATGTTCATTGTGCCCCCCTGACTTTGCGTTTTAATAAATCCCATTAAAGTACGCGGTATGCACGTATGCGGTTCAGATCTGGAAACTGGACAGCCCAATCCAAAAGCTCAGTTTCATTTTCTTGAAACCATGCAATTGTGAAATTTTTATGGCATGACGCGTTATCCTGCAGTAATTTAATTCTTATCTGTATCGCCGAACTATTGAAGAAAGTTTGAATTCTGCTAGTCTTACGTCCAGAATTTGTTGGGTGCTCAATACTTTGGGCCAAGGCTGTGTAGTGTATACATTTTTATATGTTTTGGAGTTTTAACATTGATGTAATATAGTCGTTAGTTACACTTTAAATTCCCCACGGCTTAGTCCTTTTTAACATTGTGTGATGGTTATTCAATTATTTTTTTTAAACGTTGCTCCACACTAGTATTGCTCCTGTGTCGTGGGTGCGTTTACAGACATAAATTCCACATACAATACACTCAGACCCGGAACAACTACCTACAGATCATACAAATATTTTTTCCGTGTGGGAATGGAACCCACGACCCGGAGCGCAGCAGCCGACTGTATCAGCCACTGCACCAACCGCGCCGTCCTCTATTATTTATTAAACTCAATGTTTTGATTAAAATTGAAAGTCATCAGTTAAGATGCACGGTTCGGAAAAGTCGGTCTTATGGAGAAGACGGCAAGAAACTTCGTAAAAACTGCAGTTCCTGCGTGACTTAAGGCATGATAATTAAACGATAGACCAGATAGGAATTATGTTGATTTTATTTAATTATATTGATTTTATTTAATATTAGCAAATAAATAATCTGATCCTGATTTATGAACGAATGGTTCTATATAAAGTGCCACCCGCCACATTATATATTGTTCCCTCTCCAGTAAACTGTAATGCGAACCTCTAGTATAAAAACTTGTACCGACCGTCCTAGTGATCCCCCCCCCCCCCCCGACCCTTGCTCGCGCCGGCCCGTGCCGAGAAATCGAGTAGTAACAAAAGATCCCTATAAACCCCAAATAATCATTGATCCAGCAGTCCCTTGCGATGATTACTGTCCCAGTAACTCCCTGAGCCGAGGTCCGTGTCCCGCAGGGGACGCCCTCAGGCGCAGTTACTTAAATATAAATAAAGACAGGCTGGAGCTATTTAATGCTTCGCCAATTTGTCCGGTTAAGCATCAAGATCCCTCTTGGGATGAATATGAGAAGCCTATCATAAAAAAATAAATCCTAGTGGTCATAATAAAAATAATTTTCAAAGAGATAAGTGGTGATTTCATTTTCGTCATAACCTAATTCCCGTCAAATTATGTAAACCATCCTGCCTGCAGTTACATTGACTGAACACGTTCTACGTTACGTACCTGAAACAGTGGGCAAGATAACAAAGTATCCACCATTTCTATTGAAAGAACCTCTTGCTGAATGTTAGTCGACATATCTTTGAATATTTCTTCTGTTGACACCGCATTATTGTAGTACCTGTAGTTTCATAAACAATGATCATCATTAATTTGATCAATTTTTACAATTGAATGTGGTCAAGCATGTAACATCAAAGGTTGTGAGAAGTTTTAATTTCGTTGAGCTATTGTGTGAAGTCATTGCTTTCCGACTTATGCTCCAATCCTATAATTCTATTGAATTGTTTGCCAATAGTATGGTAATGTAATGGAAATGCTACATTAAATCAATATAAAATACAATTTAAAATATTAAATTTGGGCTTCCAAAATATTAAAGGCAAAGTAAGAAAAATGGCATCGACTTCTTAAACTGTTTCACACAAATAATTTTATTCTTTTTGAATGTGGTATTTTCTGTAAAGTTTATTTTATTTTTCGATTTTGAGTGGCATATAATTAATGGCATCAATAATGCTACGTGATCGTCCGTATGGCGGTGTCGCGCTCTTGTGGAGAAGTGATCTTTTTCAACATGTCTCCGTGATACAGTGCAGTAACTCCCGTGTGTGTGCAATTAGAATAGTGATGAATGATAGGCCTATTGTTGTGATGAGCATATATATGCCTACTGATGTGCCGGATAACTTAGCGGACTTTACGGATTGCCTGAGTACGGTGAGTGCCATAACAGATGAATGTATGACAGAATCCGTATATGTACTGGGGGATTTTAATGCACATCCCAAACAATTATTTTTTACAGAACTCATTGCATTCTGTCAGGAGCAACATTGGTCATGTATTGATGTCGAAAAACTAGGAGTAAACAGTGATACCTATACTTTTGTTAGTGAAGTTCATAGGTCTAGGAGATGGCTGGACCATTGTTTAATAACTGAATCGTCTGATTCTTCTATATGTAATGTTTATATCAAGTACGATGTATTATGGTCTGATCATTTTCCCCTCATACTGAAGTGTGACTTTAACATATTAACACCTAAAGTTTATAATCACATAATCGCACAAAACAAAGCAGTATGGGGTGAGAGGAGTCAGGATCAGATAAAAAGGTATCACAGGGAGTGCCATGAAAGACTAGGGCTAATTGACTTTCCTTCAGAATGTGAACAATGCCGTGGGGATTTTTGTGACAGTCCCGGTCATCTACGTATTGTTGACAAATTATATAGTGACATTGTTTCGGCACTCACAGAATCAGCAATTAGTAGTCAAACAATTAGCGTAAGTCGCAGAAATGCTGTAGTGGTCGGATGGAATAGACATGTCAGGGGGGCCCACAGGGAAGCCAGGCTGAAATTTCAGTCATGGGTATTATGTGGAAAACCGTACGCTGGTGATGAATATAATGAAATGTGTCAGAGCAGGACAATTTTCAAATCGCGATTAAAGTGGTGTCAAGAAAACCAGAACCAAATTAAGATGGATATAATTGCTACAAAACATTCAGCAAAAGATTTTCGTGGCTTTTGGAAATCCACTAATAAGTTAAATAGTAGGCCTGGCTTGCCTGTGAGTGTCAATGGCATTAGTGAGTCAAAGGATATCGCTAACCTTTTTAAAGATCAGTTTTATGTACACTCCCCCCTTGGGCCAGCGCGGGAGATGTTCAATGCTAAGAAACCTGAAGGTAAGGTGAGCATCCAATTTACTGCCAAGGATGTATACGGAGCCATTAAGTCCATATCACGAGGTAAGTCTCCCGGCCATGACAGTCTCAGCATTGAGCATCTTCAATATGCTGGTACTCATATATCAAGAGTACTGTCCTTACTGTATAACCTATGCACTAGTCACAATTACATACCGCCTGACCTCATATCAACAATTGTAGTGCCAGTTGTAAAAAACAAGAATGGAGACCTGTCAGATCGGTGTAACTACAGACCGATATCCTTAGCCACTTTCACCGCCAAGGTGTTTGACAGGGTGCTTGAGACACAGTTAAATAAACATCTTAAATTGCATGATAACCAGTTTGGATTTAGGCCGAAACTTTCGACTGAAGGTGACTGACTATATTGTCTCTCAAGCATACTGTCAGATACTATACGGATCGAGAAACGCCTGTGTATGCATGCTATCTCGACCTTTCGAAGGCTTTTGATCTGGTTTCCTACAATATACTGTGGAAGAAATTAGAAGAAGAAAAACTTCCTCCCGAGATCATTAATATTTTTCAGTATTGGTATGGAAATCAGAATGCCACCACCCCATCTCCTCCCATGGGTGTCGTAAAAGTCGACTAAGGGATTAGCCGGAGGTTTTGCTGAGCGCGTCAATTTGTGGTCTGAGGAGACTCCTGCAAATATGTGAGAACTATGCTGGGACACATGGCCTAGTATATAATGCAAAACAGAGCCAATGCATGTTATTTAAAGCTCGGAACAAACACCTGTCCAATATACCACCAGTAAAATTAAATGGAATTGCCCTAAAAATGGTAGATAGTTTTAAATATCTGGGTCATGTTGTAACATCAGATTTACGTGACGACTTAGACATTGAGCGGGAGCGGAGGGCTTTGTCGGTGCGCGCTAATATGATATGCCGTAGGTCCGCGCGGTGCTCCACAGGAGCTAAAATAACACTATTTACAGCATATTGTACATCATTTTATGCATGCAGCCTATGGGATTCATATACTCGCGCATCATACGGAGCCCTCCGAGTTCAATATAATAATGCATTCAGGATGCTGATGGGGCTGCCGCGGTACTGCAGCGCCTCTGGTATGTTCGCAGAGGCGCGCGTCGATTGCTTTAATGCGATTATGCGTAAGCGTATAGCTTCGTTGGTAGGCAGGGTTCGCGGCAGCGCTAACGGTATCCTGAAAATGATAGCGAATAGGGTAGACTGCCCATTTATGAATAATATTATGAAATTTCATGTTTAATGTATATATTTATAATTTTATTGAATTTATTTGTAATGTCGTTGACCCTATAGGGGATCCTGTAGTAATATGAGATTTTATTCTAATATTTGATACCTAACTACATTACTAACCATTTCAAGAATCCTATATTATTTTTATTTTTTATTTCTACTAACAATAATGGATCTATGTTATCTGATCAATAAATGAATTTCAATTTCAATAAGCAATACATAGGTAATCGATTGCTGGGTCGCTGATTTGCATCGAAGAGATCGCTATTTAAATGGATGCACCCCGAATAAAAATCTTTCAAACAAAATTATCATCCAAATCGGTGCATATATGAAATTTGCATCACCCAAATCATCAGCATTTGTACGCTAAGTGCGCATTTAAGCATAAACAAATAAATAAATGTGACGCTGTTATGCCCGAAATACATAAAAAAAATATACAGATGACCTAAGAACCTTCTCCTGTAAAAAATACTTGTAAGCCAATTTAACGGCTTGGGAAGGGCCTTTCCTGGACTAGATTGCAATAAGCTGACATGAATGCTATTAATTGATAGGTGTTCCTACCAAGCTACACTATGAAAACAGTTCTTCATTTCCCTGGCACACATTTTTTTCAGTGATCGCCTGTGAAAAACCTTGCTTACAGGGGTTGCATTGCAACTACTGCTGGGAGTGTACGGCGGACATTATCGCATAAGCAAGCAAATCATTAGTGAAAGTTCATGGCTTTACCAATTATGTTTGTTAAGATAAATTAATAAAGAAATTACATGAGACACGATCTCTTTGATTGGTCTTGTGCTTGAGGTATCCCTCGTGGCGTTCACTCGTATTTGTATTTATAAAATGACTAAAATTTACATTTTATTTTCAATCAACTTAAATGCAATAAATAAAAAAAACTCTTAATAATAGCCAAAGGACGAACTGCTGAACAAAGGCCTCCAATAGACTTCCATAAAGTCCGGTCACATACCACACGCATTCACCGACTCCCAGGGACCTTCACCGTTACTTACTCTTACTGAAGTTTATTTTTTATATTATATTTATATAGTAAAACATTTCGCTTACCATTGAACACAGAAAAACTTTTTCACTCGTGCTTTGATTTTTCCACTAACGTGATTTGCAGAGAGGAAATAAAATAACTCCCTCATGGATTCCTACGAAAGATGGATGGTAGCAATAAATATGGTCCAAGGAAATATTTAGCTTTAATGTTTTAATGAAGATGGAATATGCCATAGCAGCAGTGCTATTCTGTAAGAACTCACTTCTGAATCCGCAATGAAATATCTTATTTAGTATTGTTTTTAATATTTTCACTGCGGACTCAGAAGTGAGTTTACCAGTTCTTACAGAATAACACTGCAGAATACTAAACATTCTACTCTTTATCGTTACCTTATAAGTAAAAAATGTACTAGTGTGTTCGTCTCTATGCGTTCGCGTATCGTTCGTCTGATTGAGTAAAAGATTTGTATAATTGTTGTTAACACTTGAATGAAAGTTTCTGACACAGTAACAACAACGTACAATAGGTGGAGCGAGAGTCGCATCGGATTTTTTAAAATTATAAATATGAAGGAAGCAATGCAACGCATGGCATGGGTATACACGGCATGGTTGGCGCAGTGGCTAAGCGATTAGCTTTTTGCGCTACGTGTCGCAGGTTCGATTCCCGCATCGAACAAATATTCGTATGATCTACAGATAGTTGTTCCGAGCCTGGGTGCATGTGCGTGTAAACTGTACCCACGATACAGGAGAAATCCTAGTGAGAGGCATCGTTCTTTTTTACAAGGAAATAAAATATTAAATTAGATTAATTTAATTTCTTCAATAAAAATCCATATAAACGCTACGTATTCGACTGATATGAAGAGATAAAATTAATAAATAGCCGGAGTCCTGTTTATCAGGGATATTACGAGAGGGTACGTTGTTCCGGAGATTCAATAAAATCTAATAAACGAAAGGTCGAATGGGTTGACAAACATGCAATACATTATGTCATAGATTTTTTCAACCCAATAGTTAAACAACAATAAAAATCCGGGTCATTGGACAGTTCATATATAATCAAATCTGATCCTATCACGTTCATTCATTCAGAACATTTGGTTATAGTGACACGAGAAAAATATTTAATCTATTTGAAAGGCAAATGTTATTTATATTGAAGACACTTTGTGATTGCCTTTTTGTCGACTAAAACAGAGATATGATATTATATATATGATAGTAATAATGTCTTAGGTTTTCGCGAGTATTACACATTATAATAAAACACTTTTAAACGGATTCTATCGCGTATATTTTAGATTTTTGTTTTTCCTGACGTTTCGAACACTTTGCAGGGTTCGAGGTCGCAGGATGACCTGCTGATCTGAATATATAGTACTTAACTTTAACACAGATTTTCTACCTGTATCATGTGCACAGTTAACAAGCATAAATCTCACATGCACAAACAGCCATATACTGAATCTATAGGCCATACAAACATTAATTCTATTTTGGGAATTAAACTTCAAATCGATTGGTTTTTATACATATCGTATCGTCACTAGGGTACGAGCAAATCATTTGCATGATGGTAGGCGTCTCGCCTGCCCATAAGAATTGTAATGGTACCCAGGAACAGTCCTATGTGGCACCACACTGCGTCCGTCTCATCATCATCATTTCGGCCGAATGAAGTCCACTGCTGGACACAGGCCTCCCCCAAAGATGTCCACAACGACCGATATGGATGTGTTGTGGGCTCATTGGTGGGTTTTGCCATAATCGCCACGCTTGGCAGACGGGTTGGCGATCGCAGTTGAGTTGTTAATGTACTCGAAGGACGCTGCTGCCCATCCTCCGGCTAATCCCTTAGTCGACTTTTACGACACCCATGGGAGGAGATGGGGTGGTGGCATTCTGAGGCGGCACCACACGGCGTCCGTCTGCTCTCTATTTATTCCTTGCGACAAAGGGACACAGCAACTGTAGTACTATTTAAAGTTTAAACACTACTGCTTGGCGGCAGAATATCTGGCACCGCGGTGATACCAACCTTAATTTTTTTTATTGATGTCCAGTGGAAATTCTACATGGAACTTCCTTCACCCTGGGGAAGGGCGAAGGGGTGTGCTGGACTCCTACCGGCTAAAACCTCTGGAGAGGTCATCTTCGGCACCGAAGGGGGGCTCCAGGCCCTCGTAAGATCACACTAGAGCATCTCTGACAATCTCAGAAATCTAGCTGATTTCTGGTCAGCTGGTCTCTGAATTATGGATGAAACAGAAGACACGATGTTACGTGATCATCATATCAGCCCAAGGACGTCCACTGCTGAACACAAGGCCTCCCCCATAGATTTCCGCAATCGTGTCATCATTTTGGAGGAAATTAAAACCGCGGTGATACCTACCTAGCCAGACTTTTGTAATAGGATACCTCCACCAGTAATTTACTTTTTTCACTAAGGGTTCGTTCCTTTGCGAAGACAGCCAATCGCTTAGCTACCGTGACAATCGAACAGATATGCATCCTTACCCGACCCGAATTTATCACTTCATCATTTCAGCCGAATAAAGTCCACTGTGCACTGGCCTCCACCAAAGATCGCCTCTACAACCGGTCAGGGTATGTTGTAGTCTCATAGTGGGGTTTTTGCCATGATCGCCACGCTTGGCAAGCGGGTTGGCGATCGCAGTAAAGTTGTCAATGTACTTGAAGGACGCTGCTGCTCATCCTACGACTAATCCCATAGTCGCCTTTTACGACTCCCACGGGATGAGATGGATATATCACATGAAACATTTAAATTACCGACTTATTAGACCAACAGAAAGAATATCATCTGTGAAAGAAATTTTGTGGTTTATCAATTATTGTATTTTTTGTACGGCAGCAAGTGTAGCGATTTATAAAATAAAACCGATAAAATTAAAATAGAATCGTATGAACTGAGACGAGAGCGAGAGATTGCGAATTTTCCTGAGTCGAGTTAATTAAAAATACTGAATTCTCTAGCAATACATTTTAGGTATGTCATAACTAGCTTTGTAGGCACATCCCTCTTATGTTATATAAAGGTAAGGTCCATCTAAACTTGGCATAATATCCAACATTTTTAATCACGTTCTAAGCCTTACTAAACGGTATCTAGCTAACAATTGGTGTTTACAATCATATAATAGGATTTCGAAGTAATTTTAATTAAAAAGGTTGGCGTACCCTGAATTTTAATCTCCTTTGAGTGGATAGTAAGAAGACGCTGCAGATCCTCGACGTATAGAAACAACTTAGGTACGCACCCAAAACGAAAACCATAACAACCTGAAACCGAACATTATAGTTAACTTGTTCTGTTCTCATCTTCTTCGTGTGGTAAGCTGATGACGAACTGAGTTCTCAAGCTTGATGCTATCGAAATAACTGGTCTATATTTAATCTAGGCTTCAATTAAAAGCAATAAAGAGCTATACATATAACAAAAATACGCTTTTGTACACTTAGCACGAAACCAATGTATACTACCACCACATTTTGTGTACCCACGACAAATATTAATTTTACATTTCATGGGAATTAGTCAAGTATCCCGACTATCTTGTGTAGCCAAATCTGTAGTAATTGATATGTCCTTCCGCCTATTAAATGCATATTTCTATTTATGCTCAATTATTTCCCAACACGTTTGCCCCCAGCAGACCAGAAGCTGGGTTCGTTCCCTACACGATTTGTAATAATTATTTTATTCTGGCCCAGCCAAATGTAATGCATGTAATGAACTGATGATACTGATAAAGTATGTAAGTCCTTAAATAACATTATATTAATAATTACCCTCACATTTAGCTGAATACAAAAATGCATGTCAATAAAAATGTCGCGAGGCTATATTACTTGCGCGCTGTGTGTGGCGTTGCTTATCGCGATATTCTCAGGGCGCACATTTAGAATTTATAATTAAATGTGTGGGTTGGTCGCTCATGTTTCCCGCCATTACACTTTTAAATTAAGAACCGGGTAAAAACATAATGCGGGTGCGACCATAGATGTTTATGTACCCCCTTATAAATTTAGGCGCTTTTTTAAACCTAGAACTTATCCGTAAAATATACACCAGCGATCACTTGTGCAATAGGCTTTACACAGGCCTTTGTGATGATTTTGTTAATTTTGTGTTATATTTCCAAGATAATGTGCTCTAGTTGACCCAACATGCTTAGATAAAAAAGCGTTGTTCCCCGAAACATTTATGCGAGGAGGCTGATACTTAGGGTACGCTACGACAGCGGCGGTAAGACCAGTGATGGAGGAATGGCTGGAGAGGCGGCATGGCGCCCTCACCTACTGGATGACGCAGGTACTCTCAAACCATGGGTGTTTCGGGAAGTACCTGCATCGAATAGGCCGAGAGTGACGCCCGGTTGTCATCACTGCGGAAACTGCCCGGAGGACACGGCGCAGCACACGTTGGAGGAGGGCCCAGGTGCGGGTGTGTATGCGTGGGTGCGAGTGTGTATGTGGGTGCCTGTGGATGGGTTTGTATGCGTACGTGCACAGTTGTGTATGCGTGCATGTGTGTATATGTGTGGATTGAATATGTCTATATGCGAGGGTGTTAGGGCTTAGGCCTGGACGGTGAGCAAGTTTTCAGTTTTATCGTAATCTAACAACAAAAGCCACTTACCGACTTTTATGTTGCAAGCATGTTTTGTTAGGGAACATATATTGTTTTTTTTATTACAGAGAAAGCCTCCGAGAAAGCAGTAAAATCGGCTAGAAAAATGTGTGGAATAACGAGAGTCAGAACGACCGACAGGGTTAATGCGCCTTGTATTGAGAAGTGATGGACTTTACATCAGTAGTGAGTGCTGTTTGGAGATGGTGTGTTAAAAATGTCTGAATTCAATTCAATCATTTATTCAGTTATGTCCTCAGAGACACTTATATTTTTATTGGAAAACGAAGGGTATTTTGATATATGACAACCTTTGAGATGAAATGCGGAATTAAACTCAGGACAGACTCATTTTTCTCATAAATACTTGTACATAATTATCTGATAACTATAAATGACAGCATAACTATATAATATTAATTTTTACTTTCTATATGTAAGATCCGTCATTGTTTTGGGTGAATTATTATAGTCTGCTGGAGAGCATTCATCTTATCTTCACGTCAATCAGTCTTGAGACTATACTCGCACGAAAGCAATACGACTATGCTTGTTCTTAAACAAATACTCATATTTAATATTAGAAAATAAACCCTATAATAATAAATAGTCCACTCTAGGATAATTTGTACAATAAATTGTATCCCGAAAGAATAACAGCCAAATCTTTCGAACACGTAATTGCAGGAAAAACCATTGATATACAATAAATAATACCATACAACCCATAACTTTTTGCGAACTGAAAAAAATATTCTTTGAAAAATATATGTAAATAAAAATATATATATGCATGTGTCTGGAACCCATACGAGTGCAACAACCCGAGTTTTCGAAAAGGTTTTAGTACCATAGATCACATCCATACGCTGCGGCATGTTATACAGAAGACCAAGGAGTATAATCTGCCACTATTCTTAACGTTTTTGGACTATGAAAAAGTCTTCGATTCCATCGAAACCTGGGCAGTGTTACAGTCTCTGCAGCGGTGCGACATTGACTATCGGTAGATCGAAGTGCTGAAATGCTTATACAGAAACGCTGGTATGTCGGTCCGAGTACATGAACAGAGCACGGGGGCAATTTCATTGCAGAGAGGTGTGAGACAGGGAGACGTCATTTCCCCGAAACTATTCACCGCTGCAATGGAGGATGCCTTCAAGCTACTGGAGTGAAAAGGATTCGGCATTAACATCAATGTCGAGTATATCACTCACCTTCGATTTGCCGAGGACATCGTAGTCATGGCAGAATCGCAACAAAAGCTCAGCACAATGCTCGATGATCTCAACAGAGTTTCCCATTAGGTAGGCCTTAAAATACATAGTATTAAAAATACATGCATAAGATTTTATCTAACAACATAGACTGTTCTGAAATACTTCGAAGAATTCGGTTTACAGTACCAAGTAGATATCCTCGATATGCCATTAAACCGTTATGCGCTCCGATCAGAAAAACCATATTGGGTCAGAATTCGCCAATTTCTCGAATGTCTAAACTATATGTTGAGTGCAGTGAGTTAGTAGACATACACAGTCTATCACTATCAAAATTTCGTAAAGCTCTTGCTCAAATATATCTGAAAAGGATCCAGCACAGTGAACCTTAGAACATTAGTCCCTGTTAAACAATATCCATCTTGTTTGTTTGTGTTGTTCATGACCCCGCCTCATTTCAGCCTTTCTCGATTAACGATCGATAACGATTAACCTAGCACGAATAACCCAAAAAGTCGTAATATATGAACATATTTTGTGCTAAAATTGTCGAAACACTGTATTTTTGCAACACTTACAACAAGTAAGTCGAGATCTCCGGGCGCAATCTCTGAAGTACCGGCACCAGTGAACACGGATGTACCGAAAACGAACGAAGTCTTCATCGGAGTCTCATGCCGGGCGTCATTCGACATAAACACCTTCGTCTCCCAGTATATCAGTTGCGACATCCAGGAGTTCTAACGAGGAATTATTTTTGTTAGTACGGCCACGTTTGGTAAAAAAGTTTGCTGGCTAATTATGATTATGATATGATTGATAGGCTTATTGTCATGCGCCTCTGAAACTAGTGATAGCTGGCCGCTTTTTCACAGAAACGCCTTTGGTCATGTGTGAGACGTATTATGTTCCAGCTCTTTTGGCTGATAAAGTCTATATCTACCACTTATCGGAGTTCATTGCTGAACATGCCTTGCCATAAGTATTGGGCCATAGACACCAAGCAAGCGCATTGGTAAGCACTACCCCTTTCCAATCCAAGGGTGACGCTACTGTTCGTCATCTAATTTAGAGTATTTACACTGGCTAATTCGAAGCTTCTTGCGCCATCCTTTGCACGTAAGTAAAGCACACAATGTCCGCGAGAGCTCGACCGCACGACGTTCATTTCACGTGGTTGCAGTTATTCATAGTATCGCTTCACTAAATGTGATGCTCAAGTGGCGCGCGACAACTTGTACCTACATGAACGTGGGACAAAAAAAGCTCTATTATCGGATCAAATCGAATCGTTTGTTCAGTAATTCGGTCATAGCAGACACTTTTACACGTCACATTGAAACGAAGGAGGGATATACTAACTTCTTGGCTATGTATTCCCAACAGTAACAGGCAACTCCTCCCCAACAGGGATGCCGTTATAAGCAGCATTCTCCTGCTAATGTATTTGTGCTAATGATGTCATACTGTGGACACCAATGTGTCGATCGACCGGTATGACCTTGACCTCAGTTTTAGCCAACGCGGTGATAATGACTACAGGTTACTATAAAACATGTAATGATGTGACACCACATCACGCCGTACGTTCTCGCTCTGACTTGGTGCTCTATTCTATTCTATTCTCCTTGATAAATACTGAGAGTCAGCCGTGCCTGCTTCTATTGGCAGCTGACCTAAACTGCAGACAAGCTTGGTATGTCAAATGTGTATATATACTGTTGGTATTCTTTCTTTGTTTCATTCGTATGGTTAGTTACCAAACTACCGGTTAATGATAACACCTACGATACTTGCCTTCCGAAGCACGGATTCATTCGTTCAAATACTACAATGCGGTCACCCAACTAGAGACTGACCGTAATGAGCGTTATTTAATCGGGCCGATCGTTTATCGATCAGTCAGTACGACTGTTTAGAGCTCATAAATAAATAAATAAATAATCGATCTCAAGTTAAACATATTTACTTTGACTACCAAATTTTAATATAAAATGTAATTACCCCACGACACAATTTCCTCGGGCACGCATATAGATACAGAAAACATCCAGACCAATAGCAGAATATAATGAACATCATGCAGAACTTTGTCAGAATCAGGAACTGTAAATTATAATCGATGGATATTTAATATTCATCAACGGCCGTTAGTCAGTATGTTACAATATCTCGCCTTATACATAATTTACATATCCGTGTGGAGTCCGGATTAAGAATATAGCAACATTCCATCTCCTCCCGTGGATGTCGTTTAAGGCGACTAAGGGACTCTAAACCAGAGGGATAGGCAGCAACGTCCCTTCTGTGAAACAGTAGCCATACTACGCTCACCAATCCGCTTGCCGGGCGTGGTTGGTATTGTCAAGTTCCCCCAAAATGATGACACAATTGTAGAAATCTCTCTCTCTCAAGGTCACTCGGCGAGCTTTAGACAGATTAATGCTTTGTATTTCTATACGACATAAAATCAGAACTGACATATAGTGTCGGAATATAATGACGGATCTCCCGTAGAAGGACTGAAGCCGAATTATATTTATAACATATAATTACTGCACTTTCTCACAGTGCGGCACTGAAAGTGGTCCTTACAATAGTATAATATTTATTCCGTAGCGCAGAAAACCAATCGCTTAACCATTGCGTCAACAGTGCTATTAATTATTTACTAGCTGAGCCCCGCGGTTTCACCCGCTGTTTAATTTAAACGAATTCGGACATTTGATTATTTAAGCATATAGATAGGTATATTCGATTTCATTATTTTTATTTTTCTAATATAAAAGTGGCCTAAGTTATTCCATATATAATCAGCTATCTGCCAGTGAAAGTCCCGTCAAAATCAGTCCAGCTGTTTCGGAGATTACCCGGAACAAACAGATAGACAAAAAATTTAAAATTGGGTTTTATTATACGTACCGTATATACTTTCATATGCATTTAGTAGAAAGCCGTTATTTTGACATTTCAAACAGACATTTCAACTTTATTTATTTGTCTAGATTGCTATTAACACTAACAGCTTTACCAAGCTATTTAGAAAGAAAAACGTTATCAAAATAAATACAATCAAATAGTCATAAAATACCTTAACGTGGCTATTAAAATTCTGCGCCCACTTGTTGAGGTAGTCCCAAATATGCCACACCTGCAGTATCGGACACAACATGGCTATTTGACCAACATACGTCTCTCCTTGAGGGTCCAACGTATCAGTGAATATGGACACGGGGAACACTGAGATAATGTCCAGGTAGAATCCGAAGCAAGCCATTTTCACTTCTGCGATTTCTTTTACAGTTTCCTTTCGTATGTTCTGTTAAAAGGTAGACTAAAGGTGAATAGCAGTGGTACAGAGTTTTAAATCCATTGGGTCCTATTAATTTGAAAAATAAGTAACAATTAAGACAACAGTGATTTTTTAAAGTATATTATTTTCGGAAGATACACAAAAGAACCATAATATGTGTATGTGTGTGAAACGCTCTCCTACACAAAAGTAAAACTGTTGTATGACATATTAGCCGATGCACGATTGCTTCGCTTCATAAAAAAATTAAGTTACTAAACTTACATTACTTACATAAGTTATGTTTGTTAAAATGCTAATAAAACTATCCTATATCCTATTCTACCTCTATGCCAAATTTAATTGGAATCCGTTCAGCCGCTCTAGCGTGGTGGAGCCTCAAACATTCATACAGTTACGAGGATCGCTGAAACTATAGATCGAGTTTCTAGAAACAACACCAATCGTAAATTTTGGGAACAAATTAATATGTTATACACATTATTGTCAAAATCATGACGTAATTTGGTGCAATTAAGGAGCAGCCCATGTCCTGTCACTGCAACGCCAAGTCGATGTATTCATTGATACAATTATGTGAACCGATATATCAATCAGACTATGTTCCTGGAATTCAGTCTTTTACCGTATTGCATAATAAAGTCCAAATCACCCTAAAACGCTGAAAGATAAAAGTTATGAAAGTTAAAATGTTGTTATAAAATAGAGAAGGATAAAATAAATAATTTGCTTGTTGGTTTAGCCCTTAGACTATTTAACAAAATTTGGTTAATTGGTCTAAGCCACCACATACGCCGAACATCGACGACGCCGCAAGGCACGTGGTTTACTCAGTAAATACCATTTCAGACAGGTGCGTGCGTGACAACATTTGAAGAAATATTTTTTGTTTTCAAAAGTCTTATAATAGCTGTAAAATAAATTCTTAAAACTTTTATCTTCAGCGTTGTGATGTGGACTTTATTGTGCATTTATCATAACAATATTATAAAACTTTCGCTGTATGATTTGATTTGACTCGAATCTCTAAGGATTCGATTAAAATATTTCCTATAATTATCTAACTGACATGTAGTGTAACAGCTTTTTAACACGCTTATATTAGCTATGAATCTATGTATCTATGGATCTATGGAACAGAAATTTTAACTCGATTTTCATCCCCTTCAAAACGTCGGATTGCTTTGAAACTTCGCACACTAATCAAGGACCGATGAAAATGCAATAATTTAAAGAGTTTGTCCCATTATCCTCGCCAAGATCCTGAGGGGCAGGAGCGATTTTTTCATCTCTGATACCCGGAAAGAAATATAAATTTATCAACATACACAAACTTGCAGAAAAAATAATACGTGTATAAGATGCCGATTCAATTTTCCGCAGCAAGAGTGCAATGAGACTCGAGTAGTGTCTCATTCTTCAGATGATTTTATCCGTAATGGAGGGAGAATTTGTTTACTAAAACGTCGAAAGGAAGATGCGTGGGTAAATAATTACCACCCGGAGTTATTGAGTCTATGGACAGGCAACATGGACATTCAGCCAGGCACAAAACAAAAAAAAAAACGCGTTTTTGTAGTTAGCCGCACTATAAAATAGCAAAATAAATATTAGTTTAAAAAACGCGCTTTTCTAGATAACCGAACTAAAAAGTAGAAAATAATTTTCAATATGTTTAAAATAACAATACAGTGATTAACAAAAAAAACTTTATTGTAAAAAAGCATGGGGTGCTTTATCAGATATTTTCCTAATGACGCTACTTTTACAAATATATTTACAACATATTGACATCAAGCACTCCACGCTTTTTTAAATATTTTTTGTTGTTTATCACTCTACTGTTATTTTAAACATATTGAAAATGATTTTCTACTTTTTATTTCGGTTATCTACAAAAGCGTGTTTTTGTTTTGTTTTTTTTTAAACTAGTATTTATTAAATATTTTTTCAGTAGCCCACCTTCATTGGACCTAGCACCGTGCTTGGTTATTAAACAGTGGTGATTACCTAGAACTCTACCAAGCCTTTCAGAGGTAGAGGTCATAGGCATGATGCTTAAGATAAAGTCCCAACTACTAGAAACCCTAAAGTCATTATTGATATAGGGCTTTATGGTTAAAACGTGAGCAAAACTTCCCGGGAGATTTTCAGTTATCGATTACTTTTGTTATCCTATAAACTTACCTTCTGGAAGGTGGCAGTAGTAAGTTGTATATAAATGTTCAGCAGTAAACCGGTGACCAAAATAGTAGTGACCACCTTCTCGGCGCTAGGGTGATGGTTCTGTAGCGCTGAGTAGGGGCACATAAAGCACACGTACAAAACCATAATGAAATGCGCTACGTCGAACATACACGTCTGAAATGTAACAGGTTATTTCATATAGTTTTCTTAGACTATCTTTTCGAATGGTCTTTGATCTTTGGTAATATTTGTGTATTATAAGATAAAATGAAACATGACTAGAAACAACTTTCCCCAATTATGCATACGCTTACATACACTATGCAGCAATTTAAATGCACAGTTCATGAATTCAAATTTTCATTTTCACAGAAAATATGCACCAAATTATTTATATTCTACTATATTTAACTATTCATCATCTTCATATTAGCCAAAAGACGTCCACTAATGAATAAAGGCCTCCACCTTACATATTGATATCAGACTCACAGCGCTTGGCGGGCGGGTTAGTTAGCGCAGAATGGCTGCTGTTCTATAGAAGAGACACTGCTGCCTATCTCCCTATTCAGGTCTATTCAGGGTCCCATAGTCGCCTTTTACGACATCCACGAGAGAAGATGGAGTGGTACTATATTCTAAATCCGGACACCACACGGATAACATTCAACTAATAACTTTATAATATGTACATTACATGAAGCCCGTTAACATCTTTGGTTGGACATGGGTCTCTAAAAGATCGCAATAGTAGACCAGACTCAAAGGGTGCATTGCCATGCCATATGCCTGGCAGGCAGACTGGTGAAAGCAGTATGTTCCGTTTTACCACACAAAGGACACCCTCTGGATATATTCCTTGTCGCGGAGTGCCTCCCTCCGTGTTTCCTTCCCGGTTAGCTCAAATAGGAGGCTCTCTCCACAGCAGCAAGTAATAGAGTTCAATTAATTATATTGAATGAAATGTATCATATATATTTATTTATATAGGTATATTGTTATTCACAACTTCAATTAACACTTCATGGTGATGTTTTTATTTTTAAAATATAGTTTACTATCACAATTTAAGCTAATTAAAAATAAGTTATTGTAATATTGCAGGCAGACTATCTGTCAGAGTGACAGCTGTGTATCGAACCACCAGCGTTCAGAATGGAACCCAATGTAATAATGATCAAAATATGAAGAGCGATTCTACGTCACATAATAAATTTGAATTTCGATTTGAATAAAGAATGAATCATGAGGTGGACAGTGATGGAGATAAAAGGTATGAAGTCATAAAAGAAGTTGATTGAAATGAAGATGAAGGATGACTTCGTCGCACCCTTAGACGCCTATTATAACAGCCAAAGGTGGAGACTGGGTCTGATTTTAGGTGAGAGAGCCATCCCTAGGCTGATTTATAACAGGGCCAAGAAATGCATTATTATGGTGCCGGCTCAGAATGCCACCACCCCATGTCCTCCCATGGGTGTCGTAAAAGTCGACTAAGGGATTAGCCGGAGGATGGGCAGCAGTGTCCTTCGAGTACATTAACAACTCAACTGCGATCGCCAACCCGCCTGCCAAGCGTGGCGATTATGGCAAAACCCCCCAATGAGCCCACAACACATCCATATCGGTGGTTGTGGTGATCTTTGGGGGAGGCCTGTGTCCAGCAGTGGACTTCATTCGGCCGAAATGGTGATTATTATCGAAAAAATGCATTTACTGCAAAAAGCATCAGAATAGCAATAAAAAGTCTAATGATATCACTATATTTGTATTAGGCTGATTTGCGTAAAAGAAATTAGTACAGTCAGTACCAAAACTCAATGACCACATCCAGATTTCCAAAACTCCTATACACCGCAGCATAAATAGGTCGCTTAAGAAGACCAGCGCCAGAATTAGGTGAGTATTGTAAAAAGTCAAAATTACCTGAACACCCTTACCAAAAGTAGCTGAAGCTTATGTACAAAAATATCATCATCACATCGTAAGTTATGAATGTCACTAAACAATATTAAATGTTTATCGCGGCTGTTTAGTGTTTAAAATAACAAATTGTCAAAAGTAGCTTTTGTGTGCACGACAACAACGACGCAACAAACATATAATATTGTTTAGTGACGTTTGTATAGTTAGGATATTTTTGTGCATAATAATTTTCAGCTACTTTTGAAAATTAGGTAATTTTAACCTTTTCCGATGGTCATCCAATTCTGGCACTAGTCTTGTTGAGCGACTATGACTATATATGCTACGGTGTATAGGGGTTTTGGAAATCTCGATGTAGTCATTGACTTCTGGTGTTGTCTGTGGATAACTAAATTCTATAAATATTCTTATATTTTGTTCTAAATACAAATTCTGCAATTGAGCCGTTTTCATTCAGGACTGCGCCTCATTTGACTTTTATAACTGCAGGCTATCAGGGTACTAATTGCAATGATTCAGGTGCGCTCGTAAATGGCTTTTCTTTCTACCAAAATATATTTTACTGTGTTTACATACAAAATCGGTGTCTGGCCTCAGTATCCAGGGGAAGTTCGATCTCAGGCATATGTGAGGTGCATCTATCGTCGTGACGTTACTCGACATTTGATATAGCTCCAAGAACTCGGTCGTGAACTTCGGTTGACGTACGTTGTTCTCATCTAGACGAGGAAAAATAAATGAAAAATAAAAAACTGCCGCCTGAGCCAGCGTCTTATGGCAGACAGCCTCAGGGGTAGTGGGTGTGCAGATTGGGGAATGGTCACGTGCCACCGTGTGCGCAGCACGGGGCACAGTGAGGATTTAGGGGATCCCTTACAATCCTCTCCGCGAAGTGCTTGGGGGGTGACCTTTTACAGTCGCGGTTCGGTTATGCTACAGGGGATAACCGCTTTACAGTTATCCCGTGGCGAAGGAAGTTCATGATGATTTTCCACTGTGAACCATAAAAAAGGTGGTGTCTGTGCTTATCTGCTATCAGTCGCCGTAGTATATAACCGATTACGTGACTATATTTTTGCGTCATTCCTCCAAGACAGGTCTTACCACCGTTATCTCGGCGTGCCCTGCACTGGGCTGCACCAGTCGTTCCTTTCATTGTGCCAACAGGGTCCAACTATGCTCGGACCATTGGACCTCAATCTCATGAGGTGCTGGTCGTTCATCCCGAATTAGCGCCTCCCCGGGCCGGGTATACTATATTGACGCCAGGGCTCTCGCTTCCAGATCCCGATAATCCGGCAAGCAGGCTCCCAGTCTGATAAAAGACCGTAAGGTACCTTAATCACCCTGAGGGCCATAGCTCGCTGAAGTTTTCGCAATACAGTGATGCTGAGGGTCCTCAGGGAATAAATACCCAGACCGGAACAACTATCTGCAGACCAAAAAAAAGCCAAACGATTGGTCACTGCGCCAGACGTGTGGTCCTAGAAACAGTAGATCCCTTCATTTGCCTCACTATAATAATTGATGATTAAAAAACTATACAACATACTACAAAGCGTCGATCACTTCTAGTTGTATTTGAAATTCTTTTACAAATTCAAAATTTGTTCGTGCCGCTTTAGTATCCGCAAAAATAACAAACAATTCTGAGCTGTAACAAGAAAATGGAAATTTTATTACCTCTATAATACATATGAGAGTCGTCCACAAAAGTGGGGTCCTCTTCCTCAACTCCCGCCAAATTGTCTTTGAGCACTTTCATGGGTCGGTAGCGGGTGCGAATTAGTCTCGAGTCGCCTTTATCGTACTGCTCTATTGCTTCCTGGGGCAATGTTAAAATGGTAAAACTTGAATCACTTAATCTCGGGTAAGAAATTAAATTTATTTTCATAGCTTGATTCCGTGTGGGTCCCGGCAAATAATAGAACACTCCTCGCCTGTTTTTAGCTAATCAGCCCGCGGGTCTAATAGGGCACAAATACCTCAAGAAATTTATTTGGATACGTAACGGAAAGCGTACGCCACTATAATATAGTTACTTTAACCGTGGCTTCCCGTTTTTTGATTAACTTTGTAGACTTATTATAATCAGTGCATTCATTATTGGGTAAGTGTTGAACCTATCTCGTGTTTATAAAGGTACCTAGCCGTTCTGTTGCGTTCTAGCGTTTTAACTAGAACAATTATCTATTCAAACAATTTATATGATTAAGCCATCAGCTGTGATATAAATTGTTCTTATTTGCCTTATGCGTATTTTATTGGTGTAATTTATTTTCCTTCACGTGTGTTATACCTACTCCGATCCAGATTGTGATGAAGACATAAGTACTACCCACCATAGCGCAATAGTAAATCTCGCACGCTCATTCTTCCTGGTAGTCACAGTCAGATGGGACATAAGAGAAGCATTTCTTGACACGCTGGACATGAATTCTAGGGTACGACGTACCGCGCGTGTGGTATACCGCATCAGCATAGAAGTACTGCCCATCCAGTACCAGCCGATGCCTTCCTATTGCGAGTCCCCGCGGCCTATCACCACCTCGGGTCATCATCATCACCTTGGGTCACCATCTCCTAGCCCATAGCCGCACGTGATGTTAATCACCACGCCCACTGCCAAGAGATAGAAAAACTCTAACAGTGACAGGCATACGACCACACCCTAATTGTTGTTCTTTTGTATTTTTTTATATAAATGTTTACACTGGGTGTTCAGCTTTTTATTCATTTAATACCCACATCTTAACAACTAGGATAATATACAGGGTGTTTGGTGCATCGTGTGCCCAACTGAAATGGTCGACTGATGACCCCCCCATCTGCTATCCTTTCAGACCCCTAAACATTTCTCATGCCCTGTGGATTCCTTTTCATCGACATTTTATTGTTTTGTTAAAAATATACCCAAAAATTACATTCAAATACAAATTAAAAAAAGTATAAGTCGTAGACTCTGAATTTTAATTTTATTTAGATGTGTATTGTATTACAGTAATTTTAAATTTAAAGTGAGTTACATTAGCCTACTAGTTCTTTTTTAAATTTACTCGCAAAGTTTCGGACTTAAATTAAAGCTGTCCATGCTACAGCTATTAACAAGGCTATAAAAAAAAACCAAAAGCGACCGGGATCTTCCAACTCTCTCAAAAATTCTCTAGTCTATCCTCTTGCTAGTGATGCGTCCATGCCATAAAAAGCTTTTTACAACTTTGTGAATTAGCTAGAATTGTAAATCAAGCCACAAAATAATAAATTCGAAATTATGATTAAAAAATTTATTGCTTAAATGATACCTTTAGGATAGCAGATGACCCCCCAGCCGACCATTTCAATTTGGCATACGATGCACCAAACATCCTGTATTATCTTTAAGAACTTATTTTATGTACCATGCTTCAAGCAATTCCTATTATCCTTATTATATAAAATATAATGAAGTTATAGAATATAGAATATACGCATGCAACGTAAATACCTTTGTGCTGCATGCAATATAGATGTTTTCAAAAAAAAGCTTCAGTCCAGATGCTTCTTAAAAAATACGATTTACTTACTTTAAAATCAAGACGCACACTCCTTGAAATGATGACTCTGTTCAGTATATGCCGCAACAAGTTTGACTGCCCTGACTTCGTGAATAGTTTATGCTACCTGGTTCCTCGAATAGATCATTAGCGGAAGGTGTGCACTAGGCGCTTCTTTGCTGCCAGCGTTTGTAAAACAAACACGTATAGAATGTTGACTTCAATATTCACACGCGTTTTAAAACCGATTCGATATCTAGATATGTATATAATCTAACTCATCAACCTACTGTACAAGTAAGTACTTCTACAAATGTGTCTTTGAATAATTGATTGTAATTATTATTATGTGAAGAAAATACATTTTCTGTTATCACTGTATGCTTACCTGTCTAGTTTTCGAGGTATTTAGTCGTGTACTTATTTTCTTTCGTATGAGATCGAACATACTTGGATGCTCTGCAATCACTCGCATGAAATCTGTTCTGCGCAAAACCTGCAAAAATACGTTGAACTACAGATGTTAAATACTGAGAGCATATTAAAGCCTCCTTATTTAGATCTTGGTAGGTTGTTATGAAACGGCTCTAGTGTGATCATACGAGGACCTGGAGCCTCCCTTTGGAGTCGAAGATGTGGTTTTAGCCGGCCACTTCCTCCTCCCCGGGGCGAAGGAAGTTCATGTAGAATTTCTAGTGGGACCAATAAGAAAAAGATAAAGAAAGGTATTTTTAAACATCTTGCCCAACAACAGACTGTTTGATAGATACCATGTTTTATAAAAACGCCATATCATCATCACCACTTCAGCCCATGAACATCCATTGTATTGCCATAATCACTACGCTTGGCAGCCGGACCGATAGTCGCAGTACAGTTGTTGTTGGGAACGTGAGGATACTGCTACCCATCCTTTTGATTTCAACCCATAATCGCCTTTTACGACGCCCTTGTGTGGGTAGTCTGGTCTTTACCAAGAACCACACGGCCAAGTATAAAATAACACGTAAATACCAAAATGTTATAACAGACTTTAACTCAAATGTAGATGTCTCTTCAGTAAGGCCGTACAAAATTGTTAAAAAAGTGAAACTTAACAAGAGTAAAACCGTATGTCTCTCATATTAAAAAACGTCCTAAAGCGTCCTCTCGTCGTCATCATAGTTATATATGTATTTTACTTTTTGGATATGCATTTATATCCGTATTATGTGTGTATTCTATATATTATTATTATTATATATTCTTAAACATTTCATCTAATAAATCCTTTACACACTATGTATACATTACTTCTTATTCAAACTCTCCTTTCGCTGGTCTGCGGGAGGAGATTTATTAAGAAATAAGCAGTATCTTTGTACTTTTTACTCCTACATCATCTTTCTTTCTATTTTTGTTTCTGTGTGTGCATAAATTGTAAATAAATAAAAGATATAAAAACTTTGCATGCGTCATAATTATATCAGCCGTAGGACGTCCACTGCTGAACAAACGCCTCCCCATAGATTTCCACAATGACAGCTTAGACTAGGCTGGTTATTTGTTTGTGTCGTAATAATGGTAATTTACCAGTACTCCCCACGCTTGGCAGGCGGGTTGGTGGGCGCAGAATGGATGTTGTTCTACAGAAGGGACGCTGCTACCCTGCATTCGTCTGATTGAGAGTTCCTTAGTCGCCTTTTACGACATCTTCGGGAGAAAATTGAGTTTTTTTTTTAAACTTTGTCCTACACTAGGATTTCTCCTGTGTCGTGGGTTCGTTTACAGACATGAATTCCACATACAATGCACCCTGACCCGGAACAAATACCTTTTTTTTAATTTTTTTCTTGATGTCCAGTGGAAATTCTACATGGAACTTCCTTCACCCCGGGGAAGGGCGAAGGGGTATGCCGGACTCCTACTGGCTAAAACCACTGGAGCGGTCATCTTCGGCACCGAAGGGGGGCTCCAGGTCCTCGTAAGGTCACACTAGAGCCGCTCATTGGTGCCACGCCTTTAGGCACATCACGGAGGGGATGACTGTAAAGCGGTTACCCCCTCTAGCGGAGGGAATGCAACTGTAAAAAGGTCGCCCCCCCCCGGCACTTCTCGGGGAGGATTGTAAAGTAACCCCCAAGCCTCGCTTTCGGAACAAATACCTGCAGATCACACAAATATTTGTTCCGTCCGGGAATTGAACCACGACCCGGGGCGTAGCAGCCGACTGTATCAGCTACTGCACCAACCGTACCGTGCCGCACCGGAGTGGACTGTGGAGCTATATTCGAAATTGGGACACACGGAACAGTGCATGTCACCGACAGAGTTACTACGCAACGCGACAGAGAATATTTCATGCTTCATCCTTAGGAAAAAAGGATACAAAAGCTATTACCGTCTTTATTTTCTTTTTATGCCATCTAAAGTAAATTATCTGTACTGGCCTGTAGTTCAACGTAAGTGGCCGCCTTCACGGTGACCTTGGATGGGATCGAGTAGAACAAGCTCAGCTCGCCAAGTACCTGGGAAGCAAAATTATACGATACGTAGTAACAAGTTCACCTTCATTACTGACCGATCTTTATAAAAGCAGCTAAGTAGAGCTATGACAGAGAAATACTTTACGACTTTGTGTACAGTCTGACTCTTCTCGAGACTTGTATATATCGTCATCGTTATCAGTTCAGCGGAAAAACGTCCAATGTTGGACATAGGCCGCCAAAGGTCGCAACAACGATAGGTCTGGGTTTGTGTTGTGTGCGCATTGGAGGACGGAGGGTCCGTTTTACCATTATCGCTAAGCTTGGCAGGCGGGTTTCCGATCGCAGTTAGGTAGTCATTGTATTCGAAGGTGGCTGCTGCCCATCCTACGGCTAATGCCATAGTCCCCTTTTACGATACCCACGGGATAAGATGAGATGGTGTTAGCTTAGCCGGCACCACATGGTAAATGTATAGGTATATATCATAGTTAGTACCTTCTTGTCACCTTAGTCATCCTGCGACCACGAACCCTGCAAAGTGTTCGAAACGTCAGGAAAAACAAAAATCAATAATACACGCTATTTAGTCCGCTTAAAATTGTTTTATTATACTGTACAGATTTTTCGACAATCTCACTTATTTACTCTTTACTTCAAATAATTTCGGATACTAACAGTTCCAGCTTTAAAAGCTATCATAGGGCTCTCATCATCCTCATCGGAGAGCATTTCGATGACGCCTTGTTTGATGCAAATCATGCCGTTCTTCACAACCCCCTGACTCCATATATGCTGTCCAGCTAAGTAGAGTTCATGACGCATCAACAATGATATTTGACGCATGAACGATTCCTCTGAAAGGGGCAAGTTATTGAACAAAATTAATTTGTCACAAATCCTCTTTGTCACGCCATCGTTTCCAGTCGTATCTCAAAGTAGCCCATTAAAACACTCACATCAAACTCATAACCGCCCACTGCTGAACAAGGGCCTCGTGTTCCGTGTGGTTCCCGGCAGTGAATAGACCACCCCTCTCCCCCATGGCTATCGTAAAAGGCGACTAAGGGTTGATACCAAGAGTACGAGTATAGGCGGAAATATTCTCCTGTGCGCTAATAACAACACACTGCGATCATCAATCAGTCTGCCAGCGGCAAAATCATTACGGTAGTATGGCAGTATCACCCCATATGACCGCTCATTGCAGGCCATTAAATGCGTTGCAAAAATATATGTAAGCTCGTAATTCTCTAGCAGACATCATCAATGTCAAAACATCAATGAAAACGTAACATATTGGATAGCTTCAGCCATCGGCTGATTAGTGCTCGTAAATGGGCTGGACCTCCCAAGTACCACGCTGTCAGCATACCAGCGTGCAGTAGCAACATTGCAGCATTCCGTACGGTGAGTTACGAATACCGGAAGCCCCAAAATATGACAGACATACGACATGCGGCCTTCAAAGAAAATGTGTATGCATTTACCCTTAAGGTCGGCAACACATCAGCAGTTACTCTGTTGCTGCGGATGTTTACGGGCGTCGGTGATCGCTTAGGCGACACGCACGATCGTTTGCCCTACTTTTTTTTTTAAATGGGTCCGCGTCCTTTCTAGCTATATGTAGCTGAACATCAGTACATGCTTCATTTATTGTTTTAGAGACATTGAATAGAATTTTCGATTGAGCAATAATATGTTTTTTTTAACGTTGCCCCACTCTAGGATTTCTCCTGTGTCGTGGGTGCGTTTACAGACATAAATTCCACATACAATACAGACCCGGAACAACTAACTTTTTTTTTCTTTTTTTTTTATTGGTGCCCAGTGGAAATTCTTCATGAACTTTCTTCGCCCCGGGGAAGGGCTACTACCGGCTAAAACCACTGGAGCGATCATCTTCGGCACCTAAGGGAGGCTCCAGGTCCTCGTATGATCACACTAGAGCCGCCCACTGGTGCCACGCCGCGAGGGTGACTGTAAAGTGGTCACCCCTCGGGGGGATTGGGGATTGTAAAGGATCCCCCAAAGCGTCCCACGGTAGCGCGTGACCACATGCGTACTACCATCTTCTCTTGGGTCGCTCGGTGTAGGCGTATTGTATTGTATTGTATTGTACGCACCCGCGAACCCAGAGGTGCCCCCCCCTGCCTCACAGCAACGGCAGGGGGTTTCAGGCATGTGGGAATTAGGCGCCAAGGCGGTTGTTACCCCAGCGCCGTCTCCTCCTTCTTCGAGCGGGGTCGGCTCTCTCCCGATCCCGCTTTGTGGTCTCCTTCTGGAGCATGACGCTCTCACAGAAGGAGACCACTGCATTCCAGTTTTCGTGCTCTGCCAACATAGCTGACACTACTGCTGGCCGAGAGAGATCTTGCCCGATCCGATCAACCAGGATCCGCCGCTCGGCGGCCCACGTGGGGCACGCCTCGAGCGTGTGCTGCGCGGTGTCCTGGTCGCTTTCACAAGGTCGTGGCCTCACGTCCTATCCTGTGCAGGCACGCACCGAAACAACCGTGCCCGGTGAGCACCTACGTCAGGCGGTAGGTGACGCGCTCGCTCCTTCTGAGCCAGGCTCCAAAGAGCGGCAGGACGGCCTCTAGGACGCGCTTGGTCGCGTACTGCATCCGCAGGCAGTGACGCCACTTTCCAAGTGCACGCCGCCGAGTTAGCCGCCTCAGCCTGTCCAACGCCCCTGGAGGCGCGTCTTCGCCGCTCTGGCGGAGGGAGCGGAACAACTACCTGCAGATCATACAAATATTTATTCCGGGTGGGAATCGAACCCGCGACCCGGAGCGCAGCAGCCGGCTGTAGCAGCCGGCTGTATCAGCCACTGCACCAACCGTGCCGTACATAGGTCTTTTATTGCTTAGTCTATTGCGCTGACGACACTCTTTTGTTGGCCGTCGGGGAGTCCTACGAGGGAAAAATACGGCTTGCCGAGCAAGCTATGAAATTCAACGCTCTGGATCTGTGAATAGCGCCTCAGAAAACCGAGGTGTTATGGTCATACAAAATGCCGCAGCGTAGAGAACCACCCATTTCGCGAATACGCGTTTGTGCAGAAATCAGGGTGGGCCAGTACATGAAGTACCTGGGGCTCAACCTGGATAGTCCTTGGGGCTTCGAGGAGCACTTTACGCGCATCATCTCCCGAATCGAGAGAGTGCTGGGTGCATAAAACCGGTTGCTGCCCAATCTCGGGAGACCGAGTGAGGAAATACGCCGTCTCTACGGCGGGGTAGTGTGGTTCGTTCATCCCGACTGTCAGGCGTCTAGCGCTGCCGAACCAAACTTTACGGTCTGCAGCGCACAGCGACTTTACAAATCGCACGGGAATACAGGACAGTGTCCTACGAGGCGGCAACTCTCATGGCGCGCTTTCCGCCTTTCAACATCCAGGCGCAGTTGGCCGGCAGTCCTTTCATCATTCCTCGGGGCGGAGGAAGTTCATGATAAATTTCCACTGAGGACCAATAAAAATAAATAAAAAGGCACCACCCTAGTCCAGTGCCAGATATTTGCCGCTAAGCGTAGTATTTAATCTTTAGATATTAGTGTGCTCCCGTTAGAAGGGCACTGTAGCTAGTGAAATTGCTGGACATAAGAGACTAAAAAACTTTACGTCTCGAGGTGACGAGCGCAGTGTGATGCCTTGCAGGACTAGTCCTGGGTAGCATTCTAATTGCTACGGGCAGGCATGTCGCTTACCACCAGATGAATGACAAAATAAAATGATGAAAAAAAGAACTATTGTCGATTATAAACAGAATTTTTGATTACTATTAGAGAGAGAGAGGTTGCCGTGTAGTCTCGGCTAAGGATTGCACCACCCCATTTCATCCCAAGGCTGTCGTAAAATGAAACTATGGAAATAGCCAGAGGATGGACCGCAGAGTCTTTGACGTACATTAATTACAACTACGATCGGCAACCCGCCTGCAAAGCGTGGCGATTATGGCAAAACTCCTGCACACAGCACAAACCCAGATGTTCCACAACGAGCCACACCACAAGATGCGATCGTTGGGGGAGGCCCGTTTCCAGCATTAAACGTTTTTCGGCTGAAATGATGATGATGATGATGATTAGAGAGATGTACCAGTATTCACACTAATATTCGTCTCTCAAAATAATAATAAATTAGTAATAAATGAGGATTCTTATCAAAGTTCAAATAGAACTCTTTTCCATGATAATCAGAAAAAGTTAGGTTGTATCGCAATATTCATCGAGTCTCTATCCGTCTTATTACAAAACATGGTTTATCGATAGTCTCGGACTAAAAGTGTGGTTTAATAAAATTTCTTATTACAAAAAGTGGTTTAACTCTTAGTCTTAGACTATCTATGGTACTAAAGATAAACCTGATGGGGACCTAGTTTAACTCTATAAACTTTTGGTCTAAGTCACAAATATACGTCAAATTCATTGTTTTGAGGTTATATTTGGTTTCTTTTTGTGTGTTATATTGTAATATTACCTGAAATGGTTTAAATTTGTGTTTTCCTAAAGATAGTAATATGCCGTAATTACAATAATTGTAGGCAAGTACTAACTTTTTCTTCAGAATTCCAGTTTTCACTTCTTCGTTTTTTCTGTTGTTCTATTTTATTAATATTATTCCCTAACTTCTTATCAATAATAAGTACGAAGAAACGTCCAAATCTCAGAATAGTTGTACCTATGTTTAAAGATTTCCGCGCGATATAGACATTCCGTTACGCATTAGTGTTGTTTGAAAGTACATATTTCGGACATGAAATAAATGTCATAAAAGTATTCCTCAGAAAGAAAATAAATGGCATTGATTGAAACAAGAACAACCATTCGTTTCTAATAGTTATCGTCATTAAATACCCTATTATATATGTTGAAATATCAATATCATTAATATAAAAAAACTACAGAAATATTTAGCACTAGCTGGGACCCGCGGTTTCACCCGCGTTTAATTTAAAAGAAATTTAGAGTACTTTGACATAGACACTTGAAATAGAATATATATACTGGATTTCAAGGTTTTTATTTTTTTGCGCGGAACCCTAATGATTTTTCTAAAATAATAGTAGCCTAAGTTATTCCTTATAACATCAGCTATCTGCCAGTGAAAGTCCCGTCAAAATCGGTCCAGCCGTTTCGGAGATTACCCGGAACAAACAGACAGACAGACAGACAAAAAAATTCAAAATGTTTTTTTTGTTATAGGTACCGTATATACTTTCATATGCATTTAGTAAAAAGCTGTTATTTTGACATTACAAACAGACACTTCAATTTTATTTATTTGTATAGATTTGGGTAAACGGAACGATGTAACCGAATGCTATCTGATTGAATGAATGTTTCCAAGGAATTCCGTGTATAATCTGTGGAAATAAATTAAAATTTTTGTAATAAGACTGTGTAAGTCTTATTACAAAAATCTTGTTAGACTCAGGTTTAAACCAGAACTATGAAGTCTGGACTTAGTACGGAACTAACGTTAGTACCGTGGTTTAAACCCGTCCGTATTACAAATATCAAAATAAGTCAGGACTGGATAGTACCTGACTTTAGTTCTGGCTTAAATTATTTCCACAGATTATACACGGAATTCCTTGGAAACATTCATTCAATCAGATACCATTCGGTTACATCGTTCCGTTTACCCAAATGCTGAATATTTATGTAATTTTTTTATAATAATGGTATTGATATTTTAACATATAATATAATAGGGTATTTAATGACGATAACTATTAGAAACTAATGGTTGTTCTTGATTCAATAAATGCCATTCATTTTCTTTCTGAGGAATACTTTTATGACATTTATTTCATGTCCGAAATATGTACTTTCAAACAACACTAATGCGTAACGGAATATCTATATCGCGCGGAAATCTTTAAGCATATTCTGAGATTTGGACGTTTCTTCGTACTTATTATTGATAAGAAGTTAGGGAATAATATTAATAATATAGAACAACAGAAAAAACGAAGAAGTGAAAACTGGAATTCTGTAGAAAAAGTTAGTACTTGCCTACAATTATTGTAATTACGGCACATTACTATCTTTAGGACAACGCAAATTTAAACTATTTCAGGAAATATTACAATATAACACACAAAAAGAAACCAAATCTAACCTCAAAACAATGAATTTTTCGTATATTTGTGACTTAGACCAAAGGTTTATAGAGTTAAACTAGGTCCCCATCAGGTTTATCTTTAGTACCATAGATAGTCCAAGACTAAGAGTTAAACCACTTTTTGTAATAAGAAATTTTATTAAACCACACTTTTAGTCCGAGACTATCGATAAACCATGTTTTGTAATAAGACGGTATAAGTTTAAAATATCCGAGATTTTCGGTGAACCTTAGATGGTTTTCCTTAACAATGTCCCACTTTAAACACAGACAATGTAAGACTAACGAACTTTAATAAAATGTGCACAGAACAGCTCTTAATTAACGAAAACTCACTTTCAAAACAATATCATTATCCAAAATCCTCAAAGTAAACGCTCACTCCCACCGTTTGGAAACTTTAACGCAAATTTACAAAGGTATTGAATTCAAGCCAAACTTCGGAGCTTCCATTATAAAGTTATTTTATAGTATAGCATAAAATACACTAACTAGTATCCCTAAATAGCATCGAGTTATGGAAATTCCCAACATTAATGTCGAAAATTAGTTCCATCTGTAGGGGCAAAGGCAGTTTGTGTAGGTGGTCCGATCTCAGGATGCCGTCTTTCATTTGCCACAGTTGGAGTTTGTAGTTTTTACATTGTTCTACCAACCAATATGGCGCCTTGCTTAAGTTTAGATACTTTATCATGTGATGGTACTGAAAATACAAGAGTTGAATTAATGTCTCATTTATTTACCAAAATATTCATAACATATGCTATACTGCTACAAACTGTGTAACGTTCACATACGGTTTATATGAATATTCATTTGCTACGTATTCATAAATATATTATGAACTTGAAAGTGTAATTACAAATAAAATTTACGATGCAAAGCGAAAGATTATATAAAAAAAGCATAGTGTAACTTCAATAAGAGCGATTGTACAGATTGCCAATATACAGGTTGTAAGTGACAATATACCGAAAGCTTAGGCCTATAATAAAAATATAAAAGCCATTTATCACGAAAATAATAGGTAGGAGCATTCAATGTTTCGCAACAACTCTGTAGCGAAACAACAGCCATTTAGTTTTTATTTTCATTGCATTTTTTTAAAAATAAATAGTTAATTGTGTTTTTATTTAAAATAGCGTTAGGATAAACGGAAACCATTATTTTATAGGTACTGAAACCAGTTAAAAAATCTGGGAAAAAGTCAGAAATTTCATAAAAAGGCCGACGCAAGATTCTGACGTTGAGGGTTCCAGAATCATGTACTGAATCTATGGTATCAGTTTTCGTTACAATTTCACTTACACTCGTAATAAGTTTAAATCAGTAAATATGTACTCGAGCAAAAGAGAAACGTTTTGTTTTAAAATATGTTTTAAATTCAATTAAGAATGATAGTAAAGATCATCATTTCGGCCGAATGAAGTCCACTGCACTGTAGCAAAGATAAATCGTTGTAATTAAAACATTTTCCTAACATTATTGTGACATTGACGCGAGTACTTCGAAGGGCACGAAAAAATGGATGGCCGCCATGCGTATCGTTCATTACAAGAGATCAATTATGATTGACACATTTTTGAATTTACTTCTCTATAATAGGTTAATAAAATAACGTAAACTTGACGTAAACAGATAGAGAACTATTAACAAAGTGATTTTTTTCTTTGAATGAATCACTCTTGCTATCAATGTACAAATTTTGCTACAAATTTTGCTAATGCTACCAATACCTATAAATAAAATAATGCACTTAGTCTACTCATATGTACTACGTCTTTAATAACAAACAAGCACACCACAATATTTTTCATACTTTCTGCGACAATAAAGCTTGAGTACTTACTATTCCACATGCAATACACCCAGACCCGGAACAACTACCTGCAGATGTATCAGCCTGTACCAGACTGTATCAGCCACTGCACCAACCGTGCCGACGCGACTTTATTATTTGGAATAGAATTCATGTCCATGTGGTTTCGGGATATCCGTGTGGTGTTCGGATTAAGAAGATTAAGAATAGCACCACACCATCTCCTCCCGTGGATGTCTTAAAAGGTGACTAAGGGACTCTATACCAGAGACTCGTTCTGTGGAACAACAGCCATTTTGCGCTAACCAACCTGTGTGCGAGGCAAGGTGGGTCAATACAAATCTTCTCAAAATGACGATAACAGTAAATAAATCTTTTTTTTTTTAAAACGTAGCTCCACACTAGGATTTCTCCTGTGTCGTGGGTGCATTTACAGACATGAATTCCACACACAATACACCCAGACCCGGAACAACTACCTGCAGATCATACAAATATTTGTTCCGTGCGGGAATCGAAGAACGACCCGGAGCGCAGCAGTCGACTGTATCAGCCACTGCACCAACTGTGCCGGCCACCCGCGCCTTGGGAGGCGCCTATGTTTAGCAGTGGATGTCCTTAGGTTGATATGACTAATGATGATGATAATGATATGATGATATTAATCCTTCTTATACGACGCTCTTACGAAAACAATGGACAATGGCCAGAGCAGGAATTCTAAATGTGCATAACTTAAACTACACTGCGCAAGAACGAAATAAAAAATAAATAATCATGGCATGAAAACTATGTACTTACCCGATCAACAAAAAGTGACCTTCTAGTATTTTCAATAACCATCTCCCAGGCTAGACCACCTATGAATCGATATCGGAAGAATACAAATCCGACGAGCATCAAAGACGATGTCAACCACTTTTGCAAATCACGCTGAAATATAATTTTATAGCAACTTTAAACTATATGAAGAAGACTGCGACTGGCTAATTTGAGGTGAAATAAACGTAATGAGGTGTTGAAAAGGAAGGATCCTCCGACCAGACAGGTGGTACGCCTGGCGGGCCAAAGCCCATAGTATACCTGGCAGGCCAAAGCACAACTACGGTTTCTCCAATATCATGAGGGCAGTTTCCAGACATAAATCTCACGTGCACAAACATCCAGACCGAACAACTGCCAGTAGGTCATACATATTTGTTTCGTGCGGAGATCGAATCCACGACATGTAGCGCAGAAAGCCAATAGCTATGATTACGCTGTGTGTTCAGCTCACAACCATTTCCTGTTATAGGCCCTTGCTCGCTTTGCCGTGTGAAATAATTTCACGCGCGTAACGGTTTATAATTTTTATTGTGATTATTTCATAGCCGCCGTGAGAGTAAAATTTCAAAATTAAAAGTTCATCGTTCCATGTGTAACGTTTCGTGTGTGACGTTGTGTGTGCGCGCGAGCAAGTTACACTTATGTGACGTGTACTGAGTTGCACGAGTTCTAATTATTTTATATACTTTTACAGTTATTGCGTCAGGGTGGCATTCCTTGCGTAGAATTATTTCATATGGTAATAACGGTATGCCCGTTAGGGCCAAGATCTCAACGAAAATTAATTACTACGAGGAGGGATCAAAAAGTAGTGAGAATGAGATAGAATGTAATGACTATTGATAACTTAATAATTTATTTTTCTACATAGTTTCCGAGTCTCTACACACCGAGTCCAGCGCTTTTCCAAGGCTTCGATCCCTTTCACAAAAAAAGTTTAGTCTTGGTCCTGCAAAAAGCTCTCCACGGCATCCATCACCTCGTTGTCGTCTTCGTACCTGTTTCCCCTTAAGTATTTTTTCAATTTGGGGAACAGATAAAAATCGCTAGCCGCCAGATCTGGTGAATAATGGTGGTCAACCAATTCGAAGCCAGCTTGCTGAATGGCAGCCATCGCAACTGCCGAACTGTGCGCGGGTGCGTTATCGTGATGAAACAGCACGCCCCTTCGAAGTTTCCCTCTCCTTTTCTCTTTGATGGCATTCCTCAACTTGGGAATTAAAGCTGCATAATATTGGCCTGTAACAGTGGTTCCACGCTCCAGGTAATCAATCAACAATATCCCTTCTGAGTCCCTAAATATTGAGGCCATAACCTTGCCAGCCTTGATGCCACGACACGAAACTTCTTCGGGGTCGGTGATGGTGGCCGTTTTCATTGCGAAGATTGCTGTTTTGTCTCGGGATCAAAATGATGGACCCATGTTTCGTCCATTGTTACGAAACGAGACAAAAAGTTTACAGAATCTTCTTGAAACTTGTCCAACAATATCTTCGAAATATCAAGTCGATTTTGTTTCTGACTGTCGGTTAACATTCTCGGCACCCATCTTGCGGAGACTTTTCTCATATTCAAAGATTGTTTCAATGTGGATTGAATACTTCCATATGAAATGCCCGTTTCTTGAATTAAGTATCGGATGGTAACTCTTCGATCGCTCAATACAATTTTCTCGACTTTCGCAGCATTTTCTTGGGTGACTGACGTCAATGGACGGCCGCAACGATGTTCGCCTTCCGTGCTCGTTCTCCTTACTCGAAATTGAGAAACCCACCTTGCGACAGTGGAATACGGCGGAGCAGACTCTCCTAATGTTGCCTCCAAATCGCAATGAATCTCTTGCGTCGTTAACTTTTTTAAACAGAGGTAGGAATAATGGCTCGCACTTCGTTTTTCTCCATTTTCGAGAACACGTTCCGAAACGAAGCAAACAAATGACTACATTCAGAAAACAACAAAAGAGAATCGAAGATTTTTTTTTTATGAATACTGCAAATATTTGAGCTATGCCTGCCAGTATTTTTTTTTCTTACCAAGGAGTATGTCGTTCTCACTGCTTTTTGATTCCTACATCCATACATGGGATAAATCATAATAAATGCTAATATCTAATAGAAAATGTTTATTTATTTGTTGGAGTGTCGCCTAAAAACATTATCATCATATACGCATAATATAACATCATGAGTTAAACGCAAATACCGTAGAAAGTTAAAAAGTATAACAAAATAAATTAGAAAACCTTTAATGCTTACCAAAGGGAATGAATCTCCAAATATAACATTGAAAAAGCGACAAGTACAATAGTACCAACAGGTTCTGTAACTATTATTAAAAGTATTAATAAAAAACACTAAGTATTTATTTTGTTTAAATTTTCTTATATACTTTGTTTCAAATGAAACTATTTCCTAGGATTTCTCCTGTGTCATGGGTACAGTTTACAGACAAATCTCACATGCACTAACACCCAAACTCGAAACAACTATCTGTAGGTCATACAAATATTTGTTACGAGCGGGGATCGAACCCGCGTCACAGCGCAGAAAGCCAATCGCTTAGCTACTGCGCCAACCATGCTATACAGTAATACAGCATGCACTAACAATAATTAAACAATACTATTTTAAATATGATATGAATATAATATGAACATGTTATCACAGTACCCATATACCAGGATATTCAGTGATGCAGAGCGGGATCGGGAGAGGGCTGATCCCACTCGAAGAAGGAGGAGAAGGCGCCGGGGTAACAACCGCCATGGCACCGAATTCCCATACGCCTGAACCCCTGCCGTTGCTAGGTTTAACCGATAGGAGTCCGGCATGCCCCTTAGCCCTTCCCCAGGGCGAAGGAAGTTCATGAAGAATTTCCACTGGGCACCAATAAAAAAAGGATATTCAGGGACATATAATGGAGTGCGGGTAACGAGGGAATCTGCGGAAATCTTTAGAATAAACGCAAATTTTCTTCAACGTCCCAAATTTGTTGGAGTTCAGTCCTAATTATATAACAAATTAATTATGTATAGAAATAATCTGCACATATACTACCAAATAAAACGAATAAATACCAGTTGAACTTCAAATTTCTAGCATGCACATGTGGTGGGTAACCAATTTTGTACCACGAGTGTTCCATGTCAGGTGCATGGTGCAACGAGTACCAAATGCACGTACTAGCGTGGAGTATCAGCGTAGCAGATAGGACTTGTTCGGCAAAGAATAACAACTTGCGCGACTTACGCATCTGGTGACGTAAAAGTTCAATATTCAGTGGTGATGTGCTCGCGATGTAAAACAGTCATGACACACACATATATATCAGCCTTTTAACTACCACTGCTAAACATAGGCCACCCAATGATAACTACAATGATCAATTGCCATAATCACCACGCTTGGCAGGTGGATTGGTGATTGCAGTATGTTGTTAATGGCACACGGTAGGATGCTGCTGCCCATACTCTTGATATCAACTCTTAATCGCCTTTTACAGCACTCATAGGTAAACCGGGGTGGTCTGTCTGTGCCGTGAATCACATGGAGCAAAACAAAACAAAGCAGTCAGGAAATATTTACAAAAGCCGAAAGCGTTGAGGACAGGAAACGTATTATTTAAGTAGTAAATACAACATTTGTGTAATATACAATCATCATTTCGGCCGAATGAAGTCCACGGCTGGACACAGGCCTCCCCAAAGATCACCACAACGACCGAGATGTGTGTGTGTGCTCATTGGGGGGTCAAGCCATAATCGCCACGCTTAGCAGACGGGTTGGCGATCGCAGTTGAGTTGTGTGCTCGAAGGACGCTGCTGCCCATCCTCCGGTTAATCCCTTAGTCGACTTTTACGACACCCACGGGATGAAATGGGGTGGTGGTATTCTACGGGAATAGAATAATATACAATAATAATATAAAAAAGACTTACATGTTCATTTATTTCTTGGAAGAAAATAAAAAGCCTGTAAATTCGTCCGATTTCCAACCACCTTCCAGTTATTAAATATTTCCCGTAACCCGGTCTTTTCTTATCTGCAAGTGAAAAATATTTTTTTGCCGACTCGTGAATATATCTTCACAGTTTTAAATTATGTGATCATTAGTTTAAAATATTACATTGATATATTACATGAAATTATATTTTCAGTACTAATAGTAGTTTCACGGTATCTTCAACCCGTGGTGGAGTGTATACTATAAATTTTTCATCCCTCAAGGCTTATATTTTCCGTGTGGTACTGGCTCAGAATACCACCACCCCATCTCCTCCCGTGGGTGTCGTAGAAGTCGACTAAGGGATTAGCCGGAGGATGGGCGGCAGCGTCCTTCAAGTATATTAACAACTCAGCTGCGATCGCCAACCCGCCTGCCAGCGTGGCGATTATGGCAAAACCCCCCAATGTACCCACAACACACCCATATCGGTCGTTGTGGTGATCTTTGGGGGAGGCCTGTGTCCAGCAGTGGACTTCATTCGGCCGAAATGATGAAGGCTCATACCTCAAGATGAATTGTTGTAATACGGCAGAATTTTGGAAGGGTTGATATTCAAGTGACACCTGAATAATTTATCCATAACTTTTCCTAAGAAAAACCTATTGTTTTGGTAATTAAATTACTTTTTACTAATTAGTAGTACTAAAAGACCGAAACTTACAAATCAAAGTCACTGGCATTAATGACAAAACATCATAAGCTAGACATAAGTAGTTCCTTCTATGAACTCTAACATGTAATCTGACGAGGGGCCAGCACGCATGGAGCACATTTACCGCCACATCGGCCATGTAAATAAATTCAGTGAGTAATAAGGACATCTCTAAGAAAAACTTGTGATCATCCGTGTAATACGCAAGGAGGAGGTGGAGTACAAACTTGTAGATTACTGACAGAAGTACTATGCCCTGAAAGAATAAGTTTCTTAAATTAGTGGATATTTTAAGGCGTCGTTTCGTCTCCAAGGCTGGCCTTGAAACGCTGCCATGTTTACTTTTACGTCGTTACAAATTACTAGCCGGAGAAAGGCAACATAGTTTTGCAAAGACGTGGGTGAGACCTCTGACGGGTAGTCTGGCAAAATAGGTAACAAAATAAGCTGATTATTAACTGGAAATTCTTCTTGAACTTCCTCCGCCTCGGAGAAGGACGAAAGGGCATGCGGGACTCCTACCGGCTAAAACGACTGGGGCGGTCATCGTCGGCACCTAAGACTACTGGGGGCTCCAAGTCCTCGTATGATCACACTATAGCTGCCCACTGGTGCCACGCCCATAAGCATTTCTCAGACTGCTGACTGTAAAGCGGTCACCCCCCGGGGGGATTGTAAAGGATCCCCCGAAGCGTCCTTGTGCGCTGTGCTGCACTGCGCAAACGGAAACAGTATATACTATCAGATATTGGTTCAGTTTTCTCACAAATCATTTCCCATAAACGTCCACTATTGAACATGAGCCTCCCAGTCATCACTACAATGAGTGGTCATCAGGGATATTTCCACAGTCACCACTCCTGGCGCGGATTGATGATCGCAGTACATTATTATTAACATACGGAAGGGTGCTGCTGCTCATCCTCTTGATATCATCCCTTAGTTGCCTTTTACGACACCCGTGGATAGAGGGTGATCCATTATTAGCCACTAGGAAATTGTGACGATAATGTTAAAATAACATCAACTACCTGAAACCGCATATTCCAAGCAACCATTATAACAGCGTACGTCAGTTTACCCAATCGGCCCTCCCATAAGAACGTTCCTATGGGTTTTTTATTTTTCTTGGCTTTAGAGAAGTGATCATTTGCTTCCGTAGTCGTATTTGTAGTTATTGTTCTGAAAGCATGAATAGTGTTTCAATGAAGTTTTCATTGTCCTCTGATTGACTCACAATTGTTCCTGAATGTTAGGTGAAGAAGACTGGACGTGAACGCAGAACATGGCAAAAGCTAAAATCATACCTAACTAGCCGGAATCTGCCACCTTGTCCGCGAGGGAACTCATTTAATTTAAATCCATAAGGGAACTTGATAACACAGTAAATGTAACCTATGTCCTATTCAATGACATAATCTACCTCTATACCAAATTTCAAAGAGCCTCAAACATTGAAACATACATATGTTTTTTGTTTTTATTTTTATTGATCCGGTGGAAATACATCATTGTTTTCCTCCACCCCGGGAAAGGTTGGAGCCGGACTCGTGGTATCGGCACCGAAGGGAGGCTCCAGGAACATGAATAATGTCCATCTAGAACCACCTTTTGTTGCCACGCATTTAAGCACATCTCGGAGGTGATGGCTGTAAAGTGGCCACCTCCCCAGGCAACTCTCGAGGGGATTGTAAAGGATTCCTCCAAAGCCTCACTATGCGCTGTGCTGCGCAAACGGTAGCTCGTGACCACGTGCACACTGCCGTCTTCCCAGGGGTCGATTGGTATGAGCACGCAGGTTTCCCAAGGCCCCCTGCCTTATAAACACGACAGGTGGCTCTCTCTACTATTATTTCCACTGGGCCTAATAAAACAAATAAATTAAACAAAGAAAGGAATGAGAGATTAAAAAACGAATGTCTTTAGGTGATGAGTGCATCCCGCCGCCGGTACCAACGAAGCAGACGCCGGCGTACTGCTACAGCTGGAGAGACTGCAGAGGCCTATTTGGTCTACCGGGCGGCCATGAAGTCGCTACATAGCGCAATTCGCGAGGCGAAGGCTCGGTCCTGGAGCGAGCTCCTGGAGGGACTGGACAGGAATCCGTGGGGGAGACCCTATCGTATGGTCGTGGGCAAATTGCGCCCATGGGTCCCCCCGGTGACCGAAACCATGGCCCCGGATTCTTTCCGGCGGTCCGGGACCATCTGGGTCCCTCTCCACCCCCGATTGCCTCGGACTGGGCTGAGGAATTGGGGGTTTCGGATGGGGAGCTGGGCCGAGCCATTGGCCGCCTGAAGGGTCGCAACACCGCACCGGGTCCGGACGGCATTCCGGGCCGTGCGTGGGTATATGCACTGCAGTCTCTTGGGGACCGCATGAGGCGGCTGTTCACCAGCTGCCTCCGTCAAAGCGTGTTCCCGACGAGCTGGAAGGAAGCCGGATTGGTTCTGTTGAGGAAAGAAGGAAGGCCTGCGGAGTCTCCTTCTGCATATCGTCCCATTTGCCTGCTCGACGAGGCTTCGAAGCTATTCGAGAGAATAATTACCCGAAGACTCGTTGAGCACCTGTCGCGAGTGGGTTTCGACCTGGCCGAAAGTCAGTATGGCTTCCGGCAGCAGCGGTCCACAATCGACGCGATTCTTCGCGTCCGCTCGCTGTCGGAACAGGCAGTGTCCCAGCGGGGTGGGGTGGCGTTGGCTGTCAGTCTAGACATCGTCAACGCCTTCAACTCCATCCCGTGGGGCGCGATTAGGGGGGCGCTAGTTCATCATCGATGCCCCCCCTACCTGCAGGGCATCATTGGGGCCTATCTGCGTGATAGGCACATTCGCTACGTGGGCAGGGACGGTAGCGTAAAGCGGAGGGAGATTACGTGCGGGGTTCCGCAGGGGTCGGTTCTCGGCCCCTTTTTATGGAACCTCGCCTACGACGCGGTCCTGCGTGTTGTTCTCCCCGCTGGCGTCAGCTTGGTCTGTTACGCTGACGACACTCTTGTGTTGGCCAGCGGGGAGTCCTTCGAGGGAACCATCCGGCTTGCCGAGCAAGCGGTGGCAATTGTCGTGGCCAAAATCCACGCTCTGGGTCTGCAGATAGCGCCTCACAAAACCGAGGCGCTATGGTTCCACAAACTGCCGCGGAGTAGAGAACCACCCAGTTCGTGGATACGCGTTGGTGACGCGCAAATCAGGGTGGACCAGTACATGAAGTACCTGGGGCTCACCCTGGACAGTCGTTGGGGCTTCGAAGAGCACTTCGCGCGCCTCGTCCCCCGAGTCGAGAGGGTAGTGGGTGCATTACACCGGGTGCTGCCCAATCTCGGGGGACCGAGCGAGGAAGTTCGCCGTCTCTACGGAGGCGTCGTGCGGTCTGTGGCCCTCTACGGGGCGCCTGTATGGTCATCCCGGCTGTCAGGCGTCCAGCGCTGCAGAAACAAACTTCACAGTCTGCAGCGCAGAGTGGCTATACGGATTGCACGGGGATACAGGACAGTGTCCTACGAGGCGGCAACTCTCCTGGCACGCTTTCCGCCTTTCGACATCCAGGCGGAGATGGATGCGTGGGTCTACGACCAGACACGCTCTCTCCGCCAAAGTGGGGAAGGCGTGCCTTCAGGGGCGTTCGACAGACTGAGGCGGCTGGCTCGACGGCGCGCACTCGAGATGTGGCGTCATCGCCTACGGTTGCAGTTCGCGACCAAGCGCGTCGTTGAGGTCATCCTGCCGCTCTTTGGAGCCTGGCTCCAAAGGAGCGAGCACGTCACCTACCGTCTGACGCAGGTGTTCACCGGTCACGGTTGTTTCGGTGCATACCTGCACAGAATAGGGCGCGAGGTTACGGCACAGTGCCACCATTGTGGAAGCGACCAGGACACCGCACAGCACACGCTCGAGGAGTGCCCTGCGTGGGCGGCCGAGCGGCGGATCCTGGTCGACCGGATCGGGCAAGATCTCTCTCTGCCGGCAGTAGTGTCGGCTATGTTGGCAGAGCATGAAAATTGGAGTGCAGTGGTCTCCTTCTGCGAGAGCGTCATGTTGCAGAAGGAGACTGCAGAGCGAGATCGGGAGAGGGCCGATCCCACACGGAGAAGGACGAGACGGCGCCGGGGCAACAACCGTCCCGGCTCCCAAGTCCAACACGCCTGAGCCCCCTGCCGTCAATTCATGGTGGGGGGCCACGGGGGTCGCGGGTGCGCTAAGACTGAAGCTGATTACAATTATTATAAAGATACTTATTGATGTGGCCGGTCAGAGTTATGCTGACCAATTCCAACAGACGTCACCCGTTCACGATTAAGACGCATGATCAGCATTGCCAGGCTAAACCATATTGTAGGGAACCATAATGTTACTACAAACTACCTATTTGGTTTGAGCCGTGTGGTGTCGGCTCAGAATACCACCGCCCCGTCTCCTCCCGTGGGTATCGTAAAAGTCGACTAAGGGATTAGCCGGAGGATGGGCAGCAGCGTCCTTCGAGTACATTAACAACTCAACTGCGATCGCCAACCGCCTGCCAAGCGTGGCGATTATGGCAAAACCCCCCAATGAGCCCACAACACACCCATATCGGTCGGTGTGGTGATATTTGGGGGAGGCCTGTGTTCAGCAGTCGACTTCATTCGACCGAAATGATGATAATTTGGTAAAATGTCACGACCCCTGTCAGTCAGTGAGATCAGTGAGGAACAGGAGTGCAATTCTCTATGCTCAAACATCCATGCATCCTTGAACACAGAATTGAACTAATGGTGATAATCCGATTTGGTATTTTTTAAGACTGGTCCTCGTGGCTTACCTTCTGCAACGTGTCCTTGAATAGCTTCAATCAGGTCTTAGCGAATACCGAAATTGGTTTTACACCGTTATTTTGATTCTGTATTTATGGATGTATGAATGTTTGAGCTTAAGGAATTGCACCCCTGAATTCCGTATTAGGCTACTAGTTTGGACAATAACTTACGCGTTGCCCCCCGAGCCCACTGAAGGTTCACTGACACTCCTATGCACGCGTCCGTACATCATTTTTATGCTTTTATTTCAGAGCAAGGTTTTATTTTAAATTAAATATTAAGATATTCAGCTTTTTCCATTATATCGATGAGTTATTGGCTAAGCCAACTTGTTTTTCTAAATGTATTTAAATTAAATAAAAAATCTTGCCTAATGGATAAAAAGCTTTTCGTAGAATAGCGGCCATGAATAAAATACACTGGTTTATAGGTTTTAATATAAGAGAGAGGCCCATTCTATTAGGCACATAAATAATTAGAAAACAACCCCATTACATTTTTACGTCCCATCTTGGCATTTCAGCGAGAGGCAAAATGAAATGCCATATTTTGGCGGATATTGAAATTTTACTGCGGGCTGCTTCAATGGTCATAAAGTTACGGTGGAGGCACCGTGGGCCGACACCGGGTGCCCACCGTGATAAATCGACACCATACTACCATAGAGCCGAAGTCTCCAGCGATGGATTTGCAATACAACGTCCTATTGTGTGAGGTAAATCGTGTTGCGGAAGTGGCCCTGGAAAATACACCCTCTTCTGTGTGAGGGGGATTGATGACGTGAATCATGTCAAAAATAAAATGAAAATTTTACCGCTCCTGAAAAATTCGCCAATCGTAGCACAGCAAAAACGCTAACTCAGTGATATGGACACGCTGAGCGTCGTCGGCGCTCATATAAAATGTAAATATGCGACCAAGCTGTGGCAGCGAAATAATATTTCATATTCCCGAGCTGCGCACAGGGCGGGGGTGGCCATCTATTTTGCATGGCTATTCCGGTGAAAACCCTGCGTATTCTGCCCTCATGTAATTAAGAGATTAAAAGATCAGTGAGCGGCGCTGAGCGAACTTTAGATTTTTATGAAAACATTTTTCATCGCAATATGCGATAACACTACGTCCCATTTTCAGACAAAGCTGTAAACACTCCAGCCACTCCAGACAGCCGTTTCCATAATGTAGTTATAATAAAACTTACCATTATGGCATTATAAGAAATACGATGAAAAGATATTATTAACAGGAGTAGGTTACAATGTAATCAAATATTTTAATCATACATAAGATAGTAATATTTTTATCATACATATATGTATTATAAATGTTAAAAATGTCAGTCAGTGAAAATTCTTCATGAACTTCCTCCGCCCCGGGGAAGGACGAAGGGGCATGCCGGACTGGAGCGGTCATCTTCGGCACCGAAGGGGGCTCCAGGTCCTCGTAAGATCACATAACGACGACACAATTAAACAACCGGCCCCCAGTGTATGTAAATCTATAGGAAGACCTTTGTTCAGTAGTGGATGTGCTAGGGTTGATGTGGTAATGATAATATTGATGAGCGAAATACCGAGCTACAGGCTTTAACATGTATTTTTGTCATTTACATTTAATTAATCATTTTTGTGTACATGTATTTAAAAACATTGTATATAACAGACTCATGTGTTGCTGGGGAGTTTGTTGCGCCATTTCGTCTCCCCAGCTTAAACACTAAGGTCCGTATTACAGAACGAAACTCAAGCATTGATCTCAGTTTAAAACTAGTTTTGGGTTGAGCATTAATTTTAAAACGTCCCTCAAGCATAGATTTATTGAACGTAGTTCAACTGAGTCGTGGATTTATTCTAAATCATCGCTCAGTTATAGGTCTGTACTCGAGCAGAGATTTGAACAGTGATCACGTGAGTGTGGTCCGGATAGCGCTTGAGCACAGTTTTTAATGTATGTTGTTTCTTGCGCATTGATTTTTGGTTATATTGTTGTTGAATACAACCAAAGATGTTTTTATAATATATATTAATGTATCTGTAAAATGTCATTGAATGCAAGCATAAATTTATCACAAAATGGATATTTTTGGAGAAGTTGACTATTACAATGATTTATTTAACGATCATTCGAAAAGAAGTTTGATCTTTAGTGTTCCTCTCAGATGTATATGAGATGTACAGGACCCATATAATTGTATTTTTTTTAATGAGGTACTTTCATGTTTCCTCAGTATGTGGTGAAAAACGTCATACTTTTATTTCTTTAACTTTCTGGAGGAGCCAATACGATTTCGCTACAGGTTCATCATCATCATTTCGGCCGAATGAAGTCCACTGCTGGACACAGGCCTCCCTCAAGGATCACCACAACCACCGATATGGATGTGTTGTGGGCTCATTGGGGGGTTTTGCCATAATCGCCACGCTTGGCAGGCGGGTTGGCGATCGCAGTTGAGTTGTTAATGTACTCGAAGGACGCTGCTGCCCATCCTCCGGCTAATCCCTTAGTCGACTTTTACGACACCCATGGGAAGAGATGGGGTGGTGGCATTCTGAGCCGGCACCACACGGTTAGCCGGCACCACACGGTACAGGTTATTATGATAATATGTACATCAAATTAAATCTATTCAAGTTTTCAATGACAATAGGCGCCAACATCAACACACGTTCCTTTATAGTTTATACTTCAACAACATTAATCTCGTTAAAGTATATAAAAATAGTTTACGTAGGTAACTAGTATGTAAAATAACTCTTTTAAAATGAACCTTGTATGTAAAGAGGAACTACTTTGTGAATATCTATATTTCTTAATTAATAGGGTTATTGAGGCACATTTCATTACTTCTTATTCTGCGCAGATCGGAACAAAGTTGGTAATGGAAATAAATCGTAATCGAAAACAGGCTGATGCATAGACAATGAGTAATATGTGCTTGAGGCGTGATTTGAATCTCGTCTCAACTGAGTTTAGATTGATTACCGTTCTGGAATATGACCGATACTCAAGTACAGATTCTATACATAAACAGTGATCAGGTGATTAAAGATCAAACTGGACTTAAGGATCGTTCTGTAATACGGACCTAAGAAGCGGTGAAGGGTGGGCTTATATGGGTGCTGTCTTGTGTTGACGTTCAAAAACAGCCAAAATTTTTAACCTACTTTTAATAAACGATCATTTCATTTCATTTCATATATGCACCTAAGAACCATCAATGAATGTTAGCGACTAACATTAAATAAACTATCATTAGTCAAAAACCCTGAGTATTTCTCTACGATCAGAAATGAGAAGATCCGTAGAAGAGTTGGACGCTGGGAGTCGTTGGATGAGAGTGCTTTTATACGAGTACTTTTCACCTTATTGATCCAATAATTATATTTCTAAATAATAGAAAAATTATAATATAAAAGACAATTATTTTTTTTCGCTTCTTTAATCCCTTTATATTTTTTATAACCTGTATGTACGCTACAATTTTGTCATTAAACAGTTATATAAGACAATGTTATCGATTATTTGCGAATATTATAATCGAGAAATGAATTCCCAAAACAATACACCCAGACACGGAACAAGCAGATCGTACAAATATTTGTTCCGTGCGGGAATCGAACCCACGACCCGGCGCAGCAGCTGACTGTATCATCCACTGCACCAACCGTGCCGTGTATGTATTATAAATTAATCGGTCTTATAATAAAATTATAATAAGTAGGCAAGAAGTTCACATAAAATCACTATTAAAGACGTCGTGTGTAGCAAAAGCCAACAATTAAAAACTTGAACCTTTTTAATCTAAAGGTTTTAAAAAACAGGTTGCTAGTGCCACCTGTTACGGTCGGTTGGATCTAAAAAGTTAACATAGCGCACCTTGATATGCAACGTGCACAGAAATGGGAAAGGAGGAGAAGTGGTATCGAGGCGTTCCCGCGCCACCGCGCCTGGCCCAAATTGCTCTTGTCGCGAGAAATGGCCGTTTTACAACGTTAGTTCACATTCGATCGCGGTAGTGAAATTGTGTTAAAATGCCGTATTGTTCCGTGATGCCATGCAAGAATCGAAGTGGAAATAATAACATCGTAAAGGAAGGAATCATATTCCATATGTAAGTACCATAATTATGCTATATTTGTTTATAGAAACAATAAATTAAGAATTCTTGCTGTTTTTACTATGTTACATTTGCTCTAATGGATCATCATATCAGCCTAAAAAAAAGTCTTAGACTATTTGAGTGGGCAGACCCAATATTAAAACTAATTTCTAGTTTTTGCATCGATGGGTTAGCTGTTTATTTTGAGAGACTAGATAAGTGAATATATATCAATGTATTTAGATACGTTTATCGAATGCCTTAAAGTTCTAATTTCTTTTAACTAGAGTCCAGGGCTGCAGTTCTTTAAGCTCGAACATCTATACATCCTTGAATATAGAATCGAAATAACGATGTAAACCCAATTTGGTATTCGCTAAGACATGATTGAAGCTATTTAAGGACACGTTGCAGACGGTGAGCCATGAGGACCAGTCTTAGCGAATACCAAATCGGGTTATCACCATTATTTCAATTTTGTATTCCAGGATGTATGGATGTTTGAGCTTAGAGAATTGCACCCCAGAAGGTTCTCCAGATTGTATTCCTATTCATAAATGATTTAGGTACAGAGATTATGCTGACTAATCACACATATTGCCGGCACCACACGGCAACATAGTGACGCTTAAACCTTGTCGAACATAAATAAAACATAATACATTGACCATGAGATTGTTGCAAAAGCAACCTTATTGATATATATATATGCGTATAAGTAACAATTTTACTAATGTTACTAAACTTTTTTTTTGTAATAAAAAATATCTAAAATTGTGCTGACGTCACCGTTGACGTCAGTAATTCAATGACGATGAGTTAATTCAACTGTATAATCAGTGGCTCGTTAGCTCAGCGGTTAGAGCGCCCAGTTAAAAATTTAAAATAGGTGGTCGGGGGTTCAAGTCCCTCACGAGCTAATGTTTATTTATTTTTGCATGATGTTTTGGTCCATTTTGTGATATACCCTTAATTATAGGTGTTTAAAATAATTGTAAAAGGTTTATTTTGCATGGAAGCATTACATGATATTAACCTTCTTTTTTTTTTTTATTGTTGCCCAGTGGAAATTCTTCGTGAACTTCCTTCGCCCCGGGGAAGAGCGAAGGGGGGTACTCCTACCGGCTAAAACCACTGGAGTGGTCATCTTCGGCACCTAAGGGAGGCTCCAGGTCCTCGTATGATTACACTAGAGCCGCCCACTGGTGCCACGCCTATAGGCACATCCCTGAGAGGGTGACTGTAAAGCGGTCACCCCCTCGGGGGGATTGTAAAGGATCCTCCAAAGCGTCCCACGGCAGCGCGTGACCACATGCGTGCTACCGTCTTCTCTTGGGTCGCTCGGTGTGGGCACGCAGATTCCCCAATCTACGCACCCGCGAACCCAGAGGTCCTCTGCCTCACAGCAACGGCAGGGGGTTTCAGGCGTGTGGGAATTAGGTGCCAGGGCGGTTGTTACCCCGGCGCCGTCTCCTCCTTCTTCGAGCGGGGTCGGCCCTCTCCCGATCCCGCTCTGCGGTCTCCTTCTGGACCATGACGCTCTCACAGAAGGAGACCACTGGATTCCAGTTTTCGTGCTCTGCCAACATAGCTGACACTACTGCTGGCAGAGAGAGATCTTGCCCGATCCGATCGACCAGGATCCGCCGCTCGGCGGCCCACGCGGGGCACGCGTCGAGCGTGTGCTGCGCGGTGTCTTGGTCGCTTTCACAATAGTGGCATTGTGCCGTGGCCTCACGTCCAATCCTGTGCAGGTACGCACCGAAACAACCGTGCCCGGTGAGCACCTGCGTCAGGCGGTAGGTGACGTGCTCGCTCCTTCTGAGCCAGGCTCCAAAGAGCGGCAGGACGGCCTCCACGACGCGCTTGGTCGCATTAGTATATAGCCTCGTAAGGCCCAAGATTTATTTAGTATTCTGAATTAATTATCCAATTGTTTTTTATAAAGTGGCCTTCCTCCAAAGACCACTACTACGACCGGTCTGAGATTATGTTGTGTACTCATTGGGAGGTTTTACCATAATCGCCACGCTTGGCAGGTGGGTTGGCGATCGCAGTTAAGTGGGTGGGTGTATTGTGTGTGGAATTAGTGTCTGTAAACGCACGACACAGGAGAAATCCTACAGTAGGCAACGTTTTTATTAAAAAAAAAAAAAATTTAATAGCGATAAGGGTCAATTTTCATCAATTTTCTTAAATAACTTTAAAACTATATATTTAAAAATTCTGAGAAATTCTACATTTTGAGACGCTCACAACAAACTCGTCCATTTCATATGTTACACGGTACTGTCTGCAAAACTTTATTCTTTAATTTTCTATGTTGCCACCTAAAACTTACCCCCATATTCAAAATTCCTTTATTGACGTTACACGTACGTGTCTGGGTTGCATAAATCCATATGTGTACCAAATTTCGATTTAATCGGTCCAGTATATTCGGAGCAAGTTGGCTGTGACTGACGGACAGACATACGAGTGATCCTATATGGGTTCCGCCGTTTTTTCCTTCGGACGTTCGGAAAATTAAAAATGAAAACACTCTTTATAAAAAAAAATGGATAATTAATTCAGAATACTAAATAAATCTTGGGCCTTACGAGGCTATATACTAATAGGTTAATATCATGTAATGCTTCCTTGCAAAATAAACCTTTTACAATTATTTTAAACACCTATAATTAAGGGTATATCACAAAATGGACCAAAACATCATGCAAAAATAAATAAACATTAGCTCGTGAGGGACTTGAACCCCCGACCACCTATTTTAAATTTTTAACTGGGTGCTCTAACCGCTGAGTCAACGAGCCACTGATTATGTAGTTGAATTAACTCATCGTAATTGAATTACTGACGTCAACGGTGACGTCAGCATAATTTTAGATATTTTTTATTCCAAAATAAAAGTTTAGTATGTAACATTAGTAAAATTGTTACTTATACGCAATCAATAAGGTTGCTTTTGCAACAATCTCATGGTCAATGTATTATGTTTTATTTATGTTCGACAAGGTTTAAGCGTCACTATATTGCCGTGTGGTGCCGGCAATATGTGTGATTAGTCAGCATAATCTCTGTACCTAAATCATTTATGAATAGGAATACAATCTGGAGAACCTTCTGGGGTGCAATTCTCTAAGCTCAAACATACATCCTGGAATACAAAATTGAAATAATGGTGATAACCCGATTTGGTATTCGCTGTGGTGTAAATGCACGTTGCCTTTACACCACACGGTTTTCTTTTGGTATGACGGTACAACTTATTTTATATATTATCTTTAATATTATGAACATTAATAAGATCGTTATGGAACAACTCAGCTAAATCTGCAAACCTATGAAACATTTTGGATATCAAATCCATGCAATCTAATTTGCCTAATCAATTCTTTCTATCAGTCTATAAAAATTTCAAAAACTTTTTTATTCAACATAAGGCAGAAAAGAAAAATTCACCAACAAAATAGGTGAAACTACTTTGTATTTCAGCGGAATTCTTATTCCATCAGCCAATTGCAATAAATGAACGAGTCTGATTGGAATCCGATGGGATAAGATTTTTTTGCTTCGTTCGAGGATGGACGTCAATCCCAAAGCGGGAGACACCGCCGAGGCAATTTCCCGAACTCTGACTCATTTATCACAAACTATTATTGTGTCTAGTTGTACTGAGCAGCCGAACGTCAACGAATTACTGTGCTATTTATATCTGAACAGATCGCTATTAGCAATCAGATGTACGACAAGAAATCAAGCTGAATTGAATAAATTGGAATATGCGGTTTCAGGTACTTGATTTTATTTAATCACTAGCTTTTGCCCGCGGCTTCATCATATCGGCCATTTATACGTCCACTGCTGAACAAAGGCCTCCCTCATAGATTCCACAACTGTGTCATCACTTTTGGGGGGTATTTGCCAATACTCACCACGCTTGGCCGGCGGGTTGGTGAGCGCAGTATGATTAACGCTTCACAGGAGGAACGCTGCTGCCCATCCCTCTGGTTTAGATTCCCTTAGTCACCTTTTACGACATCCACGGAAATGGAGTGGTGCTATATTCTTAATCCGGACACCACACGGCTTCGAACGCGTGGAATTTAGAAATGTATATCATGCTATTAAAAACATGCAATAATGACCTGAGCTTTTATTAGGAACTTGTAATAGGTGTAGGGTTCATGATATATTTCCGAATGATACGACCCATAGGCCTGCCGCATATTGCATCCAGCCCAGCCAACTCAGTGCCAAACCATCCGCTTTTGTCTTTTGTTTAGAAACGCACATGGCACTGGGTGTTGTCATCAATAACTTTCATAAAATGTAGCTTGCCCTTTTTCGCCCAGTATTAACAGTCCAATCACTTATTAATTATTATATATACGGCTATAAGTCGTGTGTTGTACAATACTTTTATAATATCAAGATACCTTTCGCGAGTGCGCTCGCAACTGCCATGCTCCCATCCCACATACAGCGTATAGACCGAGTGAGCAGACCGCGCGCTTCAAGCGAGCATACAGCGTGCCGATTGCGAGCGATCTGGTTGCCGACACCACCACTGCTGTCCATTATACAAACACGCGTTTGAGATCACTCACTATAATGTGCACTGAGTGAACAGCAATAAGTCGAACACTGACTGTCGGTGCTTAGAAGACCAACATGATGGCGAATAAATGGTACAGTCGACTGGGACTGTCGCTGACCTCCTAGAGAGTATCGTCCCAGTGTTTAACACCGTCAAGTAGATGGAGCGCTCCGTAGTCTGGGTGATATTTGGGAAATGTAACGGCATCAAAAGCACTGTGTGTAGTAAAATGCGCAAAAAAATTCACTTGCTATTATTTGGATGCACAGTGTAGACCTCACCCAATGCAGCGTCTTTCATAACTCCCGAGAAACCATATTCTGTACGCCCACGTTGACGTCGATCAAACACACCTCTTTGCTTCTCGTACGTATACCTAGTATGACGGCATCTAGCCATTCGTTCGCGATTTGGCGAACGAAGAGGATCCTCTTCGCACAGTTGAAAAAATACGAAAACCGTAGTTTGACGCGGATTTTCCAAGCGCTCTATGACATTTTCAGAATTGAAAAAAATTCACTAGCCATTTTCTAAATGGACGGTCACATGCATGACCGTTGGATGTCGATCATATATAGAAACATCGCAGTGTAGATATTCTGCGAGCTTGATTGCAATTCACACTGGGTGTGAATCTCTGAGGCTCGTGATGCAGCATGGCACTCCGATCGCTTGCGAGGCGTGATTCACGTCCTCCATTACTATCTTGTAATCAAGAGGCACCAATGACAACTCATTGGGTACCTAACCGCGACTGGCGCTGAATGCTGCTTTCTGCAGTTAAAGAGGAATATATTTCAAAGCTCATGGGCTTTTAAGATGCAAAGGCTAGCTCGATCTCTCAAAACTGCAGTTGATCGTGACGCTCAGTTAGCTATTAAACATGCACAGAGCACAGAGCATTGTAGATGCAAAGGCTAGCGCGATCTCTCAAAACTGCAGTTGATCGTGAGGCTCAGTTAGCTATTAAACATGCACAGAGCACAGAGCATTGTACTGGAACTTCGAAAGATATTCGTCTTCTTTCTAGGAGGCATGTAAAATTCCCTTTTGAATCCGATATCAATAACAACCAAATCAAACAAAAATAATAAACACGGGTCCGTAAGAATCGGCAATTGTTCAAATATTCAGATATAAATAAAATATCGTAGGTAAGGTTAGTAAGTTGTTTATAAAAGTATAACAACAACAAAGTCACGGACACTGACGGCACGGTTGGTGTAGTGGCTGATACAGTTGGCTGCTGCACTTTGGGTTGCGGGTTCGATTCCCGCACGGTATTGTGTGTGAAATTTGTGTCTGTAAACGCACCCACGACACAAGAAAAACCCTACTGTGGGGCATCGTTTTTAAAAATAATCTAAGAATATATAAGTCAACTTAAGTAGGTAACGCTTTGCGTGGATATCGTGACAATCGACATCGGTAGCGGTACCCTTTGGCGCAAATAAGGGAAAATACTACGTTTAATCTGAGCTGACCTTAACTTCACGTTTTGCCAACGAAGCCATACCTTCATGTAATACCACAGTAACGCCATCTAGTTGAAATAAAAAATAAGTATTTCAACTTTATAAATTTAATCATTATAAAACTAAATAAGCTAATAAATACAAAATATTATCCTTTATTTAAGGATACCAACACAAATATTTTATCACGCTTTCTGGCTTAGGGAACACAGCAGTTACGAAAATGCATAATGAGTTGTTTAAAAGAACTTGTAGCACCAAAGTCAATCATTTTGCTCTAAATAAATATATAAACTAGTGGTGTTCAAAAACGCTATACGGCAATAGCGCGCTACAGACTATTTGCTATTATAAAATAGCGCGTTATTTTACACGCTAAAATTTTAACGTATGGAGCGTACGAGAATGACGCGATATTAGCGAGGTGAATATTCTCGAATCACGCTAAATGTCGTTGGACAGCTGTGTTAAGACAGCGCGCTTTATATGTACATACAGCGCGCTGTTTTAGTTATATTCTTGATCTTGAATACGTTAAAGTAAATTCGATACGTAAAATAATATTTATTAAAAGCAAAAATGGAGCAGTAAAGAAAACTTATTGAACTTTTCCTCATTCTTTGCAGGCTTGGGATAAGAGATTTTTATGTTTTTACTAATGTAGGATAGGGTTGTATTTCTTTTATTATTATTAAATTGTTACAGCAGTTTTCACGGAGCGGGATTGTTGATGTCGTGTATTGTCGCCTATTATATATACTATTATTGACGTCATCAAATGTCATTTATGTTTTAAGTTTACAATTTTTTAATGTACGTACATTGTTGGCGTATCTAAAATGAACATATATCAATGCGTTAGGTAACACCGATAGCGCGTAAATTCACGCGATGACTGCCGCCCAGCTCGCCACGTCCGCGCTATGCCTTTGCTCGCGCTATTATCCTCGCTACTCATAATTTTTTAATGGCGCGATTTTTATAGCGTCATCATGGGGTCGCCATAGCGTGCGCTATACGTTGCGTGAATATAGCGCACTATTTAATCGCGCTAGACGCTATATTAACCACCACTAATACAAAAATAAAAATAACTTTATTAAACTAAGTCCATTTCATGATGACAATGTATGCGAAATATAAATTAAAACTTATGACTTAGTCCAAAGGAAAGAACTGGTAGCGACATCTCTTGCCTTGAACCCGTGACTTCTTGTTTGCACCCGTCTCATAATACACAATAACATATAATAAAATATCAACTACAGACCAAACAGAATATTTAATATAGAAATTGCTTTTCAAGAGAATAAAATTGATGCAAAACAAAATCCAAAAACTAAGTTTCAAGCGGTGGGTTTGTGTGGGTAATAAAGCAATGTTAACCCACGTGTTAGTTAAGCAAGCCACGTAACCAGTCGCGAAAAGTTACAAAATAAGTTTTCTCTTTCCTGTCGCTTAGATCCCTGAGATATGGCGTGATGATAATGTTTTTTTTTCATATTTCTTATTAAGTACTGATAACGAATTTGTTCACTTGTGTGTTTTTTTCATAATATTCGCTGTAAAACAACACTTTGTAGACATATTGTGATACAACTCACCTCCCATGTACAAAAGCGAGATGATTTGTATTCTAGAGCCATATTTGGACAGTAGCAGACATTTGACACAAATTTCAACGAATTCTATGGTGTAGTTTTAGCGGTAACATCCAACACAGAAACAGACAAACAGACAGAAATTCAAAAAATTGCAGTTTTGGTATCAGTCTCGTTCCTGGAGCACGCGGCAGTGATTTTTTTTCAAAAAATATAAATTGTACAGTTTCTGTCTCTCTACGATTTTATTATATTATAGATTATCTGTGTCTGTGTGGTGGATCAGCAAGGTGGCAAAGAATATCATGGGTGTCTTAAAAGGCGGCTCAGGGTTGATATTGTACTAAAGATGTTCCTCTTTGGTGTGAAGTACTGACCGATATAAAAAGTAATATAGCATTTGAATTTTATACTTAAATTGAAAAATGTTCTGACGAGTGTGTCAATACGGAAAGAAATATTGGGACTCATGTAATTCTGTCCTGGTGAATGATATATGAGAGACGTAATATAATAATTCAAGAAAATATAATTTATTATTTGGTTCCTGGTCCACGCTGCTGTCTAGTCTACGCACTCCTACAATATCATGAAGATTGGCAGCAACCCCTCGTGTGCTAATAACAACATACTGCGGTTACCAATCTGCCTGCCAAGCGTAATGATTATGGCAATATCACCTTGTTTAGATTAACTACATTTACCGACATTACTGAAAGGATTTGTAAGCTAAAGTGGCGCGATAGGCGAGGCACACAGTAGAACTGTTGGTCGTTGGGGCAGAAAGGTTTTTTAGAAAGGCCATGCACCAGAAAATGCAGCGGGCAATGGCCTCCAACTAGATGGATAGACGACCTGGTAAAGGTAGCTAGGAGTTGTTGGATAGTTGTTGGTATGTTTGTATGTTGTTATGGGAATCTATGAGGGAAGCCTTAGTTCAGCAGTGGACGGCCTTTGGCTGCTATGATGATGATGAAGTATCTATAATAGTTTAGAATCATCACACCTATAAGAATAGTCCCTTGCGGACTGCTGTCGCATACCTTTTTTTTTTTTTCTTTTTTTTTTATTGATGTCCAGTGGAAATTCTACATGGAACTTCCTTCACCCCGGGGAAGGGTGAAGGGGTATGCCGGACTCCTACTGGCTAAAACCACTGGAGCGGTCATCTTCGGCACCGAAGGGGGGCTCCAGGTCCTCGTAAGATCACACTAGAGCCGCCCATTGGTGCCACGCCTTTAGGCACATCTCAGAAGGGATGACTGTAAAGCGGTCACCCCCTCTAGCGGAGGGAACACGACTGTAAAAAGGTCGCCCCCCCAGGCACTTCTCGGGGAGGATTGTAAAGGATCCCCCCAAGCCTCGCTTTGCGCTATGTTGCGCACACGGCGGCACGTGACCACGTGCGCGCCACCGTCTTCCCGGGGGTCGCTCGGTGTGAGCACGCAGACTCCCCAATCTGCGCACCTGCGACCCCCGAGGCCCCCCACCATGAGGTGACGGCAGGGGGCTCAGGCGTGTTGGACTTGGGAGCCGGGACGGTTGTTGCCCCGGCGCCGTCTCGTCCTTCTCCGTGCGGGATCGGCCCTCTCCCGATCCCGCTCTGCAGTCTCCTTCTGCAGCATGACGCTCTCGCAGAAGGAGACCACTGCACTCCAATTTCCGTGCTCTGCCAACATAGCCGACACTACTGCCGGCAGAGAGAGATCTTGCCCGATCTGATCGACCAGGATCCGCCGCTCGGCCGCCCACGCAGGGCACTCCTCGAGCGTGTGCTGTGCGGTATCCTGGTCGCTTCCACAATGGTGGCACTGTGCCGTAACCTCGCGTCCTATACTGTGCAGGTACGCACCGAAACAACCGTGACCGGTGAGTACCTGCGTCAGACGGTAGGTGACGCGCTCGCTCCTTCTGAGCCAGGCTCCGAAGAGCGGCAGGATGGCCTCGACGACGCGCTTGGTCGCGAACTGCGACCGAAGGCGATGTCGCCACATCTCGAGTGCGCGCCGTCGAGCCAGCCGCCTCAGTCTGTCGAACGCCCCTGAAGGCACGCCTTCCCCACTTTGGCGGAGAGAGCGTGTCTGGTCGTAGACCCACGCATCCGTCTCCGCCTGGATGTCGAACGGCGGAAAGCGTGCCAGGAGAGTTGCCGCCTCGTAGGACACTGTCCTGTATCCCCGTGCGATCCGTATAGCCACTCTGCGCTGCAGACCGTGAAGTTTGTTTCTGCAGCGCTGGACGCCTGACAGCCGGGATGACCATACAGGCGCCCCGTAGAGGGCCACGGATCGCACGACACCCCCGTAGAGACGGCGAACTTCCTCGCTCGGTCCCCCGAGATTGGGCAGCACCCGGTGTAATGCACCCACTACCCTTTCGACTCGGGGGACGAGGCGCGCGAAGTGCTCTTCGAAGCCCCAACGACTGTCCAGGATGAGCCCCAGGTACTTCATGTACTGGCCCACCCTGATTTGCGCGTCACCAACGCGTATCCACGAACTGGGTGGTTCTCTGCTCCGCGGCAGTTTGTGGAACCATAGCGCCTCGGTTTTGTGAGGCGCTATTTGCAGACTCAGAGCGTGGATTTTGGCTACGACAATTGCCACCGCTTGCTCGGCAAGCTGGATGGTTCCGTCGAAGGAATCCCCGCTGGCCAACACAAGAGTGTCGTCTGCGTAACATACCAAGCTGACGCCAGCGGGGAGAACGACACGTAGGACCGCGTCGTAGGCGAGGTTCCATAGAAAGGGACCGAGAACTGATCCCTGCGGAACCCCGCACGTAATCTCCCTCCGCTTTACGCTACCGTCCCTGCCCACGTAGCGAATGTGCCTATCACGCAGATAGGCCCCTATAATGCCCTGCAGGTAGGGGGGGCAACGATGATGGACTAGTGCCCCCCTAATCGCGCCCCACGGGATGGAGTTGAAGGCGTTGACGATGTCTAGACTGACAGCCAACGCCACCCCACCCCGCTGGGACACTGCCTGTTCCGACAGCGAGCGGACGCGGAGAATCGCGTCGATTGTGGACCGCCGCTGCCGGAAGCCATACTGACTTTCGGCCAGGTCGGGACCCACTCGCGACAGGTGCTCAACGAGTCTTCGGGTAATTATTCTCTCGAATAGCTTCGAAGCCTCGTCGAGCAGGCAAATGGGACGATATGCAGAAGGAGACTCCGCAGGCCTTCCTTCTTTCCTCAACAGAACCAATCCGGCTTCCTTCCAGCCGGACGGGAACACGCTGTGACGGAGGCAACTGGTAAACAGTCGCCTCAAGCGGTCCCCTAGAGACTGCAGTGCATACACCCACGCGCGGCCCGGAATGCCATCCGGACCCGGTGCGGTGTTGCGACTCTTCAGGCGGCCAATGGCATGGCCCAGCTCCTCTTCCGAAACCCCCAACTCTTCGGCCCAGTCCGAGGTAGTCGGGGGTGGAGAGGGACCAGGATGGTCCCGGACCGCCGGAAAGAGCGTTGATAGTACTCCCTCCAGCAGATCCGGGGCCATGGTTTCGGTCACCGGGGGGACCCACGGGCGCAACTTGCCCACGACCATACGATAGGGTCTCCCCCACGGATCCCTGTTCAGTCCCTCCAGGAGTTCGCTCCAGGACCGAGCCTTCGCCTCGCGAATGGCAATATTTAGCGTAATTGTGGCCGCCCGGTAGGCCTGATAGGCCTCGGCAGTCTCTCCGGCTGTAGCACTACGTCGGCGTCGGCTTCGCTGATACCGGCGGCGGGATGCCAGGCAGACCGCGCGTAGCTGCGCGATCTCATCCGACCACCAGTATACCGCCGTACGCCGGGAGCGCCTGGTCCGGGGCATAGATGCGTCACATATTGCTGTCGCATACCTACCTATCTAGCAGTCTATATACAATCTCGCTTGTGCCGTGTTCCGATACGGAAGTGTTATTTAATTGATTAGCGCAGTGCAAGCTGTCGTACGTTAATACTCGCCATGAGTAATATACTTGTGGTGAATGAGCTGCTGGCGTTCTTATAGCAGAAGCCGAATGTGATGGCCGAGGCAAGGATAAGAGTTTATTTTTAACGCGCCTCCTGTAAATAATAATAAGGGTTATTTAACTATACATGTTCACTCAGAAGTCCTGCTTATGGTGGCATCGTGTATCGTGCTACTCCCAGCAGCGTTGCCAGTGAGCAATTATTTAGCGGGGCTGGTCTTATATATGAAAAACACCGGAACAGATGGTTAGGTAAATAAGCGGCCAAATTACTTTTCATACAATATAATTTACCGCTACCTAATTTGATATCTCTGCTTTGATATATCTGCTTCCGTTATGACACTTCCGTTGCACCACAATCTGTGACACTACGCCGCTTATTAAGTATATTTTAAGTTGTATGATATTTATTAGTATATGCATGTAATCTAATATTTATAAACCATGGCCCCGGATTTGCTGGAGGGAGCACTCTCAACGCTCTTTCCGGCGGTCGTAGGCCATCAACGTCTGCAACTGAAGTTAACATCGCAAAAGTGAAGGAAATAATGAGTGAAAATCCTCATTCAACTTTGAGAGAGATAGCCGCCCAACTTTTTGTATCTCACGAGTCGATCCGTACCATTTTAACTAATCATTTGAGTATGAAACATGTTACCGCTCGGCTAGTCCCAAAAGCCCTGAATTTTCTTCAAAAACTCAAACGCATGAGAGTCGCTGAGGACATGCTAGAACGAGTCAATTCCGATCCAACATTCATGAAACGCATTGTTACTGGTGACGTGACGTGGGTTTACGAGTTTGACATGCAAACTAGTCAACAAGCTTCGCAGTAGCGCCTTCCAACTGAACCGAAACCGAAAAACCACGCCAAAGTCGATCAAAAGTCAGTCATGTTGACTGTTTTCTTTGACTATCGCGGTGTTGTGCACTCGGAATTCTTGCCGGAAGGTCAAACGGTAAATAAAGAATATTATTTGAGCGTTATGCGGCATTTAAGAGAGCAAATTCGAAGAAAAAGGCCAGATTTGTGGAAAGAAAATTCTTGGATTTTGCACCACGATAATGCACCTTCACACACAGCCATCATTGTGAACGAATTTTTGACCAAACACTCAACGAATACCATCGAGCAACTACCATATTCTCCAGATATGGCTCCAGCAGACTTCTTTCTTTTTCCTAAACTCAAATTACCACTTCGTGGCACCCATTTTCAATCGGTAGAAGACATAAAGGAGAATTCGCGGAGAAAAACTAAATTCCGGGAACGTTTAAAAAATGTTTTGATGATTGGATTATTCGTAGGCGTAAGTGTATCGTTTCTGAAGGAGCATACTTTTAAGGTGATAAAATAAATTTGGATGAATAACAAACATTTTGTGTATTATTGATCTTTTCCCGTTACTTTCTTGAAGAGTAGTATTTGTCATAACATCAATACCTAACTATCCAATTTCATATGGATTTAGAAGTCAATTTATTGATACAAAGTAAAATAGATACGTATGTATGGAGAGTATAATAATCATCATTTCGGCCGAATAAAGTCCACTGCTGACACAGGCCTCCCTCAAAGATCACCACAACGACCGACATCGGTGTGTTGTGTGCTCATTGGGGGGTTTTGCCATAATCGCCACGCTTGGCAGGCGGGTTGGCGATCGCAGTTGAGTTGTTAATGTATTCGAAGGACGCTGCTGCCCATCCTCCGACGAATCCCTTAGTCGCCTTTTACGACACCCACGGGATGAGATGGGTTGGTGCTATTCATAGCCGGCACCACACGGCATGTAGTATAATAATAATAGAGCAAATTACAAGCTATCTGAAGGCACTGGTTTGGTTGGTCTCACTAAGAAGCGTTGCCTGTACACATTTACTAACAATAGGCACATGTTATTGATGTACAGATACTCAGAGATCAATCGACAACATAAAACATCGTGTTGGCTTCACTCCAAATTCCACCAATCCCGTAAGAATAAAGAATGTGAGTGCTATATATAACGGGTTTGAATAAAAGTGGGAGTTAGCAAATATCCATACATGTTCTGTGTTACTTTTTCATAAGCAACCTGGTGACGAGACGAGCATGTCATTCACCTGGTGGCTTACCACTAGCAAGACGGCTACGTCGCATTTTTTTTATCGTGGGGATGGACCCAAACCGGCTAAAACCCCAGGGTGTCCTTCTTCTTACCTCTAGCCGGGGGTGAGTTGTACGCTTTGTCTGCATTAGTCCGCGCCCCCGACAGGTATCGGCCCGTCACTGTTCGACGGGCCCCTTCTCTGTGCGACCCTGTTGGCCGCACAAATCTTACAGAGAGGCGCATGCGTTTCGCGCGCCATCTCGGGCCTGGCTACTCCGAAAACCGAACTACGACGCTTCGTATGACGGATTCCATGAAATACGTCGTCGTTTGACAATACTTTGATCGTCGATATAATCTCACTTCTTTTTTTTTATTTGATAATGTATTTATTGCTTCACAAATAGGTCATACACACGTTTAGTACATATTTATGCGCAAAAATGAACAAATAATGTACGGCTGGTACTTAAAAAAGGAAACCCTGAGCTATAAATACCAGCAACCTGACACAGTAAAAGTGATTCAAATATATTACTTACATAACAATGCAGACTAGTTAGATGAAGCTACCGAAACAACAATAATACATTCCGTTAGCGCTTCTACTGTCTATTACATCTAATAAACAATAGAAAACACAACAAATATTACTAAAGTATACAGGTGCTTGAACTAGTAAACCTTAGGTGTATGCGTGAGTGTGTCTATGCGTGTGTGGTGTGTGCGCGTGTGTGTATGCGTGTTTGTGTGGGAGTATGTATGTGTTAGTGCATGCCTGTGTGAGTTTTAAGTGAGTAGCCATGTGACTGGATGAAGGAGATTCTCTGTTTCATCATAGGTAAGTGTTAAGAGCCAGTCAATGATAGACTTTTTACTTTTATGTTTATTTTCAGGATTTATTGTTAATAATTTATTAGCCTTGCAATACAAGAAGTGGCCGAGAAAACAAAAGAACCTCTGACTGAAGGAAGTCTTATGGGTGTCACCTAGAGGAAGTCTAAATCTACGAGTAGACTGTGTCCGGAAAGTTAAAGAAACATGATCGCAATTTGTATTTAATGTATGTTGTCTTAGGACAATATGAAGAATGAAAAGTCGGCGTACCGTTAAGACTTCACAGTATTCGTAGAGTTCCTTGGTAGGGCAACGAAAAGACTTAAAAGTACATACCTTTAGTACGGCTCTCTGGGCACGTTCAAATCCTATCAAATAACTCTTACAAGCACCGCCCCAGGTGGAAATACAATAACCTATCAGAGATTGGCACATAGCATAATAAACAGTCTTTAAAACCTTAGGGTCCGCGACGTATCTTAAATGTTTGAAAATATAAATTAGCTTCCGAATTCGCCCCGTCAGTTGTTCAATATGCGGTATGTACAAAGGTTAATCTTTCATCTAGGATGACTCCTAGATATTTGATAGTCGGAGCATTTCCTAGTTTAGGACAGTTGCATGCACATAGAGTATTTGTTGTGTGATTATGAGCGATAATATATAACTTACTTTTGTCCAATTCTTTTGGTTTTTTAATACTAAACACATACACAACAGATAGCCATTTTGTTACTTTATCAAATCCAACTTGTGCAGCACCAAAGACTTGCTCCCAAGAGCGCCCAGTAAAAATAAGTGCCATATCATCTGCGAAAGCCAGTAGTTTTCCGTCAGTTAGGTTTAATTTGCAAATTTCATTTAAATACACTAAAAAGAGTGTTGGTCCGAGGATGCTTCCTTGTGGAACTCCATACTCTACTGGAAGACTATTACTAATATGCTCACCGATCTTTACGCACTGGGTTCGACTGGTAAGATAACTCTGAAATAGCTCCAGCTGCTTGTCTCTGATTCCAATTTTTTCCAATTTAAGAATTAGATTGGGGATAGAGACCGTGTCAAACGCCTTAGCTAAATCCAGAAAGATCACCAAACATTTGTTACCCCTATCCAAGGCTCTAACAATAAAGTTAGAAAGATCATGAACTGCGTCATTTGTGGATTTATTTTTTCTAAAACCATATTGATTGTTTGAAAGAATATTGTGAGCTTCAAGATATTTGTTTAGTCGAATGTTCATGATTCTCTCCAAAACAAGGAAGGCAAGACAGAAATGGGTCTATAGTTATTCACACGGTCTACATCCCCACACTTATAGATAGGATGAATCAGAGCCATCTTTAGCAAGTCCGGAAACACGCAGATTGATTATGTATGTTACTGGAGGTACTAAAAAGTTCTTAAATCGCTTTAGCAGGTTAGATGAAATACCAATCGCACAGTCAGAGCGCAAAGATAGTATCATTCGCTCAACTTCCATTTTATCAGTTTCAAGAAAAACAAAAGAATTTGGAGAAGAAGCTATGGGTGGTTCTGTGTGTGAGCTGTGATTATTAGCAGAACATTTCGTGACTTTGTCTGCTAGTTCTTTCCCGATATTTGCAAAAACATTATTAACTTCATTAATAGACGCATCCATAGAGGTTTTAATTTTAAGTAGAGCACAAGCGGAAGATTTGGATTTTGTGGTATGCGTAATTTCTTTTATAACGTTCCACATTTTTTTGGGATTAGACTTGGCTTTGTTTAGTTCCTCCCCTTCATATTGCCTTTTTAGCTTTTTAAGAACTGTATTACAAAAATTGCGATATCTTTTAAATGTAGTCTAGATGGTTTCATTATTAGGGTCTTTTTTCATTTTTACATACATCCGGTCCCTATTTCTTATGCATCTTAGGATGCCTGGAGTAATCCATGGCTTAATAATTCTCAAACGATGAGGCACAGCATAAATCTTAGAGCTATCTTTCAAGGCTTTGGTCAATGAATTTACAAGGTACTCAAGGGCAAGATTAGCGCATTCACATTTATAAATATAAGAAAAGTTAGTATTTTTTAGCAGTCTTTCTAACATAGTATAATCAATTTTTGTTATTGTAGTAAGGGGGTTATCTATCAACTTAACTTTGTCTAGTGCAAGTAATACAGCGTTATGATCAGTAACTATAGAATCAATAACTATAGTTGTAGCTTTAAGTTTGGTTTTAATTAGTACATGATCAACGGAAGTTTTACCGTGCGTAACTAGGGTGTGTGCCGGCAGGAGACCATGGCTAGCAGCTAGATTGAGATATTCCTGAGTTTTAGCATTCATATTAACGTGTGCAATATCTATATTAATATCACCAATAATAACTATATTACTATATGAAGAATTTGTGGTCAGTATCTGATCCATGGAGGACAGAAAGTTAGAAAGATCGGTAAAAGAGGGGGGGCGATACACTGAAAAAATACAGGTGTCCCTTCCTATACTTACTTGGATGCAATTGGCATCTGTAAAATCTGGCTCAGTCACTGTAATATTAGTAATGTTGCTTCTAATATAAACTACTACTCCGTCATTTTTGTTCAGTCTTTTTGTAGTGTAATATGAATTAAATCCTTGCAATGAAGGTATATTGGGGTTGCAAGATAACCAGCACTCCGTAAGAATCATAATATCCTGTGAAATAGACATCCTGCACAGTAATGTTAGTAGACTATGTATATTTGCCAAAATACTTCGAATTATTTGAGTTAGTATCTTAAGGGATCCCAGGGTGATCAAGCTTTTACAATCTTCAGGCTCGCATCTATGAGAATCCGAAATCTTAAAGTATATATTAATTGAATGATTGTTTAACATATCGAATTTTATAATATATTGAGTAATTGGTCATCAGGGTAGCCCATTTTTTTAATTTTAGGATTAGATCTAGCTATGTTTATGGCCATGTGGATGATATAATTTAATAAGTTTATTTTTAACTGAATAATACGTAAGTAGTAGTGTAGTTGTGCTTGATTGATAGTATGAATGACGAGTATATATAAGTAGTAAGGTGGATATGATTGTAAGTAGTAAAGAGTAATGTGATTTGAGCAATGCGAAAATTCGTGTGTACTGTATGGGTTTACTAATTGCGATATAGATAACATATAAGAAATAGGCAAAGTTAAATTTACCGTTAAATCAAAAGTAAATTTCGAACTTAATACTATAACACCGCAGCAAGATAGTCACTTTTTGCTGGCAAGTTTAGTGAAATCAGACTCGTTTTCAACACGGACTGGTAGTTCACCCTCAACTCTACGTAAGTATACTAAACCTCTTGACGTCCAGCAATAGGAGTAGCCATTTTCTCGAGCAAATTGTCTAGACAAATAATACATCTTTTGGGCTTTAAATGTTAAGGCCTCTGATACATAAACAGGCCTAGCAAGTGCCGGGGTCTTAAGGTGTCCAGTATTTAAATTATCCTCATTTGCCTGTCTTATTCAGATTCTTCACCCCTTGCAATATTTTATCCTTTTTAAGACGGTGTTTAGCTCAACCATAATGGGTTTTACGTTTTCTTTATTAGTGGTTATCCTATACGTATCTTTGATATCAGAATCTTGTAACTCAACCTCCGCGGCTTTAGCCAAGGATTTCACTATCTCCCTAATATCTTCCTTCGTTTTTGTTTTTTTTTATTACCTTGTAAGATAGTGGGCACATTGCGTATTTCTAGTCCTGAAGACCTTGTTTTGCGTTCTAAGATTTCTATTTTCTCCTCCAGCTTCAGGATTAGGTTTTTGTCTTTTACACTATCATTTTCCAGATTTACCAGAGATTTGAGAATGGAATCATATTTATCGGACATAAATTGCAAACTTGTTTTTAGTTCAGCGTTTTGCTGTTTAAGTTCGGTGAAATGTTGACTGAAAGTCGTCGACAATGATGTGATTAAGTTGGACATTTCAGCTTTAAGTTCCCTATAATCATCGTCTAATTCGCGTCTGCGCTTCTGCCGCACACTTACTTTGCAACTACCACTTCGCTCGGAGGGTGTATCCGAATCATAGGCCTGGTGAGACGTACACGTAGCGGTCCCGGCGGCGCGTGTAACTACGGGTGTGGAGGCGGGCGGGGAGTGGCCAAGTGGCATGACGACTGTTATTCAATCCAACTACCAGGCGATCATAAACTCGTAGGACATACGCAACTTGACTTCTTATCGTATGACACTTTATTTTTGAAGTGTATACCGACGGAATGCTTCTATCCTTTACTTACTGTCTTATGGTGTAGTAGTAAGATGTCGCTGTCCTTTTCTATGCGTAGGCGCACACACAAGCACATATATTGTAATTATGAACTACTTTTACTTATGGTTGAACTTCTCGTTTCTGCACTCCTAATAGTAGTACTGTATTTAATTCTTACGACAGATCACTAAAGTTTAGTTCTACAGATCTCCTCATTTCTGATTCGTTGAGAACGATGCGAGTGGTATTTACCAAACATAGCTCTCCCAGCTCACTGAGTGACCTTGAGCTCTCTGATGAGGTGCATAGTAAGTAATCACGTCTCTGTGCCATAGTGTCACTGGTAAAATACTTTCGTATTAAGACTTAGCAATATTGTTGACCTAGAGCAAAGTATTACTTTACGTGCATTTTATTATTTTACATGGCGTAGGGAGTAAGAGTAGGAACAGCAAGGCAGTTTTAATTTTCTTCAGATTTCTTTTGCGTCACGATTTGCTGTAGTTTGGATATTGAAGACTCGAGCTTTTTGATATATTTTATAAAGTCTTAGGTTTTCGCGAGCATTACACATTATAATAAAACACTTTTACACGGATTCTATCGCGTATATGTGAGGATGTGTGTCGCATCCTGCGACCACGAACCCTGCAAAGTGTTCGAAACGTCAGGAAAAACAAAAATCTAAAATATACGCGATAGAATCCGTTTAAGTGTTTTATTATATTATTTTATAAAACTTTAAGGACAACGCAATCTGGTGGGCAGATTAAAGCAGCTTCCTCACATCTTCAGCCCTTTTGATACAAAAAAAAGTATATATATCGTAAGATCTATTAAGAAGTTTACAGAACGCAGGGCAGCTTGTGGCGAGCTGAATTTGAGTGGCGACACTGTAACCCGAATGCTGCAGATAGTCGGCCAGGGCCTCGTCTCCGGCATTCCTTTATTGTTCGGTTGGAATGGAACCCCATGAGCGCCTGCAGGATTTTCCACTCTGGCTTGCCTTAGTTGGCCGATCAGAGAAGGACCAGCCTATATGCTCGAGGTCAGAAGTGGCTATGACGGGGAAACCCGCTCAGAGTCTTCGTGGCGTGCGATGGTGAAACGGGTGCTGCACCTCTCGACACCCCGAGCCGTTCACACCGGTGTTGCTGCCTGTCGCATCTAGACGGGAGCAACTCCCAACAAGGTGCGGTGGCCATTTTTCATCTTGTAAGCGGCGAGTCATCGTCTGCCACAGAATTTCACTACACTATAAAGGTAGAAAGGCAGACGCCATTTCTTGTTTTTATAAGTATTGAATCCATTTAGCACCCATTGCAATAGACCTTATAATTGTAGCTTTTATCTCATACAATACTTTTACTGTAGTAAAAAAAAAGCGCAAAATGGATTTGCGACGGCATTTTCACGGTTTTATATTAAATGTTCTTAGCAGCAATTCTTAGCACGTACCAGTATATATAATGTACTCTGTGGCACGTACTGAGTGAGCGTTACAATAGTAGCATCCATATTGCCTAGTGTTGTCACACGTGCTACGTCTCTATTTCCATTCTTTCTTGATGTATTTCTATGCAGGATATCGTACTTTTTTATATATGTAAACATTGATATTTTTATTTATTATCTATTCAATAATAAATAAAGATATTTAGTATTAAAACAGCTTTGGTGCCTAGCCACTTTACTCGATTAATTTTATCTATATACATACAACAACGAATATTACTATACCAGAGCCATTACAAACGCAACGTTAGTCATGTTTCTTTCAGACCTCTCGCTCGCGCTTACGAAAAAGCAGTGCTGAGTTGTGCGTAACTTTGGAGTGTATTATCGATACGAGAAAACAAGTAATTCAAAAACTTTAATTTTATTTGTGTAATAATTACAGAATTAAGTAATGCACAAAATTACAATATTTATTAGACGTTCATATCATTTTAAACCTTATATTTATTTATTTACAATATAATACACATGATGGCTATGTCTTCTATTCCTCTTCGTCGGAGTCATCTGTATCACTGTCGTCATTCTGTGGGTTTATTATCAGGGATGCCGCCTGGTTTCTTAAGATAGCCTTCGTCGTTCTCCTATAGCTCTTCGGCGTGCTTTACGCATTTGGCCGTCTTCTTTTGTAACATTGTCGATAGCTTGGTGGAGAACGTCAACATCTGCGTATTTCAAAAGTAGTTTTTCGACGCCATCTCTCCTTTCACTTGGGACTCAGGAAGGAGGCCATTTCCCCCCAACCGCGGGATGCAGTTGACCTTCGACCTAGTAGTAACAATAGCACTACGTCTACGTGGTAAGATGTCAACCAATAAATCCAGAGGAGGAAGCGTCTTGGTTCCTGGATAGATGAGGTCGATTTGAGATGCATCCATGCCCCAGGTCAGGCGCTCCGGGCGGAACGCAGTGCACTGGTTGTATCACGCCGGCGGTACATCGGATGCCGTCGCCGGCGTGGTGCTACAGCCGGAGACTGCAGAGGCCTATAGGGAGACCCTACCGTACCCTACCAGGGCGAATGAAACCATGGGCCCAGATTTGCTGGCATAAGTCCTACGATTCCGGCGGTCCAACACCCCTGACCGCCTTAGACTGGCCCGAGTAGGGGGTATCGAAAGGGGGTGTTGGACCGAGCCAGATAAAGATAGCAGATTTAGATAAAGTAGAATGGTTAATGAATAAATACGTTACTTAAGCAGCTAATTATACCAAATCACCAAGTTCACATTAGTCATGTTTCGAAGAGTCATCCAATATGCAGTTAGCTAATGACTCGGCAGTTTGCTACCTGCGTGTACGCATTAGCTTATCGTCAAACTCGCGCTCATTGTGCATCCTTATTGACATAATCAATTATGACTCAATTTGAGTTTGGAATGGCCCTAGGTATTTAATAGTAACAGCTTATTTGCCATAGAAACTCGATAACTATAATAGAAATTGGGAGTTCCGTATAAAAAATAACTGAATGCAGTACTTCCTAAATACTGTACCATCTTTTTATTCTATGAATTCACTCGAAAAATACCTAAATCAGGCAATGTTAGCAGTGCCCCAATGTTAAATCCTCACGCTGTATAGGTAGGTACACTTTTGCATTTGGATGGGACTTGTGACGTGCGTCATCCAGGGAAGCCTTTGTTCAAAACAAACCAAATAAAACAAATATAGGATTATATTCAGTGAAACATTCAAATCCAACATAACAAACATTGAAATACTTCAATGTTTGCACAAGTTGTGTACAACCTCGCCTACACAACGGGTTCGAACCTAGTAAGATAGTTCAATAGGTCAACCAACCAAATAGACTATAATCCCATTTGCCACTATAATTACCATCGGCACATATCAGCTACTAAGCCACTATGTTTCTAAGTGTTCTTTTCAAAATACCTCAAACCATGTTAATGAAAATAGCGCAACCAACACACATTGTTAACATAAAAATTAACTGAGTTGAATAGAAACATTAGCAAGAAAACAACCTACACGCGAGGACATCGCTTCCACTCTTTTAGACGAGCTAACTATATAATCTTCTCGAGATGAAAAATTATCTTCTCCAGATATGAAATAATAACTAAAAAAAGGGTATAAATTAATTAAGCATTATCATTTCAAATCACTAAAAATGTCTTAAAACGTCTAAGGCATCTTTACGAAAACTTATTGTATTTTTTTCTTAATTTATTACATCATATATATACATAATTTCGACATAATCATTTATTTAAAACGTAACATATCTCTGGCAGGTCAAGTAAAAAATTAAATAGTAACATGATATAAAATTATAGTTTGGGAAAAGGACCTTCCACTGTCGGTATACAAAATATGGTAAACAATACTTTGTCAGGAGTTCGTGCTGGGCTGTAGACCTCATGCGTCATTTCCAAAAATAACATTACTATGGAACGTAGTGGAGGGCCCTTTTTCCACAAAATACAATTTTACTATGGATTCTCTCGGAGGTAAGATTCTGATTCAACCAATCATATTAAATATTAACATGTAGACCACATCGCTTTAGATCGTTCGGACGCTTTTAGCCAGAATTAACAATACAGTGCTTTACTTTATATCTATTATGTGCAATTAAACCTAGTGTACACTTGAGGCCGTTAGACGCTGTTATACATATTTTATACTAATTGATGCTGTCTTTGCCTCAAACATACACCTGGGTGTTGGCAATTCGACAATCAATAAAACATTTTAGAATTTAGTATATAATATACTCCAATAATTTCTATAAACAGTATACACAGCTTTAGTGGGACTGTCTTTTTAACATATTTTTTTTATAGAAAAGCACAAACCTATACATGATTATCGTCTCTTAAGGTATGTGCAGTAGCTATATACAGGCTTTACTAATTTTAATTATCACAAGACCGTCATTGCAGATACAAAAGAAATAATGTTTGATCTAATAAAATTAATAAATTTATTTGTCAAATTCAAATTCAAAAGTCAGTCTAAGCAATGGGCATTTTGAGCTTTCTGTAACGTTATGGTGGATGTGTTTTGTTGTAGCTCCATACAAAATACTAATACTGATTGATACATACTCTTTGTTTGGACGTGAATTTCTTTATGACTTTTCTATGAATTGGTGTTGGGAACTAAATGCAATTATAGGCAAAACCAATTTGAAGGATAAAAAAATATATAAAATGAAGTTTTGGTCAGAATTCATTGGGTTGAATATGTTTTTATGAATATTATTAGGTTTGCCTGTAATAGCAATAACTCATAATTTGAGAGTACCTATAAGTGCGGTAACTTATCAACAGATCACATCGTGCCGATTAGAAACATTATTGTGTTATCTGTTTTACTAAAAAAGATAAATAAACACAGTAAAGAATTACAAAGAAAACTGCTTAAAAAAAATCTGTTTAAAGCTGATCTCTTCCCAGCCTAAGCCATGTTTAACTATGTTTTCCTAGTAAGACGGAATCTGAGTTTTCTAACCAAGACTATTTTGTATGGAGCGGCGAGAAAAGCATCTGCCTTAATTGTGTAAATCAATTTTATTTATAAGTTACAGAAAAAATTGTAGTATCTAAGTAGATATTGTTACAAAATAATACATTATTATTTTTATCGTATAATATGTTACTGATATTTAGAACTATTGGTTGTATTTTTCTATTGCATGTGATTATTATACTATATCCTGCATTTCATTCAAACTCGATTATTAACATTTATAATAAAAATAGTATTTAACATTACAAGCATCTGAAGACTTTTGCTGTTATAACGAACAATTGCCAAGCCAATTTTACTGATAAATACTCCTTTATATTACACTATATTGTTAATAGAGTTAATTAAACAAGCATCGACACACAGGCACATTTTAATTTCGTATTATAAGGTTTTCTTGTATACTCTGTGTAAATGCTTTATATTGCCGAATCACCCCAAACGACCATGCTGCTCGAATGATCGAAGCTCGGAAAGCTAGTACAGCCTTCGAAGCATTATTAACAATAAATTGTCGATGCCTCGGTCAACCTACAGCTCATAATATTTAACATTAATAAAAATACCTGCGTACATTTTAAATTTTTGGGAGGCCCCGCAGTTTACTCTGATGATATGGTAAGGCATGTTTTCACCGAGCCTAAGTTCAATGCAAATCACTAACGGAGCAACTCCTTTGCGATAACGTGCGTGTACATTGTCCGCACAACCGTAATATACGCAAACATACAAGGTATATGCTAAGTACTTCGGAGCTAGCACGAGCAAGCTCCTGAAATATTAAATTCTTACATCGGCCACAACGGGTCCGAATGACTGTTTAGTTATAAATGTATTCCCGTTATTTAATACAAACAACAAAATATTTTCGACATGAACATGAGTTTTAAACAAAGTGTAAAACTTACTGATGCCATCAATTAAAAAGTATAAAGCTATACATGAAAAAATATGTTTGATAATACTCGATTTTGTCACTATTCGGCAATATGCGAGCTGACTTCTGCTTTAAACAACCCTAATATGTATTTTATAAGACGGCCAGATAAAGCTACTGTTACAAATGATTACAAAAAAAGCATTCTTCTAGCAGGACTACTCTGTGGCCTCAGTGTCTATTACACGTCTGTTAGAATCAGTTTGCTAAGTAGAATAAATAGCGCGGTATGGGAAGTCAAACATTGGTGTTAGCGATGCACATATTATGTAGATAAGGCTTATATTTGTTGCGTATCCATGCGATAGTAACAGCATAACAGCAGAGCGCACTTATATAAATTTACGTTTATCAGTAATCGAATAAGCCAAATAAATTACACAGTGGTCCAGCATACGAAATTAATTACTATATTATTATTATCTATATAACTAGGAATGCAGCGTGAAAGTGTGCATGTAGCACTTATTCCACGACATATTCGCTGAGAACGTATGGTGCATGCGCTTATGCGCTGTTACTATCGCGAGGAAGTGACGTGATTAGATAAGTCGCCCCTCAGCACAGCCAGAGGTGTTTCCGTCAAGCGAACCAGGGAGCGCACATTATGGCTCAGTTGTATATTTTGATCGCCTTCTCTAGATAGTTAACGCGGGAACGCTTGGGCGTCTTATTGATGTGCTCGAGGCCGAGCCATGGCCGGGCCGTTGCATCTGGAAGTGACAGATCTATATTAAATTTTAGCACACATTCTTTTGAGGATTGGCTCTATTGTAATCTATTCATTTATCTAAAGTATAATTTCTTATGTCAATCAGAAATGTTGGACTGAAGGAGATTGGAACAACAATTGATAATTATATTATTGACTTCGTAAATACCGTTTGTAAATATGATAAATGGTTAAGAGTAGATACTCACTCGCGTTACTACTTGGCCTGAAGTCGTAAATGTTTATTATCGCTCCTTCACTTATGTAGTTAGGTCTACCATTAGTCACTATAGCAAAATTGTACTGAAACAAAAGAAAAGCAGATTCTCGTATATGTTACTTTATACAGCTTTACACAGTACATCCTATGTGGCGCGCTGTAGACAACTTGTACCTATATTCTCTTTTAATTACAGGTAAATATATATAATGAGTATAGATCTGCAGTGCGGCTTGAGGACGACGTGAACGACTATTGGACGGGTAGCCAATTAGTGCCTATTAGCGATAGGCGACGATGTGCAATGATCGCCTTCATTTTGTCAAGTGAGCAGTCTGAAAGTGTGATAACTAATCAAACATTAGAATATCATAGTATGCCTTTGGTTTTCGCAACTATTACTCAATTTAATAAAAACCCTTTTAAACGGATAACATCGCATATATTAGTTTCTTTTTAACGTATCGATAACTGCAGCATTCGTGATGGTCATGTATATTAGTCATCATATCAGCCAAAGGGCGTCCACTATTGACACTGAACAAAAGCCTCCCACCATCGATTTCCACAACGATCGGGTTCATGCCTCCCGCATCCCAACGACTACCAGTTCTCTTCACCAGGTCGTCTGTCCATCTCGTTGGAGGCCGTCCCTCGCTACGTTTTCCGGTGCGTGGCAGAAAGGTTCTCAAGTGGGTCTCCACTTGAGAACCTTTCTGCCACGCAGAAAGGTTCTCGAGTGTCTACTCGAGAACCTTTCTGCCCTAACGGCCATCTTCTATAGGCTATGTGCCTATTGTCACTTCAGCTTACTAATCCCTTTAGCTATATCGGTAACTTTAGTTCTGCTACAGATTTCCTCATTTGTGATTCGATCGCGCAGAGACATACCAAGCATAGCTCTCTCCATAGCCCGCGGAGTTATCATCAGCTTTCCTGTGAGCCCCATAGGGAGCGACCACGTCTCCGTACCGTATGTCATCACTGACAACCAGTGATCGAAATAGGTAATGCAATTTAGGGCCACAAGACCTTAAACATTATAATACTATGGACGACGCGCCGACACCGACATCGACCCCGGGATTCCGGGATTGCGTAATGTCATCAATACATAGAAAAATCTTCAAACGAGAGATCATCAGCATCTGCCTACGTCCATCCACTGCTGGACATAAACATTTTCCAGCGTGCACCACAACACCCGGTCATCAGCATTCTACATCCAGCCAGACATTTTTTTTTATTTTTTTTTATTGATGCCCAATGGAAATTCTTCATGAACTTCCTTCGCCCCGGGGAACGGCGAAGGGGTATGCCGGACTCCTACCGGCTGAAACCACTGGGGCGGTCATCTTCGGCACCTAAGGGAGGCTCCATATGGGAATTAGGCGCCAGGGCGGTTGTCACCCCGGCGCCGTCTCCTCCTTCGAGAGGGGTCGGCCCTCTCCCGATCCCGCTCTGCGGTCTCCTTCCGGAGCATGACGCTATCACAGAAAGAGACCACTGCATTCCAATTTTCGTGCTCTGCCAACATAGCCGACACTACTGCTGGCAGAGAGAGATCTTGCCCGATCCGATCGACCAGGATCCGCCGCTCGGCGTCCCACGCAGGGCACGCCTCAAGCGTGTGCTGTGTGGTGTCCTGGTCGCTATCACAATGGTGGCACTGTGCCGTGGCCTCGCGTCCTATCCTGTGCAGGTACGCCCCGAAACAACCGTGCCCGGTGAGCACCTGCGTCAGGCGATAGGTGACGCGCTCGCTCCTTCTGAGCCAGGCTCCAAAGAGCGGCAGGCTGGCCTCGATGACGCGCTTGGTTGCAAACTGCATCCAGCCAGACCTAGCAAACTTTTTCGTGTCGTCCTTCTGGCCGCTGGGCGTCCCGCACTACGTTTGCCCATACGCAGTCTCCATTGTAAGACTCGTCTGCCGGATCGGCCAGCGGTTCTCCGAATACGTAACTAGCTCACTGCCACTTTAGCTTGCTAATGCTGGGATGGGACTTGCTCGGCAAGCTGGATGGTATCCTCGAAGGAATCCCCGCTGGCCAACACAAGTGTAGTCGGCGTAACAAACCACTCAGACGCCAGCTGGTATAACGACACGCAGGACCGCGACGTAGGCGAAGTTCCATAACAGAGAGCCAGGAACTGACTACTGGAGAACTCGCACCGCTTTACGCAACCGTTTCTGCCTACGTAGCGTGCCAATCGCGCAGGTAGGCTCCGATGACGAACAACAGCTCCCCTAATCACACCCCACGGGATAGAGTTGAAGGCGTTGACTATCAAGACTGAAAACCAACGCCACGCCATCCTACCCCGCCAGGAAATTCTCTGCTCCGACAGCAAGCTGACGCGCACACGACTTCGATAGTCGAATGCCGATGCCGGAAGCAATATTGACAATAGTCGAGCAGGTCTGAACCAAATCACGACTGTGCGAAAAGGAGATCGTCATATTCTCGAATAGCTTCAGTTCAGTAGCATGCAGGCATCCTCCATAGCAGCGATTAACAGTTTCGGGAAAATAACATCTCCCTGTCTCACACATCTCTGCAAAGGAATTGCCTAGCTTTGTTTTTGTACTCGGCCCGACATGGCGGCTTTTTTGTATACGCACTAAAGTATATTTTGTACACTTAAATGTACCTATAGTTAATGTACTGCAGTGATTGCAGCAACGTCCAGTTGACTGAACTACGATGGATTGAATTAAATTAAGTTACCCTTACCTTTTCCCACTCCTTGTCAGGTATGTCGAGTTTCTTCTGCAGCCGGTCCTTGACCGCTTGGAAGGGTTCATTGTGTTTGACACGCGTATAGAACGGTATGCCGAACGTCGCGTACACTTGCTTGTGGAAATGCGCGCACGGCACTATGATCTCATCCTCCTGAAATAAGCGGAAATTATAATACAAAAATGATAATAATAATTAGAAACTTTTAAAGATTAAGAGAGCTAGCCGACTGCTGCCTGGCCAGTACAACGTAAAGTAGATTTTTTTTTAAATTAGCACGTGATATAGTATACAGGATGTCCAGTAAATAGCACGACATACTGCAGGGGGTGAGAGCTTGGGTCAATATCTACCAAAAAAACACAATATATGTTCAGCAAAATCTTACGGATTTACAGTAGTACAAAATTATGTATAAGAAAATTGTACTGTGAAAATTTTAATAAATTTGGTCAATATTAATTTAGTTTCAGATACTTTTAGTTTATAACCCAATGCGGGACTAAATCATAAACAGTGGACTAGTTGTTAAATTGACATAAATTAAAAAAACAATGTGTATGTACTGAGATTTGATCTACATTATTTTGTATCGACAAAAGACGAAACGCATTCCTCTTAAGTGGTTGTTAAGCCTAGCGATGCGCTCGCATCGTGTGGGTTCGCTTTCATTAGTGGAGGAACGTGATGTTTTGGTAAACAGACACTGTCAGAATCCTCCAAGCATGCCGATTCCATGCTGCCCTGCTCCGATGGATGGTGTCAGGATATTTAATGGAATCCCTCCCCAACCCTTGCTAGAGCCGGGCCGTGCCGAACCAGTTACTTGAAATATGTCCCTAAATAATTTTTTATCCAGGTCTTTAGCTTGTCCCCTCAGCGACTCCCTAAGCTGAGGTCCAAGTCCCACTAGGGGTCGTCCTAGCTGTGTTGCTTAGTTTTTGTTTGTTGCCAGACGGGAGGCCCTTATGAATTCGCCTATTTTAGTCCAGCTAAGCAGTATATGAATTTGACGACATTCAATTGTTGCACTTATAGCCTATGATGAGACCGTTAGTAACATAAAACGGTTTCGTGCGACGTTCCGGACATACCCTCTGTGGACTGCGCATTGGCGTTAATCAGATTTTCACAGCACGATGTTAAACTTAGTTTGCTACTACAGATACTCAAGAGATTGTCATAAACTAGAACAAACAGGATTAGAATTCTGGCAAAATCTTACGAGTAGCATGTGATCTGTTAATTATCATTCAAAACAAGCAGCACATTCCCGGCAAGCCATATCATTTGTGTAACTCAATGGTAGCCAATATTTGTCAGGATAAATCTTCCAGCATAAGACGACTCACCTGCATGTTGATTTCATCTCTAGGTATCTCCTCTATTCTGTAGAGCCGTGGTGGTGATATGGTGACTTGGTCCAATGTCAGCTCGGGGTCGGGGCCCGGTAATACTTTGTGACACGACACTTCGACGATCCTTAACCTAAACAATACGAATGCAATATTAAGTGCGACATAAAAATATTACGGAATACGCAGACACAAAGGGAATAGATTTTAACCACATATTTTATAACTCCGACTCCACGAAATTTAAAATTCTTCATAGCTAACCATATATAACATACGAAGATTAACTCGTTGGTGCTACTCGGTCTACTAACGATAATCAGAAGCAAACTAAAATAACAGCGCAACATGTTGGAATCTGACGTTGGGTACATTCTGATGAGTTTAGTTATCTGAAGATACACAAAAAAGGCGTGTTAATAGTAGACGGTTACGAAGTTGACAGAATCGCAAGCTCGGAATACAAATGCCATCCTAAACTTTAGTAATACAGCACTCAAAATCATATGTATCAGTCTCAAGTGGATTTCGGGAAAGTATCGATGATCTTCACCCGTAGGAATATTACCATCATCGCGACTATGGATGATTGGATATATACAGAACCCCTTACACATACAGTCAAACTCACGTAAAGGCGCATAAGCTCGTACGCACACACCCACCCGTTACTCACGCACGAGCCCGTACTCACACAAACGCCGGTACTCACAAACACGCACATACGCACATCATCCCGTAAACTTTAAATGTTGAATATCGGCCTCCTAATGATCACTACAATAAGCAGGCATAGTGTATGTTGGCATAATCACCACCATGGTAGGCGGATTGGTGATCGCATATGTTGTTATTAGCACATGGAAGATGCTGCTGCCATCCTCTTGATTTCCAACCCTAGTAGCCTCTTACGACACTCATGGATGATCATTAAATCGACTGTCCCTACGTTAAATACAAACCTGCAAAACTGTATTTTGGTGTGTTTATTGTAAAAAAAATATATTTAAATATATTTTTATATTTATATTTTTAAGTTAAGTATCTCGTAAGAATCCAAAAATGCTATTACTGTGCAGGTTCAATACTTCACATAGGCACAGTTGAAATATAACAAGCATGTTACTCACGTTCCAGAACCGTCTGGCGACATTTCAACGACTTTAGCTGCCTCTTGTAAGATGTCTGATACCTTTCCGCCTTTGTTTGGATATAAAATTAATTCCTTATCTTCTTTATAATTTGGACCAACCTAGAAATAAAATTTTGTTTAACATCGTAAAAGCGCAGTTCTTTTATCGTATGTTCATTCACATACAGCACAGGTCAACGTCTCTGACCATTCTTAGTGTATGTTCCATTCACTTGTTATGATTTCACTTAGTCGGGGCAGAGGGCAGACACAATTTAATTCCATCGCGTTCTGTCGCATTCTGCATGCTTACTGATCCTGACAAGACCATGGTCCTGCGCTTCCAATATTATCGTGGCGTGGCACGTTTGTTTAAAACAGCTTAATTAGCGCATTCCATTATAATGTTAGAACCGGGAAGTATGATGTTAGTGCAGTCTGTAGTCATTGAAGTCTGGAGATGCCGAATCTGCAGTTCAGTATGTTCAGTTCACCATGGCATTATTGCCACCAATCCATGTGTCATGATTGATGCAGGCTTCAGTTAACGAAAACCTGAAGTTTACAGATTATTTCATGCATTGCATTTGCATGTTTCTTACCCATACAAATTCACGGGATATTCTGGTAATAAAAAAAAACCTTGATGGATATTTGGATTTTCTTACGGGGCGAAAACGAGAAAATCACCTTATGCAATTATAATATGGAAATGTCACATCCAGGACCGTTTTTTCAGCTTCGTACACGATGCTTCAAGGTAAGTAATATTTGAATCTCCCTCCGCGCCCCGCCGTTAAAGAGCGCGGAGTTACGCGTTTGCCTGTTAGCATGATCTAATAGACAACACACGAGGCCTTATGGTCCATAACGTTTGCATGCAGCATGATACCATTCAGCAAGGTGAAAACAGCAGACAAGGAATCCCTCTGGTAGTTTAATGATTAGCGAGTAGTCGAAGAAAGGAACCAAAGGCTTTTAGAAGACAATTCCCAGACAAGAATGAGACCCCAAGAGTAGGGGGCTTCCCTATGGAATTTTGATACCTGCTCCAATATAATGCGCAGCTTATTGATTCAGTCAATATAAAATCTGCCAAACTGCATTTTCAGTGGATCTAGGATGAAATCATAATTTGGCACGATTAGACAGTGGAGTGATGCTCCTTTTGCAGTTTTTAAGATGTCCAGTTTTAGGTAACCACTACACTTATAATGTAGTAGTCTGGCATTCTTTCTAACTCCCATTTATCTTGTAACAGTGGTAAGAGTAGTAAGAGTGGCTAACAACTGTTGGGTGTCTTCTTTTATTTCTGCTGTAATAAGATCGGCACCAGGTGCCTTTCTACCTTTACGTTTTTTGGTAGTAGGATAGTAGGTGTAGATGTAAGTTTCCACAAATTGTAAGGGCGTAGACAACATAACATCGGTGCTAATATGTTCGATTTCAAACCTCGGACTACGTACAGATACGTCAATAATGTTCAAACTAACGAAGTTACCCGTCGATTGTCGCAATGAGTTTGCCGCGTTGGGTCGCTGATAGCTTTTGACATTGATTGACTATTTGTTATTGTTAATATTGTTCTTGTGACATCAAATTATAATATTCTTACAAAACTCTAAATGTGTGAGCATTATATAGGCATTAATGTTATATGTTTAATACTTATTTTATGTCTTTTGCCTGGCTGGCCTGGTGGTCTGTCATGCTCACTAAAATGTCTTGCCGATGGTGGCGTTGTGTATCGGGTCGTTCGGTTCCCTTCAACATGGTGGAGCTAAGCGATGCTGATGCATGCGTTATGCTCGGGAACGGGTGCCGTCTGTTGGGACTGGTCAGTCATTAACTGCCACGGCAAATAAATTATTATTATGGTACGTTCCATCTTTAGAGATTGACCTATATTTTTCTCGGTATATGTTGTACAATCATTTTTGTATCAATCAGCATTGTAATCTCAATTATTTTAAAAGAGTATCCATGGAGTTTCCTTCCGGCTCTTCTCCCCGAACATCGACTATTTGGAACCGTGCAACTTAGATTCTGACGTTTCATAAGTGCCAATATTTGATTTATTTGAAATAAAAACTTTGACTTTGAGATATGTTGTTGCCTGCCTAGGATTACTTCCTGATTCCACAAGGGGCTGATGTTTGCGCATTTCATTCAATCATATCCACCCGCCGTTATGTTCTGATAATCGTATTTTTTACTAAACTGACGGATACGGTGTGGCTGTCCTTAGATCCACACGCTCATTGTGAGCTCCAGGCAAGGTGCAGTTCACTAAAAAAACAGTTTTATTGTCACCAAGTTACAGGATAAAATAAATAAACACCTAACTTACCCATAAACATTTAAACTGTTTCTTGTTATCCAATTCGTTGACTTTAATAGACAATATCTGGTAGAACAGTTTCTTAGGGCACTTTGGTTTACAGTACACAAGCAAATCTTTAAGTATTCCATCGTATGAGTATCTCAGAGGAAGTCCTGGGGTATCCTTGTAGCTGCAACAAATTTAACGATAGTTGATCACACAAAGTAACTTTACAAAACTCTTCACTCAATCACAGAAAGTATGGTGGACTGGATGCAGAAAGTGAAACACCAATATCCAGAACATTGCCAAGATAATATTTTCACTCCCTTTTTATAGAGCTAACCAAAATAAAGAACCTTATAGATACATAATGCTGCAAATCAACCTATTGACTGTACCATCTCACCTGCTATCATTCCTTTGTCGCCTCATACGACATACATATTTGTTCTATTGGTACCAATTACAAAGTTCAACTTAAAAGAGCTCCGTGGACCGCAAATATCCTGATGTTGATAGATATGGACCTAGTAATAATATTTCAAAATACTAACTTTTGACACTTGAAGAACTGTATTAAGTAAGGATCCACGTTGAGTCTCTGTCCCACCGCCCGCGCCATTTGATCATATCGCATCTGCATCGACAGCTCCATTGTAAACCTATATAATGTTTCAATGTTAAATAATGTAAGATTTATATTCTATACCAGGATTAATATTTTATAATACTAGCAGTTAATGGGTAAGGTTAGAAGCCCAGATAAACCTTCTAATAAATAGTCTCTCAAAGGTTCTCGAATGGAGACCGCGCACCGGAAAACGCAGCGTGGGATGACCTCCAACGAGGTGGACAGACGACCTGGTGAAGGTCGCTGGGAGTCGTTGGATGAGAGCGGCATGTGACCGCTCGTTGTGGAAATCTAAGGGTGGCTTTTGTTCAGCAGTGGACATCCTGTGGCTGATATGATGATGATGAATCTGTGTACATAGCGCAATAACTAACTATGCGTTGAAAACGAAAACACAGGCGCCGAATTTGCGACTAACTTTAGTAACCAGTATTGTTAGAATCGAATTGATGTGGCCTTCAAATTCTATATTTTGCTGCATTTTGTGTTTGTTATAAAATATAGATGATATAGTTATTATATGGAGGGCCTTTGGGCGGCTTGAATGACTCTGATCTGTATCTATAAAATTGAATCTTTAAGACGCTTATATCCTTTTTGTTGTCTCACGACTGTTATTGCCAGATATGTGCGTGGTTCACAAAATGGCACCTGCCCAAGTGTCTCCACATTTAGAGCACATAGTACCGAGAATATTACGGCTGGAGTTATATGCAGCAGTCGTGGCCCAGGCCTTCATCCGTTTCATAAAACTATGAATGCTGTTTACATTGTATTTGGAAAACGAACTGTCTACTTCACTGCGTATACAAATACAAACTGCAAGAGCGGTCTGGACACGAGCCAATGCCACCAATGGCCGAGCCGCTACTAGTCCCCTGTATACAGTCGTTGTGATTTCACAATAGAGCGGCCGGGCTACTTAGTCTTGTGGTTGCAAATCATTCTAGCCTCGCGGTGCTCTCATAACGAGTATTTCCGGAGGTATGGTGGTATAAACTTCTTCAATCGTCATGGAGCCAATCTTATTCATCATTTTTTCATCATTTCGGCAGAATGAAATCCACTGCTGGATTAACATTTATAAAACAGATCTAGACATGAACGATAAGGAATTAAAAATACATTTAGCATTTCGCAAGTTGAGATATTTTCCTAAAACATTTTTGATAAAATTTGGGTGGGTATTTTAGACACCTTGATTCTATTTCTATATTGGTGAATATGGAATGTAGAATCTGGAAGGCCATTTGCGGAAACGCTGCAATGCCAGGAGAGCATTAACAAAATTGCGTATATATAAAAAAACTTCGGAGTAATCTGGTCATATTTTAAATCCGTTTTTTCGGCAAATAATCTATAAGGGTTAAACAAAAAAATATTTTTTTTAAAGTTGCATAAGGAATATTATCATCCATATTTTTTTTGCAAATGATCAGTCTGTTCACCAGCAAAGTAACCGCAAATGGCCTTCCTGACTCTTAATTCCATATTCACCAATACTGAAATAATAGTCAATTTAATTTTATTCAAGTTGCCTTACATACCTACCTAAAATTCGTCATCAGCTCTCCAACTGCAAACAAATGCATAAACTCACCCAGGATCATTAGGTACGGTCTTATCCACAAACTGCACCTCGACCTTGTAGAATATGTACTTGAAGTAGTCCTGGCAGGTTGGCAGCTCCAGATCCTCGTGTCGGTGGTCTGCGCGCTCGAACACGATGATGTCGCCGTCCATCAGCTCGTCCAATACCTGGCCGCGTGCACACGACTCAACCCGAGGGTAGCCCGCCTTATGCCCTCCCTCCATAGTTTGTGGCGTATACGAATATGCGTGTGTATATGTGCTTAAGAGTCAAAATATGATACGACTACTGTACGGTTTGAACTTTTTTTTGCTGATGATTTGATAATTATGTTTTCCATAATTGGGGATAAAAAATTTAGGCGTAACAATATTTTTTTCTTATTAAAATGGGTTGCGTTTTTTTAATTAGACTGAAACTATGAATTGGTCGTAAAGAAACTGAAAGTTCACGTATTGAACAAAATTATGATGGGAAAATTACTTTTAAGACAAATATTACCAAAATGCTTATGCATGGTAAACCCAATGTATTTGAACCCAACGATGCTTAAACGGCATAATTGTATAATCTTATTCTGAACTTAAGACAACAAACTAAACACTTCAAGTCAGGTCAAAGTGGATGGTATGAAATGGGTATCGCTTTTATTGTTTTGAGTTCATAAACGGATTCAATCACGTCGGTTGCCACTGCCTAAATAGCTTGAAAACACATTGTGTATTCGTAAACTATTTACGCATATTCATATACGAGACAATCCTATGGAGAGATGACGTAAGTGGTGACAAATTACTCAAAATAGCTCTAGCTTGCATGGTGTGATCATAAACGATGAGTCACTCAAATGTAATGTAGCTTAGAATTTTTTGATTAAGCCTTGTGTGTTAGAATGATGTAAATAAATATAAGGATGAAGAGAAGCTCATAAATACACATAAATAATAAATAAAAACAGCACTGTTCAGAGAAGAAACCATTTTAAAATATTCAACTTCTTTGCAACTTTTGTTTGACTTAGATACAAAAAATTGGATGCAGGTATTACTGTAAATGAAATTTTAAAAATATGATGTTTAAGCAACCTGCTTGACATTGTAATCACAATGTCAAGCAGGTTGCATATATGCAAGGGTCTAACCTAAAAACATTGCGAACATGTTTAGTCAGTTTTTAGTCATTGTAAATTATTTTACAAAAAACGACCACTAATTGCGATATCTCGTATAATTTTTTCATCTTAATAAATTCTATGATTATGCATTGATTTTTATGAATGTACTTTCATGTTTAATTACATTTGGACTAATAAAGATTTTCACATTTTGTTATTTTTTTATATCTCTTGTTCTCTCGCTCTTTCCGCGCCATGTCTTGCTCAAGGTGCAATAACAATCAATAATACAGTTTGTGTTTCACAAAATGAATACAGTGAAATTGGAATAATCAATTCTTCGCTAATTACGCACCTCAGAATTAAAAACCACCTAGTGAGATATGTGTGAGTTAACAAGAAGATTGCAAACTACATGTGAAGACAAAATTGGAGAGTACTGAGGAGACAATATGACAGTGATGCCAATGTGTATTTTGAAGAGAAGAACACCATACGATGAAGGAAGCTTATTCATTCTAACAGAAATAACTTCTGAAGCTCCTAAGGGTTAATTACTAATTCGTTTTTCCGAAAAATATCTATTTTATGGATAATATCTGATGCAGATAGTTATATTTCAGATATTATTTTAATATTTTCTGTGTGTCTGTTTTTTAAACATTGCCCCATACTACGATTCATCCTAAGTCGTTGGTAGTTTACAGACACATCTCACATGCAAAAACACCCAAAGCAACTAACTATCTGTAGATCATACAAATATTTGTTCCATGTGGGGATCAACCCCGTGACACGTACTGCTGAAAGCACTTAGTTACTTAGCCACTGCACCAACCGTGCCGACTACTATCTATGAATGCGCGTCTTTATCATTTTTCTACTTGTTATGACTCAAAAATGTAAAATAAGGAATTTAGAATACCTTAAATGTTTAGTCGCATAATGTCAAATGCGCAAAATTTCAAAAGCATACAATGTCCAAGGTGCAAACAGCAAAAACGCGGAGATCCAAAGGGCAAAACATTCATCCAACCAAGTATGCGTGTGGTTTCAGGGTAAAAATATAAAATAACGAGGAAGGCTTTAGACAAACAATACTCTTTGTTAGGCGGTAAGACTGAAGTAACTTATGCTATCACCATTCAATCTTCTAAGGCGGATCCGACTCGGATAGGTCAGATCCCGCTTGACCGCCGTGTTTTTTACCCTGCAACCACTTGCTTTCCTGGTTGGATAGACTTTTTGCGCTTTAGAGCTTTCGCTCTTTTGATTTTGTAGCTGCGCGCTTTGGAGATTGTCGATTGTGTGAGTGATTTTGTGTTTTTGAGATATGTGACTAAACGATTTATAAACAATCCTTATAGACGCATGATTATTTATTATAAAGTACCTGGATGACCGAGCTTTGCTCGGTATTTTCGTGTTACTTAACAACGCCATCTGCTGTTGTGTCGTTAAAGCAATTAGTTGCTCACAAAAAATAGTATTATTATTCGCCAATAGATGTCAGGAAGAGTCATATTTTTCAGTTGAGACTACTCAAACGCCTATAAAATGACATTTTCTAAAAATGATTCCTAGCTAGATCGATTTATCGCCCCCGAAACCCCCTATATACTAAATTTTATGAAAATCGTTGGAGCCGATTCCGAGATTCCAATTATATATATATATATATATATATATATATATATATATACAAGAATTGCTCATTTAAAGATATAAGATAAAACAGCAGCAAAATATTGAGAATGTACACTGCAATAGATAGCACTCAATTGAAGATTTAAATGAGTTAAATACCGTACATTCTAGTCTGAACAGTGCCCTTTGAATTTATATATAATAACTATTAAATATTATACCTGTGCCAGCAATACCTGAATATAGAATCAAACTAGAACTTGGATTGGTCATGACATTACACTATAACCCTAAGTATATTTAAGGTGTTAAAATATAATTTTACATAACATAATGAACATTTGGGAATCATACAATAGTGTTCATTAGTCAAATATACATATACATAATTTATACAGTTCATTGATATGACTCATCTAAATACATAGTTACTTAGGTAAATATTTGTGTAGTCAAAGCTTAATCTTAGGGAATCTTTTAGAAGGATAAAACTGATAAATAATACCTTTTCCAGTGGGTCACTGTAGTTGTTAATTTTCTCGACAAAATCAGGTTTGATCTCTTCATACAGAACGAGCGGTGTGTCTGGAGTAAAACCTAACAAACCAAAAGTTATAATAAGTAACCAAAAATTAGTGTCGAAATCGAAAAATGAGGGTTATATTTTTTATGTAATTTTCGACATTTTTAACTCTATTTTCTGTACTTTTAATTCTATTTTCAAGATAGTGTTTACAGTAAAAATAAACAATAAATCAACTATTGTTATATGACCTTTCATTTCATTGTTATACATTATAATAAAACACAAACGGATTACATCGCGTGTATTAAAGATTTAGATTTACTAATGTTTTGAACACTGTGTAGTGTTCCTAGCCAACAGAATCAAATAACACATAGCTGACGTCAAGCATAGACGCTCTACAAAGTCTGCAGTGTGTAAACATGCCTTAAACAAACCTGACCATTTTCTTCGTTTTGATCATCTCACGAAAGAGAACCGATATGTACCAAAAATGTTTCGTGAGGCTATTAAAATGAAACGTCCTAATTTCCATAGAGAAGGTGGTGGCCATAGTGTTGGTGGCAGGACTAACAGTTTGGAATCCTATTATTAAAATAATAAAATCCCAAACTTCGTACCACGCAAAAAATCTTCAAGACATTTGAGTGATTACTGCGCGCATCAAAACAATTTTTATTAGAATTGTACGGTAGATAAAATAACTTTTATAATCTATATTGACGCGTATCACCTTAGTCATCCTGCTACCACGTTAGAAAAATAAAAACGTGTCGTAAAAGTCGACTACATTTACAACTCAACTGCGATCGCCAACTCGCTTGCCAAGCGTGCCGATTATGGCAAAAATCCTATGAGCACACAACACACCCTGACCGGTGCGGTGGCGATCAATGGGAGAGGCCTGTATCCAACAGTAGACTTTATTCGGATGAAATGATGATGAATGAATGAATCCAGGCTAAGATCAGGTTTACCCAGTTAGTCGCTGATTTATGATCAACAACCAGGTTCAACAACGTATTACAGTGAGAATAGTCATGTGATTTCTTGAAAAAGAAAAAACCATCTGGATGGTTTAAACCCATGAATGTCGCGACAACGGTAATTATGTCAAATTGACGCGCAGCAGCACCCCCTCTGTGTTAAAAAACAAAAATATGTACTACAACTATAGCCAAATTTTATGATTACGGAATTATCCCCCAGAACCGTTCGTTCGTTCGTCGTTACAAACGGATAAAGTAATTACCTGCGCGTTTATTAAGTATCGGTATAAGATCAGCGGGCTTGCTGGCGATCGGTAAATAGTGATGACCGCAGTAGTGAATCCGCTTTTGTTTCGGGTCATAGAACTTGAAGAACAGCACTACGTCGTTTTCCTTATCGAAGGTCGGTAATGCGCTGAAGCCGGAGTCGGGGGGTAACATCTCAAGGAATATGTTCCAAGGGTTCATGTTCTCAGATACGTCAGCCACGGTCTTGTGTTGATCGTTGACGATGTCTAAGCAAGTTGGTCTGCATGTCTGTTGGAAACACATGAATGATAATATAAATTTATTATCTTATATTATTGCCTTAGTAGTTAAAAGTTGACCAGTCCCGAGAGCACTTATTCACGGGCATAACGCATGCATTAGCATGGCTCCGTTCAACCACATTGCAGGCAATTTAACCACCCAATACTTGTGTATTGGACATTAAAGTGAGCATCAGACTCATATTTTAAACTTCGTTACTTTGTTCCAGTTTGAAGGTAGCTAAAATTACTGGGCAAAGGAGACTAATTAACTGATGTTATGAGGCGAAGAGCGCAGTGTGGTGTCACGCGGGACTATTGGACCTGGGCAACATTACAATTGTTATGGGCAAATGCCACGCTTACCACTGGGCTATAGACGTGTTCGTCTCGTCACTGATTGTATAAAAAAAGTTGTATATGTTATCCCATTAGTGGTTACACAATGCTAACCTTATTAGTTGATAAACCTTACGCCTAACTTCTAGGTCCCTCTGAAGTTTCTACAAGTAGCGTATCGCAATCGCAAAAGTTAAGTGTTCGGGGTGAATGCAGAGACCCCTTCCCCGCATTCACCCCGAACGGGCGGTGCGATTGCGATATAGTGAAATTAAGATAATTGTGAATTGTGAAAACGTCCAGCGTTTGGAGATCGACAAACTTTTCACAGAACAATATTGATTTAGCAAAGTGTAACCTTGACAATTATCTGTTTTTATATAGCAATTATCCGTGTGGTGTCCGGATATAGAATATAGCACCACTCCATCTCCGCCCATGGATGTAGTAAAAGGCGACTAAGGGAATCTAAACCAGAGGGATGGGCAGCAGCGTCCCTTCTGTGAAACGATAGCCATACTGCGCTCGCTAACCCACCTGCCAATGTATTATTGTGAAAAATAAATACAAACCGTCGATCTAAGAAAACTGAGTTATTAAGTTAACTGAGCTACCTGATTGGAGCGCGCACTGAAGGGCCACGGCCTCAGCTGTTTGAGCGGGTACTTAAAGTTTTCGGCCAAGGTCTCCATGAGCTCGGCCACGGTAGCCTGCTTCCTCACGCGGAACACGCGGTAGTGGGCGCGCTCCGGGTCGTACAGGTCGTTGCCCTGGTGTCCGTCGAACGCCTCCTCTAGTACCACGTTCACGTTCATGTAGAGGTGAGCTTCATTACGCTCTTTGCGACGTATCTGTTGAGGTGTGTTGTATAAGGACAATACAGGACCCAAAGAATTCCATTTGGTGGTCACCAATAGATAATATTAAACATTAACATCCTAGCCTATCTACAGCTAAAACATAGGTTAGATAGGTTTTGGTTGTCTATGTCAAAAGTTCAGTGTGGTGTCTGGATTAAGAATATAGCACCACTCCATCTCCTCCCGTGGATGTCGTAAAAGCCGGCTAAGGGAATTCTAAACCAGAGGGATGGGCAACAGCGTTCCATCTGTAGAACAGTAACCATATTGCGCTCACTAAGCGCCTGCCTGCCAAGCGTGGCGAGTACTGGCAAATTCCCCCCAAAATGACACAATTTCAACTTTGTTCAACAGTGGGCGTCCTATGACTGATATGATGATTATGATTGTCAACAGTAACTTTATTATTACTATGAAAGTGGTTTTAAACATATGTTCCATCTAACAAGTACTAACTGAACTTTTCTCACTGTAAAGCAGAATTGTTATCACATGTGCAAATAGCAATATCACTGACTAGAATAAGTTTGTTTTTTATATAAGAAATATTGCTAGCAACAGTTTTAATTAATTAACAGACTCAATCACAGACACAGTTAAAAATCTAGTGTCTGGTCAGCCTGGGGCTTTAGCCATTTAAGAGGTTAACAATGAGCAACTAATCTTTAGATTAAAGGCACTTTGAAGCATGTAAAATGCATAAAAGGAACCTTTTTAAAATAATATATTTAAAACTACGAGTGATTACTTTGGTGCAAGTGTAATTAAGTACTTACAGTTTCAATTCTCTTTTCTTCAGCGAGTCTTTCGCTCAGTTCTGTAGGGATATCAGCCTGAGTGACTTCTTGTAATACAGTCTTCAACTGTGAATCCCTGGAAATTACAAAACAATATTAATGATATCATGTGAATTATTTAACCCTAAACTTAATAATTTTTTGTCAATTAGACCAATATTACAGAACGAAAATCAGAACTTAAGTAGAATTCAAGTTTAATTAGATAGCTATATAGTCTAGATAGCGTTAATCAAATATGAACCCCGCATAATAGGTGCAGCAATTTATATTCAAGTGTTTGCTTCTCGTTCTGAAACACCAGCCTTAGAGGTTTCAGTATACATAATTCACAAAAGTACGTCGTGACCGAAAGGCCACAGCAAGTATGGAGAGGCTGTCAGTGCACACGCAGAAAAACAATAGCTTGCTCCTGCACACATATCCTAACTAACGATAGTTACGACGCATTGCTAAAGTGTATAAACACATTTCCACATGTTATAATGCTTATGTATATGCTCAGTGTCAACTCACCTAATATAAACCAACATGTAAGCGTTGGTGCAATGGCGCACAGTCAACGCCATGTCTTCGTCGTGTCCACCGTAATTGTACTCGATGGCCTCCTGCTTGGTGCAGCGGGACACTACGTCGTCGTCGAACTTGCACCACTGCGGACAAATGTGATGTGAACATGTAAGAATAACCTCTTCCTGTGGGTATTGAAAATGCAACTCTTTGATATTTTTTATGGTGTCATATTATGGCCATCCTCTGTGATAATCTGGTCGGACAGATTGTTGTCACTTTCCATAATTCCATACAATCATTTTCAAAAAATTATTATCTACACAATATTTGGTTTCCATAAGACTTATAGGAATAACCACAGTATTTTGCATACCCTCATGACAGGACATGGCATATAAAGCAACATGATTTCCAAATTGACTGTTATTGTGTATTGTTATGTACCCACTAACTGCTACCGGCAATTTCGTCCGTCCTTCTTCAGGTAACTGAATATCCCAGGTCTTATACAACAACATAATCTACCTCTCTGCCAAATTTCATTACGATCTGTTTAGCCGTTCGAACGTGATGGAGCCTCAACCATTCAAACATACTAACTTTTGCATTTATAATAGAATAGAATATATATACTTTATTTTACACCATTTGGATCTTAAAAAGAAACCTTATATATTAATACAATGTACAATTGGCGGTGTTATCGCTAAAATCCGTTCTAGACAACCTTAGGATGGACAAGTAAGTCACGGCTAAGTAGATGATAGTACTTAATATTTATCATCATCACAATGAAAAACGTCCACTGCTGGACATAGCCCCCCAACAAGGCTTGCCACAACAACCGATCTGGGTTTGTTTTGTGTGCTCTTTGGGGGCTTTTCCATAATTCCTCTGCTTGGTAGGAAGAAATAAAAGAACAGCAATCACAGTTTAGTTGTAAATGTGTAATCTAATAGTCACCTTTTACGACACCCATGAGATCTGATGGGTTGGTGATATTCGCCTATTCGCTTAGCCAGGACCACTCATTGACAATAGTAGTAAGATAAATTTCGCAAAATGATTGATTAGACAGTCTCGGATCTGAGGGCCAATTCTCGTAATTAACTTACACTGTGACTGAAACTTGACCGAACTGAGATTAAATTATGAATTGGCCGAAAAAATGGTATTCTGCTACTCTTAAAGTTCAGTCGAATTTCAGTATAATCTCGATCTAGTCTCATTTCAATCTCAATTTTGACGTTTATTCAATGACAATTTAGTACATGTGACAGTTCGAAATGTTAGCAGAATACTGTTTTCACTTCGATCAACTTTCGATACATTTTCGATCTCAACACAGTGTAAGTTCACGTTTGACGTTGTTTGTTAGTTCAGGAGAATACCATTTGTGACATTTATGACACTGAGACTAGATCGGGACTATATTATGAACGTTTTTAAATTACGAGAATTGGCCCTCTGAGCAATACTTCCACCTAACATTTCTTAAAAATTTGCTATTACTAATTCATACATCTCCCACCTTCCCATCGCCCTTAGGGTTGATGAAGACCACATAGTGTCCTCCGTGGTTGTCCCCCGAATGCACCAGAACTGCATGGAGCGTATAGTCCGCTGGGGTCTCTGGCTTCTCCTGTAGATACGCGTCCAAATTGATGTGCTCGTAAAATTCAAACCTGCACACAAACAATTTAAAACCGCAGTTAACATAGAACCTTTCTGTAATAACATACTAAACCGCGAACATAATATCGGCTCAATGACCTCCGTTCTTATTATGCCATGCTTGATATTTATTGACCGCGCCCGCGAGTATTGTCTCGGAGTCAATCTGTTTTAGGGTATAATTTAGTGCGTGCTTTTCCACATGGTGACTCCTCATCGTAACATGGAGTTTGATGAATGATCTTTGTGCCATCATAAAACACATAACAGCACTGTTACCTCATTCATATCTAAGTTAACATGCAGTTTAACAAGGTCCTCATAGAAGATATATCTTGCTGCATATTATGTCATAATATCGGCCATTTATACGTCCACTGTTGAACAAAGGCCTCCCCCTTAGATTCCACAACTGTGTCATCGTTTTGGGGGGTATTTGCCAATACTCGCCACGCTTGGCAGGCGGGTTGGTGAGCGCAGTATGGCTACCGCTTCACAGAAGGGACGCTGCTGCCCATCCCTCTGGTTTAGATTCCCTTAGTCGCCTTTTACGACATCCACGGGAGGAGATGGAGTGGTGCTATATTCTTAATCCGGACACCACACGGACGGCATTTTGTGTGATGAATCAAAACTTTGAATCCCAAAGATTATAATATAATCAATAATAATCTGTTTAATGTACAATTGGCGGTGTTATCGCTAAAATCTGTTCTAGACAACCTTAGGATGGACAACTAAGTCACGGCTAAGTAGATGATAGTACTAAATATTTATTTGCTTTATAAAAAAAATTTGATTGCCACAACAACCGATCTGGGTTTGTTTTGTGTGCTCTTTTGGGGGTTTTTCCATAATTCCTCTGCTTGGTAGGCAGAAATAAAAGAACAGCAATCACAGTTTAGTTTTCGCAAAATTTCCAATGTAAGTCTACCGGCGTTCCTGTCCTCGGTTCACAGTACAGAGAAATTAACCAGAAAGATTTTCGCATCCTCACTGGTTGATTTCGACGTACCGTGTTTGATCGATGCTGTGAACGCCTGGAAAATGGCTTGCCCGAATACGGTTTTGCCCATTAACCCATCTTCCCAGAGACAGTGGGACGAGCCGCTCTGCATTTTGGTACGGAATCAGTTACTTTATACGTCTACCAATACTGCTGAGCGTGCCCGTTTGCTGGCTGTGGGTGAATGGGAGTCGGGACTTTGGCTTCAGCACTCCCGTCACCCAATTTAGGTACTATGTTGGATGACTCAACTTTTCGACTCGCTACATGTTTACGCTTAGGTGCTCCATATGCTGCTCCGCATCGCTGTCACTGCGGTGAAGCGGTTGACTGCCTCGGCTGTCATGGCCTGTCATGTAGTAGAAAGCGCGGGACGTATAGCACGACACGCCAGTATTAATGACATTATTCGTAGTGCTCTTGTTACCACCGGCGTGCCAGCTGTACTGGAACCTAATGGCTTGGCACGTGATGATGGGAAGAGACCAGACGGTATGTCACTATTGCCATGGAAATTGGGAAGGCCTTTGGTGTGAGATGCAACCTGTGTCGACACCCTTGCTCCTTCTCATCTTTCCAGTTCGGCGGGCTGTGCTGGCGCTGCCGCTGCCGCTGCAGAGACTCTCAAACGGCGCAAATACAGTAACCTCGTTGGAAATTACGTGTTTGAGACGTTTGGGGTCGAAACGCTGGGGTCATGGGGACCGAGTGCACGTCTCCTTTTTAAAGACAGTTCTAGACGCTTGGTCGACTCTTCACGTGACCAGAGGGCTGGCCTATTCTTTGAACAAAGAATTAGCATTGCCATCCAACGTGGTAATGCTGCCAGCCTCCTGGGTACGTTACCAGACGACAGCGATTCGGAGGAGTATTTTGACGCTTAGGTGTCTTTTGAATATTCTTTATTTTCACCTTTTTATATAGATACCTTATTTGTATTTTGTCTTATAGTATATAATATATCATAATCTGTTTTAAAATTCAACAATCTGATTACAGGATTTGACGACGATTTACGATTTTTAACAGGAAAGTAAAATCAGCTATCTTCCATCTATTTTCATGTGGCAACAGAAGGAGTTTTATACACAATTGGAGATAATCCCAAGATCAATATGGAATTTTGATAAAAACAGAGGTATGTGATGAAACCATTTTGGATTGTTTCAACTTGATCAATATATTTGATATTACTAATAATTAATTGTTAATTCAGTCAATATTAAACCTTACTTTACACAAAGAATTCACTTACCTATCATTAAACTTAACGGAGCTGTCTGTAATAGGGTCATACTGGAACCTCATGAGGTGTAGATGCAGCACTGGCGGGAAGGACGCGAAAATGACTCCTTTCTCAGCCTCCTGCAGACCATGTTCTCCCGCGTCGTACTTATTTTCACCATCTAATGTCTCCGTGCTGATGTAGTCTTTGAACGACTCATCGACTGAAAGAAATGTTTTTATTGCACTAGGATACAAATGGTATTGATGTTTAGGTTTATTCGGATTAGTATAAGGTGGTGCACCACCGCAGTGCCAGTTATTCTGCTGCCAATAAGCTGGTAGTGTTTAAATTTAGGAAAATATTGCGAAGTTTACTGACTGACTGACGACGCCACTGTAGCTAGTGAAATTACTAGGCATAATGAGACTAAGCGGGAGAGGGCCGATCCCGCTTGGAGGAGGACACGGAGCCAGGGTTACAACCGCCACGGCGCCCTTGTCCGATACGCCTGAGCCCCTTGTCATCTTTATATGGCAGGGGGACTTGGGAGTCGCGAGCGCACCTATTAGGGAGTTTGCGTGCTCATACCGAGCTACCCCCGGGAAGACGGTGGTGCGCACGTGGTCATGTGCCACCGTGTGCGCAGCACAGCGCATACCGTGCCTTTGGGGGTATCCTTTACAATCCCCCCGAGAGGTGCCTGGAGGGGTATTGTCTTGACTGTCTTCGACTTTGCTTAGACTAACTTTCGAGTCAATTCAAAGTCGATATTTAAATAGATACCTTCGAATCTTTCAGAGTGCGTGTTCACGAAATCGACGACTTACCAAAACGTAGACAAACAAAATAATGGTCCAAAATATACTTCACCATTATTTTAGCATAGTATTTTATTTTTTGTATTTTAAAAGTTTTGTTTTTTCGTTTTGTATCGGATTTCCATAGAATTTAGAAACCACTGAATTTATATTCAAAGGAATGCTACATTGATAATAATACGTTATTATTGTATTTATGTGTTCAAGACACATTTTTGGGGAATTTTAAATATGAGTTTTAAATATTACTACTGTTATACGTTATTAATTTATTTTTTTAAAGAAGATTATGCATGAAACGAAACATCAATTTGTATTTGGACTTTGTCTGTCTTAGGTTTTGCTTAACTTAATCAGATTATGCTTAGTATACATGTAGCAAAGATTTACGAAGTCAAGTTTGAGCAAAGTCCAGTATGCTTTATAGCTTTATAGATCTCAACATAAAACTCCACAAGTATTGGGATATTGCCACTTTTGGGATGACTATATCTTTTGTTTGGTCTGCTTGGCAAACCTACAATTACTCTCTATACTTTTAGTCGAAAAAGGCTTCAGTGTAGTTACAAACATTTGACAAAACAAAGAAACCATATGAAAATCAAGAAAACGTAGATTTAAGGCTGCAACTCACTAATATTGAACCGGATTTAGCTAGATTAGTAGAAACCAGGTTACCAGGTACATCCATCACACAGTTTGTTTTTTTACTTTGCTATTTAATGTTGTTTTCATAAAATTAATTACCTACTTAAATATTTTACCGTAATTTGTATAATTATTAATTACACTCGATATTTACTGAATTTTATGTCTATTTATTTCATTACATTTTTACGAGAAAATGGTGTCAAGGTACTTATCCTAACGCAGTTTTTATATAGGTAAGCATTTTTTATCCATAGGGAAAAAACTAGAGATAGTATTTTTAAAGTAATTTGGTTATGGGGGTCTGAGGAGACCCCTTTTCCAAAATGGAACTGATCCATTTTGGAAAAGGGGTCTCTTGCCCAAAACAGTTTGGGAATCTGTGCTCTAGGAAAGACCCCCAATTGATGTTACGCATATTACCTGTACTCGTAACGAGCGTGTAATAAATAGGGTTCTACAAATATTGTGAAATTTATTTCAAGAGGACAATCAGTTTCTGCAATTCCTACCTAATAAATGCGAAAAGTGTTTGTTGGATAGTCCGTGCTTCACGCAACAACGAAGCAGCGGATCGACGTGATTTTTTGCAGACATCTTTTTTAGAAAAATATACATTTCCTGTGAGATAACGGGTAAAACCATGTGGTGCAGCTCGTTATTTATAAATTAAATTGTGATTCAAACACAAATCATCTTTTTGTCTATTTTATTACAGCAATGCTTTTATTTATTTGTGTGCTTTATCATAAAAAAAATCCCAATAAAGGATTTTGTAGTTGTCAAATATTTATGCAAAAATAAAGAATGCACATTAAATTGTTATTTTAATAATTTGACTACTAGAAAAGCTATACCTTTAATATACTTTAAAATATAAATACATCTTAGGATTTTATATACCTAAATGGAAAGATGCATAATGTGAAGGAGGCAAACATTGCATACGTGGATTGTAGCACATGGCATTCTATGATGCAGGAGCCTCTGATGTAATTTATATGTCTAATTGGAAGGACAGAAAACAAGAATATAAATGTATGTAAATATAAGGCAAACAATTTTGTGTGCCCCACAGCTGCGCCAAACTGGCTGAATTAAGAACTGACGTTCATAATACTCACTATTCTTCTTTCCCTTGATATTAAGTTGTATATCATAGAATGTTTCGACGCGTGTACTGGACACGTTCACATTCTTGCACTTTATGTATGACGTCATTTTCCCCTCAAACAGACGAGGCACTGTTCCTTCAACACAAGTACCCTTCATTTTACTTTCCAATTTATCTAACAGAACCTGTAAACAAAAAAAAATTGTTGTGTGATAAGCAATCATGCTTAGCTAGAATGAACAGTTTACGAAGTATCAGGCACTAACTGTCTATTCTAGATCTATTTAGAGGCCCATGTAAAACAGATTTGTCTTTGGGTAGTTGTGACAAGACAGCACGGTTTACAGTGCCCACAAAGCAAGATAACCATTGATAATCAACTCTATACTTTACAAATGACAGAAGCTTACTTACCCTAAGGAACTCCTGCACATCATGTTGCATAAAAGAATCAAGTGTCTCCCATCCAAAACTCTTGGTAAGCTTCTTTGTGCCAACAGGTTTGTCAGAGAATTGCAACTCATAAAAAACTCTCTGCAAAGCTAATGCAACAGACCTAAGTAAAATAAATGTATTATTGTAGTGTTCCGTCTTTACATATTAACCTACATTTTCTCTTTATATGTTTTTAACCATCATTTGTATCAATCAACATTGTATCTCAATTATTTTTAAAAGAGTTTCTATGCATGGAGTTTCTTGTCAGCTCGTCTCCATTGGATCAACCAATTGGAACCGTGCAACTTTAATTCTGATGTTTCATTAGGGCCAATAAATGGTTTATTTGAAATAAAAAATCTAAACATTAGGCAATCCGCAGCATTGTATCTGTAGTGATAATTACAAAAGCAATAAAACAACAGATTTACCTTGTACTGTCGTCCGATTCTGTCGGCATCTTATAAACTGCCTTACGTAGTTGATTTGTGAAATACAGTGTTTGCAACAATGAGTTCATGTAACACGTTGCACCTTGATTCTTTAGACCTAGAATAAATGCGAATTATTATGTTAGAAACTCGCATCACACTCAAGGTTGAGAGTAATAAACCAATCGGAAAAGAGTCGTATTTACATAAAGAATATTTTAAACGATGGTCTACAATAAGATTTCTCCTGTATCGTAGGTACAGTTAGACAAAAATATCACAGGCGCAAACACTCGGACCCAAAACAACTATCTGGATCATACAATTATTTGTTCCGTGCGGGGATCAAACCCGCAACACAAAGAACGCCAATCGTTTATCCACTGCACCAACCGTGTCGTCGCTTAAGAAATTGCAGGATGCCACATATCCTTCATCAAGCAGATTCAACCAGTATTATTATTTATGAGCTCATCGTGAAGTCGTGGGCCAAACAAACTAGGCGGCCGTTTCAGGAATATGCTCTTGCTCTCAGTGAAAGACTGTCAATATACCAAGTTTTTGGCATTTGTTCATTTCACTTACCAACATATCCTGTGTGTTTTTTGGAATCCCAGGAGACCCCGTGCGGCGCCTCGGCAGTAACATGCACTTCCAACGTGATCGCGTCGTCCTTTATGTAACCCTTCTCAGGATCCAACACATCATTCCAAGCCATGAAGTGGGAGAAACCCCAGTCATTCTCTTTGCTGCAAATATTAGAAGATAATGCATCATGTTGAATAAGTTAGATAACTTTTCTTACTTATAAAACAGACTTAAGTAACAAATGAACACTGTTTTTATTTTTTATCAAGACTAAGATTACGGACATCATATTTTGTGTAAAGATAAACTACGATAAACAAACCTATAGAACAAATGTTGAATCTTCCTGAAGAAAGGCTCGGTTTCTGGCTTGTGGGAGATGAGTCTTAGCTCCGCCATGGCATAGCACGACCAACTGGAAGACTCACTCTCGCCATTGCACTGAAGAAAGAAGCCTAAAGACTTCTGTTGTTGGCGGTCAGGGGACGGAGCTTGTCGTGGCATGACCATAATCTTCCATGGAAGGTTGCGGACGTAGCACGGCGGGGACAACACGGAGTCCTTCAGATTCCTGAAGTTCTGTACCGTGAAACGGAATGTCGCCTCTGACCGCGCCTCGTCGTCCTCCATTTCGGTATCGAGACAGGCAAGCTATGAGAAAAAATACTCCACTTAAATACCAATACACACGTAGCAGCAGGCTACGCAGGGATCGCGTTTTTTGATGTCCACCATACTTTACTATGATTTTTGTTTAGCTTGATGGAAAGTCACAAGGTTGCACTACACATATATTAATATATGTGTAGTGCATCTCAAGCTAAGAACGATATCTATATTAGTGTATCAGTTACTGCCGAATACTGAAACGCCACTCAATATTTGCTAAACTATTCGAGACACCCGTTTTCGTTAGGATAGCGGGCGTATCAAATAATTTTGCGGGTCTTAAATATTGAGTGGCGCTTCATTATTCGGCCCTTTGGGTGTTAAAGACATTGTTATTAATTAAGGAACTTTCTTTGGCGTTGAATGCGTCGCTTGATACTACTCATTTAGTTTTTAGCTATCGTTGTTGCACATTGGTATTATAAGGTAAAAAATAGTTTTTTGCAAAATATGATACAAAAACGATGACAATATTTGATAAGTTTTGGTTATTCCATGTGACCTCCTGGAAAATAATAGACCACCCATGGGTATCGTAAACGGCGACTAATTGATATTAAGAGTATAGGCAGCAGCATCCTCCCATGTGCCAATAACTACATTCTGCAATCACTAATCTGCCTGCCAACTAGGGTGCTTATAGCAATATCTTCTATGATTGCTCATTAGTGAACATTGTGAAGCCTGTGTTTGTCTGTGGACGATGTGAGGAAGTGTTGATTTGAGCTATACTCATTTGTATGAAGATTAGAAGCGAGGCTTTAACCTTACCAATTACATATACGAAGATACAACTTTATACCCCGTTTTAAGCACATTGTGAGCATAGTGTGCGATTTGGCATAGTTAAAGTTCACATGGATGAGCAGTGTAGAAAGTTAAAGTTTGTGTATAATATGTATTACAAAATATACATTCAATCAACTAAAAATAAATAAAAAGAGGTCGTATCTCGACCTCTGGGCGACCACTAGTAGGTTTTTAATAACTCCTAGAAGTATAGTCAGCGCACGCAATGCGTACCCATTCAAACGGTGACGGGGCTGACTAGATCAATGAATCTGAATAGATCAAGAACGATCGAATCATTCACTAGACAGCCCCTTTGGCTTTTGCGATTACCTTGTCAACGCTGCTCCCGAAAAAGAAGTAAGCTGATTCGTGCGTGAAGACCGTGTAGCCGTGACCGTGTGTTTTCCGGGCAAAAAAATAAACCACCCATGGGTGTCATACAAAGGTTATATGGGTTAATATAAAAAGGACCGCAGCATCTGCAGCACCAATCCGCGTGCCAAGCATAGTGATAGTGGCAATATCCCCTATGACCATTCATTGTAGTGGTCATTAGGGAGGCCCATGTTCAGCAGTGGACATTTATATAAGCTGTTTTTTTATAAAAACTTTGCCCCTCACTAATATTTCTCCTGTGTCGTGGGTGCGTTTACAGACACAAATTCTACACACAATACACCCAGACCCGGAACAACTACCTGCAGATGATACAAATATTTGTTGCATGCGGGAATCGAAACCACGACCGGGAGCGTAACAGTCGATTGTATCAGCCACTGCACAAAGCTTATGTGATGTGATGAAAATGGCTAAGTATTACAACACTAACCCTGTGCTTGTGTATATGACAGCAAACATTTGGTGCTTACCCTCACATGATTAGTGTTTAAGTTACGCAGTTCGCAAGAGACTATCCTTCTATGTGTTATATTTATAAGTAGGATGATGACAAACATTATAATTGTTATAAATATTCACGGCGTAAATGTGCAGTATGCATATGTATCTTTCAATTGGATCATCTGCTGCCGTCATATGCGCTAGATGTATGTGTTTAACATAACTCCAATTCATCATCCTAATTACATCTAAAGCATTTAAATGGCCTCAAATGTTGTAAATGCCAAGGATTGTAAATATTCACACATTACTTTTACAATGAGATGCAAATTCGTGATACTTGTATTATCTGACAAAGTAGGACCCAATCTCTGTTTATCAGACTCTGGAGATTTGTATATAACAATTCTGACTCTTCACTCAAGAAATTTATTGAATACAAATAGTCAATGATTACAATAGGAAACAACTGTGTTGGTCTCCTGGGAATTCATTATCTATATATAAATTGAAATATGAAATATTTGCTGAAAAATAGTATGTATGCAACTTACTTATAGTCAGAAGGCTTTTACACTATTCATATTCGAGTTTATATGGATATAGAAAATACATTATGATGATTTATGCTCATAAAACATACAGGCAATTTTACTATTATGTTTTCTCTTTACTATCAGGAAAGGAAAAAGGAAAATTTATGATAAAATCATCAATAAAGAAACCAGTTTATGCTATTGATGGTACTAAGTGGTGTTTTATCTGCAGCAGAGATGTAATAATGCTTGACAAACCTTTTGCTATGCTGATAATGCAACTCACCGGCATGTCAGACGATGTGGTCTCCTGATTCTTCATAACCTCACTCATGACAACCTCACCGTTGGGACCTTTCATGAGATCGTCCTCCCAAGTCTTGTCAGTGACAGTGTCTACAGTCTCCACTGCAAAACATGTTTAAAATCACATTACTCCTAAATGCCACTTGAACACTTGTATAAGATAAGAAATATTTAGGAAAACCAATCCACAGGATATCAACCTCTCTGTGTAAATATTAAATAATTTATTTGTACATATTACTTAAACCCAATAATTTTTATAATGAATACATTTTATTAGTAAACAAAGCCAGACGTTTTGATTTGATGATATAAAATCTGTAGAATTTATGAGTTTTACAAACAATTTATAGGTATAACAAAGAAATGATCGAAAACAACTACAAGTTACCTCTATATGTTTTGGATGTACAACTCACTTATATTTATAAACTTAATAATTAAATCAGACCACAACAATTATGCAGGAAAAACAAATCTGTCCATTGTTTTACAGAAATGAATTTTGACATTTAGTGCCAAACAGACAGCATATTTAAAAATAAATCTGTACAACCAGGGCTTTGTAAGTAACAAAAACTTTTTGTTTCAATTTAGCTTTATAAGGCTTACACAACAGACAGTAGTTTTAAGAATATATGTAAGTAAGCATATTTGTTATCCAGTATGTCATCCAGCACACAAATAATTGTGGAATGCAACGTTCTGAATTTATTACTACTTTGAAAGGTTTGACACTAGATGAGACCATTTTTATCAGAAGCTGATCATTTCACAGATTAGGATTCTTTATTCTGTGGCACCACAACAGATTAAAGTAGTTAGTAGTACCTTCACCTCAACTTAAAATATTGTAAGACTGCAACCTGATAAGGTTCAGTTTATACAATCAAAATTCGAAAACAGATGCACAATATAGGTACCTACTTACAATACAAATTGGTAAAAAAAGCACCAATACGTTTTTTTATCATCAAGATGATATCAAGTACTATGTGACATGTTGGTTTTTATTAATTTTTACTGTTTTCAATTGAACCTCATCACTTGGCAGTGGTGCACATTCATTCTCATGCATGTAAAGATTACATTGACATTTAAAACTAAGGTAACCTGTTCTCAAGTATAATTACACTATCTATGTATAACTATGAATAGCAAATTATTGCTATATTTAGACTCAATGATAAACAATAACACAAATTTGATTACCTTATTAACCAAATTCAATAATATCTAACATTCATGACACAAAGATGTTCTATAATTAGAAATATTTGTTTCACTCTCAGAACAACGACTTGCACTTTTAGAACAAAGAAATTAACACTCCAAATCTAATATGTAAACATTAAATAGTTCATTTTTTAAAACAAGCTTTACATTGCAATGTTAATTATGTAGACATCAAATATGTAATGTCAATTTATTGAAAACAATTTGAGGTTAACTAGGTATTCTGCATAACAAATAGATTCAATAACACTTGTAATTAAATGGGAGAAGCAAGTACAGTAACTAGTTATGACGAATTATAGTTTGGTACTTTAGAGTTTTTAGAGATCATTTAAACAATGAGCAGGTGAAACTGTTGACTACATTGTAAATATTGTGACATCACTAACCATCTTGAGTCTCCATCTCTTCCACCTGGTTTACATTGGAGTCGTGCTGCTGCCTGTCCGGGGCAGGCGTGTGGTTCATGTTAGCCGGGCGCGCCACCGGGGACTCTCGCCCACAACTCTTTGATATTTCCTAAACAAATATTCCACCATAAAAACCGACGGTATGCACACCGCTTATTCACACTTATGACGTCCGATTACTGCACTTCACATACCTTTAACGCCAGGGGATTGCTCCCTTTGCACTTGCTAAAAATCCGTTGAACAAATTTCAACAAACTTTTGTCATCGACTCGGGTGGCCTGCGTGTTTGGGATTTTATTTTTCTTCAACGTTATGCTATTAATTTTCAAAGAGTGTTTACTAGCGGCGCGGCCGATGTCTGCAAATTTCAACACAAGGGCCCGATAATAGATAGGAACGCTAATAGCACATTCCTAGTTTTATAACCATTGCCTGAATCAGTAGATCACTCTCTCGTATAGCGGTATAACAGGAAAATTCTACAACGTATCCGGGAAAAGAGTTATTTTCGCGAAAATAAACAAAATGGTGGATGATAATTTAATTTCTGGCTTCGGATGTGTGGCCCGGTTTGATCGACGAATGCACCATTTTATCATTCTCTCACATTCACCATAGTGTTGCGAACGTTATTCAGAATTTCGGTTATTATTATTTTGAAAATACTATACGATACTGAAAAACCAAACGAAATACTGTTGTATCGATCTGAAATGTGTATTAATGATTCCTAAATCACCGTGAATTTTAATAATTCGTTCTAGCATTATATAAGTTTACAAATACTGTAATTACATTTCTACTTTACTTTGGCTACACCACTTTGTCTTACAAATTTTATATGCGTGGATTAGTTATTTTTTGAGTATTGATTAAATTCTGGAAATGTTCTAACCAGCAAGACTTTTTAAAACCGTAATTTACCGATTATAATTTTTGTTGATACTTTTGTCTATGGATAAACAAAGATAACGTAGAATAGGTCCACAGACTAGATAGTTGATAGGTCTCCATATCGGATGACAAAATTGTAAGGAAATTAAAATGTTGTAAATATCAATTTCAGGGTAATTGGATATAGTAGTTGCCATAGTTGGATTTTACGAATGTAATAAATTAAACATTGTAAATATAAGTATAAAAGCTGATGGCCGAAGTAGGCAATCTTGGTGGCGAGCACTCCAGGCACATATAGACACCCACTGTTCTCATCATTACATATATTCACAGACTAGGTAGAAAGATACTTCGTATCAGACGGTCGACTCGGAATATTTTTTCTCGCCAATAGCTGACGGTCAAAATAGAATTTGACACTTAATTTTTTAATTTTATCTTAGGTTTGAGTACTGACAACAATATATATTATGCCAAACAAAAAGTTTGTATAGGTATGAACCAAGAAGTTTTATTTTTATTTTGTTATTAGGGATTAAATTAAAAATGAAATAAAATATTATAACTTAATTTATTTATTACGCGAATCTCCACAACTAGGTTCTATAACAATTTTATTAAAAACTATGTTAATAGATAGATTTACATAATGCGAGTATGTGATGTGGAATAGGTAAAGTTAGACAACCTGACTTAAAATATTTTATTCAAGTTCTGGTCAGATCATTCTATCTGATCAGATCCCGAATGAAAGCCTTCATTATTACAGAGTAAATTTTTCCAGCAATAACTTGCAGGATGCTGTTAGGGCTGCCCGGTACTCTGCATATGAGTGTGGCTGTTCGTTTGCGCATAATAGCATGGAACCCTAGCCGCCTCAAATATGTTAGAGGCACTACAGAATCGGGGCAATCCTAACATCCTGAATTCATTATTATAAATATATAAAGGCGCAAGGCATTGAGCGATCTCTCTGTATACCGGCCGCTCGTGTAGATTGTTTGGTAGTATCCTTTAAGTGTTATTTTAACTCATTGAGCTACTATGTACTGTGTAGTAACATAATAGCTCAATGTTTTAACTCGTTCAGTGAAACGTACGAACCTGCGGACCAGCATATATTTGTCTGCCAATGCCCTGCGCTCCCTTTGACGGTCATCAAGTTCAATCGGTAACATACTGGCCTAGGTCCAACCTATTCCAGTTTCATATTATTACAAACATTTAACTGCATCGCCAAATTATTCTAGAAAATCTACTAATTTAAGTTTACTACTACATGTTCTCGATACTGATCTATTGGATAATTACCCCAAATTGCCTTATTACACACCAAGCTCTCGAGCGTTTTTAAACTGTTTTTACTTATAATTAAGTTTAAATCGCACTCAATAATTAGTGGCAGGTGATCGGACCAAACGGTGTCTTATTTTATAATAACATTATTATTTCCTTTACTTGAAATAGATACACACAAATTACATTTTTTAATATACATTTCAAAATACAAAATATTATCGTGAACTAGGATTGCAGTCTACCTCCCACATATCGACAACCTAGTGCGCCAAGTCAAGATACTTAAGTTGTTTATCTTTCTCGGCTTTCACGAGATTCTCGTCATGCGGCATGCATGCATGCACAATGACTGTGGATATAACAGTTATAGTGCGGCGCTCTTCTCGATCTATCACCACTATATCAGGCTTATTGGCTACAATAGTCCTGTCACTGATGATAGATCGATCCCAGTACAACGTGACATGGTCATTCTAGAGAACAGGTTAGGGCACATACTTGTAGTATGGCACTTCTGAACTCACAGGGTTGTATTGCAATTGTATTGTAAAAAGCAATTGGTTGCTGCCATTTGTACAAAACACCACGTATCATGAAGTGCGTGGTCAGCAAATTGATTAGTTTTTCTTTCCAGCTCCACAAATCCACATATTGTGTCTTGGAATTTATCAAAAGTTATGCCTGGGTCTAGTGATACTTCATCAAATATGATTGAACAATACTTTTTTTCTGTCTTCCAATTCTCTACCTGAAATAATTTAAAGTAGATTTATTTAATTTATTAATCATAAAACAGTACAATGCGTTAAAGTAATAATCGTAATTTAAATATCAATGATAATATATTGATGGTTAGTATTCTTACCTCTTTTTTTTGATTGAGTAGAAAATTTGAGAATTGATTCCAGATTCAATTTTAACATTTTGAATAAGTTTGTTTAATGTTCCCTTAGAGGGCAATATAAAAATCTTCTGTAAATATTTGTTAGATTTTGGGCTTTGCTTTAAAATTGACAAAGAAATTAACTTCTCTTCTTCTGTGTATCTTCTGCCAGTCATATCTTTGGTACATAATTTTACTTGCAGCCAAAACAGTTTCTTTGCTATAGGGTTCATTTTGGAAGTATTTTTTTCAAAGAGTTACTCTTTTTTTATAATTTGTTAGCTCGTTTGGCTCTAGATTTGAAATCTAATTGCTTTTTTGCCGTTATGTACTCCTTATATAAGCGGCGGCATCTTGGAGACAAATCACTTAGTGTGTTTACAAGTCGTCTTCTTTTGCCTTTAATTCGTTTTTGATTGCCTGTATGCTCAGTATTCAAGCTTGGCATTGAAGTTGAAATAGAATCTATAATAAAACATTAACATTTCTAAGTTATTCAAAATAATAATTTCTTTCATTAATTATAGATCAATTAATTTACCTGTTGCACATTGCATACTATACTGTCCAATCTCTTTGTTATATCCCTGAATGAGAACAGAAGTAGATTGATCTGAAAACAAAGTATTTCGGATACCTAAATTAAATGGAACCATTCATTATTATTCATGCATGACTAAGTATTTAAGTACACTAATGTTTACCTATTGCACGTAGAGTTTGTTGCTGAACACTGTGTTTATTGAGTCCAGAGGTAGATGGTACATCATTACCTATAAAAACAACTCCATGATTAAAGAACAAACTACAACTGGCCCAAAACCCCATTAAAAAATATACATATAGGTAAGTATATGTATTTTTGTGAAAGTACCACAAATAAATAATATAATACTCATGTTACATGGATGAGAATTCAAATATAATTATCACAAACAATAGCTTCAATCAAGATTGATAGTTTACTGAAGAGACAGAATTAAAGACTGACAGATAAAGAAATAACAATTAAGTAGCTTACCAATATTAGGAATAATATTTATTTCCTTTAACGGACTCTGAAACCGTTTACTATATGTATGGTCTTCATGTTTGAATTGGTGATAGTAGTCATGATCAATGAGGTGGTTTTCTAAAAACAAAAAAATTATATGGTTTAGTAGGTATATTTGTGTAGTAACATATCACCACAAGATCACTAATCTTATCATAAAAATCCATTTATTCGCCTTGTGAATATATCCGTTAATTATCTGATGGTGCCTTTCAAGAATGTGGAATGGATCTAGACTTCTGTAAGTTAGATTGAAATATTAGTCTGAAATATGTCTAACTAGTATTAGATATCATATTCACACAAGTGATACTTACCAGAGTTTTCATCTGTATTTGGTACTCCAGTATCTATTTCTTCTGCCGTAAATAAAGATGGATGCGCAGATTGCCGCAGGCGTTTGCCCAAAGCCATCCTGGTTTCGAAATGTGTTTGTGGCACACATGCAACTTCTGAAGGTCCTCTGGACTTGAATTTTTTATATAAGCAATGTTGATGCACTTCACCCACTTTTGGAGTCCTATCTCAGTCTTTGGAAACTTGTGTAACCAAACACTATCCCTCTTGCTATCGCAATTAGGAATGCAACACCGCCTAGACATTGTAGATACAATGAATCAGCCAACAATTAAAGAGTCAATGGAGAAGAAGGATAAGCACGGAGTAAAACCTCGACGTAACGTAACTTCACTCGATCAACACGGAAACTTCTTCTCTTAGATTATGGCTTCTTTAGGTTATCTTCCACAATTTCACCAATGTCAAGTTTAAGGCAACGTCGTACGGTATTTAGATGAATAAATCTTTACATATTCATAAAACATTTCTCAAAAATGAAAAAAAATCTAAAAAACATGTCGGCAACGTCGTACGGTTCAATTGTTTTTTTCAAATGCTCAACACAGAAACTGTAATGCCGGTAAAAATGGCGTCATGGCAAATTAGTCAAAGGGGAGGGGGAGGTTTACAGCGAGGTACGGGGAGTGAGGTAGCTTTCAAATTGCATATTTACTGTCATCCTAAGCAACTTTTTATATGTTGGCAGTTGATCACCCGTGCATATATTCAATGACCATGAAGACCAATGATCGTGAACATGCAATTTACGTTCGTTGGGTCAATTTTACGTCAGATAGGAAAATAATCGTTCATTCAGTGATTACGTAATTAGGTCTTAATTCCGTAAAATAAACATCAGTAATCTTTATACGTTGCTTATTGCTTTTAAAAGCTAAATATACCTAAAAGGTATGAAACTATTAACAATGCGTAGCATATTGCTACCCTACGCGCATAATATACCAGCAATATAGCTAGGAATCTACTTAAACATATTTGTTTCAATCCATTAGTGGCGGATTGATGGCACTGCTTTATTATAATAAAACATAACTGCCGGCTGACCTATCTCCCTTTAATATACTGTAGTCCATAGATTATACACTTACTGTAGTCTGTGGGGTAGGGTATAACGTATAACCCTGAAGTGAGATGTACTAGGTAAAATACGTACTGAGTCTTGGAAGTACGCGTACGTACAACGTACAAATACTTGTTCCAGAAACTAGGTCAACGAGTATTTAGGCGTCTCGAGTATATTGACGTTTCCTTATCTAGCGCGTCTTAGGGTGATATTCAGAAACGAGTCTAAGCGTGAACTTATGCTTCCATATGTCAAAATGCACTACTTAGGGTGAGATTAAAATTTTTATCATTTCCTTCACTCTATATTTATGAAACTGCGATATTTTTAAAAACAAACCTGGAACTGTTTGAATTTCGGACTCGAGCCCGTAATAATGACAAGTTATCAATAGTTGCCAGTAAAACACAATTATTGCATGATAGTGTCTTTTGTTTGGGTCCACGCATATATAATAATATTCCATCAGCAATTAGAAACACTGAAGAAATAAATATTTTTAAAAAGAATCTCCACAAATTGTTGGTGGACAAGTGCTACTACTCAGTAAGAGATTTTTTAAAGGATAAGCTATAGTTAAATGTACAGATTATAAATACACTATAGCTTTAGCTACGCTTGTAATTATTATTGTATATTAAGATTTATTTGTAATTGCAAATTCTCTGATCTCCAATTTGATTGTGGTATAATGTGTTTTATTTTTTTTGACATTATATGCTTTTAATAATAATTTCCAATTTAATTATGGTATAATGTGTTTTCTATTTTTTTTGCCATTAAACGATTAATGGTAATTTTCGATTTAATTATGGTATCATTTGTTTTAATTTTTTTGACATTGTACGCTTTTAGTTATGATTTAATTTATTGTTTTAAAATATTGTATGCCCAATGGCGGGACATAGCTGATCATATTATAATGTAAACATCCCTTGTACCCTATGATCCACAATAAAACAGTTTGAAGTTTGAAGATTCAGAAACGAGTCTAAGCGTGAATTTACGCTTCCATATGTCAAAATGCACTACTTAGGGTGAGATTCAGAAACGAGTCTAAGCGTGAAATTACACTTCCATATGTCAAAATGCACTACTCACGCCCCTAATTTTGACAGATGGAAGCGTGAACTTAGCTTAGACTCTAGATCTACTCTAAATCTAAGCGTTAGCGCATCCGAGTATTTAGGTATTTCTATTATATTGACGTTTCCTTATCTAGTGCGCCTTCATACGTTCGAGTAATTAGGAGTTTCATAGTACAGGTATTTTCGGTAACATAATAATTAATTATTTAACAATACCTATTGATAAGTCTCAACAGGCTGTTTTAATGATTTTAAAGTTGATAAATACCTTTATATATTACTATGCTTTTAAAAAAAATTGGCGTATTAAATTTTTTACAATTCATTTTAGGTAGGTGCATACTGTATGGCAAACATTATTTTTTTATTCACAAATATTTTTGTAATTACCTATTTACACTTATTATTACACTTTTTGTCTTTTGTGATTATTTTTAATTGTTGTTGTTTGTTTATTGAGTTTTTGAGTAATACAGTCAATTTTCGTACGCACGGCTACATGTCAAGCTATTATTTCCAGCATAAGCTAATCTCATAAGTATTAGTGGTGCTTGTGATACAATGTTAATCATTAGTACAGGTACCAACGTTACCTCTTTTTCTGAAATGATCATTTTAAGCTGTAAAATAAGTTTGTAACAATGTGACCTTTTTTCTGAAAATATACATAGTCATTGGATGAGAGGGGCATGTGATCATTCGTTGTGGAAATCTAAGGGGAGGCCTTTGTTCAGCAGTGGACGTCCTGTGGCTGATATGATGATAAGTATAGATTTTCCGTAAAATCCGAGATCAGCCTATACTGTAAATATATTGCTTGATAAGCCGTGTGTACATGTGCTTACGAAACGTTAGCATAAACCGGCTCAGAATGCCACCACCCCATCTCCTCCCATGGGTGTCGTAAAAGTCGACTAAGGGATTAGCCGGAGGATGGGCAGCAGCGTCCTTCGAGTACATTAACAACTCAACTGCGATCGCCAACCCGCCTGCCAAGCGTGGCGATTATGGCAAAACCCCCCAATGAGCGAGAACAAATCCATATCGGTGGTTGTGGTGATCTTTGGGGGAGGCCTGTGTCCAGCAGTGGACTTCACTCGGTCGAAATGATGAATATTTACCGTCATTCATATCACATATCATTAGATAAAGTCAGTCCGTTAGTATGGATAGTAGGTTTAGAAACGCAAAACAAAATCTCTTCGAAACTAGAAAAGCGAACTCGGTTATTTAAAAATACGTCTTAATTGTTCAGTAACACGGTCAATTGTCGTTCGGCATCGGTGTCCAACTCATTCAAACATGCGTACTTCGAGCGCGTCTGCGATCAAGTCTCGCAAAGACACTCACTCACACATGCGGCTATCGAGCGTGTCTGCGATAGCTTCTCGCAAGGGCACGAGTCTTGCGAGTCCAGTGGATTTGTACGTTTGTGTGCGTTTTGAGTCTATGACTTGTCAATACTTCTAAATACTTGTTACGCATTTGTATGCAGAGACTAGGTTAAAGACGTCTAGGGAGAAACCTAGTCTTAAAACCTGTTTCAGTATATACGTCTCACTTCTACCATAGACTAGTATAACCGTATAAATAAGTCATAGATTATACACTCATACTGGGTATAAGTGCTCTGTGGCTATGTCCAGCTGTGTCAGTGTCAAACTGTCAGACGAAAAGTTTTATTTTGGCATAAGCCGAATTTTTATTTCTGTTTTAGTTTGATATATCATAACTGAAAGTGGTTCAAACATAACAATGTTTCCAATAAACCACAAAACAATATTTGTTTTAGATCACACACCATATTTCGGTATATCATCAGATAACCCGATAGACTTCGATGTTCCAAAAAACCGGGGATATCTTCCAGTACCACCTATCTGCAAGTCGTTGTGGACGTGCAGTGTGGAAGCGGCTGTTGAATACTGCCGCATAGTATGGGATCTATTTCCTGAGGGCAAATTGGTAAGTATCACCTATTTATTTTTCCCAGTGCGACGACCGTGTCAAAACCAGTTTATTAAATGAACATTGATCTACCCTAGTAATGCCATAAGCTGAAGCCTGAGTTCCATTACGGTATGCTTACCTGCTCTTGCTTTGATATACTCTAGTATATATCATAGCTATACTCCTAAGAACTCTAACCAAAACAATAGTTTTAAATATTTGTCTATGTTTTTGACACATCTTAATCAGTTGACTAGAATCTGTTATACAGCTTTTCAGACCAATTCAAAAACTCTGCAGTTTCTGGTAGCTGGATAGCAGTAGCATTTTGATTGTAAAAATTACAATGACCCACTCGTAATGTGATTCTACACACAGCAAAGATCATTGATAAAGATAGGTTGGTTGTTTCACACCAATGAAATTGCTTGCATAGGCTATATTATATGTGTATTTTAAGTCTGGTTGCAGACCCTTCTGGCCCTTTGCAATTTGTAGTAACCAAAGCATAATTAATTTTAAGCTGGAAATCTTTAAGAAGTACCAGAATTACAAAAAGAAATTGTGTTTCTTAAATTTCAGGTGCGATTTGTTGTGAGTGACATAACTGCACATATGCTGAATACGTGGGCTGTGGCTCAACAAAGTTTGACACATGTAAGTAGAAAATCTTTTTGAAGTAACTTATTCATGGGCCGTCATTTAGCACAGTCTTTGTTTTTTGTTATGAAAATATCTGCCAATCTTTGTGGGAAAGGAGTTGCAGAATCTGCCCCCGTCATATACGCCTATGTCTATGTAATCATATCAGCCGAAGGATATCCACTACTGAACAAAGGCCTCCACCATAGACTTACACAGGCAGGTTGGTGAGCACAGTATTGCTTTTGTTTCACAGAAGTGACGCTGCTGCTCATCCTTCTGGTTTAGGGTCCCTTAGTCGCCTTTCATGACACCCACAGGAAGTGATGGAGTGATGCTATATTCTTAATCTGGACACCACATGGATTGTAACTGTCGATGTAACCAGGTTGCTTAATGATTTATATGGATATAACAACCTTGAATGCAAGCCTGGCTATGGTGCAGTTGAAGTCTAACTATTGATGCAACTACGCTTGGAGATAGTGAACTTAGGTAACATTGTGGCGGTAAGTAGGTCATTCGAGGCATCTATACCGCGAGGCAAATAACGCAAGGCGTTTTTGAGTTGCGAGTCAGTGAAATTGGACTATAACCGCCGCGCGCTGTCACTACGGCTGTTGCCCTACCTCGCTCCACGCGTCCGTCTACCGTTGCAGAGACACCATCAGGAATAACCACGTTGGCACCTCGTCCGACAGGTGGAGCATCAAACGTGGCACCTTGAGGCCCCCTTTTTTCCACCGCAGTGGAAAGTAAATGATCCACAGAAGCCTTGAGTTGCTGTGCGCCGTGCTGCACACGCGGTGGCACGTGACCACGACGACGTTCTGCGTGTCCCGCCTACGTCACTTCACAATTTTTGAGCGGATCGTATATCCATGTCAAGACCCAATGGACCTTAGTCTAAAAGTTCGGGGTCGCGCCCTAACAATAATCCACAAATCTGATTGTGGTACGTGTGGTATATACCAAATCACAAATGTCTAGCGACATTTTAAAAGAAAAAAAATGGGTGAAGAGCGTATATCGACGTTTTTGCGGAAGTTTAAGCAAGTCCTCGCGCGAAACACGGAGCCGCCGCCGTCACTACTTGTGCCATAGTTTTAGTAGTAACATATTTTTATTTATATTCTAAGTGGTACTTTTTGTTGTATTTTTTAATAACTGGTGTACAATAAAGAAATTTATCTTCTCTAAATATTATGTAACAAAGTCGATATCTGCGTCTGTTTCTCCGCTTACTTCTAAATATATTGATACGGTTTTCATTAATAAAAAGATCGATAAACGAGGAAGGTTTTGTGTATATAATTTATATTTCTTTTGTATAAAATGCCTAAACTATGACAGTCAAAAAAAACTGTTTTCATATGCTTACATGGCTAACGCTGACCAAATATTAAAAGATACATCAAAACAAAGCACTAGAAAATTGTAGGTCTTAAAAAGGTCACAGCCTATAAAATAAAATTTATAACATAAATGTAAGTACTTCATATTTTCATGCTAAGCGCACTCCTCATTTTCTTTATTAGCAGATGTACCCATGCGAAGCCGGGCCGGGTCGCTATTGATTAAATAATAAATAAATAGATTAACCTACAATTAACAGAGTATTTTTTATAGCTCCTAAATGGATTATGTTTGGTGGGGCCAGTGCGCAGGGGCGCGGGTGGTGACGTAGAGGGCCTCGTTGCTGCGATTGAAGCACTTGCTGAACCCTCTCCTGCTCAGACTGCTAGACCTGCCGAGAGACACTTTCAGAATCGGTAAGGAATATATTACTAGACAAGCAGGTTATGAAGTGTGAAGATGGACCTTGTGACCATAGTTATTGGGTTTTCTTTTAATTAGATGCCTGTTTGGAAAACTACACTATTTAAATGTAGTCCATAAAAACAAATAACTCAACATAACAATTCAGGATGAAATAAGTACTTCTAGCTATTTTCACCACTTTTAAATAATACCAACATTTGAATTACCTTTTAATTGATTCTTCACCTTTCTATGCATTGGTTGTGGTGGTGTTAGGATAGGCCAAACTAGAATAATAAAATAGAACAAGCAATTTGACGTCGTTTCAGTGGACGAGTAATTTGTATAACAAGCGCCCGAGACAATGATTCTATAAAAAACCTGAAAGAAATCGCTCAAAACACGATCATTCAACTGAATAAGAAGGCGTCCTTGGCTCAGCCGGCTAGTACCTCGGAATCTACAAGTACAACGCCACAGTAAGTATAACTCATTGGTTTTTGACGGCACGTTTGGTGCAGTGGCTGATACAGTTGGCTGCTGCGCTACGGGTCGCGGGTTCGATTCCCGCTCGGAACAAATATTTGTATGATTTGCAGGTATTTGTTCCGGGTCTGGGTGTATTATGTGTGGAATTAATGTATGTAAACGCACCCACGACACAGGATAAATCCTAGTGTGGGGCAATGTATTAAAAAAAATAATAGTTTTCTATTTAATGTTTCTTACAACATAATTATTTAAATGAAAGCTGTATGTATATTTCTCTGCCACACACATCACATTCAAACGTCCACTGCTCAACATGGGCTACCCAATGGTCACTACAATGAGCAGTCATAAGGGATATTGCCATAATCACCACACTCGGGTGGCAGATTCGGGATTGCAATATCTTGTTATTAGCAGAACAGTTGACATGTTCTGTAGCACCAATCCATCTCATCTTAATATTTCAATACTGACACACACACACATACACTAATAAACAATAATATTTATTGCTTTTCACAATGTAATTTAGATGGTTAATTATTGCAATTATTTCGGTCATTATCGACCCTGGGCACACAAATGTGGAACAGAGGATGCACTGTGTGTCTATAACACTCGTATATAGTGTCTGTTAATTATATAAAACTCATTCACAACATAGTTACCATGCAGCAGGGTAGAGTGCCTTTATATTAAGAATATCCAAGAGGTATTCGTTGAAGGTCATACAGGTTTACGCACCGACCTCGACACACCCAGATGAAGTAGAGAGTATGTATGAGGACGTAACTTCGGTCATACATATCTCCAAGACACATTTCACAGTTGTGATGGGTACCTACGATACAGGAGAAATCTTATTGTAGACATCGTTTAAAATATTCTTTATGTAAATACGTAAGTAGGGCCATACATACCTCGAAGACACACTTCACTGTTGTGATGGGGGACTTCAACCCAAAGCTGGGCACTCGATGTGATGGTGAGTTGAGAGTGGGGTAATTTGGGTATGGGCAATGGAACCCCAGGGGACAGAGCCTGCCGACTTCATGGAAAAGGAGGGACTCTTCGTGATGAACTCATTTTTCCAAAAGCTGCCTCACAGGAAATGGACTTGGCTGAGTCCCGATGGTTCCACAAAGGATGAGATTGACTTCATCATGATCAATAGGAGACACATATTTAATGATGTCTCTGTGATCCATAGGGTGAAAACCGGTAGTGATCACCGGATGGTAAGAGACACATTGAATATTAATCTCAAAGATGAGAGGTCTCGTCTGATGAGCTCCGCCCCTTTAGCGCTAATATGCAAAACCCCGAGAGCTTTCAACTCGAACTCCAAAATCACGTCGAGTGCCTAGAACATTGCGTATCAGGGGAAGATTTAAATGGTAGATTTGTAGAAACTATCCAAACGGTTGGGTCCAAGTTCTTTAAAAACCACCGTAAAGGTGGACCAAAAACGACATCGCCTTCGGTTGCAGTTTGCGACCAAAGGCATTCTGCCGCTCTTCGGAGCCTGGTTTAGAAGAAGCGAGCGCGTCACCTACCGCCTGACTCAGGTATTCACCGGTCACGGTTGTTTCGGTGCGTACCGGCATAGAATAGGCCGCGAGGTTACAGCACAGTGCCACCATTGTGGAAACGACCAAGATACTGCACAACACACGTTCGACGTTTGCCCTGCGTGGGCTCCCGAGCGGCAGATTCTGGTCGATCGGATCGGGCAAGATCTCTCTCTGCCGGCAGTAGTGTCGGCTATGTTGGCAGAGCATGAAAATTGGGAGTCAGTGGTCTGCTTCTGCAAGAGCGTCATGCTCCAGAAGGAGACTGCAGAGCGGGATTGGGAGAGGGACAATCCCGCACGGAGGACGACGAAAAGCCCGGCGCACAGGTCCAACACGCCTGAGCCCACTGCCGCCGTTACATGGTGGGGGGCCTATGGGATCGCGGGCGTGCAGATTGGGAGTCTGCGTGTTCACACCGAGCGACCCCCAGAACGACGGTGGCGCGGACGTGGTCACGTGCCGCCGTGTACGCAGCACAGCGCAAAGCGAGGCTTGGGGGGATCCTTTACAATCCTCCCCGAGAAGTGCCTGGGGAGGCGACCTTTTTTGCAGTCGCCTTTCCTCCGCTAGAGGGGGTGACCGCTTTACAGTCATCCCCTCGGAGATGTGCCTAAAGGCGTGGCACCAATTGGTGGCTCTAGTGTGATCTTACGAGGACCTGGAGCCCCCTTCGGTGCCGAAGATGACCGCTCCAGTGGTTTTAGCCGGTAGGAGTCCAGCATACCCCTTCGCCCTTCCCATGGGCGAAGGAAGTTCATGTAGAATTTCCACTGGACACCAATAAAAAAAAGGTAATTATATCACAAAAACGGCCTCGTTGAAATACTGTAGATAATATGCCTGCTGTGAGTTATGACACGGTAAGATGCTGCTACCCAGTCTCTTGATATCAATAACACCCTAAATACAAATGTTTTCCTGAATATTGAATTTCGTAATGCAGTAAGCATTATAGACTCAAACGATCCAAAATGTGTGTATAACTTCAGGAATTAAAATATTCTTGTTTTTGAGAAAAGGCATGATTAATTATTAGATACCTATGTAGATGTATCTGTATGCAGGAGAAACACAGTTGTTCATGTTTATGTCGTTTAAAAAGAATGATAAGGTTATTGGGTTGTAATTAGGCATATCTTACCGTGTGTATTCTAAATAATCCAGAGATCTATTCTCAGACCGATCTTAAGTTGAAAATATAATACAACTTGTATTCCTTTTTCAGGAATCTGGTAGTACATTACTGTCATATAGTAATAATAAATGTAACTCCGGAGAATGCTGAGACTAGAGTTACTAATCAACCACTCACAGCGGTGCGTACATATGGTATCTTAATTATGGTAATAAGGAGGACAGTATAAATTTATTTTCATTTGGATATCCGAAAAAGTGCCAAGGCCCTTGGCACTGAGTCTCATAGTCGTGCGCCGCTAAGACAGGCGACATGGTAAATTTACTGACCTCGTATACGTCCAATGGAATCCTAAAATATATACATACATCTAGCCGTGTGGTGCCGGCGTTAGCCAACGATAATATAAAACCCGTAACGGCTAATAAGTTGGAATGGTAAGAAAGTATAACGTGAGAAATGTCTTAACTATTTGCATAAAAATAGTTAAGACATTTCACACATTTCACTTTTGTAAGACATACAAAGAGTCACGCGGCTTAATCACACTACTAAGTTGTCCAATGTGAAATCCATGTAACTGTTACAGATAGCAGGTGGGCAGATAGGTGTCGAGGTGATAGTGTCACGAGCGAGTGCCTTAGCTGACCTGTTGGGACGTCTGGTGCTGCCACACTACAAACTTGCTGTTACCACCGTCACTGGTATCCCTATGAAGGTATGTCATTGTGTCGTATGAATGTGAGCATGATTACTGGTGGTAAGTCTCTTATTGCAGGTCTGGATAGGTAGGTACTGTAATACATGTGAGGGTCAGCGAGCTCGATGACGGTACGGGAGGTGCGGGATCTTCCCACATGTAAACTCCCAGATATATGTTGTATCATCAAAAAACTTTATTATGCTTTTACTACATTACACTTTTTGGAAGCTAATACATTAATCTCACAACTAACAAACTTGCTGTCTCCAGCCGGAATCCAATACCAAGTGTCAAAGTCATTCTCACCTACAAAATTCAAATTGTATGTTTTATTCTAAACGGCTTCCTTCCAAAGAGTATGTACCTTATTATAGTACCACCGCAGTGCCAGATAATTTACTGCCACGCAGTAGTGTTTAAACCTTAGACGTTACTTACTGTGTTCCGCTTTGAAGGGTACTGTAGCTAGGTAAATTACTGGGTATAAGAGACTAAATGACTAGTGTCTCGAGGTGACGAGCGAGGTGTCTGGTCCTGGCCTGACGCTAATGCCACCCAGCGAATAACTTGCTTGTATCGTCAGTATATTGTAAAACAAATAAATGCATGTGAATGAGCTGCTCACCCATTTCAAATGAAAAAAAAATTCAGCTTGTGACATGTAGTCATGTGTGCGTCTGGTATCTGCGGCGTTTATGTTATTTATTTATTCTATGTTAAAGAAGAAAAAGTTCAAGGCAGCGAAGAAATAATTCCAATCATTCGTGATATAGAAAGAAAGAAAGATATTTATTTTGGACTCGGACAACACTTACAGAACAGAATAAAAGAAAAACGGTTATTTTTACGAACAAAAGAATGTATAGCATTCGAGGCCAAAAATGGTCCCTATCTCAGCATATGCTGCAACGGCGGAACGTTACAGCGCTGGTTTTCAGATAGGACCGTGTAGTGAGGCCACAGTCGGTCACTACATATACACTTACACAAAATAAATAAATGATGCAGATACTGTGATTAAATAAACAATAAAATTAAATAATATTATTTTGCAAATACTATTTTGTGTGTAAAATCGATTGTTTTCTAGTCGGTCATTATCCGATGTCTGCCTCTATTGGATTTGACAAGCGACGGACGCTGCCGCAGAGTACTTTAAAGACGCTGCAGAAGCTAGTCGCTGGGTACAGATATAAAGAAAATAATATAAACCAAGATTAAACTATTATTGGAACTAAAAACGGGATATTTACCATGTTTTTTATTACGTTTGAGTTGAAAAAAGATTAAACTACTACTCCAACGATGGAGCCAATAAATAAAATTGAATTGGATTATACTACTCTCAGAAAGGACATAGTTTACATTGAAAGTAGTATGGATAAATAAAGATATGACTTTAAAGGAGATAATAAGCCATTTCGTCGATTTCATACGCATCAATTAGTGTTAAGCAAGTTTCGTTATTCCACGTAATCGTGCTAATACTAATTTATGAAGCCTCGTACGCACGTGAGCATCCTCACGAGAATGAGCCGCTCAGTTTAGCAAGCCGATCAAATGAGCACGGTCGATAGCGGAATAATAGCGAGCGCCGATCGTGTGTCGTTACTTTTGAATGCTCAAAGGGAGCATCTGTGCTTTCGCCGTTTCCTATGGACGGTGGCAGTTTTTCTATAGATTAGATAGCTCAAAATTCATGTAGTAAATCTTCAAAAATTTACAATCCATATCACCGTTGATAGATAGTCTAGGTTTATAGTGAGTTTACTCAATATTTGCTCTGTTATTGGTTCTTTAGCCCAATGTTGATTACGTTACATTTTATAGGAGGAACAAAACGCGAGTTCAAGTGCCAACTACGACGTGGAGATAATTCACTCTGCAGATGCTCACACTGGTTTGCGAGCTTCTCAAACGCCTGCTGAAGCGGCTGAATCGGTAAGTAGAGTACACTAGAGCAACGATAGCATAACATGTTTTCCTGTTCCAAGATATAAATGGTTATTATTGTTAGCTCGCGTACGAATGGCGTAGAATGGAGGACGACACGTTTATCACAGTGGCGGATCGCTGGACTTTTACGACATCCACGGAAGGAGATGGAGTAGTACTACATTCTTAATCCGGACACCACACGGACGATCTCCGTACGGAACAAATATGTATAGCGTAGAAATAGTTGTTCTGGGTGTTTGTTTATGTGAGATTTGTTTCTGTTAACCATGTCCACAATACAGGAGAGATCTCAAGTAAGGGCTTCGTTTATTATATACAGGATGACTAGTAAGACGAGTGACATAGTGAAGGAGCCATATTCAGTTCACGATTCTCATTCTCATTCGAAGTATATATAAATAAAATAAATATATAAAATAGAAAACTTTAATATTTTATCTATTTTTCCATAATCATTTTATCAGGACTAAAGTATGAAGGGAAAATTAATACTCTTTTTTTACTCTATTTTGTTACAATTACGTATGTAGGTAATTATGTTTACTGCGAAGGTCGCCAGTCGGGTGCGCTCATGCAAGGGTCTAGGGGGAAAACGTGGTCTCGTTTTGCGAATCTGTTTCTTATATTTACATAAACCGTATGATTTCTTGTGATTATTTTTATTTACGTTTTCTCTCGTCAGGTGCATTATAAATTACCACGTGCTTGAATATGTTACTCGAATGAAAAAAAACAAGTTTCGCCCTGACACTTGGGTGTCGCTGTTTGCATGTTTGTCGATGTTGTTTCGCCCGGTATGGTGCTCACAAATACATTCCACCTGTACGTGCTAGGTGGTGCTCCGCTGGTGGACGCCGCGTGGCGCGGAGGGCGGCGCGTCGGGCTGCTCCGGGGCGCTGTGGCGCGTCACACCCGCAGACGTGGCATCGCGACCCTCCGCCTGCCTCGTCAATTTCCTGCTCAACGGACGCTCTGTGACCCTCGAAGTGCCCAAGTAACATACCTCAAACAATCCTATTTCTTTTATCGGTCCTAATGGAAATTCATCATTAACTTCCTCCGCCCCGGGGAAGGGGGCACACCAGACTCCTACCGGCTAAAACCACTGGGGTGGTCACCATTCGGCACCGGGGGCTCTAGGTCCTCGTATGATCACACTAGAGCATCTCTGACAATCTCAGAAATCAGCTAAGCTGGTCTCTGAATTATGGATGAACCAGAAGGCCAGTGTTACGTGATAATCATATCAGCCCAAGGACGTCCACTGCTGAACACAAGGCCTCCCCCATAGATTTCCGCAATCGTGTCATCATTTTGTAGGGAATTTGATGAATAATAACGCGAGCGCAGTATGGCTACTGTTCCACAGAAGGAATGTTGCTACCAACCCCTCTTGTTTAAACTCTCTTAGTCACCTTTTACGAAACCCACGAAAGGAGATGGATTTCTATATTCTTAATCCAGAAATGTTTTGAATCATATAATATATCCTGTAAACTTACCTGCTTTATAATATTCCCAAAAACATTTATAGAAAAGGCGGTGGCAAATCCGCGTCTCATGTGCTAGCCGCTCAGGGTGGTGAACTATGGATAGGTGCGCTAGGTGGCCGTACAACATACGAGGACCCGCCTGCGTTATCTGAAGGTGCTGGTGGACGAGTAACTGATTACAGGTATGACATAGTATTGTAGATCACGGCGGTATAGACACCTCTTAACAAAATAAAACACCTTTGCAAAACGATTTTTCATCATAAACCTGTGTTGAATAACTTAAGCCTGAGCAAGTACTATAGGTACTGGCCTCCCGACGCGCACTTGAGATGTGCCGCTAGCGGCTGAGATTGCACTTTGCAACCAAGCTGGACAAGACCGTCCTAAGGCTCTTCCGAGTCTGGAAAATCGAGCGCGTGACATTCCATCAGAAGCAATATTTCACCAGATACGTTTGTTTCGGTGCATACCTGCACAGAATAAGACGAGAAATCACGGAGTGCTACCATTGTGGCGAAGACCCTTTATGGCCCGCCGAGCGGCGGATCCTGGTCGATCAGATCGACCAACACCTCTTTCTGCCAGCAGTATTGTCAGCTATGCTATGGCAATCGGAGTGTAGTTCAGTCAGAGCGTCGTGCTTCAGGACGAAAAGTGGGAGAGGAAATTCAGAGTGGGATAGTCCTCATACCGAGTGACCCCCAGCAAGACGGCGGCACGCTTGTGATCATATGCCGCCGTGTGTACAGCATAGCGCACAGCGAATTGGCGGCACGGTTGGTGAGGTGGCTGATACAGTCGGCTGCTGCGCACCGGGTCGTGGGTTCGATTCCCGCACGGAACAAATATTTGTACGATCTGCAGGTAGTTGTTCCGGGTCTGGGTGTATAGTGTATGGAATTTGTGTTTGTAAACGCACCCACGACACAGGAAAAATCCTAGTAGGAGTAAACTTGAGATTGCCCTTTGTTGTAATAATTTCACTGGCTTTTTCTACTCTTCACCTGGAACACAGCTACGCTTACACATTCTCGTTATAGCAGGTGAAATAGAAAAGAATGTAATACAGTCGAGGACTTCACACAGAACTCTACTACTACAAAAAAGCGGTGTATTTAATTATTTCTGATTATTACGACCGTATAACAGAACCTTATACCGTAACCGTACCATATTAGATGCCGACCCTATGGCTATTCGACAGTATAAGTAATTAACTAATTACACTGCTGCTAACTACCTTGATTAACTTGCAATGGAGGTTGGAAATGTTGATTTATATTATTACTCTTTGCCTTACCGTCACCTTCTTCTTTCGAGTCTTTTCCCTACTATGTCGAGGTCGGCTTCCATTTTAATCTGGTATGGCTGAATATCAGCATTTTATAGGTATTATTGGCAGAATTTCGGGCTTGTCTTAACGACTATTAAAGATATTATAGTACTGCTTCATATAGGTCCCATAGTAATTTAACGAGATATTTGGGTCAACGGCAGTAGGTAATTCTAGAACGCCACCGCAGGGCTGATTTAAATTATTGATGTAAAATTAATATATCTATATTAACGTATTATTGTAAATAATATAACAAATATTTTATGTAATATTTTTTATAATATGTTTGTGCATTATTTTCGAGTACATAACGATTTTTCTTTAAAATAAAGTGAAAAAGTACCTAAAGTATCGAATTTCTCTTTTTTTTCATTTTTATTTATCGGCCGATTTAAATAAAAATAAGTTAATCGGTTAGATAATTTCTTTACGAGTAAGGTAACCTTTTCATATATGTTCCATATTAAAGTGTTGAGAAATTTCAGGTTAAACGCACGTAGGTAATTCGACATCCCCTCCGAGGGGCTGATTTAAATTATTTATGTAAAAAAATAATATATATATTTATGTATTTTAATGATTTTATCATGTTAACAATATGACAAACATTGTATATAATATTTTTTACTGTGTGTTTGTGCGTTACATCACGAGATGTAACGATTTTTCTTCAAAACAAAGTGAGAAAGTACCGAAAGTATCCAATTTTCTATTTTCTTTATCAATCAATTTAAATAAAAATAAATAGATGATCGGATAGAGAATGTCTTTACGATTCTGAATCACTAACCTCTTCATATAGGTTCCATAGTTGAGATGTTGAGAATGTGAATGAAAATTCCTCGCGCAGTCGCGCAATGCCCGAACGCCCCACATATACTCATCCCCGCCAGCACGCGACTGGTTAATACGACAGCTAGGAACGATAGCTCAACATTATCAACGAGGCGTGGAGGGGTATTGATTGGAAAGAATGGCCACCCATCCAAGCATGACTGCAGCATGATTACCATGTACTGCAAACGTACTTTTTCAATCTACAGAATAAAAGAGTTTGGTGCTCTAATGCAACAGAACAGACTGCACCCCCTACGTGGTGCGGGCTCCAACGCACGTGCGCGGGCGCGTCTGCAGCGACACACGACGTACTGGCCGCTCACTATATCATCCACGCTAATATTTAATTTAGGATCTGTGAGTATCTGAACGATTTTCAATTCGCAGGAACATCTATCTGGATCTCCGCGGTCGTTAAACCGATTGCCAGAGACTACATATACACTCGTAAATGTCCTCTGCTGAACGCGGGCCTGCCAATGATCACTACAATGAGTGGTGATAGGGGATATTGTCATAATTAACACGCTTCATCATTTCGGTCAAATAAAGTCCACTGCTGGACACAGGCCTCCCCCAAAGATCACTACAATGACCGATATGGGTGTGTTGTGTGCTCATTGGGGGGTTTCGCCATAATCGCCACGCTTGGCAGGCGGGTTGGCGATCGCAGTTGAGTTGTTCATGTACTCGAATGACGCTGCTGCCCATCCTCCGGCTAATCCCATAGTCGCCTTTTACGACACCCAAGGGATGGGATGGGTTGGTGCTATTCGTAGCCGGCACTCAGCAACACGCTTGACTTGGCATAATGCTGCTGTCCATCCTCTTAACACAAACCCTCATGCCTCTTACGATGCCCCGGGTTATCTTTACCTTACTGAGAACCAAACGGTACATGACGATCTTTCCTTATACATTCTAAATCCGATATTAACGCAGGTATTGGATCCGTTAACGCGACTGGTGGTGCAGGAGACGTTGACAGATGAAGAGGTGGACACTTGTCGCAATGTCCTGCTATCGCTGTTAGGCATGGAATCCCGCCACGAGTTCCCGACCGCGCAGCTGCCTTCCAATATGAGGTATTGTCTTATTTGTATGTGATCATGTCACATATCACTAAAGCGGCTTACTCAAAGCACTGCCTGCAGGGCCCTACATGCAATATCGCTGCCAGATTGTATACAAAACAATACTCCTTATTGTACACCAAAAATAACAAAAATAAGATCCAATGTAGAAAAAGACATGTACAAAGGGCGGTCTTATCGCACACGGCGATTTCTGCCAAACAACCTTGGGATGGACAGATTTGTAAGCGATAAAGAAAAGGGTAGTTCCCGGTGTAACAATAATTTTAAGTTAATACATAACATTATATATATATAATAAAAAATATTATTATAATAGATACATATAAATATACAAATATAATAAATAAATAAAAGAAGTAAAGGAGAAACTACAGTGATAGATAATGTTCCTTGACTAGTCTTTTAAATATTGCTAGGGATTGAGCACGTCTAATTGCCACTGGCAACACATTCCATAAGCGGGCAGCCTGGACTGTAAAAGATTTTCCCATGTAATTAGTGGAATGCATTGGCATTTTCAACATCAAATTCTCTGATGACCTTAAGGATCTCGAATGTGTATTATGAACATGAAACGTTCTTTAAGATAGCAGGGAGTTGATGGATTGTATAGTGTGAATGTTTCCAGAGCCGGCATATATCGGCTCTGCCGAAGCAAAGCAGTGCTTTGAGTAGGGCCCTTATGATGAGCGTAACGCCGATTTCTTGTAATATGTAAAGCATGTTTCTAAAATATACCAATTACATTGTTTTATACCGCTTACTCGATAAACTGACATACGGCCTCCCTGATGGTAAGCGATTACCGCAACCTATGAACGCTTGTAACACCAGAGGTATTAAAAGTGCGGTGCCGACGTAGTAAAAATGTTTACACTTCATTTTAGAAGAGACCCATGCTGTATTTCGGTATTACATTACAATCCTTAGCGCATATAGTTGAGTTGAGTCATGTAGGTATATATATAATTATAATTATTATCTAAAGAAGAAGTATGTTTCACAGGGGCAAGTCTTCCGGCCGTCGCGAGGAGCAATGGCGTCAGGTGTGGGGGGAACTTGAAGCGTTAGTACGTGCCCACGCGGCGGCTCCGCAGCACCGCGCTTTATTACGAGTGTTGCTTGACTGTCGTGCTCACAACAATCATAGTAATGAAGGTGCATATGCATTTTTTTTTCAGCAACTCTTCATGTTTGTTTCACATTTTATTTTATTATCTCAGTTTATTTAGTTGTACACTTGTAAATATGCTTGTGTCAGGGGTGGGTTCACGTCAAGAGTGCAATGGGTGTGGTTCGATCTCACTACCACTACATCGTCAGTCCGACGTCTAAGCCATTGGGCTATTGTTACTTGTAGGACTGCATAGCATTATCCAAGTGTTTTAGTGTTCCTAACCACATATACAAAAACGGATATCTTATAGGATCATTTTGTGGTCAGTCTCTCCATCTGCCTGTTTATCTTTGTGTCAAAGCCTTTTTTACATACTATCCTTCATCATTTCGGCCGAATGCAGTCCACTGCTGGACACAGGCCTACCCCAAAGATCACCATAACGACCGATATGGATGTGTTGTGGGCTCATTGTGGGGTTTTGCCATAATCGCCACGCTTGGCAGACGGGTTGGCGATCGCAGTTGAGTTGTTAATGTACTCCAAGGACGCTGCTGCCCATCCTCCGGCTAATCCCTTAGTCGATTTTTACGATACCCATGGGAGGAGATGGGGTGGTGACATTCTGAGCCGGCACCACACGGCATTATCTTACTATCCTTAGCTAATACTAACCTTAGCGGCTTTGGTTCTTCACATCAATAGACTGATTGATGCTGTTCCAAACATTTCAAGTTTCTAGTATAAAGCAGAAGAAAAAGAAAGTTGGCTATCAGCCTTGATATCTTCAACTCCATCCCGTGAAGCGCGATTAGGGGCGCACTAGTCCATCATCGGGGCCGCCGCCCTACCTACAGGGCATTACCAAATTCTACATGAACTTCCTCCTCCCCGGGGAAGGTTGAAGGGGCATGCCGGACTCCTACTGGCTAAAACCACCGGAGCGGTCATCTTCGGCACCGAAGGAGGGCTCCAGGTCCTCGTAAGATCACACTAGAGCCCTCCATTGATGCCACGCCTTTAAGCACATCTTGGAGGGGATGACTGTAAAGCGGTCACCCTCTCTAGCGGAGGGAAGGCGACTGTAAAATGGTCGCCCCTTCCAGGCACTTCTCGGGGAGGTTTGTTAAGGATCCTCCAAGCCTCGCCGTGCGCTGTGCTGCGCACACGGCGGCACGTGTCAATAGGAATCCTAGTATTAAACATATTGTAACTTTCCTAAAAATAAATTAATGTTGTTTATCTTTTATAACGCATATTTAAAATTCTTAATACGAATGTGTGTGAACGATAGTGTTGAGGTTACGCGTATAAGTCTGCGGCCTCCAAGTGACTTGTAGGTGTATTTGTTCTATAGTCTTGGAACGAAAATCTACCAATGAGCTATGAATAAGCTAGCTGATGGATGGACTTTATGTTTCTTTTCTTTACTTAACGTTGATAATTTACGTTCAACAATTACCTACTCATTTTTCATAAGGTTAAAGCGTTTTAAAGATACTCCATCATCATCATCATTCATATCCGTCTGTATAAATCTGTTTGACGTCGCCGATAAGTACTTGATTGATTCGTACCCGATATTATCCGTATCGCCAATACACAGCGCAGTAGAACTGATCGAGGACGGAATATTGAAACATTGGGTTTCGGTGTGTAATTAGCATAAAAAGGTCAGATGTCTCGATTGTATGAGTTCGCGGCGTTACTTTGTTGTATTGAATGTAAAAAAGCTCATTATCAGACAAAAGTGCTATATTAACTATCACGTTTTTGTAGTACGTTCACCTTTCAATAGTTTGTATTCATAACAATACTATCTACCACCCAGTTTTTGAACGACAGTATAGTTTAGACCCTCATGTTATATGGGCAAATGTATCCATTTCAGCCATTCATCAGACAGTATGTAATTTATTTCTTTGCTTTTTTTTTATGTAGTTGTTATTATAGTCTTGCTTCAGTAAGTAGTCATCGTCCCAGTATACTCGTAATAAATAACCTTTCATAGTCAACTGTTGAATTTGTACAAGGTGTGCCACAAATATTTGTGGTAGTGTAATGATTGCTACAAGTATGGTAATGTTTTGACGACGTGGTGTATTAGACTGTCTTGTTCTTGTACATTCTAGGTGAAACTCGGGCTACGGTGATCCGCGCGACAACGGACTCGCCGCTGTCGCCCGTGGGCGCGGGCAACGGTGCCACCAGCGGCGGCGACGTGTGGGCGCCGCGCAACGTGCTGGACGCACTGCTGGGCGCGCCGCGGCCCGCCCGCAGGCCCGACTTCGCGGGCCGCATGGCCGCCGGCACGAGGGTCGCCACCTTGTACCCGCACTTACAGCAAGATGTTGAGGCGCCGCACTAGCGGTCTCAATTGACCGCTTGACTTTTGATTCCACCAAAATGTGCCGTCGGAAGTTCTTACTTCTTATCGGAAAACTATATTGAGTTTCATACAAATCGATCGAACCCTTGTGGTTCAACTTGCGGTCGCGTTGGTTGCATTCAAACTATCACTAAAATTAGTGGGGTAAAGTCTCGTCGGTAGCACGTAGGATGTGGTCGCCTGAATGTGCATATGCTATGTGCATCAACTGTTCCGGCCGCAATTTGCTGTCGAAGAGGATATATTATTTTGTGGCCTGTATATTGTAGGGAAGGTATTACGGCTCTTATGGACTATGTGCGTTGATGCAGTCATAAGAAAGTGTTGTAAACTAATGTGGACTTGAGAGATTAGATGCATTAGAAGTATTATAATATTATTTTCATTTATTTGCATACCTTACTCTCAATTATTTGTACTGTTTAAGTGTACATGTGAATAAATGTATAGGAATAAGGGATGTTGGTTTCATTCGGAATAAATAAAAAATGCGACATTATAAAATTAATATCTTATATTTGTTCATTAAAAACTACATGTGGGCCCGTGTGCCCGGCGCCCGGGTAACACGACCTTTGTATTATCTTGTTGCATATAATAAACTCTGCGGGCAGACTGTGTCATAAGGCAATGGTGTGAATGGCGGCCTTGCGGCCTCGTCAAGGCATCTGGTCCGGATCTCTCCACGGCGACGGCCCTGCGCCCTCGCCGCCGAAACGTTACAATTATTGGAATGTCACGCTGGATGCGAACGTTCGAACTTTAAAATTATTACAAACGAAACTAACGCTAGGCCCCCTCGCGGGCCACTCCGAAGATACACTCACATCGACATATTGTACAATCTCATACTCCTGAGCGCGCCCCGCCATTCGGTGCGCGCTCCAAATATTAATACCCTATAAAACTTACAAAATCGACCGGTACTCTTAAACTTAACGCTAAGTTAAAATTAAACGGAATTGAAAATAAATTACCTAGGTACAATATTTTAGTCTAGAAAGCTATGTATAGGCGCACGAGGGTGGCTTGGTGGGAGTGCGCGGATGTCAGTGAGTAGCTTTTCGTAGTTTCTTTGCGACTGGTAGCGCAGACGCGTCGGTTGAGTCACCCAGAGAGTTCTCTTCTGCTGAACTCGCCTCCTCTATTTGCCTGAGTCAAACAAACGATACGAATTAAGTACACTTATTTGACAAAAGTCATAGTGAAACAACAGCGCTTAAAAATCGATACTACGACTAGTCGATGGAACGATGCAATTTAATTATACAGTATCTACTCTTAATAATAGTTACCGTTTGGCGCGCGGTGTGCTGAAGGCGGAGTCGGAGTTGTCGGAGGGGGACGCGGGGGTGGCAGGAGTCGCGGGGGAGGCAGCTTTCGCGTCCATCGAGTCCTCCGTGCAAGACGTCGTCGTATCCTCGTTCACTGAATCTGCACCTAATTTTCCTGTAACAAGTGACGGAACTGTTTGGTTTCATGATCTTTTCTACATTGACATTTGACGGCACGGTTGGTTCAGTGGCTGATACAGTCGGCTGCTGCGCTCCGGGTCGTGGGTTCGATTCCCGCACGGAACAAATATTTGTATGATCTGCAGGTAGTTGTTCCGGGTCTGGGTGTATTGTGTGTGGAATTTATGTCTGTAAACGCACCCACGACACAGGAGAAATCCTAGTGTGGGCCATGGTTTAAAAAAAAAAAAATATATATATATAAGCGTGTAGCGACAGGCCATTTCCGTTAATTATATTTTATACCCATTATCCTGTACCATGGCCGTTCTTTGTATGAATTAATATGAAACAACGCCCACTAGACTTCCGTCAGCGTTCAACACCGTAACGTGCTATGACCCGCGGGCTGATTACGTAAGTCGCAAACGCTTTGCGACAGGCGTAAATCGCGCAGTCGCCGTTCTTAAACGTCATTTTGGTATTACGTATTTGCCGATAGCGATTAAGCAGGCGAAGATCGCTGACGCAGTCTGTTGGACGATCAATGAACAGAAAAATTGCATCCTTGGCTTTCAGCTCTTTTCCACTGGGAATATATATGCGCGATAGCTGCTGTCGCTGTTTTTAGCTAATACGGGTGCGCACCGAGAGCACATTTACGAGTAAGTGCCAGGGGTGCAATTCTCTAAGCTCAAACATCCATACATCCTTGAATACAGAATTGAAATAACGGTGATAATCCAATTTGGTATTCGCGAAGACTGGTCTTGATGGCTTACCTTCTGCAACGTGTCCTTGAATAGCTTCAATCATGTCTTAGCAAATACCGAATTGATTTTACACCGTTATTACGATTCTGTTTTCAAGGATGTATGGATGTCTGAGCTTAAGGAATTGCACCCCAGTACGCTTACTGCTTGTTACGATGCGTTTAGTGTGCGTAGTAGTCTCTATTATTTCTTTTTCGTGCATGATACGTTCGTAACACGGTCATGGTATGGTCTTTAGGGAAATCACCCCACAGAGTTGTAATTTTATCTTCCGTGAATTGCTCATCTACATTAGGATTAAATCTCCGCTTTCATCATTTCCCTGCGACATAATTATACACGCACGAAATGTATTTCCGTAGGACGCAATAATTTTAACAAGCACTTAAGTACTGTCGGTAACATGGTAGGGTATAACGTCATGACCAATCTTAAAATAGTCCATCGCTAAAATAGCACTTTGATGATTTGGCGTTATAGAATCTGACTACAAAAATGTTTTTTTTAAAAGGAGTAGGAGTAGGAGAACTGTTTTAATTCTCAAATATGCGGGAAACAATGGCTGTGGGTAACTAATTATTATGGCCGAATACTTAAATGACACTTAATATTTAAATCTCGATAACGACTTGAGGCCCATTTTCGGTAGAAAATCAGGCGTCTAAATAGCACAGAATAAGCAGCATTTAAATATTAAGTGGCGTTTCAGTATTCGGCCGTAAGTAAACTGAATTGCTGAGTATCTCCAACATCACAATGACACTATCATGTATTTTCGTCTCGTTTACTCTGAGTAATAAAATTACAGTATCGTAAAGCGTGCTCGTTATACGTCGTTCACGTTCGCCGGTCCCGCATTCGCTTATCATAGACATCGTTACCTACATGCGGGATATCGTTTAATGTGAATACGCCCTTATTAAGTGCTTGCAACGCGTTTTGATAACACAATAAACATTTAATTTGTTGGTTTTATGTGAAAGAGACGGGGCATAATAGTATATGCATAATACTTATACCCTCATTAAGAAGGTATGCGAGTCTGTCTGTATGTAGTTATAATAATAATTGCAGACTATCTGCCCCAGCGTTGGACAAAGGCAAAGTTGAGAAGTCATATAGAGAAGGAATGAGTAGTGATCACCACGCTTGCTCACTGCGTGTTGGCGGTTTCAGACCATTAGGTCCAGCTTTCCTCACGATATTTTCTTTCACCTACAAGTCATTGTCCGTGTAGTGTCCGGTCATTAGTGAACTTCCTATTGATATTATTGATTGATATTGAAACAGTCACATCGGTACACACGGCTACACATCAAACTATACTTATCTAGTTTATGCTGATCTCACATCGTAAGGAAAGCCTATACAATGCTAGATCAGCTTATACTAGAAATGTATACTGCGCAGTACGCTCGCCAACCCGCAAATTCCCCGCAACATAACGACACATTGTAGAAATCTATGGGCTCCCGCCCCCTTGTTCAGCAGTGGACATCCTTTGCTGTTATGATGCCGGGCCACCACGACGGTGTGTTTTACTATCTGTATGTTGAAGCTAATCTCAGAATCGAGATCAGCAGGATTTGAGCATCTATAATATATTAATGTTCTATTTTAGGGTTACGTACCCGAATGTTTAATTCTCGCTTCTTATTCACGCTTTGTCTTATTATTGACGAGTGGAAGTGTTTCTTAAAACCTACGTGCTAATTATTTTATCGTGTAATGGAAAAGATGGTACTCTTATAATTTCATGTCACTTTGTCCATAACAGAACAATTAACGTATCCAAGTCTGTTTGATCTATGGTTTGATACTAAATGTATAGAGATTGCATTTTATACTGTTTTATTACAAAAATTACGAACCCTAAGTCAAGGATATAGCATTACTTGTAAAGTGGCGTCACCGCCTGCGGATGTAATTTGCGACCAAGCGCGTCGTCGAGGCCGTCCTGCCGCTCTTCGGAGCCTGGCTCAGAAGGAGCGAGCGCGTCACCTATCGCCTGACGCAGGTGCTCACCGGGCACGGTTGTTTCGGTGCGTACCTGCACAGGATAGGACGCGAGGCCACGGCACAATGCCACCATTGTGATAGCGACCAGGACACCGCACAGCACACGCTCGAGGCGTGCCCTGCATGGGCCGCCGAGCGGCGGATCCTGGTCGATCGGATCGGGCAAGATCTCTCTCTGCCAGCAGTAGTGTCGGCTATGTTGGCAGAGCACGAAAACTGGAATGCAGTGGTCTCCTGTGAGAGCGTCATGCTCCAGAAGGAGACTGCAGAGCGGGATCGGGAGAGGGCCGATCCCGCTCGAAGAAGAAGGACACGGCGCCGGGGTAACAACCGCCCTGGCGCCTAATTCCGATACGCCTGAAAACCCCTGCCGTTGCTATATGGTGGGGGACCTCTGGGTTCGCGGGTGCGTAGATTGGGGAATCTGCGTGCCCACACCAAGCGACCCAAGAGAAGACTGTAGCACGCATGTGGTCACGCGCTGCCGTGGGACGCTTTGGGGGATCCTTTACAATCTCCCCGGGGGGGTGACCGCTTTACAGTCACCCTCTCCGAGATGTGCCAATAGGCGTGGCACCAGTGGGCGGCAATAAGTAATATTGTGTATGTTATATTGTACACTTGACAGCCCAATATCTCTCTCCTTTCTTCCTGTCCATCCAAAGGTTGTCTGGAAGAGATCGCCCTGTGCGATAAGACCGCCCATTGTACATGTATCTTTTTAAATATTTATCTCTATGTATGTATTATGTGGTGTACAATAAAGAGTATATAAATAAATAAATAAATAAGACGGCATAAAAATGATATTGACTTCCAATGTCAACCCTCTGTATAAAGTAAAACCTTTTAAACAATTTGTTATTGACTCATTACTTCCTGCCTTTACGGCTATCAGTTTTCATTTTCTACATCAATTTCTAAGGAAATCGCCTTTGACAATGTGTAGAGATTCTAAGATTTTCTGTCGTTTTCAAAATTTTAGTAAGTACGTACCACTACATTATTTTAACATAGGAAAGTACTCGTTTAAGAGTGGTCATTTTAGCCGGTTTTCATATGATAAAATCTGTACTAATATAATAAAGCTGAAGTGAATGTTTTTTTTTTTGGACGCGTTAAATAATCTCTGGAACTAACAGTCGGATTTAAAATTTTTGCTTTTGAATGCCCAATTCTTGAGGTAGGTTACAGGCTATAACATCACGCTACGATTCTTAGGAGTCGAACAAAAAGAAAAAAGTCTAGAGTGCTAAGTGAAAACGGAGTAAAACGCGAGCGGGTGTTTCGGGGGCCGAGGACGGCCACCCAACGAGTACCGAGCATTAACGAGAAGAGCCGAACTGTGCATGCCTATGTCAACTGTCAATGCTGAAGTACTTCAAAATATTTATAAATAATCCGATTTCTTTTAAATTAAACGGCGGTTGAAACCGTGGGGCACAGCCAGTTATTTGTAATCATGTAATACCTACATATTACAACATAAATAATAATATCTGCAGAATACATATATCAACATAAATATTAATAATATCTGCCTGTAAATTTACTGTCCTGCTAAAGGGGAAAGACTTCTTCTCATATAGAAAACGAACGAGCAGTTATCACCGCGCTTACTCACTGCGTGTTTGCGATTATAGACCATCATATGCAAGTTTTCTCAGAATAATTTCTTTCACCGTAAACGTCAGTGGTGTCTTAGCTTATCTAAGAAAGTACATATGACATTGAAAAGTATGATGGTAGTTACATGCCAGGGTTTGAACCAGCAACCTTGTGCTTAGGAAGCGAGTCCATAAACCTCTGGACCACCACGGACTCTCAATCTCAACATGTTGGTTTCTACCGCTACAAAGATTTTTCTTCATCAAACACCAGAGACCCTGCTGCCCCTACTCTGGAAAATGCCTTACTCGCCTTTTACGACAACCAGGGGTGAAGAGGCCATGGCCTATTCTTTGCCGGGAACCTCACGGTCAAATTACAAAAGTATTATAACAATAAACACGGGAATCAATCATGACAGAATTAGCTTAGGATAGGTATTTTCTGTATTCCGTGTGGTGTCCGGATTAAGAATATAGCACCAACCCATCTCCTCCCGTGGATGTCGTAAAAGGCGACTAAGGGATTCTAAACCAGAGGGATGGGCAGCAGCGTCCCTTCTGCGAAGCGGTAGCCATGCTGCGCTTACCAACCCGCCTGCCAAGCGTGGTGAGTATTAGCAGGTACCCCCCAAAATGATGACATAGTTGTGAAAATTTATGGGGATAATTTTAATCTATACTTATTGTTGTATTATGAACATACTTACTAGAACGCATCTTACCATCCACATTCGTCATTCATCTTCTCTTGTCTTATTTAATTAATTTAAATTTTGCGTCACATTAATGGTATTGATTTACGTTTTCAATATCTACAATCCATTGGCTCAGCGCAGTGGCTATGATCAGTACTAAGTACAATGTGCCAAATTTCTAGTCCCCTCTGAAGTTGCTATAGTTTGCGCCCTTGCACCAGCCCGCTCCCCGCGAACGAAATTTTTGACATTGTGACGCTACTCGAAGCAACTTTAGAGGGATTTAGAAGTTGGGCGCAATTATTCTAACTAGTATAAATTCTATGGAATTTCTTCCCTTTCCGTTCCCACGGTGAACAGACCTCTATTGTGATAGATTTAGGTACACATAGTACATAGATCTGTTGTGAGGAGTTATCATCCCGTCAGATAAAAAGCCGTGCGTTCCGATAAAATACCTATAATCAATAAGTCTGTCCAAACATTTATATTTGTAGATAACAAAAAAGATAAATTAGTATGTTTACTTAGATTTAAGACTTCGTCATTACCGTGTGTATAGCGAAGAAAATATTCGTGATCGTTTATATATCATCATATGAAAAATGATCATTATTTGAAGGTATTGTTAAAAAACAAGTAATTTTCATTTTAGTTTTGGAATAATTAAGAAAATTTATCACATGTTTTTCTTTTACAATTTTATTATGATAACATACCCAAGTAAAGAACACGGGCGAATGTAATAAAACGGTAAAAAGCTTTTTCTTTGTGCTCAAAAATAGTAGCTTTATTTATGAATTGCCGTAAAATATATTTTTCTAAAAATTTTCAGATACAATATAATATCGGCTTCATCTAAATTTCTTGACAAGTGAAATTGCTTTTATGAAACCTACTTTATAAAATAAAGAGCATTACAGTTCCTTTCAAATAAATATAGGTAAACTTATTTATAAAAAAAAAAGAAATTATATTTTTTTTATACCACTAATGTGGCAAACAATCATACGGCCCACATGATGGTAAGTGGTTACCGTAACCTATGAACGCTTGCACCACCAGAGGTACCACTCGCTTGTTGCCGATCTTCTAAAAATCAATCGCGAACTTACATTCACATTAGTCCCACAAACATTTCATTGACTTTGGTTGAGTAGTTATTTGAAATTATTATACATTTGAACAATATTGCTGGATAATTAGTTTTTATGACAAGCTATATCTGAGAACAGTGTAGGTAGGTAAAATCTGAACTAACGGGGCAGCCCAGGATCGAACAGGTCAAGAGCCTATTTCAGCATCGCTCACCTCAACCACCACACTCACCGTTTCCATTAGTAGAGGGCGGTTCGAGGTTGCTCTCGTCACTGGGCAGGGGTGAGCTACCGTTGGCGGGTACGACGGTTCGGGGCTCCTTGCCTAGCAGCTCGGGCTGCAGGTCCGACACTATGTAGTGCGTCCATAACGCCAGCTCTACCATGTGCGGAGAAAACTTGTTGCCACAGCCGTTTTGTTCCTGAAATAGATCGTTTTGTTGAAAATTATGCAGAAGCGGCCTCTACAATGTAATTTCAATTTGTAATTTTAGCCATTTGTATCATAATATTTTTCAAAGGTTTATTATGTAACATCCTGCAAAAATAGTGAACTTTTCTTTAAGGTACAATCGTAGGTTTTCTACTTTAGTTATATTGAATAATTAATAAATATCAAATCAAAATCAAAAACCCCTTGTTATTTTTCTAAAATAAAAGTAGCCTTAGTTATTCCTTATAACATCAGCTATCTGCGAGTGAAAGTCCCGTCAAAATCGGTCCAGCCGTTTCGGAGATTACCCGGAACAAACAGACAGATAGACAAAAAAAAATTGTTTTTTTTGGTATATGTACCGTATACTTTCATATTCATGTAGTATAAAACTGTTATTTTGACATTACAAACAGATACTTCAATTTTATTTATTTGTATAGATTATTGTAGACATAATAGAAATTACTACTAGCTTTTTTGAATAAACACGTTACCGATTGTCCCCTAAAAATAAAGTTCACTTTTTTATAGGACCCTATAAAGACATTTTTTTTACGAAAATATATTCTAGAAAAAGCTTTCTTTTTCTTTCGTAGTTTTAAATTTAAGATTGGACACTATTTGGCGAAATTGAGGCAGCTATATAGTCAACAGTGTAATTGTGTGAAGTACTAAAAAACAAGTATCTACCTTTTAACTAGCCCGATTAGATACCTACTGAAAAACGCATTACAAAAATGCACTTCAAACCAAATATAGTTAAATAATACTCCTTACACCATAAATATATTTACTAACCTTATTTAATCTATCACAGACTTTTTTAATATGGGTTACAAAATTGAGGTATTCCTTGGCAGTGTAGTCGCTTCCTTCCATCTCGGGGATCGCTTGCACGCATTCATCGGCCATGAAAGGGGCTGTGTCTGGGCTCGCCGCCGCAAGCAGTGCCGATGCCGTGGCTGTGCCCACTCCCTTCAAATTACTTAACGCCGTCATCGCCGACTCTATGTTCGGCAACTTTTTGAAGGCCTTCTTTGTCTCGGCCATTACGGCCCTCGGCGTGTTCACTTTTATGAGATATGATAATTGTGGATAAAATCGTCCTCTCTGCAATAAGATAGAAAAATTGAAGCTATTGTTAGAGCTCAATATGTCGTTTGGTTTGAGGCTGCTAATAAATCTCTTTTGTACATGCTCCGTTGCAGAACATAAGCTAATCTTGCGTTTGATTGTCAAACGTCTCCTGTATAGCAAATAGGATTTTAAACTATTATTTACGAATGAACAAGAGTGAAATTTTGTGAAGAATTGGTTCTTCAACCAGTCAATAATTTATTCAGATAATAGGTTCAATCAGACATTTTTGCAAGTCTTATAATGAAATTACGAAGGGCATGAGATGAAATGTCGAAAGAAACTCAGGGGTACGTCTTTTTTCATACATTGTTTAACAAATATGTTTAGAAATTACTTAAGACGGCTCGTTGTACATTGAAGACCATTTTGCAGCTACAATACAAACAATGTAGGAAAATTGGTTTCCAGGGAAGCCGCATGTGCAGGAAAGATTTTTGCTACACGTCCCTATCGTCAACATAGACTTTGATTTAGATCATAATATTGACCTTAAGTCTCGATCTTATTTCACACAGTTGATGCGCAAGACTACTTCAATTTAATGTTTCGCTACCTGACTGAGCTGACACAAAAACTAATAGTTTATCAATAATGCGTTAGTTATGGAACGGGTTTCGCTGGATGTTAGTATAATAAACTCGTACTGACCGCTTGTTTCCATTTCATGAGTTGTACCAGCTCTTCATGTATCAAGTGCGCGTCCTTGCCTCTCGACTTAATCTTCTTCGGTAATTCATTCTGGTACCTGCAAAAGATATATGCAATTTAGGATTATTTTTAATCATCATACAAAAATATAATACTTGTTCGAGTCTAAAGTATTGACGCTATTTAAACTACAGATGTAGATGTTTGAAGATCAAACTTCGGTAGGAAAAAAAACGAATTAATAAAATCCCGCCGCAGGAATGAAAACAATTCATTTTTGTCTCGCTACAATTTGTTATTCTAAATAGATAAAGTAGATGCTAATTGCTAGAAACGGGCCGCTTTATTACAGTATTCGTTTAGCACATGTTCATAACAACCATGTGGTATAAAGCTTGTTAACATTTGTATGTACTATATACGTTTAATAAATGAGACAACTTTTTTGTGTCCAAATGTTACAAGCTCCTTTTGAACAATAATTTAACGAACACAACCGTTAAATGTTTAATGGTTTATTGTTTTGGTCCGAGGAAATTATCTTCTTCTTCTTCTTCTCTTAGATTATGGCTTCTGTAGATTATCTTCCACAATTTTGCCAATGTCAAGTATAAGGCAACGTCGTACGGTGTTTAAATTAATCAATCTTTACATATTCAATAAAATATTTCACAAAAATGAAAATGTTCTAAAAAATATGTCGGCAACGTCGTACGGTTCAATTGTTTTTTCCGAGGAAATTATGATTGTGACACAATTTTATTATGTCATAGAAAATTTGACTGATATGAATACGTTACATTGATGTTTAATTAATCTATAACATAATAAAACTCAAAGGAGATTCCTGTACTTTGAATATTTTGCCAACAAATTAATTGGGGTGATATATCATCTATATAGAAGCCGACATAACTATTATTGGGAATATTGTGTCTGAAAAATAATCCCGTAAAACGCAGTGGACGGGTTTTGATTGTACTTTCACTATAGTGTTACTTATGGGCCAAGCGTTTATAGTAACCATGTATCATCAAGCTGCGCTGTCTCGTATATAAGCTGAACACTGAGTCATTATTAGTGTATGAAATGTGTTTTACAAATTAGCAATAAAAATATATATACAAATAAATAAAATTGAAGTGTCTGTTTGTAATGTCAAAATAACAGCTTTTTACTAAATACATATGAAAGTATGTACGTTACATATAACAAAAACACTATTTTGAATTTTTTTGTCTGTCTGTCTGTTTGTTCCAGGTAATCTCCGAAACGGCTGGACCGATTTTGACGGGACTTTCACGGGCAGATAGCTGATGTTATAAGGAATAACTTATGCTTCTTTTAGTTCAGAAAAATAATTAGGTTTCCGCGCAAAATAAATAAAACCCTTGAAATCGAATATATATATTCTATGTCAAGTGTCTATGTTGAAGTACTCTAAATTTCTTTTAAATTAAAACGCGGGTGAAACCGCTGGTCCCAGCTAGTCTGTAATAAAAATCATAGAGTTATATCTAAGGAGGCTAAGCGACATAGTAACAATATAAGGACCGCCTATTGGGGTACTTTCAACAACTGCCAAATTACCTTAGCGGTCTAATGATCCGAATGAAAATTTGTGGTTTTGCGATTTACATATACACAAGCGGCCAGTAACTTCTTGAAAAAAGAAGTACTGTCGTATCTGTTAAAAGATATGTAAATGTTGTATTGCTTTTTAAATTACAATAGTAGTTTTTTGAAATTTACAGGCATTCAAATTTCGAAGACAAAGGATTTTTCATATTGACTGTATTTATTTTCGTGATTTTGCTGTCTTGGAAAGATTAGTTAACTTAAGATGAAATTGCGAGCACAACTATTTAAATAGAGATACTTGGCGCTGAATAATATTTATATTTATTTTTGTTTACCATGGCATATCTAGGTATTAGATATTAAATAAAAAAAACATGAATAAATTGTTCGGTTTAATGTTAACATAACTATTTATAATTAACGCAGGACATCATAAAAAAGGATTAGGGGAAGTGTAATCACGTAATACCAGCAGTTTTATTATGAATTTAGTTCTGCAGTTATCTGGATACCTATATACCTAGCTTATGCTTGATTGTTAAATCATATCATAATACGATACTTTTACCTTTTAGTACCGAATCTTTTAGTATCGAAAATATTTGCTCTTAAAACGTATTCTACCGGGGAGGTAGGGTGTGTTGCGTGTCAATTAAAAATAAATAATAACTGGATAGTTATAAAATAAGTTAATCTTTTTATTTTTAAAAGTGATAACTTATAAATAAGCAAGAGAAACAGCGAAACTTCTGTGAAAACTTTAAAGGTTTCGGAAAAGTTGAGAGATTGTACAGGTACACGATGACTCATTGCGCCTGTTCAACTAATCCAATAATAAAAAATATACAAGTTTTGTTTTCATAAATTTATAGGATAGGTAATAATAACAACGAAATTACCAAACAAAGGCTGAAGAATTTATAAATTATTATAATAATAAAGCTTAACTTTAAAAGGCAAGTCACCATTTTGAACGGATGTGAATTGTGTGCTGTACTCAACAATGCATTGTATTAACTAGCAAAGTACCTAGTCAGACATACAACAACATGTACACATTATCAAGGTTGTTATTTAGTTAAGGAATTTGTGGAATTAGCAAGCGAACAATTCTAAACATAAACTTAATGCATCAAAACGAGTCGTGATACGTAAAGGACAGCCACCATTTTATAACGCCTAAGCGCGGCGATATTTTCCCCCACACTGGCTTCAGGAAAAACTATCGTGTCAATTTGACATCGATCCCACGTGACGCAGTGGTTTTAATGAGCCGTCCGCGGACTAGAGATGCAGTCCGCGAGGGAGGTAGCTATCAAATCAGTTTGCACGGATACACACACAATACAAGTTCATTGACACGCCACGGCCGCATTTTCTCCTTTCAAAGGCGGTTGTACTCACCAATTGTCCAATTTTATGAGCTCATCAGGTTTCTTTGTCTTCTTTTCAGCTTTAAGTTTTATCGCTTGTGGGTATAACTTTAAAACACTGTCAAAATCTTTTGCATCAGCCTCCCGAAAGAAAGTAGACGTGTCTTTCGCGGTAGCCATTGTGAACGTTCTAAATGTACAACACTGCGTATTTAGTTTAGCTATAGCGCCGAACTCGACGCGGCGGCAGCACCTGGCCAACTGGGCGCCCTCTCCCCACTCGCCGCCATCTTGTACAGTGGAACTCGTAATGACGTTCGATATTATTATTTGAAATATGCTTATATTTTTCTGTATTTATGCACGGATAGCTTTTATTTGGTATAATATTATATCGAAATTGAGCTAATGTTCCAATTTACTCCAACATTCCTGGTATTTATCAGTCTGAAAGTACGATCGTTACAAAAAATGTACTTACTCGACATCACAAGGTTATGTCGGTCGCACGGCGTGTCGAACGTCGGACATTTGTCTGGCCTCCACCCACAGGGTGAAACGGGATCAGAAAAAACAAATTCCATGTTGATGTTAGATCACAACACCACACTAATATATGAAATTGAAATATGAAAAAGTGAACATAAAATGAGCACAATCACGATAATGTTAGTCACGTCGGCCTCGGCGCACTATCAATTTCCTTAAACGTGACGCAACACACGACACCGTTCTACCGAAACGACTTTGGTAAACACGCATATTTTCCGTTGCATTGCAGTACACACTGAGCTCGGAGTAGTCATGAAGTAGTAACTAGCGGTGTACATAAGGCATTTAGGTAGTAGGACGTACATATCACCGGGGTGGAACGTCACACCAATCGGCTTTGTTGTTTTGAAAGATAGATCGCCATGTGCTCTGATCCCTCCTTAATTTAGGTGTATTATTGTTTATTTAATAGCTCGTAGTAATGTTGCGCTTTTGTTTCTTTCATTGATTAGATGTATTGTAGCGTGTGGACTGAATGAATTCGCGGGTTCCCCGCTTCCATTATTATATTTTGTTTAGAGAATGTATTAGAGGCTCACGGGAATTTCTAGATTGTTGCATTGCGTCTGGCTTATTGCCTTTATAGTATAAAGGTACTGATGCTTTAACTTTATCTCTCCATATTGAATGATGATATGAAGCAATTTTTTACATTATAGATTTCTCATTCTCATTTGTACTCATGCCTTTCTTGCTTATCTTTTTACTGGGAGGTACATTCTTAACATTGTATTTTTGCTTTACTCTCAATCATCAAAGCTATCAGTCAGTTAAAACAGCTAGTAGGTGTCCACTGCTGGACAGCTTCTATAAAAAACTTTTGGCTTTTATAATGTCGCACTTTATGTAAAAGTCGAAGTATGGGAAAGAACAAAATTGTACTAAGCAGATAGGCAATTAGTTTCCAACGTGTCTGCAACGTTGTGTTGTATTTATACAACCAATCGTTACACCCTCTCCACCCATGGGCATCGTAAAAGGCGAATAAGGGTTCATATCAAGGGAATGGGCATCCTTCCGTGCGTTACCAACATAGCGGGCACCAATCCGCCTGCCAAGCGTGGTGATTATGACCGCTCATTATAGTGATCATTGGGGGCCCATATTCAGCAGTGGCCGTTTACGGGCTGGTGTGTGATGCGTAAATGCAGTTTCAGATACAGATTTAGAACTAAATTAAAACCCTGCTTATCCCTGAATATCTTATAACATAAAATTTCATGTCTTAATTTAGTTTCCCCACTCTAGGAATTGTTCTGTCGTGGGTTTACAGACATAATCTCACATGCACAAACACCCAGACCCGAAACAACTATCTGTGTAGATGATACAAATATTTATTCCGTGCGGAGATCGAACCCTCGACACGCAGCGCAGCAAGCTAAGCCCTTAGCCACTACGCCAACCGCTGTCTTAGTACGCTATCTTCCTAATAGATTGCCGACTCCATATTGCTTACAACACCAGCAACCCGCCCTCGCATCATATGGTCACAATGTTTGTCCAAGGTAAAGTATAGCCTAAAACCTTGCCAAAGAACCATGCTATGAAACAGTGTGAACGCTATTCATATCCATTCAGTGGTTTTGGAAGAGAAGAGTAACAACTCTAAAAGCAACTATAAAGGTTAAAGTGATTGCAATGTTGAGTCATGGAATGGGCTGTATTTCACAACATACACGAGTAACGAAAAAACGGGTGATCAAGTAGTAAAACCTTCGTAAATATTCTGACATTTGTTTGTCCTTTTTACTACTTGACTTTTTTTTAAACGATGTCCCGCAGTACCATTCTCTTGTATCGTGGGTACAGTTTACAGGTATAAATCTGACATGCGCAAACACCCATACCCGAAACAACTGTCTGGAGATGAACAAGAAAGTAAGATGAACAAAGTAAGTATGATGAACAAAGTAAGTAAGATGTACAAGAACATATTTGTGCCGTACGAGAACCCGCAACACGTAGCTCAGAAAGCCAATCGTGCTCTTGAATCATTTTTTAAGACGTTGCCCCTCACTAGGATTTCTCCTGTATCATGGGTATGTTTACAGATACCAATTCCACATACGATACACCCAGACCCGGAACAACTAACTGCAGATCATATAAATATTTGTACCGTGCGGGAATGGAACCCGCGACCCAGGAGCGCAGCAGCCAATTATTCAAGCCACTGCACCATCTGTGCCGTCGTGATAGAGGGACAACTCATGTGTGTGTTGCAAGAAGCAGTACACGGTTTTTCACTTTTGTAACACGTGGAGGCCCGGAGGTTTACGGACTCTTTCTTAAGCACTAGATTGCGAGCTCATAACCTAGTATGTACCACTGTGACTTTTTTATATTACCGTTGACTTCTGGACATATACCGTGTGACGTCGGCTACGAATAGCACGATTACATCTCTTCCCTTGGGTGTCATAAAAGACGGCCATGGGCAAAGTCGGAGGATGGGCAGCAGAGTCCTTCGAGTACATTAACAATTCAACTGCGATCGCCAACCCGCCTACCAAGTGTGGTGATTATCGCAAAACCCCCAATAAGCACGCAACACACGCAGACCGGTCATTGTGGCGATCTTCGGGGGAGGCCTGTGTCCAGCAATAAGGACTATATCCGGCTGAAATGATGATGATGATATGACGACTACAGGAACATCGTGACGAAACCTATAAGGCGCCTACGGTGCCCGTTGAAATGCTAACAAACACTTTCATTTAATATTTTAAAATAGAAAAAATGTATATAACCTTTTATGACATCCAGTCTCCCGAACCAGCTTGCGGTTTCCGAAAAGGTTTTAGTACCATAGACAGGTTATACAGAAGACCGAGCAGTGCAATCTGCCACTATGCTTAGCGTTTGTGGACTATGAGAGAGCCTTTCGATTGAAACCTGAGCAGTGCTGTAATCTCGGCAGCGGTGCGACATGAACTATCGGTACATCGAAGTGTTAAGTACTTATACAGAAACGCCACTATGTCGGTCCTACTAGGTACATGAAATGAAGGCCTATTCTCTTAACTAAAATGTATAAAAAATAATTCCAATCTAATCTCAGTGTCGTAAATGTCACAAGTGGTCTCCTAAACTGACAAGCAACGTCAATCGTGAACTTATATTGTGATGAGATCGAAAATGGACTCGAAAGTTGATCGAAGCCAAAGCGGTTTTCTGCTAACATTTTAAATTGACACAGGTAATAAACTTTTCATTAAATACGCATCTTAATTAACACTGAAATGAGACTGAATTGAGATCATACTGGAATCAGACTGAACTTTAAGAAAAGCAGAATACCTATTCTTAGTCAATTCATAATTTAATCTCAGGTCAACTTTCAGTCTTAGTGGCAGAATCGCTGCAAGAGCCGCTGAGCATTGTGCTGACAATCGAGAGATCATCGAGATCTCAATAGTTTCCCAAAAGGTGAGCCTTAATTTAGCCGTGTGGTGCCGGCTCAGAATGCCACCACCCTATTTCATCCTGTGGGTGTCGTAAAAGTCGACTAAGGGATTAACCGGAGGATGGGCAATAGTGTCCTTCGAGTACACAACAACTCAACTGCGATCGCCAACCCGTCTGCCAAGCGTGGCGATTATGGCAAGACCCCCCACTGAGCACACTACACACCCATATCGGTTGTTGTGGTGATCTTTGGGAGAGGCCTGTCCAGCAGTGGACTTTATTCGGCCGAAATGATGAGCCTTAAAATGTACATTTGCAAAACGAAAGTCATACCAAATGTTCATGTCGTGCCCATCCCAATATCGGTTGGGAACTCTGTTCTCGAAGCTGTTGACGACTAGGTATATCTAACTGGGTCAAACCGTCCAGTCAGGTAGATCCATCTTCAAGACAGAGGTCCATCGTCGAATCCGACTCGGCTGGGCAGCGTTTGGGAAACTTCGCAATGACTTGTCGTCATATGTCGACAAAAGTCTTTAACCAATAAGTGTTACCAGTGATGACATATGACACAGAGACGTGGTCTTACTAAAATTGCCGACATAGCTGAATAGATTAGTAAACTGAACTGACAATGGGCGGAGCACATTGCTCGTAGAACTGATGGCCGTTGGGGCAAAAAGGTTCTCGACTGGAGACCGCGCACCGTAAAACTCAGCGTGGGACGACCTCCAACGAGGTGGACAGACGACGGTGAAGATCGCTGGGAGTCGTTGGATGCGTTCGGCATGTAACCGGTCCTTCAGTCGGCAGGGGCAATTGCAATGGCAATATTTGATCGTGTGAATGATAAAAAAGGGTGCTGAATCAAATTGAAAACCTACGCAATTTTTTTTATCATTTATAGATACATCAATAAGTTTTACTAGTAAAACTTAAATTAAGTATTGTAAGTATGTATATACACGGTTGGTGCAGTGGCTGATACAGTCGGCTGCTGCTCTCCGGGTCGTGGATTCGATTCCCGCACGGAACAAATATTTGTATGATCTGCAGGTAGTTGTTCCGGGTCTGGGTGTATTGTATGTGGAATTCATGTCTGTAAACGCACCCACGACACACAGGAGAAATCCTGTGGGGCAACGTTTGTTTTAAATGAAAAAAAAAATAGATTTCGAAATATAAACAACAAATGTTACATTAAAATTTAAACATTCAATAATTATTACATTAGTCAGATATTGCGCTCCTAAGACACAGTTGTAAACAAATGCGTGTCAACAATGCATTCCATGGTATTTAAGAAAAGATACGCAGAATTTGTAACCCAACAGAACTTAGAGTTGGCTTAAAGTTGACAAATGAAGGGCGAAAACGTTAAACAACAAAAGAAAAATACTGAGAACAAAAATCGTAAAAAGTTAACGTTTATCATTCAAATTCGTAGACAACAGAAGAACACTATTATTTAACGAGGCACACAGTTCCAACGATAATTCTGTATCGTCGCTGACGGCTGTTGATGACGTGATATTTCGAACAAAATATGGCTTCAATAGGGTGCCAGTTGAATGCAGGGATAGGGGCCCTAAAAGAAGTGAGCGTTCGAGGGTTTCGTCGGCCTCACAAAAAGTACGAAGGGAACAAACGCCGCACCCGCCGCGCTGCGCCGATCCCAGGCGAGGGTTCGGCGGGTTTAATTTTTTATGTTTATATTATCCGATAAACGGACGGGCTGCCTGCTGGGACTGGGACTAACACTGAGCCCAACGGAAATACAACGTGCGCAAATAAATTTTACGAAATAAAATTATGTAATATGGAATTTAAATTGCGACCCAAACACTTGGAAACAATATTATATTGTGTCAATATTAATTAGAGGTGCTAAGATGCTATGAAACTTAACGATTTAAATGTATGTGCTCATGCTCGTAAACAGTTTGACAGCGTACATATGTATTTAAAAAAGTATTGAAGTAAAGCAAACATTGAAGAAAAATTACTACCACTCATAAAATGTTTTGCATTCAGTGTTCTTGTTGGATTCGGATTAAATTATCAACGCAAAATTATAAATAGTTATCATTATAAATTATTAAGGAACATAAAACATTAAGTAATACTAAATTAAATATTGAGATTCATAATAAAATACCAGGTTTGTTTTTATCGTGACAAATAACGATTAACGCTAAGAATAGAAAATAATCAAACAGATATGACACACCGCCACCGCATATTGATGTTGTACCTACATACTACCGCGTAGCGGGAATTAAAATTGGGTGCGTCACCGTGCGGCGAGGTATGTTGACAGCCCACTTGACGACGTTCCTGGAAAGCGCGCGTAAATGTATCACCGACCGCGTCCTGTACTTTCGAATGTATTTGTTTTTTTTTTATATTATACTCTTCATGTCGAAAGATTGCTGTTATTTGTTCGAAAGCTGATTCCAT